>OZ007592.1:368793330-369993330 GCA_963931845.1 Maratus michaelseni | reverse complement strand
CAAAAAGCTCACATTTGTATGTAAATGTTATTCAAGCTTATTATTAATCAGTATCAATAAAAAAAAATATTTCAGGTTTTAATCTTAAATATGACGTCTATTATATATCTACTTTCATTATATACTGATATTGATGCTCCTTGTATTATTACGAATATTTGAAAATACCTGTTTTATTTATGACGTAATATTTGTCGAAGCCAAAGACGATCTTTTTCATAGTTCCATGGTCCAAGCGAAATATTTTCTTAATAAAATAATTATTGTTCATTTTTCCTTCTAATTCTTCCTTCTTTGACAGAAAATGTCTTCTCAACCTAACCGATATTCATACTTCATGTATAATAACAAATACTCCATATTTCCGTTTCAAATATCATGAAAATGCATTTTTTTTTTAATTCTTTTTAATTTTCATTTTATACGTGGAAATCGTTCAATTGAAAAATAAATGTTGAGGAAAAATTATTATTCTATGTTTTGTATTTATTGGCAGCGATAATGCTTAGCAGTGTAAAATGTTTAATTAAATTTTACAGAAAAAATATTCATTGATTATCTATGAAAATTATAATTTTTTTAATTATTAAGAAAATGGTTTTTACCTGAAATTATTCTTTCTAATATTCTTTTGAATTGAAAAAAAATTGAAACCCTGTATTATTATCAAAATCTGAAAAAAAGTACATTTTATTTCTAGTAATGTTATTTAATCTTCTTTTTAATTCTTAATTTTTTTATTTCATTTTAATTTTTCACGTGAAAAATTTTCAATTGAAACTAAACTGTTGAGTAAAAATTATTTTTCCGGTTTTTGTTTTAGTTTTGGCAACGATAAAATGTTAGCAACGGTGAAGTAAATTTAACCATTTTAAAATTTTATAAGGGAAAAATGTCCATTTATTCTCTATGAAAACAATGAAATTTTGAATTATTAGGGAAAATATTTCAATAAAATAATCAAAAACCAGCCTACGTTCATTCCTGGGTTATAATCAATCTATATGCAAAGATACAGGGTAATTAAATTCTCCATTTTGACGCTGGCTTCAGCGTAACATTTGCACACAATCGGATTTATAATATTATTAGGATTTACTAAATACGAATATATTTTATTTAAATTGCAATGAATTTAATTAAGAACCGACCAGATTATCAAATGCGTTTCATGTGGTTGAGAAAAATAATAAAATGCTTGTGTTAAAAATGCTAATAAACCTTTTAAATTGCTAACAATTTTATCACAATGGGAGCTCTATTTATGAATAACTCTCCCCCAACAACTTGTCTACATTATTATGTTTATATTTAAGGATTTTTGCCTGTTTGTTATGTGATATTTATTTTTTACTACTATTTCTTGAAAATCGTCATAATATATATATATATATATAGATAGATAGATAGATAGATAGATAGATAGATATAGTTATTATTCATTATTTTATTTTGTAAATATTTTTGTTTAAATATTCAGAGACGATGTGAGGGATTCAGATATATAACATGATTCAAGTCTACATTTTAGGAAATTAAAAAAAAGTATATTACTTCATTTCCTTTATTTTTTGCTGTAACAGGTTTTTTTTTCCAATTTTACTCCTTGGTCAAATCTCGACGTCACAAAATGTTGGCAATTTGGTCACATGTGTGACGTGACTTCTGCGACTTACAGTGACGTTACTTCAACGTCACAAAAAAATTCAAAGCTGTCTAAAATAATTTTATTAATGTTATAACATGTTTTAAAGTTTTTTTTTAGTTTTCGTGAGAACTCCAAGACGTTCCCATTTCGGTCCCAGTGTGACGTCACAGGGTGGTGACCATTTTGATCACAGATGTGACGTGACGTACGTGACTTGCAGTAACGTCACTACGACCATGCATGCTATACGGGTAACGTATTCCACATATCCGTATTTTGCATTACGTATTTTACATACCAGTACTAAAAAAAAGCAGTAAATTTTGAACAAGCTTGTTTTAAATTTTTCCGATGAATTATAAAAAAAATACTTTTACGTGTATTTATAGTGTAATATTACAGAAAATGTCGCTGTTTCAAGCTAAATAAACCGTTACAATGTGTAGATTTATGTCATGACAGTATATTGTTTGAATAGTGGCATGATTTTATGACGAAACTCCGTTAATATAAGGTCAAAATTCGTTTGTTACGGGCTTTACCTCAAATATATGTTGCTGGGCAGTTCCCGTAATTTACTTTTTTTTTTTTTTTTTTTTTTTTTAGTACTTTATGTATGTTATACATTTTATGTTATATATATAATGTTATGCATGGTGTTGTATTATGAAATAACACCAGCACCATAAATATATAGCCATATTTGAAATGAAAAGCTGGAGTCAACTTTCATGCTATATCATCTTTTTTGAAACATAGTGTGAAAGTAGTAAGAACCGATTTAAATAAAACATGTTTAAATTTATTGAAATACACGCACAAGTGTGATAACACAAGCGTAATGTCTGACTTATTTTACAAAGTACGATAGACACTGAATTTTTTTAACTTACTTATATGTGCAGTTGCTCTACAACTGAGAAATATATAATGCTGTTTGTGTGTATTTAAAACAAAAATCTGCTTAGTATGTAGTCAGGTGAATCAGATATATTTTCTTGTCATCAGTCATTTACTCCATTTTAGCTTTGATTGATTGCTTTGACTATTTGAGCTCTGAGTATTTTCGATAACAAATGTATCAGCAAATTATTTACTTGAAATGAGTAATGATCATAGCTTCCAAAGTGGTCAATAAGTAACAGAAAATTATTTCAATAACTTTTACTTGTTAAAACAAAACTACATGTTTGAATTCTTTATTGAAAGTCGTATAGCAGCATTATATTTGAAATTCTAGTGTTGGGTGAAAATATATTTTAAATATTTATTGTAAAATTATGTGGTTCATTTAAAAATCCAATGTATTTTGCATATTCGTCTGATGTACTTGGAAAATTAATTAATTAAAATCAAACATTAATTACAATCTTTCCACATGTTGTATATAAGTTTACGAAAGCTTGAAATATTACAAGAACAACAAAATTTGAGATAAAAAATGATTGTATAATTCAAAAGATACAACTCAGTTTCAAACATAATGTAAAACTATTAGGAACTGTTTTATGAAAATCATATTTCGATTCATTCAGCGTATATTTCTTCTACGAAACATTATCAGATAAATAAAAGGCTGTATTTGAGATAAAACTTTTATTTGTAGTTCGAAATACACAATCATACAGTGAAAAATTATTTTGAGCCAAGTTATGTAAATATTTCGATTTATTAAGAATAATTTTAATAAATATTTTTGCTGGGAAACTAAAGCATTAAATATAAGTCCTTATTTGAGAAGAAAAACACTTTATAATTCAAACGATAAAATTGCATTACAGACATAGTAAATAATAATATGAACCAATTTATGCAAATCCTTTTTCGATTTGTTCAAGAAATTATAAAAAAAATAACTATACTTATGTTCTATTATCAGAGCAATAAATATAAAGCCTTATTTCACATGAAACAAATATATATCATTCAAACGATACAATCCGAATATAAATATAGTGTAAAAATTTTAGGAACCAATTTATATAAATCCAATTTCGTTTTCTTATCAGTCACCAGATGTTTCAGTTGTGAAACATCATTATTGTCCTAAATAAAAGGCCTCATTTGAAACGTAAAATATATATATCATTCAAATGATACAATTGTATTTTAGACATGATCTGAAAATATTATTAATCAGTTTATGGAAGTCCCATTTTGATTTATTCAGCAATTTATAACAAATATTTCAGTAATTGTATTATATGCATGAAACTATTATGAACCGATTTATGTTATGGCAGGAGCTAGCAGGAAAGATAGTTTAGTTTTTTTTTTTATTCCTAGCATTTTTCCAATGACATGTGTGCGTGAAAGCGATATCTAACCGTTAATTTTCTCTAATTTCCTCTAGTAGCATTCTACCTCCTGGAATCTGTGGTTCGCGGTTTTTACTTGCAGTTTAATGTTAATTAGGACGTGTTGGATAATCTTCAGAATATAAAAGGGGGTTCCGGGTTGGATAAGATGCATTTGGGAGTCGGTATATACTTCATGAATGTGAATAAGACCTCCAACTTTGGTTTGACACTTCGAGACCTCGACATTGGGATTTGGAGATATGCAGCAGCACGTGGCGTTTAATTTGCCGTATCGTTTGAAGGAAAGATTTTGAAATTGGGTAAGAGATCGTTCAACATATTTTAAATAAAGTATCTGAGCGCAGGCCACGGGTCTCTAGTATTTAAGTGACATTGTGACAGTGTTTTCAAGAAGGCATCATTTCTCCGATATCCGACGCCCACCTGGATTTAGCTTAGTAGCCAGTTTTTCCACACACTAGTTTTACAGTTAGTAGTTTGCATTTAAGTATTTTGAGTGCTAATTTGAAGTTAAATTGTATATAGTTTAGAGAATCATAGTTAAAATTGAGAAGCTCCAGAGCAACTGAACACTAATTTATTTTCAATAAATCGTTTTTTTTCTTGTTTAAACATGAGTATACTTCATTTATTTCGCGATGGTCATTATGTGTCCATATAAACCCAATTCTGTTTTATTTAGCAAATTAAATCAAATATTTCAGTTGTTAAACGCTATTAGAGCAATAAATATAAGGTTTTTTTTTCAGATGAAAAATAATTTACTATTCAAATATTTTACATATACTGAGTCTGCGTATTTCTGAATAATTTGATGGCTTGAATGTCTGTATCTTCATTATGTTCACAGTAAAAATTTTGATATGTTCGATGCCTGTGTGTGTTAATTGTAAGTATTTCTATCTATTTGTAACTTTCTTTAAATACATACTAATAGATTATATAAGACATAAATTTTATACGTATGCAGCTTCACTTGGTCTGACTCTAGATATCCCGAACGTTGAAAATGTATTTTATACATTGTGTGAAAATAACATGAACCAATTTATGTAAACTACATTTCGATTTATTCAGCAAATTATAACAAAAAATTCAGTCGTTAAACATTTTTAGAACAATAAATATACATTAAAATAACATACGCAATAATATACATGATTAACACAACTATACATTAATTAAGATGGAAAAATAGTTTTTCATTGAAGATTTACAGTTGTATAATAGATATACAATGAAATTATTATGAACCAATTTTTGTAAACATCGTATCGATTTATTCAATAGAACACAAATTTCACTCAAATTTTTCAATATAATACAAATTTCAAATTATAACACAAAATATTATAACAATAAATTATAACACAAATTGTGAAACGGTATTAGAACAACGATAAATATATGGGCTTTTTTGAGATGCAAAATTATTTGTTCATCAAAACGATACAATTATATTATATTATAGTATGAAAATATTATGATAAATCTTGGTAAATCCAATTTCAATATAATTAGAAAATTGTAACAAAAATTCAGTTCTAAAATACTATCAGAACAATAACTTTGAGACCTTATTTGAGATGAAAAATTAATTTATAATTCAAATTACTTATATAAATGCTGGACGATTACACCATGAAATATTACAACATTAAAGAAGTGAATATAAAACATCACATATTTTTACTGAATGGTGTATACATTGAAAGGAGTCCATTGAAATTATGATTAGGAAAAATGAGGTTTGTAATGATAGCATTTCATTTAATATCCCTAAAATTTGGATGAACATCTTGAAATAGTTTATTCCGCTTTTCTTTATTTTAATATTCTTCATTAATAATACACTAGATGGAACCCGTCAAAATTTGACGGCAAAAAACTTGATAGTACCATAAAAATAAAATTCATAGCTGCTTTAAAATGTTTGAAACTTTTGCAGAATAATTCAAATAAATAAAAAACCCACTTTGAATTAAAGCTAGGTTGAAGAACAGCAATTGGCTAAGTTTCACTGGCACATGTACTCGCGGAATTTCTTTCATCTGACACATTTAGCGCTGTTGTGCAAGTAAATGGTAAGTGCCCCCTTGGGGAGGGGGAAATGGAGGGATGGACCAAGGAGATGCATAACATGAATAAGCAGTCAAAGACCTTTCAAACGATATGTAACATGAGGGGTGTGTGCAAATTTTAAAAAGTACCCCCTTGGGGGGGGGTAAAGTAGGGGATGAACACGGAACATGCATAATATGATTAAGTGGTCACAGACCTTTCCAACGATATATAACATGAGGGTTGTGTGCAAAATTTAGAAAAGTACCTCTTTGGGGGGGGGGCAAAGCGGGGAGATGGACATCAGAGATATGCATATGATTAAGCAGTCACAGACCTTTCCAACGATATATGACATGAGGGTTGTCTGCAAAATTTAGAAAAGTACCCCCTTGGGGGAGGGGGGGGGGCAAAGTGGGGAAATGGATATTGGAGATATGCATACGATTAAGCAGTCACAGACCTTTCCAACGATATATGACATGAGGGCTGTCTGCAAAATTTAGAAAAGTACCCCTTTGGGGGAGGGGGGGCAAAGTGGGGAGATGGACATTGGAGATGCATAATATCATTAAGCGGTCACAGACCTTTCCAACAATATATGACATGAGGGGTGTCAACAAAATTTAGAAAATTGCCCTCCTTAAGGGGGGGGGAAGTGGACCCCGGAGATGCATAACATGAATAAGCTGTCAAAGACCTTTCCAACAATACGTAACATGAAGGGATTGTGCAAAATTTACAAAAGTACCCCCTTGGGGGGGCAAAGTGGGGGGATGGACACCGGAGATGCATAATATGATTAAGCGGTCACAGACCTTTTTAACGATATATAACATGAGTGGTATGTGCAAAATTTAGAAAAGTGCCCCAATTGGCGGGGGGGGGGGGTGGACCACACAGATGCATAACATGAAAAGGCAGTCACAGGCCTTTCGAACGATATATCATATGAGTGGTGTCAACAAAGAAAAGTCTCCGCCCCGTGTAGGCAAAACATACCCCCCCCCCCCGCCGCCATAATTATTGATGCAGACTCATTTTTTTAATTTGTTCGCACCCGTCTTCTCCCGCAAAATGTTGTGAATTTTAAAAACTCCACTTACGAATTTTTTTATACCAAAAGCACTTATGTCCGTCGTCTGCATGCAGAGTTTTGTGCTTACAGACGCCAGACACAACAACACACACACAGGCAGACGCTTACCGACATTAATAGTATAGATGATACTCAGTGCCTACACATTTCACCCTTTATAATTCAGCCAATGAGTTGACGGTTGTTCATTTCCAGAAACGAAACAATAATTCTTTAGGATGAATTTTGTTTGTTTGATACACCGTGGCAGAATGCGTGCAATGCAGCGACAGGCGTCACAAACTTTTTAGGGCACCTGCAGACTAAAAACATATAATCAATCTTCGCGGGAAAAAAATCCTAGATTTCGTCAAATGATCACGGGAAAAACACTAATTTCATCAAAGGATCATGTAAAACGTGAATTTTGTTAAAAGGCCACAGAAAAACGCGATTTACACAAAAGATGAGCAAATTTTGTCAAAGAATCGCAAAACAGGAAATTTCACCCAAAGATAGCGCTTTCTTGCCAAACTTCGTCTAAAAATTGCGGAATAAAATGTATTTTATCAAAAAATCGCTGGAAAACGCACATTTCGTTAAAGTATCGCGAGAAAAATGTGAATTTCTTCAAAGATTGCTGAAAAAAACGCGAATTTCATCGAAGGATTGCTGAAAATTCATGAATCTTATCAAAAGGCAGCAGAGAAAATGTGATTATTATCAAAGCATTGCGAAAAAAGAAAATTTCGTCTAAGGATCACAGAAAAACGCAAATTTCATAAAAGAATCGTGGAAAATAACGCAAATTTCGTGAAAAAAAAATCGCAGAAAAAACACAAATTTCGTCAAATTATCGCTGAAAAAAAAATGCGAATTACGTCATAGGATAGCTGAAAAAATTATGAATCTCGACAAAAAAAAGATACAGAAAAAAATGCGAATTTCATTAAAGAATCACGAAAAAAAATGCGAATTTTGTTAAAGGATTGCGCAAAGAATGTGAATTTTTTGAAAGGTTCGTGTGAAAAATGAAACTGTCTGTATTAAAAACAGCACACACACAAACATCTATACAAACCTGAATACACACAAACATATTATAGGCAGGGCTTGAAATTCAATTTCTCCAAAGACGGGAGTCTCCCTACCAACATTTTTAAATGGAGGGGAGTTGTAATGTTTGGGAGGGAGAAAAAAAATCTTTAAAACCCACTATTCTTTTACGTGCTATTTAAAGAATTACATTAATGCAGACATGACAAAATACCATTGAAAAAATTAAGTCAACTGAGAATGATTATGTAAAATGTTTATTTTTATTATAAAAAAGGGAAGAAAGTTAAGTTTTATATATGCAGTGTATTTTTCAAGTTCCATTAAATGTGTTAGGGACCCTTAACAATTAGGTTGTTAAATAAATTTCTGACTTTAGATTTTACTTGATTGAGATTCACCGATCGATCGTGGAAAAGACGCAAAGTTCATCAATCTGTCGCGGAAAAAACGCTAAGTTCGTCGATCTGTCACCAAAACACGCAAAGTTCGTTGATAAGTCATGGGACAAAAAGCAAATTTCGTCGATCCATTGCAGAATAAACACAAAGTTCGTCGATCTGTCCCCAAAAAACGCAAGGTTCGTCGATCAGTCGCTTAAAAAACGCAATGTTCGTCTATCTGTCGCAGAAAAAACGCAAAGTTCGTTGATCAGTCGCAGAAAAAAAATGCAACGTTCGTTGATCTGTCGCGGAAAAAACGCAAAGTTCGTCGATCAGTTGCGGAAAAAAGCAAATTTCGTCGATCGATTGCGGAATAAATGCAAAGTTCGTCGATCAGTCAGGGAAGAAAGAAAAATTTCGTCGATCGATTGCGGAATAAACGCAAAGTTCGTCGATATGTCCCCAAAAAACGCAAGGTTCGTCGATCAGTCGCTTAAAAAACGCAATGTTCGTCGATCAGTTGCGGAAAAAAGCAAATTTCGTCGATCGATTGCGGAATAAATGCAAAGTTCGTCGATCAGTCAGGGAAGAAAGAAAAATTTCGTCGATTGATTGCGGAATAAACGCAAAGTTCGTCGATATGTCCCCAAAAAACGCAAGGTTCGTCGATCAGTCGCTTAAAAAACGCAATGTTCGTCGATCTGTAGCAGAAAAAACTCAAAGTTCGTTGATCTGTCACGGAAAAAACCACAAAGTTCGTCGATCAGTCGCGGAAAAAACACAAAGTCCGTGAATAGGTTGCGGGGAAAAAAAATCACGAAATTTATCGTTCGGTTGCAGGTAAATTAATGCAAATTTCTCCAAAAATGCTGAAATTTTTTGGGCGGGAGGCTCCCGCTCATGATCTTTTTTGGGCGGGATTTCAAAATTTTCCGTGCAAATCTCGCCCTGAAATTCAAGCCCTGATAGGTATAGTTTTAATCTGAAATAATATACTGAACTTGAACTAACTTTTGAAAAATCGGGTTAACCCAAATCCAACTTGCAGAAATCTACACTCAGTCTGAAATCGACTCGAACCATAAAGACAGTTAACCCAACTTGCAACAAAAATAATTATTTTCTGTGAATTTTCTGATTTTTTCTTTTCTCAGAAATGCTGTAGTCATTTTGTCCCCCAATTTTGCCCTTTACAATTCAGCCAATGAGTGGAGGGGGCCAAAGGAGCATTCCTTATCACAAACGAAAAATGAGATACGTTCGTTTGATGTCGTTGTTGAAAATTTATGGATTTCTATTATTAAAGTAAATTTTTTCATTTTACCGTATTTATTTTCTTTTTGTGTTGTATGTATTTTGCTACTTTGAATTTTTTTAAACTAACCCTTTTTTTTTTTTTTTTTTTTGGAGAGTGAGAGAGAGAGATTTAGTAATTTGGTGACACGAAGTTCAGCAAATTCTTAAAATCCACAAATCGTTTCCAATGTAAACAATGAAATTTACAGTTAAGTTGCAAGTGCAAAATTTCAGTTTTTTAAAATTTTCATGTCATTCTGTACACATTTTAATATGTCATTCTGATCATTATACATATTTAGTTATGCATTATTAATTATTTACTTGACCTTTACTTTTAATATTTTAAATATTTCAAACTTACAGCTGAATGTAATTATTAAAACATTTGAAATACTGCATTCGAAAAATGAAATTTCAGCTTAGAAACTCGACAATTAAAAAATTTAAAGTAGAAATGTACTTATGATATAAAAAGAAGAAAATAAAATACACCAGAATTTATCTGTATTACGAAAGCGGGAGAAATGATTTTCTGTGCTATACGAAAATATATCCAAATAATTCAATCATGAACATAGAAATAGGTATCGGTTTTTATGTTCAGGTGCACTCAATCCAAACTTGAAACTTTTAAAATGGTCATTGAATGAATGAAATTCATCTCCGCCTTTCACATCCAGAAAACTTGCTGTGTCGCCAATTATGTTTATATTTTATATATATATATATAAATAATAATTCAGGCACTTTTCCGTTATACGGACACCATTGTCGCCAAACATACATACATACATACATTTTGGCATAGTATCCGTATAACAGAAAAGTACTAAAGTTCATGGTTTAAAATCACAATAAAATATCATGAAATTTATTGATTAGTTGTGGGAAAATATCGGGGAAATAATGTGTTTTTCGTGAATTTTTTGTTTTGTTAACAATGTGGTTAGAGAGACAGGGAGAAATCCAGAAAACTTGCTGTGTCGCCAATTATGTTTATATTATATATATATATATATATATATATATATAATAATTCAGGCACTTTTCCGTTATACCTACACCATTGTCGCCAAACATACATACATACATTTACATACATACATACATACATTTTGGCATAGTGTCCGTATAACAGAAAAGTACTAAAGTTCATGGTTTAAAATCGCAATAAAATATCATGAAATTTATTGATTAGTTGTGGGAAAATATCGGGGAAATAATGTGTTTTTGTGAAATTTTTTGTTTTGTGTTGTTGTGTTTAATTGTAAGCATTCATTATAATTTTCAGTGCATTATTAAATTGAAATTTTTGTTTAAAATATGTAAACAAAACAGTGACCAGAAACCTGCACAATTTCTAATATAGATAGATAGATGCATGCATGTAGTACTTTTAATTATTTGGTAAAAATACTGTGATCGTCACTGAGAAAACCTGAATTTAACCTAAAAGTAATTGTCGAGTGTTTAAGCTGAAATTTCATTTTACGAATACAGTATTTCAAATGTTTTAATAATTACATTTAGCTGTAAGTTTGAAATATTAAAAGTAAAGGCCAAGTAAATAATTAATAATGCATAACTAAAAGTAATTGTCGAGTGTTTAAGCTGAAATTTCATTTTACGAATACAGTATTTCAAATGTTTTAATAGTTACATTCAACTGTAAGTTTGAAATATTAAAAGTAAAGGCCAAGTAAATAATTAATAATGCATAACTAAAAGTAATTGTCGAGTGTTTAAACTAATTTCATTTTACGAATACAGTATTTCAAATGTTTTAATAGTTACATTCAGCTGTAAGTTTGAAATGTTAAAAGTAAAGGCCAAGTAAATAATTAATAATGCATAACTAAATATGTATAATGATGAGATTTTTTTTTCTTGAATTATTCAGTGAAACTCGTCTTATAAATGTACGCAAATAACTCACATCAAAATCTTAAAATAACAAAGTTTTCTTTCGTGTTTAGCTATGCTTAATAACCAAAAAAGCTTGATTAATACAAAAATTATTTGATAAAAATACTGTGATCGTCGCTGAGAAAACCTGAATTTAATCATATCACACAGAATTACATATTAAAAGTTTAAAATTAGTTTGTTTACATCGGAAACGATTCGCGGAATTTCGTGCCACGAAATCTCTCTCTCTCTCAAAAAAAGGGTTAGTTATAAAAAATTCAAAGTAGTAAAATACATACGACTTAAAAAGAAAATAAATACGGTAAAATGAAAAAATACCTTAATAAAAGAAATCTATAAAGTTTCAAAAACCGAACAACCAAATGGAACACATACGCTTCTAGAGAGAGGAAAAGCCTTCACCTCATTGGCTGGAACATCGCGTCTGAAGATAGTAAAAGCCTCTAGCTGATTAGCTGAATGCTCGCGCATGCGTATAAATAGCATTTTTGCACGAAAAACTAAAAAGCAGGTTAGCTTTAAGTATATGGATTTACAGCAGTTATATTTTTGTCCGTTAGGAGATGCTTCTGCATCGTTTCTACTTGTGGTTGATTGGTACGATGGTTGTTAATTTTTAATTTGTGGACGGCAATAATAATGTGACAACGGACGGATTGTTTTTCGCATTTGAAACTTTAAAAGCAATATAAGAAAATTTTCCTGAAGATGACCATAGATGATGGTCGAAATGTCGATATTTTTAATATTAATGTATGTATAAAATTTTAAATTTGTATACACCATTCAGTAAAAATATGTGATGTTTTATATTCACTTCTTTAATGTTGTCAAATTATTTAGTTTTATTATAGACATAATGTGGCAATATTATGAAGAATTTTATGTCAACCACATTTCGATGTTTTCAATAAAAAGAAAAAAAAAATAGTTGTGATTTACACAGAGCAATAAATAGAAGACCTCATTTCAGATGAAAAAATAATTTATCATCCAAACTATCCAATTGTATTACACAGTGTGATAATATAAGGAACCAATTTATGTAAATCACTTTAATATTGTTTTCAGCCAAAAAAAAAAATCTGCTTTGAAGCATTATCAGATCAATGAATATAAAAAAAAATAAAGGGATATAAAATTATTTGTCAGGGAAAAATAATCTATCCTCTGAACGATCCAATGCATTATTAGCCTTAGTATGAAAATATCATAAACTAAATTATGTTAACACAAATTTTATATACTCAGAATACTATAACAAATATTTAATAAATAAAATATGTTAGGCTTAAATTTATGTTACTTGCTTTGTCTATACGAGACATAATACATATAATGTTACTTATTTATATGAAAACCTTCTACGTGGTTTAGAGGGCAGTCAATTATTTTCTCGGCGTCAATCATTTACATCCTTGCAGTTTTAATTTGCTCTTTTCCTTAACAAATCTATCTGTAAGTCATTTACCGTGAAATGAGTAACTTCGTAAGAAATTGCCAATTATTAATCGAAATTGATCTTAATACTCTTTACTTGTAAAAATGTTAGTTACCGATTTCAGTTATACTTCGAAAAATAATTCCTTATGTACCATAAAAGTTCTAGTGTTTTACCAGTATCTTTTTTAACAAGTTGGAAATTGTACGTCAAACGTTACAAACGAGGCGCGTTCGTACGCACGTTTTAGAATTAAATTCATGATATCCCGTGCATAGAACGGGTTAAACAGCTAGTTAAGTATATATTTTATGACACTGTTCATACAAATATCTTAACTAGTTATATAAATATTCAGATATATATGTATCAGCTAGTTATATAAATATTCAGATCTTGATGATTTTTAATTCTGTGAAATGAATTATATCGTCTGCAGATTAATTTCTGTAATAAAATAAGTATCTCGGTCGCTTGACGATTTAACATCCATCGGAAGCTCCTATAACAAAAAAGCACCGATTTAAAAAAAAAATCAAATTTCTTAATAAATATTTTTATTAATATCTCCTAAAGTTTTGATTCGATTTTAATAAAATTTGAAATGTCTCGACAAAATTCTGCAAAGATAATATATTTTAAATTGCAAACCATTTGGTTGGGTAGTTTTTGCGTTGTTATATGCGGGCAGACAGACAGACAGACAGACGGACGGACAGACGGACGGACCAAGCGACGACTATAGGTGCTACGTATTTATATAATTACGAACGCACCTAAAAATGGGTTCTGAAGTAAAACATTTAGCTTAATGTATTTTATGTGTTTGCATGGTACCTAAAAAAAGATGCTTTAAGCATTATAAACAAACTTGTAGAATAATTAAATTCAGTTTCCGTAGCTTATAGTACCGAAATATATTTCATTATAGAAGGTACTCAGAACAACAAGAGGGGAAAATTCTGCTATAAGGCAGAATATAGATTGCCACACACGGCTTTTATTTAAAAAATAAATAAACTAGCTGTAACTCAGAATAAAAACGCAATGACAAATAACAATTTTAAAATATCTAAATAACAAATAAAAATTCCCCTGTTAAAGTGTTGAGTTGTTGAATAACCATTCGATTTAGAAAAATATTTTTCTACCACTGAGCAATTTTTCTTAATGAAATTTAATTCATGTTGCTATGGCAGCAGACGATAAAACGGTATCTTTGGAATAAGGGAATAAATAGAAGAAAAAATTTTGTTGATGTTTGTGATAAAATGTTTTTCTTTATTTTTTAAAAATGTATATACATAATTCACTTTTATATTTTAACAGAATAATAAGTTTACTATAATTCGTTACTCATGCTATGGCCAGTATACACGATACACGTCGAGCCACAATGCCTTTATCATTACCTTTTTACGCGTAAAAGTTTCGCTACGGTACTCCATTGTGAAGTTTTGTAATTTTTGAAATCTAATACTTTGAAAACGACATAATCATTCAATTTGAAATTTATATCAAGAAAAATACAATTTTTTACCATTCTAACGCAGTTTGTAAAACAATTTTGTGACAAATACTTTTCGAGTTATTAATTTTTTAAGTAACTTCAAATGTTTCATTTTCCGAGATTAATATGTGGCAACGATGGATTGCTGTGACTTTTCATAAACATGAAAAATGATAGAGATTGAAAGAATAAGCCACCCCTGTGTGTGGCTAATAAATGATATTATTTAATAAAATCAAAACACTGCAATAAGACAGTGTTATGAAGGAACTTTCACGTTGTTTTATTTAATAATCAGAAACCTAAATTTATTTACTTAAAAGTTGATAAAACATTAAAAATTCCAGCTAAATTAAAGGATTTGATTCACAGAAAACTTGATAAAGCTCCAAATTGCGGTAAAGCAGGCATCTACAAAATTCCATTTAGCCCCGAGTATCAAAACAGTTTATTCTATATTGATATGGCATCGCGAAAATTCAGAAAAATGCTAAAAGGACATTTGTTGGATATCAAACAGTAAATAAAGTACAGCTTTGTCCAGATTACATCAAAAATAAAATACAAAAATAAACTTCGACAAATCTAAAATAATTTTTCCAAC
Source organism: Maratus michaelseni (assembly GCA_963931845.1). Classification (NCBI taxonomy): domain Eukaryota; kingdom Metazoa; phylum Arthropoda; class Arachnida; order Araneae; family Salticidae; genus Maratus; species Maratus michaelseni. The sequence goes on along the minus strand of OZ007592.1, from coordinate 369,978,000 downwards.
ATCCAACCACCACTTCTCGATGATCCGTGAATCCACTGAGATTTTAACTAAATATGGTAGTGTATGCAACGACGGCATTTCTTATAATGTTCCCGCGATTTGGTTCCCACTATTCTAGGTATTTCAAGAGGATCAGCACTTGAATTCAAATTAAATTTTTCCACCACCCCTCTCTTTTAGAGAAATAGACTGGCTTTGTTTACACGTTCGTAACATTATTTTGTTCTGTTGTTGTTTTTCTTCGTATGTTTTTCTCTTCCAGCCATAATCTAATTCGCCTTCTGATCCCCCGCACAGAAGCCACGTCCGTCCATAGATTTATCAAAGATATCTTCGCCAAGCGGAGAGCAGGCATATCCTCGCCCCGTTGCCAGATATCAACCCGTTAAGCTGGGCAAAAGCCTGGCTGGTAGGGGCCTGGTCAGCGGTCTAAAAAAAATCCCCTTGAAAGTGAGCACGTGTGCGTCTCGAAATGTCTCGGGACATATTATGTAAACCTAAATATTTACATATATTTTTAATGTTTTATCACCTTTTAATTAAATATATATAAAAATATATATAATACTGAGATGAGAAATCTTCTTGGAGACTTAATCTGAAAATTTTGTTAACCGATTTATATGAATGATTTTTCAATTTAATCACAGCATCATAACACCTACTAATCAAACAGAAACATCAGTGAGCTATTTAACTATACCATATTCTACGCAGAGAAAAATATGTTATTTATTTGTAGTAAAATCTGCTCAAAGTTTACCAGCAATCAGTAATAGTTTCTCATCATCAATCATTTGCATCATTACAGCTGTGATTTATTCTATTCATGAACAAATGCATCCGCAAGTCATTTGCTTTGAAATGAGTAATTATTAATTTATTCGAAGAGGTCAATGAGTCATAGAAATTGATTTTAATAATTCTCGTTAGTATAAGTACAGTTGTACATTTATGTTTATTCTAAGAATAATTTTACTTTATTCTTTAAATGTTTAGTGTTTGGGGAACGAAAATTTAAAATGGAATGCAAACAAAAAAAAAAATTGAACTTTAAAAAATAGTCATAAAATGTGTATATTTCCATTAAATATTTATCACTCTTACAATTTTCATTTTTCTGTTTTAACTCAAATTATGGAAAATGTTTCAGTTTCAGGTGCTTTTCTTTGAAATCCGACGTAATTTTCGGGAACAGTGTTCCATTAGTTTACAGATTTTGTGGTATTTTTTTGTTTGTTGATGTTTTGTTGTTTTGCTCCTTTACAGAAATTTATGTATTGTATTTTATATAATTCGTTGTTGCCTAAAGAAAAGTACATTTTGGGAAACAAATTTATGCAAATATGTACAACATGCCTTTGCACCTGTACGCTGTTAAAAATCTGCAACAAACTATAACGTGACACAAATAATAATTGCACTAATAATTCTTGCGTCAGGAAAGATATCATAAGTGTAGTTATCTGAAAAACCGCTACATTAGACTACGTATATGCACTTTGCTGCCACAGAAGGGAGAACAATTATGTGGGTGGATAAATTAACCCATTCGTCCCTATCTCTTCTACGTCTTGATATTTATGGGTTTTACGCTTTTATGTACGCTTTTACAGCTACATCCAGAGATTATTACTGTTCTGTTATGTCAATATAAAAAATCAATTCTTCTTTTGTATGCCTTGTAAAATGTAGTATTTATGACTTGTGTCACTTTTATTGCGAGTGAGCGATATCATCTTTGGTAGCAGTGATGTGTTTGTTTTCAAGCAGATTTTACATACGATTAGGTCTGTAGGTTAGATTTTAATTTGAACTCGTGCTGATGTTTTTAATCTGAGTAGTTGACACATTTTTGGTATAGCGTCAAGGGGCGCATACCAAACGTATGATGATATTATGGAAAAAAGCACTAATGTACAAGATACACTGGACTTTTGTTCCATGTATTCGCAATATCCAACGTTAAATGACAAGTTAAACGAAAGCATCAACCGATTCATGTCTAAATGTGACTTTTATATGACTACGCTGCAGCAACAACTCGAATACGCTTTTTCTAATGCATCTAAATAGGAGATAAGTGGTTATTCTATGGTACCAATTTTTATTATTAGTGAGTCTAATAATTTTAATCTCTTAATTAAAACTAAACTTGTTTGTTAATGTTTCTGTAATCAATTAAGAAAGTGTTTAATACTATTCTTAATTAATTAGGCTGAAATGGTGATAAATGTAACTCAGGTATCGTCCCTAGGCAAATAGAAAAAAAAACTCTAATACCTATAAATCTGTTCCCCCCCCCCAAAAAAAAATAAATATGAAGAACTTAATTCTGAAGAACATTTTATAATGTTTCTTTTGCTCATACAGAGACAGAAATTAGTGGTTACACTGTGGCTGGCAGTTTCCCTTCTTCGTTGAAATTGTTTCTAAGCGGTAAATCTTGCTCAAAAAGTTCATTATCTTATAAAAAAGTCCTCCTGTCATTTAACTCAAACGGGAACTTTACAAAATTGCATATTCCTTTCATGACATACAATATTATCTGGATTCTAGTGGTAAAAAATACACCATTCTGAATCTCCGTGATCAGAGACAAAAAAAAATTATGTAAGAGGTATCGCATGTACTATTGACTCTAAACTTACCGTCGATGCTCTTAAATAATCAGAATTTATTGCTATACGGGCTATCATACTAAAACGTTGTAAAACTGGCTAACACATCCCTCTTTATGCAATTAACGTTCTCCCAGTAATTTTTTTTACGAAATTTACAATATAAATTAACTTTGCTATATTCGTATCACAATTGAAAGTTTTAAAAACAATAATAATGTAAAACAATGTTACCGATGTCAGGTATTCAGACACGCTTCCGGAAATTGTGGTTTTTCGCCAAAGTGCGGGAAGTGTGCGGAAACCATCAAGGATATGAAAGAAATAAGTTTCCAAATCAGTTAAATGTATTCAAAATATTGTTAATAAGACTAAAAACTGCAATTACCCAATCGAAAAATAGTTTATTGTTATAAATGAATGCACTTTCTTTTTTTAGATTAATATTAATAACGATGACAAACTCCCTTATTTTTCCTTCAGTAATTATATTAAATTAAAATTTCAATTTTCTTCAAAACAAAGTTAATGAACTTCAATTTTTTATCTCTTAAAAACGCCAGTTTAATATCCCTTTAATTTCATAAAACATTAAACCTTGTCATAAAATGAATATTTCTGGGTATAAACTGTATCACACCCCACGTGACGGCTCCCACACCAGTGGGGCGGAACTGCCATTGAAATAAAACAACACATACCCCATTACATTTTATAATACACACCACTCGTATACCGGTATTGTCGTTCATGTACTTCATATTAAAATTAATTTCACCTGCAGTTAAGGCAATTCCGGTTTAACGACATTACACACATTAATACCTAGCATTAACACTGTTTTATTAGAGGAGACTACAATGCGCATTACAGAAATTGAAATTGTCACTCCTCATAGATGCAGGTCACTTCACATTCCAATTACTCACTACCAGCTAAGTTTAATACAGCTACTTCTCCCACTCACATAAGTAATAGAGTTATAAACCACCCTTCAATTACTGATTTTGGTATTACTAAATATCTTCATTATGACATAACTATCGCTGTACTTACACTCTCAGAAATAAAACACTCAATTTCGACGATTCGGCAATCCTTAAGCCCTATTTCGTTATTTTTGACAATCATTTCGTCACAGAGTCATGTGGTTTTTGACGAATCGCGAATTCTCAAATATCTGACGAAACTGCTTCCTCAATGTCAAAGATAAAACTCTCACTTTTGACGCTTCCGCAATTCTTGAGCTCTATTTCATCATTTTTGACAATCATTTCGTCTCAAAATTAAGTGATTTTTTTATGAATGGAAAATCTCAAATATTTAACGAAAATGATTCCCCAATCACGGCCAGATTATTTATGCATAACTGACCATTTTCCTCTCTATAAACAGAAATGTGTTAAAATCCTATCCCCTATCATCTAAAATTGATAAACTCTCCTCCAATATTGCACTTCAAAATTTATAATTTCTGACCAACAAATTAACTAGACCATATTCTAATCATTCATTTAACAAAGAAAATTTCTTTAATAAATTATATTAATCAAGCCATATTCTAGATATTTATTAACCATAGAAAAACCATAATAATAATCTAGCCTTATTCAGAGCTCGATTAAATTTGTCCGAGACCCAAGGACCAGCAGCTTTTGAGGACCCTCCTCAAAATAAAATAGTAGTTAGAAATGTTTTTTAGGAGTATTTGAAATTTTCTTACTTTTTATAAAAATGGTCATGAAACTCAGGTTAACCTAAATTTTGTTTTGCTGTTTCTTACTATAAAACTTCAAATATATCTTCATCTTAAATATTTCTTTTAAAAAAATTCCTATAAAAATATTCTGTCTACTGTATCCGTACGTTAAGCTGTTTTTAGAGAACAGAAAAATGCAGGTAAAAGTTTATTCAAGTGAATGTTTCTTAAATATCAAAGAATGAAAAAAAAAAATTAAATAATTTCATTCACTTTAGGCCCCCCCCCCTGTCTCAAATGAGCCCAAGGCCGTGGTCTAGTTGGCCTGTGCGGTAATCAGGCCCTGGCTTTATTAATTAAAACATACAGAAATTATAACAGCACCGATAAAAATACAATCTGCTTTCTAAAAATATAAACACACATCAACATCCCGTAGATCCATTTAAAATCAAATTCATCCAAGGTCTCTCTGGCTAAGTGGTCAGAGAGTTCGTCTCCCACACTAAAAGTCGCGCTTTCGAATCCCGTTGAAGACTTGTGAAAAGTGTTGTTATTTTTCCCCTTGTCAATTACTGATGCTTCTAAAATTCTCAGTAGATGCTGCCACCAGACATTTTTTAACCCTCTAAGCGTATGGAACGTAATATTCCGTTCACTAAGCTCCAGGTTTCACTGCAATATATGCAATATTTAAGATAATATAATTCTATAGATTTAATGAATTTTCAAAACATTGAAGAATGATTAATACTCTCAAGGGTTACATTCATATTTGTAATTAAGTTTTATTCATAATGCTGAAAAAATCATATTTTTTTAGCATTTAAATCAAAATGCAGAGAAAACAACATTACAATTTTACCCTTTTTCAAAACGCTCAGAGGGTTAAACTTTCGAACAAGCAATTTGACGAAATAAATTTCCTCACATTTTTGAGGAAAGAAATTTACTCGATTTGACGAAATATTCTCTCGGAGCATTTCCCAAGAAACAGTTTCGTCAAAAACGAAGAAAATCTCGTGGAATTTGAGTATCCATTTCTGACAGTGTAACAAAATTACCTCTGATCACCTTCGGGTCGCCTTTGAAACTGACCTCATTAATCCTATCTCACCACCTCTTTACGTAGAAATTGACTGGAATAACTTTAGGAATTATCTCTATAATTCCAATTTTCTTTTCCTGAAATCAATAACCCTTCTGATATTATTTCTATTGTAATTCATCTGAAAAATATTGTTACTAACGTTTGAAACAACACTATAAATAACAAATTAAAAAAAAACAATACTCCGTCCTTTCTATTAACATCCACAACCCCTTCAAACAACGCAATATTCTCCAAATCTTTTAGATTACTAGTTTCCCCACTAATGTATACACTTTTAATAAACTTAATAACAAGATCAAAAATGTAATTTCTAAAAAAAAGGCAAAAATCTTCAACAAGATAGTTTGAAAATCTTTCACATGATGTACGAGGAGCAGTCGGAAAATAAGCTTCCCCTGGCGACTGTGGACAGAGGTGTGTATGAAAGACAAAAAATATAATGAGACATTAAAGATAAAACATAACTTTATTTTTCCACATAAGTACCAAGTACATTGAGACATTTGTCATACCGCTTTATAAGCTTCAAAAAGCCCTCCAGGAAAAAATCAGGGCTTTGCATACGGACGAAGCGTTGAACGGTTATGGGCGAAAGTCGACACAGCCGGTGAACGTGAACGTGCAAGACACCTATACATATGGGTAGAGGTCGACCGCGATCAAGCAGATGGCGCTGTTGCAGTGATTGCGCAGATGGCGCTGGCACAGCAGGTGAACGCGAACGTGCAAGACACCGATACACCATTGGGTAGAGGTCGACCGCGATCAAGTAGATGGCACTGTTGCAATGCCTGTGCAGATGGCGCTTCGCGTTCACTTGCTGTGTCGTCTTTTGCCCATAGCCGTTCAACGCTTTGTCTGTATGCAAAGCCCTGATTTTTTACTGGAGGGCTTTTTGAAGCTTTTAAAGCGGTATGACAAATGTCTCAATGTACTTGGTACTTATGTGGAAAAATAAAGTTATGTTTTATCTCTAATGTCTCATTACATTTTTTGTCTTTCATACACATCTCTATCCACAGTCGCCAGGGGAAACTTATTTTCCGACTGCCCCTCGTAAATTAAAAAAGAAGCTTAACAAATTTCACTTCCATTCCTTCTTTTACTATTTACTATCTTCCCGCTTATACCAATGTAGGTAAAGAAGAATATTTGGCATGATCATAGTTTTCATACGAGATCAACTAATACATGATTTAAAAAAATACAACAACACTATTTTTCCTTTTAAAAATTCTAGTTTTTATGAAAAAATGTTTATAAAAAGCATTATACGAAAGTTTTATTATAGAAAAGAATTATAGTAGTGTATGTCAGGAAATTATCTGATATATAAATCGATATATTTTCAATAAAGAGCTCGATTTTAAAAGTATAGATAATTGAAAAGTATTCCTATTATATATATATATATATATCTTAAAAGAAAGAAATACACTTTAAATGATAAACATTTTTAAGAGAAAATCTTAAATCTCTATATAAAAGGAAAAGTAAATATATAACAGACGCCAAGAAATATCTGTAGAAATGTTCTACATAAATACATAAGTAGATTTATTTAACACCTGTTGCAATTTATTCAGCACAATATAACATCTATTATTCAACAAAATGCATCAGACATCTGATTTATGTAGTTGTTCTAGAGCAGATAAAAATGTAATGTTATTTATTTGCTTTGCAAATTGTTCAATATTTAGAAAACGATCATCACAAATTGTTAACATCAATCACTTCCACCATTAAAACCGCGAATTGTTCTTTTCATGATATCTATAAATAATATCATATCTAAAAATAATTTGTTTGACATGAATAAGAATTAGTGCTTCTAAAGTTGTCAACAAGAAATTGAAATTGATTTTAGTAAATCTCTAGGCAAAAGTGTTGTTTTTGATTTGAGTTATTAATTAAACGAATGGCTTATAAACCTTTAATATTTTAGTTTCTGACAAAATTTAAAAATGGATTACAGAAGAAACATTTGGTTCATAAATTTTATCCACACTGTAATAATTATCATATTGTTCGCGGGAAATTAATGTAATATTTTGACAGTGGACAATGAATGAGTCTTTATTCACTGATAAAATGAGAATGTTGGATGACTTTTAATAATTTGAGTACCAAAATAGTCAAAATAATATTTAACAGAAAAAAATATATATTTCAAAGATAAATGAATCTAATGCCAAAAGGATGTAAAGTATAGTGCAATTTCTGTAGACAATTTATCATCTGTTATCTATCTAATCCAAAAAAGTTTCTTCAATGAAAATAAGTATAGTACTCTATTGGTTTTCATGCAGGACACATTATATTTAGAAACATTAGTCCGTACTACTGTACATGGAAAAAGCAACTCATATAAGAAAATAAAAATAAAAATGCCCAGTTAAACCTATGGCATTGAGCTCACAGGCTATTCACACGAATTGAATATTATACTCTTATTTCAAAGAATAATGCCCCTCGAAAAATAAAGAAATCGACAATAAATTAAGTCGGGATTAGCCCCCGTTCCCACTTTATACTTAACCAATGGACGAACCAAAAATAATCAGGAAAACGCCTTATCACAATGAACCTATAAGCAAAATTTGAAGCTAATCGGATAATTTTGCATAAAAAACCCATTTATCTAAATTAAGGGTCGGTTGACCCCCCCATTTCCTCCTTTATACTTAACCAATGAACCCCCAAAATTAATCAGGGAAGCGCCTTATCACAAAGAACCTATACAAAAAATTTGAAGCAAATCGGATAATTCTGTATTAAAAACCCGTTGATCTAAATTAAGGGGAGGGATTAGCCCCTCGTTCCCCCACTTTATACTTAACCAATGAACCCGCAAAACCAATCAAGGGAGCGCCTTTTCACAATGAACCTAAAACAAAATTTGAAGCAAAATGGATATTTTTATCAAGATTTTTCGCGTTACGTACATACATACGTGCATACATACGTACGTACATACATAAGTACGTACATACATACGTACTTACATACATACTGAACCGGCGGGCACATTAACCCTGAGGCTTTGATAGCCTGTGAGTAAAAAAGGAAATTTACCCTTATGATAAATTATAAAAATTATCAATATTAACGAAATTTTAAAACTTAAACAATAATATATATACGTGTATATCAGTTTCAGCAGAAAAATCAACTACAAGGTCTGATCAATCCAAAGAGGGGTCCACGGAGTAATGTTCATTAGGCAGCCCTATTTTCCTATACTGTCTCAAGAAATTAAATATATTCTATTACTTAAAACACAGATATGTGATATATATATATATATCTCCCTACTCTAAAAAAACAAAAAAACATTCATTATGTTTAGAACAACAGTTAAATCTGATTATTTAACATATCAGCTTTGCGATAATTTCATACCAAATTTGGGGACTACCTATGTCAGCGGCACCAGGCCAACCTGTTCAACTAGCATCGTCCGTTCAAAAGACGATAGAAATCCATCAAAATTTCATAGCATTGTTAATAGGAAGAATTTTAACATAGAAGCATATTTAATGTAAAAACATGAAACATATAATAATGAATATAGATTTAAAACTTTAATACCTTATTACAATCGTTTTGTGGAAATATAGAAAAACTATTCAATTACCCAATCTCCCAGTTTACGCCATGCACTATAACCCATATTTAACAAAAAAAAAACGTTTTAAGCTTCTGATTTATGTAATTTTTTTATATGCTACTATATTTAAAAAAAGCGGAATCTTCTTTGATTTTTAAGGAGTATCATATCCTCTATTGAACAGACAAAATTATTCAGCCATCTGATTTTCTTTCCTTAAATATAATACTATCTATAATAGACAAAAATAGAATGTTAATTGACGACATTTATTTAATATTAAACTAACAATAATTTCTTATCATCAATAATTTACACTTTTACAGCCGCCATTTTTGAAATGAAAAGTAAAATATCTAATATAGGATTAAAACGATGAAACCTTATTCGAATCGTTGCACAGTGGGGCGTTTTGAGGATCTAGGTGGACAAAATTATTGCGTTGAAGTTTTGCTGGGTTTTCGAGTATCAGTAATAAAATAACCAAACAGTGATAAATATTTGGCTTATATAATTATTTATATTATTATTATTATTATTATTTGTATTATTATTATTATTATTAATATTATTATTTACATTATATTATAATATTGTATTGTCCTTCAAATTACACATGTATTCAAAGTTTCAGCTCAATCGGATAATTAAAAGTGGTTCAAAATTGACTTGCAAGATTTGAATTAAACACCCAAACATACATTTCACGTTAATATAATTTAATGATTCGCAAACTTTCGCAGGAGCTTTCGTAAGTTTTCAATACTCTAAGAATGGCACTTTGATTTTTAAAAATGCTTATTTCTTAATAATGCTTAATACTGTATTAAAAGTCAAGGTGAAATTTGAAAACAAGATGGCGCTTATTTCCAAACAGCAATAGGTTAAATCGTGTGACAAACATGTGACATATATCCAGTAAACTCCTACTTTCAAATAAAACAGAAAAGTCACGACTTGCTTTCAAACTTACAGAAAAATAGTGCAACTGTTGAAACTCCCTCAAACCAACCGCCTTCTTTACAGTCGTAGTTAATCCACAAATCGGACTTTTCCGACAAAATTCGTACGGATCTCGAAAGAAGAGACATTCGGTCACCAGTATACGCGGTCTTGTTAAATTCTGAGATAATCGAAAAATGAATTTTGTCCACCTAGATCATCAAAACGCCCCACTGCATTGTGTGAAATATAACAAGCCTATTCAATTAAACACTATTCCTCTTTATTCTAGACTTTATAAACACTACTGAACAAACAAAATATTTCATGCTTCTATTTTATGTAGATTGCTTTTAGGTAGATTTCGTAAGAAATACTACCTATTACATTCTCACCTAAGTTGGAAATTTAAAAAAAAATTTGCAGATTTACGCCGATCATGGCTCCCAGAACCCAAAACCACCACCAGTTCAAAACTTTATCTATCTATCTATCTGTCTATGTCACTTTTTTATGGACACGATAACTGGAAAAATTCTGATTAAATCTTTTCCAAACTGATACATAAAATCTCGGTCAAGTTCGTTAATAGGCAAAATCGAACCAAGGGGGGGGGGGGGGGCTTTTTGTGAAAACAGAACCCCCCCCCTAATTTCTTAATTATTGTACGTATCGAATCCGTTTAAAGTTATTATTACTTCTAGGAAAAGGGCCGAAAATTTATGTATGACAGATTTTTGATAAAATTAAAAATGGCCCCAAGGGAGGGAAAAAAGGGGGGTTTTAGAAGAAAAAAAATCATAGCTTCGTCAATTCAAAAGATATCAAATCCGCGTAAATTTATTATTAATCCTCTTAATATTATCTAAAACTTTTATATTTACAAGTTTTTTTATAGGACCAACCGTTATAGCAAAAAACAATTAAAAACAAAAAAAAAAAAATCATTGCCGGCTCCGCCTGCAAACAAGTTATTTTTCGAAGTAGGCGGTTCCAACTCCCGCATCTTTTCGAAACTGATACATAAAATCAAGGGGCATAAAATCTCGGTCAAGTTCGTTAATGGGCAAAATCGAACCAAGGGAAGAGGATGGGGGGGGGGGCTTTTTGTGAAAACAGAAAAAAACCCATATTTTCTTAATTATGATACGTATCGAATCCGTTTGAAGTTATTATTACTTCTAGGAGAAGGGCCGAAATTTTATGTATGACAGATTTTTGATATAATTAAAAATTGCATTAAGGGGGGGGAAAGGGGTTTTAGAAGAAAAAATTCATAACTTCGTCAATTCCCAAGATTTCAAATCCGCTTAAATTTATTATAAATCCTCTTAATATTATCTAAAACTTTTATATTGACAAGTTTTTTATAGGACCAACCGTTATAGCAAAAAAAAATTAAAAACAAAAAATACCTGCCGGCTCCGCCTGCAAACAAGTTATTTTTCGAAGTAGGCGGTTCCAACTCCCGCATCTTTTCGAAACTGATAAATAAAATCAAGGGGCATAAAATCTCGGTCAAGTTCATTAATGGGCAAAATCGAACCAAGGGGGGGGGATGGGGGGGCTTTTTGTGAAAACAGAAAAAAACCCATATTTTCTTAATTATGATACGTATCGAATCCGTTTGAAGTTATTATTACTTCTAGAAAAAGGGCCGAAAATTGATGTATGACAGATTTTTGATATCACTAAAAATGGCCCCAAGAGGGGTGGGGAAAGGGGGTTTTAGAAGGAAAAAATTCATAACTTCGTTAATTCAGAAGATATCAAATCCGTTTAAATTTATTATAAATCCTCTTAATATTATCTAAAACTTTTATATTGACAAGTTTTTTATAGGACTAACCCTTATAGCAAAAAAAAAAAAAAATCCCTTCCGGCTCCGCCTGCAAACAAGTTAGGTTTCGAAGTAGGCGGTTCCAACTGCCGCATCATGGCAAAAAGGCCATTTCTTCCGCAATTCCCAACAAACAGGTGCCCCACGGTCTGCGTCTTCGAAATCTACCTGTGTCTGTAGGCCGAGCCGTCAGGGATTTTTTATATTCTACTATCTTCAACATACAAAGCATAGACATATATGTTTTCTTAACATATTGTGACTGCTAATGGACAAACAGAATTCTTCCAGATGATATATTTTTTTAAGATCAAACCTTTTCACGTATATACTACTTTCTGCATCACATCAGCTAGATCGGTATTTGTTCAATAATTTGAATATAATAAATATATGTAATTATAATTTCTACATCATCAAGCTTTAAAATATTACTACAGAATTTTTTGTCCTAGAAAAATGTATCTTCAAATCATTAGCTCTGAAATAAATACTTATCTATACTTCCAAAGATGTTAACAAATAATTGAAATTTATTTTAATAAAGTAATTTTATATATATATTTAATGTAATTACTAAAAACGTCATTTTTAATAATTTTCTATGTATAGAAGTAGTTGAAAAGTGATTGTGTCATGAAAACATTATAAAGCTGCAATTTACGGTATACAGATATTTACTATGCATAGTTCAAAAAATAGAATTTTCTAAATAATTTCACCGACAAGAATGCTATATAATTATTTATAATTTGTCCCAAAGGAATCTGAAAATATGGACAAAAAATCTGGAATAATAAGTTAAAGATACAGGGTAGTCATAAAATCTTTGCCTGGCTACAATAATGTATTGCAGAAAAACTAATATAATTAGGCATATGCTGGTTTCAATGCATTGTAAAGACATTAATGAAGTTTTTAATAGAAGTACTTACGTCAGTAAATTTCGATTTGAGCACACTTAGTGGCTCAAAGAATGTCAAGGCGGTACTCCCAACATTTGGGCTGTTACACTCGAAACAGCGTCTGTGATCCTGACCTTGAGTGTTTCAATATATTTTACTGGTTTGGCAAACACTCTGTCCTTTATGTATCCCAAAAGAAAAAAAAAGGTCTAGAAGAGTTGGTCTGTTTGCAGTATTACATTCAAAGGTTATTTCATAATATTTTTTTGTAATCAGAGAGAGACTTTATGACCACCCTGTATTGTGTGTGTATATACTTTCTATGTAGCAGAAGCATATAGTGTAGCAAGTTTGTAATAATATATAACAGGAATACAAATAACTGAAAGGCTTTAAAAGACAAACAGTTACATTACATATTTAAAAATTATGAAAATATAATCTGTTACATATTTTAAATAACCGATTTTCCTTAAGCTCATTAAATCACTTAAAAGTAAAATTCAGACATCTGAAAATAAATTCGAATTTCAATTTGGGCAGTTTTCGTGTATCGATTATGACCATTAGCCATCGACTTCTGAAACTATTAGCGATGGACGGTAAATCGATATTAAACGCAATTAATGGTCTAGTTTAAACTCATTAACGACATTAATGCATTTTTACTGAGTAACGAGATCATCAAAAGTAAAACAATTATCGAATGCGGAAAATCTTTTTTATAACAGAAGATAATTAAAAATTAATTAATAATGCATTATGCAAGGTATTATTTAATTTCAAAATGTTAAAATGTGAAGAAAATTAGAGGTTGCATAAAATAAAAATTGAAAAATTGAAAAAAAAATAATGTTATGCATTTTTAATAGTTTTTCATTTTGCATTTTGCATAAAATTAAGTTTTTTTTTTTTACAAATGCAACTGATAAATAATTTTACTTAAACAATGTTTAACTGAGTTTTTTCAACAGTGTAATGTTATAATATTTTGATGAAGACATTTTATATGCGTGTTTTGTGACATTTTAATATTTACGAACAGTTAAAAAAATTTGCAGAATACTATTAGTGCAATTGAAACTTATATGCATATATATATATATATATTTAGAAATTGGGAGAACATGTATTATTATAAGCCAGTATACAACAACAAAGAAATAATATGCATCAAGCATACATTACGAAACACTTTCCAACAGTTACAGAATACTTTAACAAAACTTCGCTGCTTAACAAGGTAAATATAAATAAGTAATATGTATGTAAACATTTTAGAAAACACATGACACATTTGAAAACCAGATTCAGAAATTACCGTCCATAGCTTGAAATGTACTCAAATTCTTCTGAGTATTTGATATATTGACTTCTATATATTCTACTTAGTATGGTAAAATTTAATTTACTTAAAAAAAACGCATAAAAGGCTAAAAAATCACCTTCAGCAATTTCTACGTGCAGACTCAAATTCTTTTGTATAATCATTATATATTACCTATATATATTTAAAAACACCACATATTACGCTAAAATTTAATTGCGGATAAAACGTGATTAAAACTCCTGAAATCACACGTCCAGAAATTATCATCCCTAGGTGGCATTTGTTTGCGCAGCCTTGTTTCGGATAGGAAGCGCATAGGATAGGAAGCGAAAGGATAGGAAGCGCATAATTGTCTAGAATGTCAAAGCATTCGGCATTTAGGGTTACAGGCACTAAAACCAATGGACTGAGTCCAAACCATTTAAAGCAAGATCAAACCATGGACCGCCGCCTCTACAATTAACAGTGGGAACCTTGCACTGCGGAAAATAGCGCTCACTCGGCATTCGCCAAATCTAGACACGTCCGTCGGAATGCCAGAACCTGAAGCGTGATTCATCAGTCCACATTATGTTGATCCACTGATCCAGTGTCCAGTTGCGCCGTGTTGTACACCACTGCAATCGTCGGTGCACGTTAATGGCTGTTCCTGGGCGTATTATCATGGGTGTATGGACTGCAGCTCGGCCATGAAGTCCCATGGCATGCAGCTCTTGACGAATTGTCCAGTTGCTGCTCTCACTTCCAAATGCAACTCGGAACTGTGCGGCTATGCTGGCCAACAACGTTTGCCGATTGTACTTGACAACAAAGCTGCGACATTGCCGGTCCCTCTTCGATAATATTCATTGCATCTCTCGTCGGGTTGAGCTTTCAGGATTTTTTCTCCTCTACTTAACCACAACATCACTAACTGTGGCCTGTGGTACCTGGAAGTTTGAGGAAATTTGTTGATTCGAATGTCCGACACGGTGGTCTCCAAGGATCATGCTCCTTTCTCCTTCGGTCAACTCGCGCCGTCCGGCCATTTTTATTGCTACAGGTTCTATAAACATCTCACAAGCAATGATGTTCCTTTTATCTACATACGAACGCCATTGAGGACGTTAGAACGATTCTACTTTCTGTTCGGAGGATGTTTGTTGATTAGTGCTGATATAGTGTACACAATATTACACGTTATTATATTTCGATACGCGCCTCATTTTTTACTACCTTTTGGGAATAATGGATTTTGAGATTAATCTATCGACGACCACTTTCGTAATTTCCAAGCTATGATTTTAAGACTGTCACAAAAGTTGCTCTATACATTTAGCTAATATATTATGCACATTATATTTTGATTACATTTGCGCATGCGCATTGAAACATTATTTAGGGAACCTACTAATTTCTTCCTAACAACTTCTAACCTAAAAACTTCATCCAATATTTATTATTTTTTAAATCTGATGGCAGTATATGTATTGTGTACAATGTTGTTTGTCATGGTTTCTGAAAATAACATTCTTTTATATTAAGAGCTCTGCAAATTATAAGCAAAGCAGCGAAATTTGGGATTATTTTTATAAAAACCTTAATTTCTCTACGATTATACATGCTAGCCGCATAAAAATTAACAGAGTTTATTTCAAAAAGCATCCTAATCATGTGCTAAAGTGTCAATGCTTTTGCGACATTAGTTTTTACAGGGTTATCCAAAAGATATTCATTTTTCTTCAATTTGTTGACGGTCCCCTATGGGGTTTTGGGAAAAACTCTTCGCAGAAATACATGACGTCTACTATGCTGTTTACATACGTGAAGTTTCAGGATAATTCCTCGTGTAGGTTTCTAGATACTTAAAAAAAGTCTAAAATCGCAAGTGACCGGTCATCATTGGTCATATAGTGTATTTACATTGAAATTAATGATTTTTTAGAACTGCTTATAAGACTGTAAAAAGCATCTACCACTAAGTGATTCATGGGACTCGAAAGTATGAAAAAATAAGTTCCAATGAAGATTACAGTATACATATACATAAAGTATTTATAACATATTTAATGTGGAAACATAACAATAATATATAGATATATGAAATGGCTTATACAACATTAAAATAAGACTAATATTCAAATTATAAAATTTAAACATTAAGTAAATATTAACATCTATATTTTCAACATAACTGATTTTCATTCGTTTTATTAAATTTTACAAAAGTAAAATTTAAACATCCGAAAATAAATTCGAATTTTCGTGTTCTGTGTATTGATTATATTCACTAACTATCAACATTTGAAGCTATTAATGATGGAGAGTAAATCGATATTAAATGCAATTAATGGTTTCGTTTAAACTCATTAATGGCATTAATGTGTTTTTACTGAACTTGGATTTCATCACAAGTACAACAATTAACTAAAAATATTTTTTATGTAACAGAAGGTAATTAAAAATTAATTAATTATGCATTAGGCAATACATTATTTAATTTCTAACGATTAAAATATGAAGACAATTAGAAATTGTATAAAATTAATTAGCAAAAAATAGCTAAACATTTTCTGCTATGTATTTTTAACTGTCTTAAATTTAAATTTTATATCCAGATGGAATGAGTTTCAAATATTTTTTTAATATTCTTATTACTTTAATGTTACAATACTTTTAAGCAGAAACAGGACTGCTACTGAAGATTTGTTAGGTGCGTTCGTAATTATATAAATACGTAGCACCTATAGTCGTCGTTTGGTCCGTCCGTCTGTCCGTCCGTCTGTCCGTCCGTCTGTCTGTCCGTCTGTCTGTCTGTCCGTCTGTCCGTCCGTCCGCATATAACAACGCAAAAACTACCCAACCGAATGGTTTGCAATTTAAAATATATTATCTTTGCAGAATTTTGTCGAGACATTTCAAATTTTATTAAAATCGAATCAAAACTTTAGGAGATATTAATAAAAATATTTATTAAGAAATTTGATTTTTTTTTTTTTAAATCGGTGCTTTTTTGTTATAGGAGCTTCTGAAGTTTAATCGTCAAGCGACCGATATACTTATTTTATTACAGAAATTAATCTGCAGACGATATAATTCATTTCACAGAATTAAAAATCCGAAAAGAACTGAATATTTATGTAACTAGCTATAGTACGAACGCACCTCATTTGTCACATTTAACGTACAATTTCCAGCTTGTTTTATTATTCGATTCGTACCATTTTCCCAAACAATAATCTTTTTCGTACACCTTTAGAAGCGCCAGACAAATATATAGCTCATAGCATATTGTTTGGAAATACTGCTATTTGTTTAGTTAAGAATTTGTCAAAAATTTTGAAAAATATTATTTTTGTAATTATATATACTATACATACATACATTTCATGGCAAATAAAATGCATTAAAATGTGTAGGTGTTTGTTTTGTTATGTACTGAAAAGAATATATATATATACTTCAAATTAAATGTGACTTATAAAAATAATTATATCATGTGTAAGTTAAACTTCTACTTTGAATTTTAACATGAAATCTACACGAACAATTTTATTCTTTAATATTGTAACCTTTTTCGGCAATAGTATAATTTTATACCTGGTTTAAAAGACAGATACTCTATGTCCTTCTAATGAAGTCGTAAATGGTACATAAGTATTTATTATAGAAAATATGATTTAAGTTAAATATCATCAAGAACCTGTTTCCTTGGTGAACATAATAATTCTCATAAAAAATATCTTTAAAAATGAAATAATTAAAAAGTTTCAGATATTGGTTTCAGAAAATGATTTTTTAAAACAGCGGGTGAAGTTACGTCTGTACAAAATTTTAAAAGCATAATAACCCAAACCTGGTTAAACAAATCGTTTTTACTGTGCTACTGATCTGTTTATAAAAATTGCTAAATTCACTTCGTTTTATAAACTAATGTTACTTCAATTACTTCATATGAATTTTAAACATACGAGCAGGGAAGACCGAGCTATGCTCGGTCAAAATTAGCTTTGAGCGATATTTTTTCATTTGGCACCAAGCAAGTGTTTTGGCATTGGTAATCTTTAAAGTCACTTTTCCGTATCATATGTATCCTGATTAGTTGAATTCTGTTTTCGAGAACATTCTGCGGACTGATTGGTTGAATCATGTATCTCGGCTCCTATTGGGAATTTCCAGAAAATTCCTTCATATTCTGAAAGCCAACATTTTAGCCAAAGGTCGCCAAAAGGTCGCCAAGTTTGGCGAAATTGTTTTATTTAGCACCAAGCATGTGCTGAGAAATTCCTATGTACAGTGATTGGTTCAATTCTGTTTTCGAGTACGGTCTATCGACTCTGATTGGTTGAAACATGTATCTCGGCTCATATTTGGAATTTCTAGAAAATTCATTCAGATTCTAAAAACCAAATTTTTTGCCAAATATTGTCCAAATTTGGCGATATTTTGTCATATGGCGCCAAGCGTTTTGGCATTGGTAATCTTAAAAGTCAATTTTCCAGCCAAATTTTGCCAACACATTTTATGATAACAATAGATTGACACATAATGACCCATGACCAAAATGACCCACTAATAGAATTTAGTAGAGCATGTGACCTAGCCCAATCATTTTCTCGTGCCCCAAAACCATAGGATACAAAATTTAGTTCAAATCGTCTGAGACGTTCTTAAAATAAAAATAGCTTCACCCATAATGACCCATGACCAAAATGACTCATTAATTGAAATTTCTCGAACATGTGACGTAGCCCAATAGTCTTATCGTTCCCTAAAACTGTATGATACTAAATTTAGTTCAAATCCTCTGAGCTGTTTAAAAAAAAAACTAACTTGACGCATGACCAAAATGACCTACAAATCGAATTTTCTCGAACATGTGACCTAGCCCAATGATTTTTGCGTGCTCGAAAACCGTAGGATATAAAATTTAGTTCAAATCGTCTGAGCCGTTTTTAAGATAAAAATAGCTTGCCCATTATGACCCATGAAAAAAATGACCCACTAATCGAAATTTCTCGAACATGTGTCCTAACCCAATAGTCTTCTCGTTCCATAAAACTGAAGGATACTAAATTTTGTTTAAATCCTCTGAGCCGTGTTTAAGATAAAAATAACTTGACCCATAATGACCCATGACGAAAATGACTCACTAATCTAATTTTCTCGACATGTGACCTAGCCCAATCCTTTTCTCGTGCTCGAAAACCGTAGGATATAAAATTTAGTTGAAATCGTCTGAGCTGATTTTAAGATAAAAATAGCTGGACCTATAATGACCCATGACCAAAATGACCTACTAATCGGAATTTCTCGAACATGTGTCCTAGACCAATAGTCTTATCGTTCCCTAAAACTTTAGGATACTAAATTTAGTTCATATCATCTGAGCCGTTTTTAAGATAAAAATAGCTTGACGCATAATGACCCATGAACAAAATGACCCAATAATCGAATTTTCTCGAACATGTGGCCTAGCCCAACAGTCTTCTCGTACCCGAAATCCATAGGATGCAAAATTTATTTCAAACAGTCTGAGTCGTGTTTTAGATTAAATTAGCTTGACCCACAGTGACCCCAAAATGACCCACTAATCAAATTTTCTTGGACATGCGACCTAGCCCGATGATTTTCTTGTGCTCGAAACTCGCAGGCTAGAAAATTTAGTCAAAATCGTTCGAGCCGTTTTTTAGATAAAATTAACTTTACCAGGGTTGACCTAAAAATGACCCACTAATCTAAAGTTCTAACTAAAGTTCTTCAACATGTGACCCAGCCCAATGGTCTTCTCGTGCACGAAAATGGTAGGATAAAAAATTTAGTCAAAATCGTTTGAACCGTTTTTTAGATACAATTAGCTTGACCCTGACCCTGACCCAAAAGGACTCAAAATGACCCACTAATCGAATTTTCTCGGACATGTGACCTACCACGATGGTTTTCTTGTGCCCCAAAACAGTAGGATACAAAATTTCGTCAAAATCGTTAGAGTCATTTTTAAGATAAAATTTGCATACATATATATATATATATATATATATATATATATATAACCACACACATACACAAGATTTGCTCGTATTAGAATATATGATTTTAAAAAAGATCTTCTAAAACAACGAATGCAAACTATGTCTGAGCGAATTTTTAAAAATCATAATAAAACAATCTTTGTTAAACAAGTCATTTTTACTGTGTTTATGAACTTTGCTTAAAAACTGATAAATTTTCTTCGTTTTATAAACTACGGTTACTGTAATTATTTTATATGAATGTTAAACATATTTTCTCCGTTGTAATGTTATTTGTTTTTTAAATTATTTTTTTAAATACTGGTAATTGCTGGTAAGTTCTGGGCCTCCTAATTGGAGATGGTTACTTATGCCCAATTATATAAAACTCTCTACATTAGCTAAAGGGAGAACGGGTTAATGCTTCTTCCGGAAACGTTGGGTGTTGAATTATCGGGTTAAAGGTGTGATCGTGGCTTCTGGACGTCGGTGAAAATTTATAATAATCCAATAAAAGTTACTCTTAGTATTGAATTTAATTAACTACTCTAATAAAAAAAAGATAAGATTATTACGTTGTGATTATTTACGCCGCCCTACGTCTTATGAAGCCTGACTAGACAAAGTATATAAATACCTAACATACCTATAAATTATAAACTAGTCCACCTGATAAACTAACTAAAAATTAATAAACAATTAAATTAAAGAAAAGAGGAAAAACACTACTCGATGACATATGGGTGTTATCCCATATAAATTAAATACAAAGAGTTAAAGGTAAACGAAAATATTTATTTACATATCTATTTACAAAACATAAAAATAAGAAAACAACATCCATGACAGGAATTACGGAATTTAAGTATAAAAAAATAAAAAGAAACAATTGAATAAATCATTAAAGTTTAATGAGTCATTTCCGACTCTCACTACCGCACCTACGTGCATTAACTATATTTTAGAGAATGAACAATTTCTCTACATTTACTAAGTAATACTAACAGGAATTATACCTCGTTATATATACATCCAATATAAGGGAATAGTGGAACTTATGCCTGTACTTCAGAGCGCTTCTGGTCTGCATTGTCAAATCTGGTCTAGCTCCAACGGGATAAGCAAGGATACCCAGTTAGGTCCGCGTTTTTGACTTTGGTCGCGAACACCTCTATTAGCGAACTCCCTTGGTTTTGTCACACTCATAGCACTCTAACTTTTTTTTTATCTCACTCCATCGGGCAGGACGTCAGGTACCCCTTATCCTCTTCTTCCAGATCTGCTATCGGGGTTCACTTTTCTTTCCCCCATCACTGGGCCCACTATTGGCTCTTGTGTTTTGGAAAGGAATCTCCGCCCTCACACCTTATTGGTTTTGCTAAATGCTATTCGGGACCACCTAGGAGTAGGGTCCTAAATTGTAAATTTGCTATGCACTTAGCAACCAAACAACTATAAATTTTTCAACTCGTAAATCTGTCCTCCGTAAAAGTTATCCTTGTTAGTGTCGTAGACCAGTGGCGCTCCGAAAGTAATAAAACTACTTTATGGATGGTCGTTTCTATTTTCCCACACGAAAAAAAAACTATGTACACTAATGAAATAGACTCAGCAAATAGTCCACATAAATTCCTGGTTATACATATGATATATACATGAAAATACATATTAAAAAATAAAAGTAAATTAATTTAGTTATAAATTGGGGGGTGGCTCATATCTGAACACCAGTAATTATTTTATATGAATGTTAAACATATTTTCTCCGTTATAATGTTATTTGTTTTTAAAATCATTTTTTTTTTAAATACTGGATGAAACTTTAGTCTCTGTGCGAATTTTGAAAATCATAATAAACCAATCTTTCTTAAAAAAGTCATTTTTACCGTGTTTCTAAACTAATGGATAAAAATCGTTAAATTCACTTCGTTTTAAAAACTAATGTTACTGGAATTATTTCATACAGATGTTAAACATATTTTTGATTTTGTAATGTTATTTGTTTTTTAATTGATTTTTCTAAAACACTGGATGAAAACTAAGCTTGTACGGATTTTTAAAAATCATAATAAAACAATAAACTAGCATTTGGACGTGAAGACTCATTAAAGAGAAGGATTTAGTTTAGCGAAAGGAGTTAAAGTAATTAAAAACGTTACCAGATGATGGCGTTGTAGAGTTTTTACCAAAAGTATAAAAATTTATATCCTTCTAAAAAAAAAAAAAAAAAAAGAATGGGAAACCGAAACTGTTTATGAAAAATTCCTACAGTATTAATATCAATGAATTGTTCATTTTAATGAAATATTACATTTTACTGACAATGCTAGAAACGTTATTTTCGTTAATTAATCTCGTTATTAAATGTTATCTCGTTATTAAATGTTATCTCGTTATTAAATGTTAATTTCGTTATTTTCTATTAACTTTAACTATGTCCCCTGTAAGAATGTATTTGCATCTGGGAGTAAAAACATCGGACATTTTTATAGTATATATGCAATTGCAAACGAATAAGCGCTGAATATTCTTTATATTTCCCTTGCATTTTAAGAATGTGACTCTTAATATTATTACCAAAACGGTAACTGTGTTTTTATTGTTTCAATACAAGTCCGATTAATTGTTAAGTCTTTCTTTCTAACCGTTGACCAGGCCCCTACCTACCGGGTTATGACACAGTTTTACGTATCTGAGTGCCTGGAAACGTGGCGATATCGCCTGATCGCCACATGGCGGAGGTCTGCTGGAATAGCACTTATGCCGTCTTAATAGCAGATCTGTGTTATTTTGCTTGGTTCTATGTTGGCCGGTTACTTAAAGTGGGTTTGCTTGTTTAAGTTCACGGCCACCGCTGCTACGCTAGTTGGTCTCCTAATTTAGAACCTTGTTCAGGTGACGAGACCTTAACCTGAGTATGCACCTCCAGAGTTTAACCATAGGCAATTCGGAAGACTTTTTACCCACGACGGATTTTACATACAACGGGTGCAATTAGTGCACATGGCGGATTTTTAGCTGTCAAAGAGTCTCGAAATTCTCTGTCAGCTGGGCCATAGCTACCACCACAACATTAGATGTAGAATTGTTTTTCCCTTTTTTCTTTCTTTTTATATACATATATATATATCTAGTAGCACACTAATTGTTATAATTCAACTCGAACTTCTATAGGCCCGTTTATTGATATTTTATGAGTATTTACAGTGTTCACGAATTTATAAGACAGCATGCACTTAATTAATAAAATTAATTAATTAATATTATTATTCACAATTTTAAAATCCTGCGCCCCACCTCAATTTAATCTTTCAATTAGGATACCAAAATACATTTGATCAAATATTGCTGGTTAAATTAATATTTTGCGATTAATATTATATTGAATCTTGTGCATAATATTATATTCAAATAAAAATAAAAATAATACATAATTTGAAAGACCAATTTGAATGGATTAAATCAACATAGAAAACTTTCATTAAATAGTTATTTATTTAAACACGGATACTCAACAAACATGTTAGGGAGTTATTCATTTACTATGTTTTTTTAAAGGAACATAAATATTTTTCAAACATCAAAAGGTTTGTTTTCTGAGATTTTGAATAGATTATATAACACATCTCTCACTACAATGAAAAACAAATATTTTTTCTACACTCAGACCAAGAAGATAAAGATTTTTTTTCCTCCATTTATTCTTATATTTGTTTATGGTGTTGTTTTCCTTATTTTAAAATTAAGTGTTTATTTTTTTGAGGATTTTATAAGTGCCAAAATTGTTCTTTAATCTGTGTTTGTTTTTCACTGAGTAAACATGCAACTGAGTTCATGTTCCCCCCACTTCAATTAAAAAGCTGATTATAAACAACTTTTTTATAAATAGTTGCATATTTTTGAAAATGAGACACTATGTCTAGCCTTTAAATAAACGTCTGCACAAAAAAAATTATTAAATCAATATAAAAAATTAAGTACTGTTGAATAACTTTAATATGTAAAGCCTGTGAATTTTTGCACATTAAAATTATGTCTGTATATAGAAGAGTTTATTTTTTAAAGATGGACATATCGAATTTAATCGTGCATACTGTTGATACGTGTATAATATTTATAGTGTTTTCGATGAGGATATATATATATATATATATATATATATATATTACACACTATGCTTTTTAAAAAGCAGAAAATTTATTTATTTGAAAAAGAAAATCCGAAAGAATATTCACTAGCTTTTATGTTTTTCTCGAACCTACATTACTGTATGAATTGACTTTTTCAATTGAATGAAAAGGTGTAGTTCGGGAGTCGAACCCAAGCCCTTTAGCTTAAAATGAAAACGCTCTGCCTGTTGAGATACCTGGCCAACAACCAGCCGACACAATTTACTCAGGCAACTTTCTTGGAAATTGACTCTTGTTTTCCATGTAGGCAACTAAACAGAATATGAAAAATCGAAATTTAAACTGAATGAATTATAAGAAATAAAGAGCAAAGTATTAAAATGAGAACAAATAATGTTCAAATGCATTTCATTTCTAAAGTTGCGTTATAAAAAACGAGTCATTATAAAAGAAATAAAATATTATCACATTAAGGTGGTAAGGGCTTCGATAATGTGGCTTTTGAAGAATCTGGAAAAAAATTTCTGCATTCAGATACAATTTGTAACAGAAACTGCTTTTGTTCTTCGTCTTTCGTTAAACAGGAATTGAAATTGGGATTAATTTTATTCCCCTTTCAGCTGCGTCATTGACAACCTTAAAACCATGCACTATTTTTTTTTGCTTTCAAATAATGTTTATTTTCACACCATACATCGGGATCAGTATTTAAAAATTGCATATTAATCTCATATCTCCTAAAAAAATGTACAGTTTGAGATGAAAAAAAAAAATTACTTCTTTATCCAATAAATATCCTACTTCATTGAAACCTATTGTTGCTCTTACATCCTTATCTCATCATCATCATTTTTTTCTTCAAATGGCATTAATTCTTCAGCCATACTTATGACAGTTTTTTCCAAAGTATCATCGAAAAATGAAACTGCAACTTGCTCCAAGTTAAGATACCAAAGATGTTTTATCATTTTAGAAAGCGCTTGGTCTGCAACCTCTTTATCAATTTTTCTGTAGTCAACAATTGATTTTAATAATTGTACGTCTTTATTGGGAGCTAATGCCGGAGGAGGAGCATTGAACCACGCTTTTACATATATACTGATTATAAACAAACAAATGTCTCTAATATCTTCTTCTTCTAAATATGTTAATGATAATTTATCTCTGAAAAGATATATTTTGAGAGAATAAATGGCCTTAGCCATCCATCTGGCGCGAAGAATAGCGCCAGGTACTCTGAAAAAATGTCTTTTGCTGGAAGACGTCCTATAAAAATTTTAAAAAGTTGGATAAATTCTTTATAGTCATCCTTGGGGTGTCTATGTTTTAAATGTTCGATAAGAAAACTTGAAATTTCGTCTGAATTAACTATTTTATATCTGATATTTTCATCTTCAATAGCAGTTTTGTATTTAGTCTTGTGCAGCTTAGACCACCCAGTCTGAATTTTTTTTTAATATATGGGTGTGGGGCAATGGTTGTTCCCACTTTACAATCAAAAATTGCTCTGAGAATAATTTCTAGAATATGGTGGCGACATGATAAATAGAGAATATTTTTTTCTAATGACTGCTGCATTTAGGCGACCTGTGTTTACTGTAGTGGTATCAAAACACATTGCCTGTATATTCCCAACTGCCCACCCATTCTTCAATTGCTGAAAATACAGATTTTGCCTAGGTTATTCTCATACTATTTTCAAGCTGAGGATCACCTATCAACTTTTCTTTATCCCCACAGCTAATTAATACCGCTACCCTCTCTACATTTTCTTTATTCAAAATATATGTAAGTAGTTTTCCATCCCAGTGAACAACAGCTCCCTCTAAATCGGAATTTTTAAATCTTTTTTTATGAGCTCAGTTCTTTATTTTCGAAATTGTTGTCTTCGGAGTCTTATTGCACTTCTACTAAAAATTAAAGTAATTGGATTATGACCTAATGCTTCTGCCATAGTTGAAATTATTTTAACTGCGTCTCTATCAGATATGCTACACCTATCTAACAATAAAGACATTTTTCCCGTAATAATCTCTTCGGTTCCTCGTGAGTACTTCCTTTTTTCCAATCATAGTAAAAAGGAGGGAGGCATTTGACGACTGCTGGTTGTCAGAAGGTTTCGTCGATGATAAAAAAAAGACTTCTTAAAGATAGAAAGAAACAAAAAGTACCTTTTATTAACAATAGAGTTTCAGAGGTTCGTGTTAAATGCACTTTAACTGGAATACAAATTCAGGAGCTTCTTCTTTCGAGGCGCAAAAATAGATACCTAATAATTAACTACAATTCGTGAAAAATTTTTTGTTACAATTTTATTTTGTATTTTAATATAAAAAACACAAAAAAAAAATGGTCAGAAGTAATTAGAATTATCCTGCTGTCATTTTCCATTATTTTTTCAAAAATGCAGATTTGAGGATATTGTTCACGACTTCACCTAAAAAATACTAAATGTCATTAAATATAAGTTTTGTTGAGAGTAAAAGTTCAAGGCAACAACATTTTTTATCAAATAAGAGAAGAATCAGTGTTTTAGGACAAATGGTTTTCACTTAATGAAGAAAAACTACAATATTTTACCAAAAATCACAATTTTTCAATAATTCAACCTCGATGAGGCACGGGTTAATATTATTCAATTGAGCTGAAACTTTAACAATATCATTTTCTAAGTCATTGGCAAATTTTAGGAGGGTCCCCCGAAAGATAAGATGAAAAAAAAAAATTCCCCATGTAACTTGTGACCACCCTAATGCCACATTTAATGGGATTCTATTAGATAATCGATATTTAAGCCAAAGGTCTTCGGTTATACTCCCGGCCTGGACACTTTTTCACTCATCTGTAAAATTGTCACCTATTTTTACCACTCAGTATGATTGAATTAAAAAAATAATAATAAAGTGCATCTTCATTGCTGTATTCATCCATATTTTTTTCCTTCCTTAATACCATAATATAAAAAATTTTCTATAATATGTACTTTTTTGCACATAATACTAAAACAAAGGCACTTAACCCATTCCGGCGCGGAGTAAGTTTGTTTGTAAAATGATGAAATGTTGGACTGACAGCAGAATTTAAAAACGAATTCATTAGTAAATAAAAACTAGCTTATTTTCTCCTACTTTAAAAAAGGAAATTTTAATTAAATATTCTAATATTATAAAGGAGTAAAGATTGTTTGTTTGTTTGTTTGTTTGTTTGTAGGGGGTAATCTCTGGAACTACCGAACCAGTTTCAAAAGTGATGGTGGCAATTTGATGGTGACAACCCCTGCTCCAACATAGGCTATATTTTATGTCGGTGCCACTAACCCCAGGGGGTGCAGGAGCAAAATACGTTCTAAAATTGCGATTTTTTAGCTATCAAACTGGTTATCAAGCCCTGAGAGCTTGCCAGCCGGTTCTGTATGTATGTATGTACGTACGTAATGCGATAACTCTTCATAGAAATATCCGTTTTCCTTCAAATTTTGTTTATAGGTTCACTGTGTTAAGGCGCTTCCCTGATCAGTTTTCGGGATTGATTGGTTAAGTATAAAGGGGGGAACAAGGGGCTAATTCCCCCCCCTTAATATATATAAATGGGTTTTTCATGCAGAATTATTCCGTTTTCCTTCAAATTTTGTTTATAGGTTCACTGAGTTAAGGCGCTTCCCTGATTAGTTTTCGGGATTGATTAGTTAAGTATAAAGGGGGGAACGGGGGGGGGGCTAATCCCCCCCTTAATTTATATAAATGGGTTTTTCATGCAGAATTATCCCATTTCCTTCAAATTTTGGTTAAAGGTTCACTGTGTTAAGACGCTTCCCTAATTAGTTTTCGGGATTGATTGGTTAAGTATAAAGGGGGGAACGGGGGGATAATCCCCCACTTATTTTATATAAATGGGTTTTTCATGCAGAATTATTCCGTTTTCCTTCAAATTTTGTTTATAGGTTCACTGTGTTAAAGCCCTTCCCTGATTAGTTTTCGGGATTGATTGGTTAAGTATAAAGGGGGGGAACGGGTGGATAATCCCCCCCCCCCTTAATTTATATAAATGGGTTTTTCATGCAGAATTATCCCATTTCCTTCAAATTTTGTTTATAGGTTCACTGTGTTAAGTCGTTTCCCTGATTAGTTTTCGGGATTGATTGGTTAAGTATAAAGGAGGGAACGGGGGGCATATCCCCCCTTATTTTATGTAAATGGGTTTTTCATGCAGAATTATTCCGTTTTCCTTCAAATTTTGTTTATAGGTTCACTGTGTTAAGGCGCTTCCCTGATTAGTTTTCGGGATTGATTGGTTAAGTATAAAGGTGGGGAACGGGGGGGGATAACCCCTCCTTAATTTATATAAATGGGTTTTTCATGCAGAATTATTCTATTTGCTTCAAAATTTGTTTATAGGTTCATTGGGTTAAGACGCTTCCCTGATTAGTTTTCGGGATTGATTGATTAAGTATAAATGGGGGGGGGGAACGGGGGGCTAATACACCCTTAATTTATATAAATGGGTTTTTCATGCAGAATTATCCCATTTCCTTCAAATTTTATTTATAGGTTCACTGTGTTAAGGCGCATCCCTGAGTAGTTTTCGGGATTGATTGGTTAAGTATAAAGGGGGGGGGACGGGGGGGATAATCCCCCCCTTAATTTATATAAATGGGTTTTTCATGCAGAATTATCCCATTTGCTTCAAAATTTGTTTAGACGTTCATTGGGTTAAGACGCTTCCCTGATTAGTTTTCGGGATTGATTGGTTAAGTATAAAGGGGGGGAATGGAGGGGGCTAATCCCGCCTTAATTTATATAAATGGGTTTTTCATGCAGAATTATAGGATTTTCTTCAAATTTTGTATGAATATTCATTGTAATTAGAGATTTACCTGATTCGTTTAAGGGGTTAATTAGTTAACTATAGGGGGGGGTAACGGGGGATGACCCCCCCTAATTAATTTATTGTTTATTTCTTTATTTTTCGATGGGCTTATTTCAATTTCTTTGAAATAAGAGTATAATATACATTTAGTGTGAATAGCCTGTGAACTCAATGCCCTCAGTTTAACTGGGCAGTTTTATTTATATTTTTTATACTGAAGGAGCTAGAAATTTGAAATTTGTCATTGTAGTTACTTATAAGATGTAAATGCTCTCTAAGAACAAAATAAAAAAGAAATTGAAATTTAAAAGGGTGAAATGAGCGAAAAGCGTTCTAAAAACCGTCTAAATTACAATTTCTATGAAATCTCTGGAACTACAGAACCGATTTTAAATGTAATGGTGGCAAATTGATGGGGACAATCCCTACTCCAACATAGGTTATATTTTATGTCGGTGCCACTAACATCAATGGGGTGCAGGATCGAAAAATGTTCGAAAATTGCGACTTTTTTATACTGAAGGGGCAAGAAATTTGAAATTTAGCATTGTAGTTACTTATAAGATGTAAATGCTCTCTAAGAATAAATTTAAAAAAAAAATCGAAATTTAAATGGGTGAAATGAGCGAAAAGCGTTCTGAAGTCATTCTAAATTACAATTTCTATGGAATCTCTGGAACCACGGAACCGATTTCAAAAGTGACGGTGGCAAATTGGTGGTGACAATCCCTGCTCCAACAGCCTCTTTAATAAAAAACTATGCGTTCCTGACGACTGGGTTTTTCGCTATTTGTTGCACCAGATTAATCTCGGAAAATGAAACATTTGAAGTTACTGAAAAAAATGACAGCTCAAAAAGTATTTGTCAGAAAGTTGTTAGACAAACTGCGTTTGAAAGGTAAAAATTTGTATTTTTCTTGATATAAATTTCAAATCTAATGATTATGCCTTTTTTTAAATATTGAATTTCAAAAATTACCAAATTTTCTAATGGAGTACCATAGCGAAACCTTCATGCGTAAAAAGATAATGATAAGGGCGACGTGTCCTGACGTGTATATTGGCTATAGCACGACTCACAAATTATAATAGCCTTATTATTGTGTTAAAATATAAAAGTTATTTATGAAATGTCAATATTTTGTTTGATTAAAGGTTCGTTAAAAGAAATTGACCAGCGTAGCGGGCGTAGCTTGCCAGTTAGTATTATAAAAAGCAACTGCCCTCTGCCTCATTTCTTCTTAGTTGTAATTGCCAGTTTCATTGAGTAAGACTTTTGTCTCCATTATTTAAAGATATATGTTTGCGGTTGAATTTATACTGCATACAGTGATGAACGTTTAACCT
The DNA here is from genome assembly GCA_963931845.1 of Maratus michaelseni. Taxonomy (NCBI): domain Eukaryota; kingdom Metazoa; phylum Arthropoda; class Arachnida; order Araneae; family Salticidae; genus Maratus; species Maratus michaelseni. The sequence goes on along the minus strand of OZ007592.1, from coordinate 369,947,603 downwards.
TTTTTAAGCAGAGGGCAGCATACGACTCATGACTGATTTTTTTTCTTCGTTGTGTTGTTTTATTTGGGTTCTATGATGATATCTTTCTTTTAAAAGGATACTCGGACAAACAAACAAGCTGTATTTTAAAATTTTACTACCGTACCCAATGTACAGGAAAACAACAAATAAGCATTTTTTAGGATTTATATATGATTACTTTCAAAAAATTAATTTCGATTTGTTTAGATAGCCAAACATCGGCCTTTAACGTTCCTAAATCTGCGGTGGTTAACTAAAAGTGCAGAAAAAATAGACCGACCAATTTCACAATGTCATGGAACTATTAAACAATTGTTTGGGGCACACGAGGGCCAATCCTAATAATATAGACAATAATTCACAAATATCTTGAATGTACTCATAAAGACAAATTAAATTAAAAGTAATTAAAAAATAACCTTTTCACTGTTTTCAGATCTTAGTCTAAAATTGGTTAAAAATGTAATTTGTAAGATGTTTCAGCTTCATTTGAATATAATATTACTCGCAAAAGATTAATTTAACCAGCAATATTTGATCAAAGATCTTTTGTTATCCTAATTGAAAGATCAGATTGAGATGGTGCGCAGGATTTTAAAAATGTGAATAATAATATTAAATAATTATTTTTTATTAATTATGTGCATGTTGCTGGGCTACAGTTGTATACTTCTATTTGATTGTATCATTTAGTTGGATAGTTGAAAGGTATATTTATTGACAAGAGTTTAAGCATTATTATTATTAATATATAGTTATTTATGAAGTATAAGGCCGTATAGTTTGCGAAGTTAAAACCCATCAGTTCATGCATAGCCCGCTTTCTGTAGCAAATTAAATTATAGACAAATAAAAACAGAGATATAAATGTCTAAATTATAAGTATATCTGATAGAAAGCCTCCATTTAAAATTTATAAAAGCAATTGCTTTTGTGAATATAAAGAAAAAAAATATGTTGAATTTAGTATTATTCAACTACGAATCAATATTTGAATTTTATATAGATATCTACTGTATAACCTTATAACGTAAAGCTCATCTAACAGAAAAAATGTAGCCACACAAAATTTGTCAATCTCCTGTATACATTTTTCTGACTATAATTTTATTAAGAATACCCGGTATCCTTTAAAGTATATTTTTATTTGAGTAAATTATAACACGATTTTGATTACAACGAGTTACAATATCCTTTTATAATGAGTGCTGTTTTAATACAATAAAATACCAAACGCATCTTACAATTTAAATTTCTCAACATCCATAATCATAACTTTTTAATCAATTTATTAATTACAAACACACATCTTGGGAATCATGAGACAGATATCTTAATTGATAAAGCATGTTAATTAACTGATATCGATATTGAAGGTACGTAAACACGTTTAAAATGAATACTTTACTCGAACTATTTTCCAGTTTATGTTGACTAAAAATAGATTTTACGTAGAATGTCTCCTAGATTTATTATAATACCAACAAAAGCATCTTACATGTTAGAGTTTTAAAGTTTTATCATCATAACAATAATAATTTCGTTATTAATTGCAAACATACATCTTGCAATTAAAGAGACAGAAACGTTAATCAATAAAAGTAGTATCTGCAGCTAAGCAAAATTAAGGTAGAGGGCGATAGTCTTTCATTTGATGTTGCAACAACACTCAATAATTTTGACAGCTAAATAACTTCTCTCCATTTACTCTCAGTAAATTTTGCTCAAGAATAAATGATGCATGGAGAATGTATGAGAAATATTATTTGGTGTAAACGTTGTTAGTGGCATGTATTCTTTTGTTAATTACTTTGAAATTTATGTTTCGTTTGTATACTAATCTCCTAATTCACGTGATGTTGACAGTTTTATAAATGCCACGAACAAAAATTTTATGTGTTACATTTTGCTGTAAATTTAATACAATTTTAGAAATTCATTCGTATGGCATTTATGACAACAACATCTAGTAAAAAGTAGATATATATCTTAAATTACCATTTTCAAAATCTAAAAGTAATCTTAGACTGTCAGATTTGGCAATTAAGAAACTTCATGCATGCAATGTACATTATTGAGAGCGAAAATTGTTGCAGTATTATAAAATATGTATTCTTTATGCTTCCGTATTGTTATTTTTACTGATGCAATTTTAGTACATGTTTAGTATTCATGGGAGAATATCGGTTTGGCATAACATTGGAGGAGCACGATGAACATGCTCAAATTTATAAGACATAAATTATAAATTTACGGAAGAATGTATGAAATTCTATATCATAGTATTTAGGAAATTGAACGGAAACAATTTAAAACCTGAATGGTTATTTTATGAACCAATATATTTTTTTATATATACAAAATTTAAAAAAGAAATCTGGTAATAAAAAACTACACTATTATCCATGTCTACAATACATCATCGTAAAAATGGCCATATTTCCCATATTTTTTATTCCTGTTAAAATGCGGCTGGATGCTCCCTTTCGAAAGAGTATTTAAAAACTTCGAAATATTTGTACTTTCGAAATTGACCATGGAATTCTGAAATCGCGATATTTTAATTTTAAAGCTACGTCCTCATCTTTGTGAAAGGGAAGCTGTCTTTAGTAGCAAAATATGCAAATAAGGCGGATGCAGGTACGGTAACATGTTTTAAGTCTGCTACATGAATTAAAGGTCTGTAATATTATGCTCTTCCATCTTACAGACACATACATCTCTCTCTCATCATCATAATATTGCTAAGCATGTCGAACTTCTCTGCGTCCGATTGGACGAGATCCAGTGATGTTTAGACTTCTGTTTATTTTCATTGGCACAAAGCGCTCATAACACATGGGCTGAAAAGTTCCCGGTCTGGCACATAGATGGCGTTGCAATCACCGAACCGATGCTTTTTTTTTAGCAAATACTAAACTTTAAAAGGTATCAGAAAAAAATGTTATGAGGATTCGCCGTGTGGATAAAACGTTAGAATGGTTTTAGTTGAACGACTTTGTTGATAAACAAAAAAATGGATAAACAAGAATTTCAAGAATTGTTATTTGACGGGAAAAACACCGTTCAAACAAAAGCTGGGCTTCATAAGCGTTATCCGGACACTGCACCAGGTAAATCAACCATTATTGACTGGTTTGCTGAATTTAAACGTGGTCGTAGGGACCCCAGTGATGCACCACGCAAAAGAGGTGAATACTCCGGATAACATAAAAAAAAGTCCACAAAATCGTTTTGGGGAACCGCAAAGTGAAGTTGCAGGAGATAGCTCAGACTCTGAAGATATCCAAGGAACGTGTAGGTTTTATTTTGAATGAACATTTGTCTATGAAAAAGCTGTTGTCAAAGTGGGTCCCGCGCGTGTTGACTTTCGACCAAAAACAACAACGAGTCGATGATTCTAAGCACTGTTTGGAGCTTTTTCGTTATAAAATTATGTTATTTATTATTAAATTATTATTTTTATTTATTTATTAAATTATTATTATTAAATTATTATTATTAAATTATTATTATTATTATTATTATTTATTATTAAAGTTATGTTATTTCTTAAAGTTATAAAGTTATAAAACTATAAAGTTATGTTAAAAAGTTGTGTTTTCTTTATTAGACCGGGAACTTATCAGCCAATGTGTTACACGTGCGGTTTTATTGATTTTCATATTTCTACAGTTAGTCGGCGAATGTTTTCCTTCTTTTCACTGGCGCGAAGTTGATATATGCCCATATTACTGGTTACTCATTAGTAATAAGTTCCGTAATCCGGTTTAAAGCCAAAAGGCATTGGCTTGTCGAAAAAGTAATTTCATTTTTTTAACCATTGTTGTAACTCTCATGCAGTTAAAAATGTATAATGTTGTTTGGTTTGACGCTAATCTGGGGGCCCTATTACGAAATATTAGTCATTTTACACGCGCAGACAGCGGGTATAAAATAAAAATTCGTTTAATTTCGTATACTACGTATTATTACAAATAATTTTATGCTTCATTTCAAATTACGGAAGTATTTATAAATTTATGATAGGTTTTGCAATTTTATTCCTCCTAAAATCGGGTATTACATGAAAATGACTTTACCCTTAGATGACTCCCTAACCGATTGATTTCCAGACCTAAAAACCTCTAATCCTTGCGATACTTTCACAGTGGATAATACGTAATATGCATACACGCAAAGTACTTCGTTTTTTTTAAATCGGGGCCGAGATGCTGGGACTAGACGCAAGTCAGGAACCGTTCATTATATGAAGCGTGTAGATGCAAAATTCACACTCCCCACTTAACCTAGCCTTTAGAAAAATGAAAAAAAAAACGATTATTATGAATAAAAATAGTATATTGGCACATATTTTTGTCATATATTTGTTGCCATAAGTAATGGCAACAAATACATCACAAAAACATTGTGCCAATATATCATCTTTATTCATAATAATCTGTTTTTTTGCATTTTTCTAAAAGCTAGGTTAAGTGGAGAGTGTGAATTTTGCATCTACACCCTTCATATGTGGTTTGGCTGAGGCGTTTAATATATCGAACGAATAAGATGATATTGAGCTTGTTTCTGGATTTTTGTAAAGAAATTCTACTCATATATTTTTACTCCACATTACCTATTTACACACATTAAAATAATTTTTCCCACATTACAACTTACATAGCTGTCATTTTTAACGACATGTTCTATGCGTGAAAAATTGTTTTAATGTCTGTAAATAGGTAATGCGAAGTAAAAATATATGTTTAGATATGACATTATAATAAATGATTAAAAAACTTTTACTCATTTTTTTTAATGTAAAATCTAATGATCTTCTGAAATCTATACTAGTGTCTTCAAAGAAACGTGCGTTTGGTATTTTTTACTTTAAAAGCTAAATGTTAAACAAATTTATTCAATCAAAACTTTTACTACATACAAAGGAACAAAAGCGGTATTTCTAAGGAAAAGATAATTCTTTAGGTTGCGAATATCTGAAAATTTTTCCATACAAACTTTTGATATAGAAAGTAAATTATCTCATCAATTTCTTTTTCTGATAGCAAGAAAAAATTTAAAAACAGTGTATTAATAATTATGTTTCTCTTCACATATTTACGTTATTAGTTATTCTGAAAATGTATAGATTTTTAGTAAACAAACTGTAAATTATGTTTCTATTTATCCAAAATGATGTAACGCATACAGTAATCTCAATCTAAGGCGGACTCAGTGTAAAACTTAAATCTGATGAAATCGGACGAATACCCGACGAATTAATAGGCATAGAGCAAACTTTTTATACGGCAGAATACTATTTACCATGGAAAATTTTCTTCGTCCCGATCAATACAATTTTAAACAGAGTTTACTGTATTTGTCAAAGAAATTGCTTTTCTATATAGACACTTTTTTAAAGTTTACTGGTAAAACAGAATTCCCAATTTAATTATAAGATGGACTGCTATCATGAATACTATATTAGATAATAATATGTATGCATGCAGAGTGCACCATTTTTTAAAATCGGGGACAAAATGCCTGGGCTAGGTGTAAGCCTGAACAATTCTTTTTAGTAGGTTTTGGTTGAAGCGTTTAATACATCAAACGACTATTGCGATATCAAGCTTAGTTCTAGCTTTTTGTGAAGAATGTCTACAGAATCATTTTATAATATAAAATCTAATGAATTTCTGAAAGCTACACTAATATCTTCAAAGAAACGTGCTAGTACTATTTTGTTTTTGTTATTTTAAAAGTTATATTTTAAACAAATTTATTCAATTGAAATTTTCATTACATACAAAGGAACAAAAGCAATATTTCTAAGGTAAAAATAATTCTTTACGTTGTAATAGGAATATCTGAAAACTTTCCCATAGAAACATTTGATATAAAAAAGTAAATTATCTTGTAAATTTCTTGCTCTGATAGTAACGAAAAATGTAGCAACAGTGTATTATATAATTGTGTTTCTCTTCCCAAATTTATTTCATCAGGTATAATTCTGAAAAGTTATAGATTTTTAGTAAACAAACTGTAAATTATGTTTCTACTTGTAGAAGTTGGTGCTAGACGTAAATCTGAACCCTTCTCCATAGGATGTTTAATATATCGAACGACTAAGGCGATATCGAGCCTGTTTTTAGCTTATGTGAAGAACGTCTAGTCAATTTTTTTATAATGTATAATCTAATGATCTTCTGAAAGCTAAACGAATCTCTTCAAAGAAACGTGCTAGTTTTTTTTATTTTAAAATTTACATTTTAAACAAATTTATTCAATCGAAACTTTCATTATATACAAAGGAACAAGAGCAATATTTCTGAGGTAAAAATAGTTATTTACATTGCATTAAGAACATCTCAAAAATTTCCCATACAAACTTTTGATGTGAAAAGTAAATTATCTCGTAAACTTCTCGCTCAGATAGTAACAAAAAAAAGTGTGGCAACAATGTATTAGAAAATTTTCTGTATTTTCACATATTTATTTCATTAGCTTGAATTCTGAAAAGTTACAGATTTTTAGTAAACAAACTATAAATTATGTTTCTATTTGTAGAAAATGGTGTAATGCATACAGTAAAATCGATCTAAAGCGCACTAGGTGTATTACTTAAATCTGATTAAATCGGACGAATACCCGACGAATTCATAGACATAAAGTGAACTTTATATATGGCAGAATACTGTGTATGACGATTTTTTTTGTCGGAATCGATTCCGTTTTACACAGAATTTACTATGTTTATCAAAGAAGTGGCTTTTTATAGAGACTATTTTTTTATTTAAACTGGAAAAGTAAAATTCGCAATTTAATTATACAGAGGATTGCTATCATGAATACTATATTAGATAATAATATGCATACACGCACAGTACTCCGTTTTTTTTTTTAAATCGGGGACGAGATGCTGGGCTAGACGCTAGTCTGAACCCTTCTTTATAGGCAGTTTTGGCTAAGACTTTTAAAACATCGAACAACTAACGCAATATCGAGTCTATTTCTAGCTTCTTGTGAAGAACTTCTACTCATATTTTTTATAATGTAAATTCTAATGATCTTCTGAAAGCTATACTAATCTCTTCAAAGAAACGTGCCAGTACTATTTTTTTAAGTTACATTTTAAACAAATTTATACAATCAAAACTTTCATTACATACAAAGGTACAAAATCAATGTCTCTAAGGTAAAAATATTTATTTACGTTGCATTAAGAATATCTCCAAAATTTATCGTACAAACTTTTGATATAAAAAGTAAATTATCTCATAAATGTCTTTCTCTAATAGTAACAAAAAAATGTAGCAACAGTGTATTAATAAGTGTGTTTCTCGTCACATAATTATTTCATTAGCTATAATTTGGAAAAGTTGTTGATTTTTAGTAAACAAACTGTAAATTTTGTTTCTATTTGTCCAAAATGTTGTAATGCATACATTAATCTAAGGCGCACTCTGCTTATGACTTAAATATGATTATATCCCCCGAAGACACGGTGAATTCATAGATATAATGTAAACTTTATATACGGCAGAATACTATATACGGTGGATCTTTTTTTTTTTTTTTCGATTGATTCCATTTAACACAGAATTTACTGTACATATCAAAAAAGGTGCTTTTTTCTAGTGACTCTTTTTTTAAAAAGTTTACTGGAAAAAAATTAATTTGCAATTTAATTATACGGAGGACTGCTATAATGAATACTATATTAGGTAAATTAAAAAAACGTAAAATTGGCAAAAAAAAAAAAAGAAAAAAAATCAATCTATCGAATTTCCGTGATTTTAACATGTTATGGTAGCAATATATATAAGTGGAAAGGGAGTACATATGAACAACGGATCAAATGTAAACAACGACTATTTTATTTAATTACCATCACAAATAAAAATCTTATAAAATTGTCAAGCGTCCATATTAATACTATCAACTATTGACAATTTAAAAAAAAAGGATTTTTATATGAAGATATCAAATGAAATAGACGGTATTTGTGTGTGCCATAATTATTTTTCTTTCCATTTGTAGACATTTTTTTCATATTCATATACTTGAATTAACAGAATTATATTTATTATAAAACAAATTTCAAGAGTTAATATCAAATACGGATATTCAAAATGTTAAATACAGTGTCTAACGCCTCTATACATTTTTAAGAAATGGGATTTCAATCAAATTTCTTTGCATGTTATCTGATAGAATGCTTTCCGCACAATACAAAATTGACATTGTTTGTTTGTGCTCATCTACGTGTATGAATAGGTGCGAGAGGACTTCGCTCACAAATTCAGAAAATCAGTCTCCATCATAGTAGTTATTAAAAGCTTGTTAAAGATTTTCAAGAAAACCATTAATGTTAAAGATGAAGACATATCTGTAATAACACCAATTATTGTGCAAAGAGTACAAGAAGCAGTTGTACATAGCCGCAAGAAGCCACAAGTCATTTATGTGAAGACTCAGCTGGGAATTCCTTATTCTGCATTCTACTGTTTTTAGAGCTCCACATTCTATTAAACCAATTCAAATTGTGACTGAATAATCATTGTTTGTTCTTGTCTAGACAAGAACAAACAGTGATTATTAATTCTCCTATTGAAAGCATTCGATCAGATCACTTAGAAAAATCTTGGATTTAGAACCTATACCTCAAAAATATATAGAGACTTTATAAACACCCTGTATAGATGTACAGTATAAAGTTTTATATGACTAATTTGTGAATTAAATATTTTCTACATATATGCGTCACTTGCATAAAAGAGATATATCGTCATCAAAACATTAAATGAAAATCTCATAAAATAGTATAACATGCGTAGCTGCCATGCAAATGATAAACATTAAAACAACAATATTTGTGGTTGTTAAAACAACAATTTCTATTTCCAGAAGATTGAGAGCTTCGATGGCAAATAATACAATCTTTACAACATAATTAACGAAACGATACACGTCACTAATCTTTATATCGTAACATTTCTGTAGAATTTTTCATGCATCAATTATTCCTAATTAGAAATACTGGCAAAATAAGAGGAAAAGTCATATAACTGTCACCAATAGTAAGCATGTGTGTAATATCCGGAATCAGTGCGAAAGTCAAGGTTTACTCTTCTTTTCTTTACGGATTTGGATTATGGTTATCATGAATTCGAAGATTTAGATGTAGATATTATTCTTCGGTAAATATGTTTTATTATAAACGTTTAATAAAGATATGACTCTATATTTATATTTAAAATTTAAAATAGGTGGAACTTTGCGAACATTGTTCACATTGGAATGTTAACAATGTTCGCAATGAAAATTTAATTATACTTCCATATTTTCCCGGAATAACCCATCAAATATCCAGAATTTTGAAAAGATTCGATTTTAAAGTAATTTATGCACCCTTTAACAATATAAAATTTACAGATCTCAAACATCCAATTGACAGATTTTCACATTGGAGAATTTATAAGATATCTTGCAAGTGTGATAGAATGTACATCGGTCAAACTAAGCGACCCCTTAAGGTACGCTTGTGGGAACATAGAAACTATGTTAAAAATTGTGACACTAAGCCCTCTTAGACTGCAAACCATTGTTGTCTAGCAATCACATTTTTAATTTTTCAGAAGGTTCAATAATTCAGAAATGCTCATCGAATTACTACTTTGATTTTTGCAAAGCTTATCATATATGGAAGAATTCAGACAACTTAGTTAATGATATGTTCAGTACACCAAAAATTTCAAATGTCTGGCTACTTTTCATTTAATTCATTTTCTTTGATTCCCCCTCCCCCACATTTTTCTCCTCCATACTTAAGCTCGTCCAGTCTGGCCGAGTGCTTCTATTGGTCTCCTACGTCATATGTGTTTCCTGACTTTGCTGTTGTTTTTAAAAAAGTCACTGCCATTTTATCTTGGGCGCGTGCGAAGACGCAAGCATACTTACATAGCTTAAACTTTTGAATAAGTTTTTAAGCTTTTAAATTTGGCACTGATGATGGATCTTTAGGGACACCGAAACAGCTGTTTACCATTTTATATATTTTTAATTGTGCTATTTTACGTTGATCATTTATTTTAATATTTTAATCTATATTTATAGTTACGTAATATAGGGGAAAATTGGATAAAACCACATACACTATTATTTGATACTTCGTGAAACCAGAATTTCAAACATAATAAGTTTGCGTATATACTATGCACTAATCCTTGTACAATAATATGATTTTAAATATACTATTATTTCACCATAATTTTATTAATAAATGAATAACATTTATAGGAAATCAAATCTTTCGATTTTTTCACTTCAGGCATATGTTAATGTATAAGGAAATGAAAAAAAAAAGATAAAATTTCATTTAAAAGGATTTAAAAGGAACAATATATTTTATTTTATAATTTTAACTTTTTAAATAAAATAATAATATTTCCATCGTTAGTTTACTGAATAATTATTTAAAGACAAAAGAAAAATTGACTTCATCACCGATTGAGAAATTGCAGAAAATATGTTTACCTTATCAGCTCTTTAAAAATCATAATCACTCTTGTCAATGTGATTTTGACTACATAGCTTATGTTGTATTTTCTTCAAACAGTGAATACGCACTCTTCAGGTTTTGTTTTGTAGTATTATTTTAAAAGACAAAAATAATATTTCCATCGTTAGTGTACAGCATAATTATTTAAAGACAAAATAAAAATTGTCTACATTACCGATTGAGAAATAGCAAAAAATAAGTTTACCTTAACAGCTCTTTAAAAATCATAATAACACTTGTCTATGTAATTTTGAGTATATAGATTATGTTGCTTTTCTTCAAGCAGTGAATACCCACTCTTCCGTTATTGTTTTGAAATATTATTTTATAAGACAAAAATAATATCCGATTTTACCCAAAGAGAAGAGGTTCGCCAAGTAAGTGATAAATTTATACCTATAAACGCTAACAACAGTTTCATAGTGAAAAATAATTCCTTATTAAATATGATACACATAATTATATAAAAGTTTCCATAACATTAAATATGTTCATATTTAAGATTTATACCAGCTAACATTAAAACCAAAAATGATAACATAAAATTTTAAACACAGAAAATTACACATATGATCATTATAGAGATACCGTAATGGCTGCTTCTTCTTCATACTCAGAGCTAAGTATTTGTACCATTTGATAGTTAGAATTCTACTCATATAGAGTCAAACTGAGCTATAAGTTTTTTCTCGACTAAACGGTTATACCCGACATTGCCCAGGTAAATACTCCTCAGCTATATAGAAAGAAATCTAAATATTACAATTAATTATAGAAAAGCTATAACAATAATAGTAATTATACATTGAACTTTCATTAGCTAGTTAAAATATTTTTAATTAATCGAATTACATTTTTACTACCTATACAAAAAAAGAAGTAAACATTCTTTACACTGTAAAACATTTGTGTAAGTTTACCATGGTTTATCTGTGTAACATTACACAAATTCTGGAGTAACCCCTTCTGATTATTTAAAAACACACATCGCCGGTGAAACGTTTCACAGTGCTGTGTGAAGATACCGTTCTCCGGAATAACGGATGACGTAAATTCCAAACGCATGCGCAATGATAAATATTCTCACACGTGACAGGCGGGAAATGAAGAAACGAGGCAGAAACAAATGCGATAACGTGAAGGAAAGGACGCTGTTGCAAGTTACTAGTCGCCATTTCAGGAAGAAACTTAAATATTAAGTAAGTTGTCATTTTCTTAATATTTTTTATGCAAAATATAGAGTATTTTAAGGGCCTGATTAATGCACGGGCCTCGGCCCTGGGCCCACAAATTATGTGGCTGATTATTTTTTTTCCTTAATCAAATACTTTTCAAATAATATTGTTTATAATATATATATTGTTTTCAAATAATTTGTTATATCTCCCCCCCCCCCCTGTGTGACGTCGGGCTTCCCCTATATGTAAGTCCTAAGCGGGCGGGCCCTTGATTACCAGACTTTTAGGGAAAACACAATTTTTATGATTTTGGATAAGGCGAGTTTTGAAAAAGACGTCTTTATTTATTCTGCAACATAAACTGTGGATCATAGATGTTTGTGAATTATACAAATGCTTATTTGAGAAAGTGGACGGTAATTCATTTTCTTGATTATTCTTGTAGGTTAATTTTTTTTTTTGTAAACTTGAAACTTTCACCCAAACAACTTTGTCAACTCATCAAATAAACCTACTTTTTTTTTTTTTAAAGTGTCGCCGGGAATGGGGAGGTAGGGGGGGATGTTCCGAAGTTCCACTGTTTTTCAGGGAAAATGTTAATGAACATGCTAAGGGCTAGCTTCACTTAATAAATTTATATATTCTATATTTTCTTTCAAAATTTGGATGTGTTTGTTTTGGTAACTGAATTTTATATACTCACGGCCATTTACAAAATTTATTTTTAAAGTTTTAAGACCAATGTACATTATTATTATAAATAAAAATTTAATTGTAAATAACAGAAAAAATATGAATCGAACTTTAATTGTAAATAACAGAAAAATATCAAAATTCCAGTAATTGACACCCCACAAAAAAGAAAATAAATATAATTGTTTTTATGACTGTATTTAGTACCAGAATTTAATGAAAACATTCTAATAAAAAAAAATAGTTATATTAAAGTAAATTTACCAATTATGATATCAATGATTATCACAATATCAGTATTTTAATTATTTTAGATAGATGTTTTAAAATACTAAATATCAGGGAATTACAGTTGTCAAATTGAGAGAGAGTGGGGGGGGGTGATAACAAAAAAAATCTGAACAAAAAAAGTTTTGGAATAGTTTTACATAGATTCGTATAATTCCCACTATTTTTAACAGTTAAATTCCCCGAAACTACTTGATATATTATTTGTTGTAATTAGTATTACAAATATAAAAGAAATTTTTCTGCGGATTGAATTTTTTAAATAATAAGTAAAATAATTTTTAAAAAAAATGTAGAATTAACGTTCGAGGCCACTGATCTGCAGATTTACTAGTTTCATTGCTACTATAAATTTAATTAAAATTATTATTATTATTATTATTATTATTATTATTATTTTTTTTTTGGTCGGAGGTGAATAAGCAAACATTTAAGACCTGTCCTGGCCACAGATTGTCATTATTTCTTATGGTCAGTGGTTGAGAAAAACTATTTTTTGTAGCAAACTATCACTACACATACCTTTCAGGTTAAGAGCTCTGAATCTTTCGCACTTCTGCAGATGTCTGTTTTTTTTTTTTTTTTTTTTTTTTTTTTTTTAAGAAAATCTACCCCCTCCCCTCCCCCCCCCTTCAACAGCACACAAAATTTAAATTTTTTATTGTAATAATCAGTCATCTAAAATCAGTGGTCGCCAACCTTTGGAATCTCACAGACCAGTAAATTTATAATTTTTAGTTCTGCGGATCACCATGATGATATTTTGTGGAACATAAAATAGTACTTGTGTACTATAACGGTCAGAGAACTGCCATTTTTTTAAGAAATAAAATGTATCTGTTTAATATCTAACAAAATTCTTATTTAATCGCAACATAAATCTTTAAAGGTTATTTAATTGTAATAAAATTTGTTTACTTGTTACAATTTAATTGAAGCTTATCTAAGTATTGCATATTTAGTGTAGGGGAGACCGGTACACACTAGACCTATGGACACAGTGGACTACCCCCTAATTAATTATTTATTAAAAAAAAATTTAAGCTTCTCTTCTATCCTAATAGACAACAGCACTGCACTGATTATTTATGGCCTTCAGAAAATATGTTTAGCTCAGATTGAAATATTTTATCCTGATGGGTTGTTCTGAGCTTCTAAAAATAAAATTTTTCATTATCATATTTTATTTTTTTAGTAATTAAAGGTTGTAGATAAATAAGGTAAAACAGCCTTTTTGCAAAGCTCAGATACTTCTTTTTTATTTAACTTTAAAGTTAATATGTTTAAAAGAAAGCTATAAACAAATATTAATATGATTATTTATTGAACTTCAATATGAGGCACAATGTACCACCCACTCCTGGGGCATAGTGGTCCACAATCCACTCTGCTCCTGTAATGCAGAATGTTCAAAATATTTAATAATTGCTTATTTTCTATTAAGAAATATTGTTTTAAAGTAGTATTTAACTGTAAAATAAAGTAAACAAATAAAAATAACAATTTATTTAACATAGTAAGAAATATTTTGTTTTGTATTTACTGTCTTTGATAAATATAACTGTAGTCTAATTGGTGATAATTATATTCAAGTAAAATTCAATGCAAATGAGATGCAAATTGAATGGAAATCAGTTTATTTTCCCCGAAACTGTAGATGAATCTGCTGTTGATGTCAAGGATATTATAATGTTGCTCCCTCACCCAAAAGTATTTCAGGAAAATTCCATGCTCAATCTTACTCATAATCATAAGTATTTTGGAATTTCATTTGCAAATTTTAATGTGTGCTGATTTTTTTTGTACTTAAGTAATAACTTCAACTAAATTGCAATTGTTCCTGTATTAATCTGTTATTATTTTCAAAATATAATTATTCTTGTTTTTGTTTCAAAATGTTACTTGTAAATTTATATTATTATTATGTTATTTTGCGGGCAAAGGGGAAATAAAAAAGAATTAGATTAATGAAAAATAGATTTATATTGTATTTCAGATAATACCTAACAGCGGTCCACTGTGCCCCGGTGGGTGGGCGGTCCGCTTTATGGGTGTATATAAAAAAAAATTAAAAATGTATTGAAAACTACGTTTTGAGAAAATTATGCTGAATGTATAAAGGTTTAAAGAATATTCAAAAATATTTTCATGCAGATCAGTTTACCTGTTACAGAGAAGAAAAAAAATTAACTGAAAAAGTGGTCCACTGTGTACCAGTCTCCCCTAATATTTGCAGAGTTTCCCCCAGGTTTAAAAAAAGGCAGGGTGCTGCTGGTGAGAAAAGGGCACTATTTTATTCTTAAGGGCACTTTTTGGATTCTTAAAGGCACTTTTTTTTAATTGTTAAAAGGTATTATTTTGAACTAAAATAACTTCTTTAAAAACACCATAATTTTTTTTTTTTTTTTTTTTTTTTTTTTTTTTTTTAAATGCGCTAGGCCTTTCGAAAGATCTAGTTCTTTCCAAGGAGGGTGCTAATTATTTTATGAGGGGCAAGAAGGGTGCTATTTTGTAAAGAAAAGGGCAGGCAGGGTGCAGCACCCTTCTGAAACTGTCTGGGAGAAACTCTGATATATGCTCTAGTTTGTTTTCAAATAATCTGATTGGTTTTGGCTCGAATGATGTTGCTGAAAAACAGAAAGTGGTCAAGTTACTATTTTATTTGCTGTGACAAATAAAAAGTCTTGTTGCACAAATGTGTTTTTGAAAACTAAATTAAAATGTTCATTGCTTTTTTTCAGCAATGGGTGCTCATTTTTTATTTAGCATAATAAGAAACAAATAATATTTGGTAAACGTAATTATTATAGCCTGTTATTATTTAAAATTTCAAAACTAAACATATCTTAAGATTCATAAATATAAGAATTTCTTGGAATAATATATTTGTTTTAATATAATTAAAATAAAAAATCAAATATATATTCAAATGTAAACAATAAAATTGAAAGTAAAGATATTGAAACAAAAAAGGCAGCAAGAAACTTTTTTTAAACCATTTTTTACAGAAAGTTACTGCTATTTCTTTAAACATTAATTCAATGAAAATTTCAGTTTAATCCTTGCTTCTCCTGGAACCATAAATTAAACGATAATTAAATCAACAGTTTAAAAATATATATAGTACAGTAGATTCCCTCAAATCTGCATAACTTGAAACCAAAGATTGTGCAGATTTTAGAATTTTGCGGATTTCTGGTCACTGTTTTGTTTACATTTTTTAAACAGTCATTTGAATGTAATAATGCACTGTAAATTATAATGAATGCTTACAATAAAGTAAAATATTAAAATAATTAAGTAAAGTAAGAAAATTTAAAACATGATTAAAATTTTAAAGGTAAAGGTCAAGTACACAATAATACATAACTAAAAATAGGCATAATAACGATGAGATTTTTTTTCTTTTAATTATTCAATGAAACTTGCCTGATAAAGTTACACTAATAATTTACATAAAAATCATAAAATAAAAGTTTTATTTCATGCTTAGGCAAACTTAATATCCAAAAGTTCTCGATTAATACATTAATTTATTTGGTAAAAAGATCACAATCACCACTGAGAACAGCAATGTCTTGAATTTTTTTTTCAGAAATAAAGTTATACTTCCTTGATGAGAAAGCATGTTCAGCCAATTAATAAGAATTACATATTAAAATGTACATGGAATGATATAATCATTTAAAAAATCCTGAATTTTTTCCCTACATCTCAACTGTAAGTTTCATTGTTTTCATTTGTAATGATGTGCAGATTTTAGGGAGTCTACTGTATTCAATTTTATCGAAGCAGTCTTTCATTTCTGAACAAGGAATGTCATATTTTTCATTACTTGCTAGATACAATTTCCAAACAGAAATCTAAATTACTGAAATATTCAACTAATACATCAATGTTTCATAAAATAAAAACTAATCATTGGTCAATGTGTATTTTGATTTGTGTATTTAAATGTAACACATATGCAAAAGAGAAATAATAACAAATAATTAACAATAATCTTCAAAATTGTATAATTTACATGACTTTTAATCCCAAACTTTGGAGATTAGAGGGAATGGAATTGATTTATATAAATAGACCCTTTCTAACTACTATTAAATACTTTAATTTTTAAAAATGAAAGTACATTGTGAAAATATTTGCATAATTTATTGTATAAAATTACCCTATATAAATAATATTCAGATTTTTATATTGTTTTAATGTTAGTCTCATTCTAAGTCTTTTTTTCTATGGAACAACATGTTGTAGCAAAACACTAGTTTGGATGCTTTCTGTTCTTCAAGTTTGTTTTGCAATTAGGAGTGGATAAATCCAAAATTGGAAAATATCGCACAATTGATGCTGAACTGCATGGACTGGAAACTGGAATGCAACTCCATGAGCTGTATAAATTAACTTGTTATATTGGTTTTTTAAGCTTTCCCACCTACCATTGCAGGTACAGCTTAATAGAATCCAAACAAAGAAAAAATGGTACTTTTCGGTTAGCCGGGTGCCAATGATTTATGTACATATATAAATAAATAAATATATATGTAAGTATATATATAATATATTTTCATACATATAAGTGTATATATATATATATATAAATAAATAAATATGTAAGTATATATATAATATATTTTCATACATATAAGTGTGTATATATATATATATATATATATGTGTGTGTGTGTGTGTATATACATATATTTTCGGTTAGCCGGGTGCCAATGATTTATGTACATATATAAATAAATAAATATATATGTAAGTATATATATAATATATTTTCATACATATAAGTGTATATATATATATATATATATATAAATAAATAAATATGTAAGTATATATATAATATATTTTCATACATATAAGTGTGTATATATATATATATATATGTGTGTGTGTATATATACATGTATATGTATGACTGGTGCCCGGCTAACCGAAAAGTACCGAAAAAAGGCTACCTGTTCTTTGCTTGCAAATGCACATTCTACAAACTAAGGATTAAGGCTAGGCTTACAGCTACAAACGTGAAATAACATGCTCAAAAAAGAAGGGGTGCAGGGACTTTTTTATAATTTATAAAAATAAAATTTAACATAAACATTGTTCTAAATGATTGAACTGAATTTAACATAATAAAATTGAAGATATTAGATATGTAAATATTGAAAATAACAAACCATCTTCTTTTAAGTTATTGATTTAAAGAATGTTTAATTATATTGGTTTCATATTATAATTCATTTAATTACTCAGAGAACATTTGTGTTGCATATGTACAAAAACAAACATTTAGAAATTAAAAATCTAGGTAACTTATGATCAGTCATTGAATAATGGCCACTTTAGCTTTACACAACCTCTTTTTTTTTTTTTATAAACATAAATTAGATAAGGGATTAGATTTTAACATAAATTAGATTGCGTTTTTTTCTGTGGCTTTATAGCTCAGCATGTGTCTTTACTATTTTAAAAACTAATGATAAATTATTTAATCTTTTTCAGCTGGATATAAGTTGCTTCATTCATGGAGAAGGAAATTCAAGAGGGACTGCATATTTAATTCTTTGCATAATCAAGAAACTGATGCAGCCAGAAAGAGCTACATGAAGTGCAATAACAATGGTATTTTTAAATTGATTTGCATATGTCTGTGTTAAATATTTGTTTAGCGTTGTTATATGTGACATATTACATGTTGCTACATTGCATGACACTACCTTCATAATTCTAATTAGGCACTATAAATTACATAGACTGTGATTTAAATATATATATATATGCATATATATATATATATATATATATATGCATATATAAATAAATGTTTGAAGTGTGTTTTGATTTTTATAGTGCAAAATAATCTTACAAATTCAGATTTTCTTTCATATGTACTTTTGTCTGGCAAAATCAAAATAAGAATATTGTTTTTCTGATATTCCTCGCTATCATGATTGCTTAGCTTATACATTTTTTTTTAAAACCGTATCTTGCCCAACTTTATCTTCTGACTGACTGTACATGATTTAAGATTTAATTAATATTCAAGTTTTGTTGTACATGTATTTATATTAAATAAATTACTTTACACTTTAAATTCCTGAGTTTTTTTTTTTTTTTTAAACCCATTTAAACACTATTGTTTTTATGCGTTTGTTTTACAATTGTGGCCACTGGATTTTTTGGGTTTAGAAGCCAGTGACTCCTTCCAAATTTTGGAAACCCAAATTTGGGATGCACCTATAATGCCCAGCCAGTAGTGCTGCAATCGACAGAATATTTTCCAACTTCTCTTTTGTCCACTCAAAAATTCGAAATAGGTTGACAATAAGTAATGTTTCCGAACTTGTTTTTTGGTATGGAATGCTGAAAAAATAATTATTTTGTAATGATGATGATGGTGATGAAAGTGCCGCTTAATGTTGAATGTGTAATTTCTTATGTTATTAAAATATTTAATTTTTTAAAAGAAATTTAAGATTTCACTTATTTGAACACAATATATTAATACATGTACTCACTACTATTGCTTATATTTTGCATCTCTGAATTATTGCATTATGCTGATTGATAGGTTGATACATCTTATTTTAAAACTAGAAGTGTTTATAATTTCTGTAGATTTTGCAATATTGTTAATTTATTGCAGCATAAAAATCAGACTAACAATAGCTTTTTTTCAATTAATTTTTTTTTTTTTTTTATGGTGAAATTAATAATTTCTCAGTTATTTAGAGTATATTAAGTTACCATCATAATGCATTGTACTACTATTCTGTGATTGTTAATTTAAGATAAGTAAAAGAAATAAAACATGCATTTATAATTTTTTTAATTTATGATTTTTTGCCAGGACGGTTTTTACCGCAGTTTTTTCCACCTGCAGCACAAACTTACCAACCCTGAACTAAATAATAAATAAAAAAAATTAAGTTTAAAGTAATCAAATTGTATTACAATAGCTTATAAATTATCAAATTTATAAAGATTAAATTAATGGTAAATAAACTAACATACATAACCTAAAGAAAAACCTAGTATTGCAAAATTAAAATTGACTTTTCAACGTTTCTCGATTGTTACTTATTAAATTAGCTCACATGTTTATGTTAATGGAAGTTCATGGAAATTGGATACTTTTCTTAAAGGTTCAAATCAAGCTGTAATATGTATTTTCTAACAATAATACATCAAAAACAATATCAATACATTATTATATATTATTATTTTTAATAGTGGTGTACCGAGTAGTGCTTTGGCCGCGTACCGAGTGAATACCGAGTAATTGTGTTTCAGAAAGAATCACTGATTCGAACATGAAGTGTGCTTAGTGGTAACACTTCTATGTGTGTGTGTGTGTGTTTATATATATATACCTATTTATAAACATGCATCTTGAGCATATAATTTAATCATATTTTATAAAATTAACTTCAATTTTTGAAATTTTATTTATTGTGGACCTTTTAAAGACAATTTTTGTATATTCAAAAATTTTAAAACAGTAACATTATTTAAAATTTATATATATAAAAAGAATTGATATATAAAAAGTTCAATTAACCAATATGAAATTAAAACTGATTATTCAACACAACTTTACCCATTTGTCATTTTGATACCTGAAATCTGTCTATCAAAAATGGTTTTTGCTTGCTGTAACAATACCTTTGAATAATGCAAAAGTTTCATATTTTTTAAAAGTAGTTTATTTTCTTTTGATTAAAAAAATTGGGTACTTTTGTGTAATAGCAGCCCCTGAGGATGAATCGCCTAGCGACCAAGATTTATCGCCAAATTATAAAGCATGTATGACATAATATGATATATTTTTACGTTAAATCATTACTTTTGTGATGTATATGGCCAAGTTATTAGTCATATATAACACATATATGATGTATACATATAACATGTGCATAAGTTGTATAGGATGTATATATATGGCATATAAAACGTAAATAATATGTATGTAATGACGTATAATGGGTGTTTGGAATAATATGTGTATATATGATGCATATATAAGCTTTTCGATGATCTTGGCGAAATCAGAGCTGAAACCTTGGCATAATTGTAATTGTGGAGGCCGCTATAACACGAAAACATCAAAAAAGGGGGCGGGGCTTTACAGTTTCTTTTCTTTTCTCTTTTGTGTGTGTTTGTAATGTACAGCTAAAATGCTATTTTATAAGTGCTCGCAGTGAACCCATTTTTTCTGAAGCACACTGCAAAAAAAAATTGTTGTTTTACAGTATAAAACTGGCATCCCAGCTAAGCAGTAATACGCTGCCGTGCAAGCAGTAATACACTATCGTGCATGCGCGGTAACGTATTACTACTTGCACGGCAGCGTATTACTGCTTATTTTACTGTTTAATACTGTTAATTTTATGGTATAATACTGGCAGCTGGGGTGCCAGTTTTAATACTGTAAAATCAACAATTATTTTTTGCAGTGCAGGCCAAATTTACATCAATAAAAGAAATGCCCTATCTCCTGAAAATGTAGAAAGATTGTAGTGTTTTTGTACCATAATTTGTCATACAGCAAATTTAATTACCGTATATACTCATGTATAAGTCGAAGAATTTTAGACAAAATTTGGGAGCTGAAAATGGCGGGTCGACTTATACACGAGTAAGTAGAAAAAAAAAAAATAGCGGAGTGAAATACCGGAGTCATATGTTTTTCGCAGATAGTTGGTGAATGTGCAAGTCTTTTAATTAATCACATATGGGTCTAGGTTGGAGAGACAGATAAAAGCAGACAATGGTGATTGATAAAAAAAAAAGCTCAACAATAATGCTTCTGTAATTGTTCTGCACTCATTTTCTCTTGGGATAGAATTCCCTTCAATACAGGGGCATTCCTTTCAACATTTTAATCACCTTTTCAAAAAGAGTTCAACTTGAGAATGCTACTAGATTTCTCTCCTAAAAGTCCTACAATACAAAGAAGTACTATATTTTAGCAGTTTAAGAAGTTGTTTACCTTGTAAATAAGGCTTGAATAGATTAAGAAGAAAAAAAAAGTAAGTAATCATTAAATTGATGTGAATAGCTTTCAAAATAGTTTAAGCTTCTTTAGTTATACATAATTATACAATTTTAAAATGTTGAATTAAAAAAAAAAAAAAAAAAGTCTGATTAGAAACGTAAAAAAAAAAAAAAAAAATACTAATACTAATTTAATGAATGGTTTTTCTTTAAATCCTGGATTACAAATCATTTTTGAACATACTGCCAGAAATGTGATTCGACTTTTACACGAAAATTCAATTTTTTCCAAAATTTTGCGTAAGAATTGGGGGGGGGGGGGGGTCGACTTATACACGAGTATATACGGTATTATTTTTTTTAATTGCATTTATTGTATTTTCTGTTTCTGCACACTGCTTCTTTATCCAAAATCAGTCTTTTCCTACAGTTTTAAAAATGACTTTTTTCTTTTTTTTAAATATAAACTAAACTTTAATTTACATTAATTTTGCAGGGGGGGGGGGGGTTCTTACCTTTTGCTATGTTTTATAGATAAATTTTTATGTACCGAGTAAATAGTTTTATGAATTAGGGCATATATTATACATTTATATTCAAATACCTTTTTATAGATCACATATAAATTAATTTGTCTTCAAATATGCTTAAAAAATGAAATTCTTGCAACTACTCGGAATTGGCCGAGTACAGAGTATATACAGAGTACTCGGTACGGCTCTAATTTTTAACTCAAACTGATTGATAAAAATATTATATGAATTGACATTTTTCCAACTGAGTGAAAATACGTCCAGGCCGAGAGTCGAAATCAAGACCTTTGGATAAATTGTCTGTGTTGAGCTACCTGGGCCGATAGCCAGCAGACACATTTCACTTAGATAACCTGATTGGCGATTATGTTAGCATCCATTTTTAATTAAGTTCCATTACCTGTAGTTTATTCTGTTGAATTCAGAACAGATGTTATTGCCAACAGTTGTCTGTCCAGGTAGCTCAATAGGCAGAGCGTTGTCAATTTAAGTGAAAGGTTTCAAGTTTGACTCTCAACCTGAACACATTTTAGTCAGGAATTTACTCTAGTAATAGAATTTTTTTTTAAAACAGGTATTAGAATTTGTGTGAATTTGTAGATATGATCAAGTATTAAATATTAATTATTTTCTTATAAATTTCTCCCTAGGGTGAATATACTACTTCTCAACAGAAGAGACCTGTTCCAAGTTTTTTGAAATGGCCGTCTGTTTTGACCAATTGTATATAATTTTTAATTAGACTGTGCAACTATTTTATTAGATTTTATATTGCATTTAAAATTTTATTGCATCTACAGTAAATTTAATAAATTATATTTTATTTATATGTCTTATATTTTTATTTTCCCATCTATTGTGTTTTATTTCTTTTAAAGTATTTAAGCTCTTAGGCATCAGTAATGACAATAATTTTTATGTTCTCTCTTTTGATATAATTTTTGAAGGATAAAAGAAAAAATGGGACAAAATGGTAAAATAAACATTAAATGCTGGGAGTATATATATATATATATATATATAAACTATTTGACATCCAGCACAAATTTATTAAATGTGACCACTGATACACCAATTCACTGTTATGTTTTATATCCCCCCCCCACCCTTTTTTTTTAGATTAAATCAACCACAAATCATTTTTAATATGTTGATGAATTATTTTTATGCTTCTTAGCTTTAAAAATTATGTATAAAATAAACAAATCAAAACTTTGTAAGTTATCATTTGACGACGGGAGAAATAGTATTAAATACTGTAACCTTCTCTTCTGTCTAATGTGAAATTAATTAGGACTAAGAACATTTTCCGTCATATTATTTTACCTTCAGCAAAGTTTACTCTACGTCTATAAATTCACTGGGACTTGAAAATCTTTCTGCGGTAGACAGAGTTTACTGTAAATGTATAATTATAAAATGTATTTATTTACACGCCATATAATGAATATTTCCAACTGAAAGAGAGAGAGAGAGAGTTAATAAAATGAGGTATGAAAATTATTTAATTTAAGTAGATGGTTGATATAAAGGGATTTTTTATGATAGAAGAGTAAAAATAAGATGTTAAGATATAACCTCTTAAACTTATTTTTTGATTAAATCTTAAACTGGAAAACATTAATTTGTAATCTAAAAGAAAAAAAAGTTTTATAAATGTAAAGTTGTGAAAATAAATGTATATCATAAAATTTTTTACTTTTGTTATTTATATGTCTAATTTCTTTTATTCAAGCTGTTCCTCTTATTGTTATCCCATACCAAGTTCTTAAGCAGCTTTAAAAGTATATTTCTAATTGCAAAAATGTTTCAAAATGTTCTTTATCATATTAAAAACTTTACTTTTATTAAATACTTCTTTTTTTTTTTTTTAAACATTAAAAATTTAAATTTTTTGTGTGCTCCTTGCATTCTAGAGTTATATGTAGAAAATTTTCCTTCATTTCTTTACAAGTAAAAACAAAATTCTTTCCTTTACGGCAAAATCCTACTGACTTTTTCTATTCTTTTAATTTTCAGTATTTTTCTATACAAGAGTCTTTGTTTTTAGAACCTGTAAACACTGAATATTCATAAAATTCAAAGTATCCTAATTCTGTTAGTTTTGTCATAAAAGAAAAAAAAAATAATTAAGAGGGACACCCTGTATAAGTATTAATTTATTGACTTGGGTTATATTGGAAATGAGATGTACAATAAAAACATGTACCACCATCTTTAGAGGCACAGAATATATTTTTACATAAGAAGCACTATCATATAAATTGAAAGGCACAATGTGCCTCTTAATCTCAAAGGCAAATGTGTCTCTGAATATTCAGGGGCGCAAACATTCCAAATGTACCTTTTATATCAGAGACACAGTTTTAAGAGTATAATTTAGCTGTTAACAGCATTCCTACATTTGTGTGGCATAAAGCAAATTATGAGCACCATATTTGCTTTTATGCTTTTTGTTTTGAATATTGTCTGTACTGCGCCAAGAACTACAAGTCAAGAATATTAAGCAAGTGTTAATATTTTTTTTTATCAAATTTAAAATCATCATGTAGTTTTTAAACCTTATGTGTTAATTGTATTATGTACTGTGGAGTTTAGCAGTTATTTACGATTTCATATTACTTTTTTTCATTGCCATTATCAAGTTAATTTTTCTCCACTCCCTTTAAATAATTAAATATCAAATACAACATTTTATATTTATAAGTAACAGTTATAAAGCTGTGTTAATATTTGTTTGTCTTGAAAAATGTCTGATTAAGTGGCCCCAAATTTAATATTGTATGACCATTAAAACTTCCTAAGTTTAATTTAAGCATGATCACAAGTAAATTTAACAAAGTGGTGATCCATGGCAATCATATATATTATTTCTGTTGTCAACATCCCTTTTTCTATGAATTTACGAAGCGCAGAACAATGAATGAAGTATCATTCAAAAGGTTTTAAAAGCAGCTTCTGACATATACACTTACATTTTCCTAAAACATCTTTCTTGATTAAAAATTGCTGTTAATTAAAAATTAAATTGGCATTGTTTTCATAAATGAAACGATAGGTTTTCTTCAAATTGTCTTGCCACAAAAATTAAATTCCGGAGTATATCACACTCACAATGATTATCTTTTTTATACTATTTATATTTTTATAAAGTGTGACATCTCTGCACATGTTTATTTTATATTTATGATAAAAAAGCAAAATTCGAATTTCAATGTTTAGGAGAAAAAAATACCATAGATTGTCCATGTTGTACCTTTTTTAAGCGAATGATGTCATCTAATGCAGTTTACGATTATTTTGTTTTTCTCGCGCATGCTTTTTTGTAAGTTTGATGGAATGAGTTGATATTCTGGCTTGACTAATCTTATGGAATAGATATCGCAGACGCTCCAGGGTTGCTTAAAAATTTTTTGTGGTGCTATTTTGGGAAGAAAATCTCATTTTCGAATAATTGTTAGACGGCCTATAAAATTGTATTATAATTTTATTTTAAAACACGCACATTTAATTTTATTATTACACAGTTTTATTTAAAACACATTATTTTTAATACACGTGTATTTAATTTTATTTAGTAATTATTTTAAATTTATTTACATACACATTTCATTTTGTTATAAAATACCATGTTGTCATATGATGCAAAAGTCACCAGGTTACCACACCAAGCAAAAAATCACCATTTTGGTGCCAAAAAGAAACCCCGGTGCATCCGTGACATCTGTACCACTATGGTTTTGTTTCATTAGAAGTTTAAATCTATAAATAAAAAGTTTAGATTGCAGTGCAAAATTCTTGCATGAGTTCACTTTTTTTTTTTTTTTTTTTTTTTTTTTTTTTAAGCTATGCTAAATACACAATAGCTGAATATAAATGTTTAGACAATAAAATTTCCTAATGTACCTAATATATTTTACTGTATTTTTTTCATATTTTTTAAGAATAATTATTAAATTATTAAAATCTGTTTAAACAAAGATTTGAAGATTAAATGTAATAGTCAGCAAGAATAAAATATAATTACTTGAAAATAATATTTGAGTAAACGTGGGGTACTATAGTCTTTAAAAGATATAGTCTTTATCAACTCTATTCCATTTAAATGTGGGTTTATAAGCATTTTAAGCATCGACACAAGGCCTGAATATTATATTCATATATAAAATATCACAAAACTATGTACGTGATAAATAACAATTATGATTTCCCTATTCGACATAGTAGTCAAAGTAACCCCAATTGATCTTTCTAATGTTAAAAGCAAATCTATTGCTTGTGGTAAGAATAATATTCTATCAATATTCTAAGAAATTTAAAAAATGAGAGACAAAAATTAGTACAAATCTGTATCTTAATTTTCTTTTAATATGACAAATGAAAGAAATCATAAAAGCTGGTGTCATAACACATTTAATTTGGTAGTTTATCTCATAAGAAAGTCATAATTTTGTTTCAAATCAAGATCCCGAGAAGAAGGATTCTAAATATTGAGAAAATTCCAGAAGTTGCTGAGAAAATTATTCAGCTATTTATTATTGGAATCTCATCGAAATTGAGCTAATTGTCTTATATTTCAAATATGAATAATTTTTGGAGGTACGATTTTAACTTTAAAATTTTACTGTAATGTTTTAATAAAAGCAATAAGTTATGAAGCTGTACACTAATAAACATTTAAAATAAATTCATAAATACTGTATCCAGCATTTTGGATGATTGTGCAATGTTAAAAATAATAGGCACTAAATGTGTCAAGAAAGGTATTTAAATTTATCAAAATTGGATGTTGAATTCGTCCTAAAACAGGTATTTAAAGGCGCCCAAATTGAGTATTCATGTGTTCTAAAATAGATATTTAAGATTGTGCAAAATAGGTGTTAGCATGGCCAAAATGGGTACTTAGTGGTATTCATATTGGGTGTATAACCAAATTGGATATTAAATACTGCCTAAAATGGATTCTCAGTATTCACTGAAACATTTGGTGTAACGTTACTCCATAAAACTGGAGGCAGCATTGCTGCCTCCAATCTTACGGTGGTATTTAACTGATATAACTGGTGTAACATTACACAGCTCTTGTGTAAGTTTACACCATAATATTGTGAAACATATCACAATTTCTGTGTAACGTTACACCACAATTGCGTGTAAGCTTTCACAGTAATTGTGTGTAAGGTTACACCACAATTGTGTGTAAGCTTTCACAGTAATTGTGTGTAAGGTTACACCACAATTACTGTGAAAGCATACACGCAATTGTGATGTAACCTTACACACAATTGTGGTGTAACCTTACACACAATTACTGTGAAAGCTTACACGCAATTGTGGTGTAACCTTACACACAATTACTGTGGAAGCTTACACGCAATTGTGGTGTAACCTTACACACAATTACTGTGAAAGCTTACACGCAATTATGGTGTAACCTTACGCGCAATTGTGGTGTAACCTTACACAGAAATTGTGATATGTTCCACAATATTATGGTGTAAACTTACACAATAGCTGTGTAATGTTACACCAGTTATATCAGTTAAATACCACCGTAAAACTGGAGGCAGCAATGCTGCCTCCAGTTTTATGGAGTAACGTTACACCAAATGTTTTACAGTGTATGTATAAATTAAAAATACACAAACATCCTCACAGAATGATGCGTAAGCAGTCTGTGAATTAGATGGCATGTGATAACTACATGTTCTTCTAATGGGGAATAGAAGTTTCTCTTTAAAATAAACTTCAATTTTTACTTTATCTTGTCTTAAAAAAATATGAATATATATTTTTACATTTCGTACATTTTAAAGATCATTTATTTTTTAATTCGTGTTTTAATCATTTAATCTGAAATTAAAAGGTCCATGTGTTTTGTCTAGTAAATTTCTGGATCTCCAAAACCCACACTGTTAAAAAAAATCTGAAATTCACGGGTATTTTTTTCCTGAATTTCACAGAAAAAGTCCTTTTTTGCGACAAAAGGGTATTTTCCTTTAAAAAACAGAAAATTTCCTCATATTTCCTGAAAACAACGGATCGGACGGAGACGAAATGGGATAACGGAGATATTCCGTTATCTTATCTGCTGCATATTTATTTTCAATGTTTAAAAAACTGATATGTTGTTGCACAGAAAAACTAAAAATTTAATAAATTAAAATTTCGAGTTTATTTAAAAAAAAACAAAAAACAACAAAATAGTACTTTCGAATTAAAAAAAGAAATAATTTTCCCATTCTTTTAAAATTATTTGCAATTTATTTTTTAAAGTTATAAGAAAATATTCGCACTTAAAATATATTCTAAACAAGCAGATTAAAATATATATATAATAGTTAAATTAAGTGAAAAAAAAAATCTATTTTACTCAAAAAAGCAACATACAAAAATAATGCTTTCAAATAAAAAGAAAATAATATTTTTCTCATTCCTTTAAAATTATTCGCAATTTAGTTTTTAAAGTAATAAAAAGTACTCGCACTGAAAATATATTCTAAGCGAACACATTTAAAAAATATATAATAGTTGGAAAAAAAATCGCTTTTCTTAAACAAGCAAACATTTTTTATCGAATTTAATTCAAATATAATATTCATATTTTACATCTAACAATCAAGTTAAGAATATATATATTCATGTTTTTATCCTGTATTAATATTACAATTTTAAAACATCAACATCATCTCATAACGAAATCTCCTCGCAATTAACTTCAAAATTACCAAGCTTCTAAACCCCAAATTATGTCTGTTCTAAGCCGCTATTTTGAGAATTTCCAAATGATCCGTTCAAACTACTAATCTAGCAAGCAACCGCTGGTCAAACCGGCAAGACGCTGGACTCGAGGCATTATCACCCCTGGTTCAAAACCCAATGTCGACCAAAAGCTGTTCTTGACGTATGTCAGATAGTAAGTACTCCCCCAAAGTCGACAGATGGCAGCACCAAGTGAGATGTCAAGATTTTTTTTAAACCGAGTTTATCTAAAACGGAAAATGTCCTTTTCTGTCAGTTCTACGAGGAATATTTCCGTGATTTCTGAGAGCGTTAACGGGAAGTTACCGCTTCTGCAAACGGCGATTTTCCTTCTTTTATTTTTCAAAACGGAAAATCTACTAACGGAACGGAAAAAGTCCGGCAACTTCGCTGCCAGTACTTTTACCGTGAATTTACGGATTTATTTTTAACAGTGCACCATTCGGTAGCAGTGAAAATATAGATAACAGTAATTAATATGTGACAGTAAAAATACTCACAAGCTGTTCTTCAATAGTAGAATGGATAGACAAGAAAAAAGCAAGAAAATTTGTGACCTTAGCCACAGTTTAATTTCTTCTTTCATGAAAATGGGAGATAAGTATAATCTCGAGAATTTTTGGAATCTTGAATTCCAAACGGAGAGTCACTCGGACAAGTAGTTTAGAAATAATGAATACACACACACACACACACACACACACACACATATATATATATATATATATATATATATATATATATATATATATATATATATATATGATACCTTGACTGCACCTAAATGTTCAATAAATAACTAAGAGGAATATTAAAAAATTATAGTATAAACATCGCGCCATTTTCTTTATTTTTTTTAATTCAACAGTAAAGACAACCTAAATAAATTTTTTATAATGTTTCATATGTAATTTCATAATAATATAGTGTTCTATCTTTTAAAATTTCATATCTTATAAAATATTTTCGTGTGCTTGTAGAATTTTCATATGTTCCATCTCTTAGTTGGAATGATGTTAAAACACATTTAAAATAGAACAAAATAATTGTGATTGATAAGTCTCTAACAATTGTTTCATTAATTAAATTGTAAAATATGCAATAAATGTTTAACAAATGCGCGAGTTATTTTTTTTTTCATTCCTTCAGAGTACAATATATCAGAAACATTTTTGAACATCGTCATATAATTACCGCCAAACAAAACTAAAACAATTCATCGTCACTGTACTCAGTGGAAGATTAATGTCACCTAAAGGAGCTCTATTGCCAAAGCATAATTATTATGAATAATTTGTTCATCCATTAAACCAGCTTTTAAGCTCAGCCAATTTTTTATTTTTGCTTTTCACGAGACTTTAGATATTTCACACGATTTTTTTTCTTAGAATTCTTAACAAGAAGTGCATTATCTGAAATGTTTGATAATGATGTAAAAAGTTGAATTTTGTCTAAATTATTCTTATAAAAATTAAGCATCTAATTAACTCTGTAATGACAATAGTAACAAATTTTCACAATTCATTTAAGTTGTTTTCTTAGATTCTAGGTATTTTTTAAATATTTTTTCTAGGGCAATATCTTATATTAAATTGTTGATAATGAAGTGCCTTTTTCTAGCAAACAATTAATGCGAGTTATTTCAATGATTTTTGTATATATTTTTACACTATCTAAACTGTAAATAATTCATACGATTTGAATTTTTTCCAATTGTGTGACTGTAAACCATTGAACAGCACAATGTTAATTTTGGTAACGCTATTTTTTTCGTCCTTTAGAAAACTATACTTATATTATTGTAATATACTCCCATATTTTATCATTCGAAATTTTTAATAAAATACTTCATGGGGAAGACAATTATTAACGTTATCCATGTAGCACTAATTTTCCATGATGTTAAAATACATTTATAATGCAATTTAGTACAATTATTCTTGTATCTCTTTTTTTTTAGTTAAAATGTTTAAAACATCATTTATTTAACCCATTTTTCATCATTTATTATTGATTCTAGAACACATACATCTCTTAAATAAATTTTTATGATGTGCCAGTACAAGAATTGAAATTTTCAAGAAATGGCACACTATACTAAAATTTTTAACTATTCGGTCAAATATATTGTCACACTTAAATTTTAACTCTGATTTTCTCAACAGAAAACATATTTTGCAAACAATTCGACGAAATTTGTGCGTAATGTGACGATATCACGAGAAATACTGAAATTAGACATCATCCGAATCCAAACAGCTTTGAATTTGATACTCCATATTTCGGAATGTTCCTGACATTACATACGTTGTCGCTGACCGAATTACTGTACAGTTTCAAAACTCTTCCTGATATCATCGCATATCAAAAATGTCAAGATAAGAATTTCAAAGTTTTGTTAAAATACTTTTACTAATTTTATGGTTGAGGAAAATAATCAGTTTGAAGTGATAGGCATTGTACTTTTTACTGAATAAATGAGAATCGAAACACAGTTTTGCATGCAAAAACGGTTCATGGTAGTGTCCTACACAATAACAAATCTTGCTGCTTAGACACCCTATAATGTCTTCTATTTGATAGGCTGTAATAATGAATATTTCATTTAAATTCCTTTTCACCGTACCAAAGTCGCTTTTTTAAAAAAATTATTGGTATCTTTTGGTCTTGTCGTTGCAAATTCCCGCGAGTGCTAAATAATAATTTAAAAAAAATTATGAGTACTTAGCATGCCCTCCCGGCGTTTTGCGGCCCAGAAGGTCTAAAATAACCTTACCGTTTTACCTTAACCGGGATTACATTAATTATATCTCGCAACGCAAAACTGATTATAAATCTTTTTAAGCAATTAAAAATGTCTTCGTAAAAAAGAAAAAAAAAAGAAAACTAACCTGAAAATTCTGACTGCTGCAATGGGACACGACGCAAGGATACAACGCACACACACAAACACACACACTAACGCACACTCACACAAACGCACATACACAAACGCACACAGAAACACCGAAACACACAAACAGAAAACACATAAACAAACATAAAAACGCTCACAGAAAACCACATACACAAATACACATGGTATTTATTGTGACATTACTCACTTATCTTTTATATATGAAAGAACACCGTCCCTATAAGAACAGGCTTTTTGGCGATAAAAGTAGCCTTAAAAACCTTTTCACTCGGCACTTTATTTGGTCTTCGAAAATTTCCCTTTCCTTAAAGTTTTAAAAAATTCATATATAACTAAATTAATAATATATATATATTTTTTTAATCAATTCGCAAAAGTCAGCTGCAAACACATGTATAAAACATAAGATTAGTTTGATAAAGCATCAAATAGTTATCAGATCAAAAAAAAAAAAAAGAATTACTCATTTTCTGTGGAATGGGGAATTATTTTGTTACATTCGCGAAAATTTCAACAGTCACTGTACCAGTTCCGAATACACTTTATTAAAAAGAGTGCAAAATTTGCAATAATGAACTAAATGACCGAATTCACATTGGTTTTAAGAGTGGCTCCAAATCGCCGGCGAACTTTGAGAATCATTCATTTAAAAAAAAAAAAAAAAAGAAAAAAAAACAGAAAATCTAATAAAAAGTGAGCAATTCAAGAGACAGGCACATTCGGACCTTTCTTTAGCTATCCGGAAACAACTTAAAAAAAACACTTCTACGTTCTACGTGCCATAGATTTTTTTAGTCATCGCGCGCAAACACACAAGCATACACACACAATCGCACACAGAAACACACATACAGAAACACACACAAACGCACACAGAAACACACATACACAAATGCACACAGAAACACACATACACAAACGCACACAGAAACACACATACACAAACACACAGAAACATAAATACACAAACGCACACAGAAACATACACGACCGCACACCGAAACACACATAAATAAACACACAAACACACACGCAAACACATATTCACAAACACTAAAATGTTACTTTTATCAATCTAGATATACGAAAATCACTTTTCAATGAAATTTTGAAAATGCAGTTTATTAAGTTTACTGTTTTCTAACAATCTTTGAGAAACTGTGGAAAGTCAAAATTATCTTATTCTAGTGTTTGTTTTGCGTTCTTTTTGATGAATTTCAACTTTGCTAATTAATAAATACCCTAAAGAAAAACTGGACTGCTTTGTAATTCTAATTGATATTGTCATCAAAAAAGGTCGACACGCAACTGATGTTGGGTTAAAAAGCTCAGGAGGCAACATTACAAGTTTGCAACCAATTTTAGTGTCTTTGGTTTTTGTATATATGTCATATTAGATAATGCAGATAACGAAACTTGCAGTCTGGTGATGCAACAGCGAAGGTGTTTCTATAACAACATCGCACACTCAGCTGCATAATCAGATTGCGTTAAATGAATTGCAACCGAATTACTGAATTTTTCTAGGATGCATCATCATCATCAGTAATAGAATTGTCATTCATTTAACACTGCAGCGATGTGCGCGAAGTTGCTATAGCAACATCTCTCGCTGGTGCGTCAGCTGAATAGCAATTTCTAATTCTACACCCCCGAATCTGTCATGTAGACCCAAATCATTAATGCTTTAATTGACTGCAAAAAATGCGACACTACTGCCTCCCGGACTATATACAAAATGCATTAATGCGCATGTGAAATTATATATATGGCAATTGTGTTATTGGTTCTAGGTTATGTTAAAATAGATGTTAAAACATTAAAGAGTGATTATTCATTTCTCTTTTGCTTAAGTTAAGTAGCTATCTAGTAAAGCATGTAATAATAGTTTAAGCAAGGAATGCTTTATCATCATAATTTTTCATTAGTTTAGTGTAAAATATATTTGAATTATTTTGTAACAGCGTTACATAATTCCAGGCAAAGAAAACTATAATGCACTCAGAAAAAGAAACTGATTAAAACTACAAAACATATTTTTTGAGTACATTTTGTTGTTTTAGCAAAATTGGAGTAAAATTGCACCATTTTACTTCAATTAACAAAACATTTTGCTGACGATACAATTTTTTTTGTGGAATTGCAAAAAAAAAAAAAAATTGTTGATTCAAACAAAATTTTTATTGACACATATTTAAACAAAAATTTTGTTTAAATATAGGTCAATGGAAATTTTTTTTGAATCAACAAAAAATTCTTTTTTGTTAAAAACCACTTTTTTTTGCATTTCCAAAAAAAAAATTGTATCGTCAGCAAAAATGTTTTGTTAATTGAAGTAAAATGGTTCAATTTTACTCCAATTTTGCTAAAACAACCAAAATGTACTCAACAAAAATGTTTTGTAGTTTTAATCAATTCCTTTTTCTGAGTGTGATCCGTCTTCAATAAATTCAGTAAAAGATTAATATCACCTAAAGAAGCTCGCTTGCACAAACATACTTATTATAAATTATTTCTTAGTTTGTTAAGCAAACTTCTCAGCTATGGAAATGTTTAATTCTTGGTTTCATGAATTTTTAAACTTTCAGCGAGCACGGTATTTTTTTTCGTTTTGCTTGAGATGGAGCATGATATATATTTTGCGTACAGTAGTTACACTATTACATATGCAAGATATTCCATTACAATTGTAAGATAAATGTTAGAAGATCATATATACACATCACTAGTAAAAACTGAATTTTATTGTCGGTATTATTCATGACAGTAATGTTCCTGAAATAAAAATCCCTTTTGTCGTAAAATTACCAAAGCGCACTCGCTAAATCGTTGAATATTTAATGAGAAATTTTGTTTGGTAAATTAAATAACAGAAAGTATAGTATCTTAACATTTAAAAAGTATGTTAAAATTTGACGTGAGTTAAACTTTTTTTAGAAAAAACAAATAACTTATTCACCTTTTAATTACAATGTTGCTTAATTTTGATAATTTATTTCAGCATTTTCTTAATTTCTAAATGTTTTCTACTTTATAGGAAAATATATTCCAACCATAAAAATGTCATATTTATATTTAAAAAAAATAAAAGGTTTAGCACTCATGTATCTGTTAAATGAATATTGAAAGTCAGTTTAATACAGTATGGAAAAGTTTTATATGTAACCAATTTCTCATTCTTTCAGGGTGAAGCTAATACAGTGCATATCAAAAGTTTAAGCAAATTAACAATTTTAAAGTAAAACTTTAAATATTCACTTTATTTCAATATCGCATTTATATGTGTTAATAATTGCAATCTTAACATCATATTCAATAAAAGTATATGTTAAATTTTATTCCAAACAACCATGTCAAAAATTTAAGCATAAAATTGTTTTTATGCAGTTTTTACATTTGTTTTATGACTGTTTTACAAAATTATGTTACTGGTTGCGTACGCAAAGGATTTTGGGTGTTATAAGAAGCAACATACTGTTGTTTTTGCCTTGATACAACACATTAGGAGGTATTAAAAATCTGAAATATGAGGGCAAAGCATAAGTTGAAATTGCAACTGAATTTAAAAGATCAAAACAGGGACATTTATCAAGTTTTGGAACGTGGTGAAGATTTACAACGAAAATCCCGTTCAGGAATACCACGAGTGTAAAGCTTTCTCGATGACCGATGCATCATAAACGTTGCTACAATTGGTAATTATTCTTTTTCTCAAATTAAAAATACAGTTTTAAGCACATATATCAGAAATAACTATTCATAGAGGAGTTTTAGAATTGGAGTACACGAAAAATCGTAAGATGACAAGTGTTAATAACATACTTGAAAACATACCATAAAAAAGTTTTATTTTTGTGGACCGCACAATTTACGTTATTTTGTGCTGTGTCACATAATATTGTATTACGCTATGAAATAAATGTAATTTAGACGGTACTGATATCTTTACGTATCATTTGCATTATCTCCGAGAAGAACCAAGGAGTATATTTAGTAGACAACATGGTGGAGGTTCTTTAAGAGCATGGAAGGCTATTTCGTTCAATGATCAGACATATACATCCTTGTAGAATACATCAGTATTTGTCAAAACTGTGAAAAGTATCAAGAGACATTTGGCAATCGTTTTGGAGATTTTAGGTGGAGAAGATTGGATTTTTCGAGATGACAACGCTATAATCTATACATACAACTTAACGTCACAGTGCTTAGGTCGAATGTTTCATCGGTTTTGAACTGATTAGCACTTAGTCCTGACATAAGCCAAATAGAAAACATATGGAATATTCTAACACACGCTGGTTACCAAAATGGTAAGCAGTATTCTTCAATTAAAGACTTGGAATATGCCATTGAGGACACTTGGTTTGAAATCAAGCCAGAAACAAAACAGAACGTGATTTTTTCAATGTAACAACGTGTATTTAAACTCATTAAACACAACAGAACATTAATAAAGTATTAACTTTTTATTATTATCCTTCTATAAAAAATAAATAACTACTGTGATTAAAATTTGACACGCTAATTTCTGTTCTTTTGGCAAATTCTATGTTTACATTTAAATTTTAAAGCATAATTGCGTTAAATATATTTTTAAAATTACAATTTGTAAACTCATATGAACAGGAATTTGAGTTAGAATCAACAGTTAAATTTATTTTGAAAATTGGTGTAGTGCTTAAACTTTTGACACGCACTGTATATGATTAAAATAGATAATGATATAATTATACATTGCTCTATAAAAATGATTCCATTATGTATTAATAATGCATGAAAGTAAATATGTACCTAATAATAATAATAATAGTTTAACCTAGGAATACTTTATCATAATATTTTTTCATTATTTTCGACTAAAGTATATTTGAAGCATTTTTCAACATCATCATATAATTACCCCTACGAAAACTCAAATGATCCATCTTTAATGAACTCAGCGCAGAAGATTAATGTCGCCTGAAGCATCTCGTTTGCCAAAAAAATATATATATTATAAACAAACTGTTCATTTATTAAGCTATCTTTTAAGCCCTGCAAATATTTAATTTTTGCGTATCACGAAACTGTAAATATTTGATGAGGATTGTTTTGGTAAAGTTTACAACAAAAAGTTATAGTATCGCAAAATTTTAATTCTGATGTTAAAAGCTGAATTACATGAAATTTATTCTTAGAAAGATAAACAAGTAACGAATTCTTTAATTACAATGGTGCCTAATTTTTATAAATTATCTTAATCTGTTTGTGTATTTTTCATTTTTCTCTAATTTAATGAAAAATATATTTCAACCAGAACAATGTACAACCAGAACAAACGCAATGTATGTTTTCATTTGTGTTTTTAAAAAAGTAAAGTTTCCGCTTGCATATTTATTTTAAATAAATACTGATAGTAAGTTTGATCCAGCTAGTAAAATTCTTCTATGTCACTTTTTTTTTCAAGATTTAACTAATATATGATTAATATATACTTATATATAATGTTATAAGTATGTTTGCTCATAAAAATGATTTAATGAATAATGCATGAACTAATAGTTAAAGTTAAAAAATATATATCTTCATACAGTTTTCCCCTATTTGGCCAGAAAATATATTTAAAGCATCTTTCAATAGCATTTCACATATTTTTCATGTTTTTGGAAAGCATCGAGATAATAATTTAATTTTTTTTAATTGAAACTTTATGTTAATTTCATTCCATAACATTTTTTTAATCGATTTCTTCTTTTTCAAGGCTTTTCAATCAATTATTCTCTCTTTAAAAGTATACTTGTATGTGGCAATCAATTTGGTGTTTTCAGGAAAACTTGTGACAGTTTTTTCTTGCGATTATAAATTTATTTCATTGCAAATGTCATTGCGATATCGCAGATGTGTGCTTGATCAAAAGCTGATAATTTAGTCTACCACATCTTTTAGCGGAATAATAACTGACCTTCCAGACTTCTAACCTTTACAGACCTTGACTGCGAGGGTCTGCGAAGAAGAAGATTCTCCTGCTATTTTAGTAGGTAAACGTAACGAACAAATGCTGTTAAAACCGCAATCCAGCAACACCAGTCGATGTATGAAAATCATTTTTATTGTGAATGTAGTCTGAAGGAATTTGTTTGAATGACAAGTATTTGTTTTACGTTTTCAGACATATCATTGTTTTGTCAAACTATGGTGTTATTACACTAGATTAATTTTAACACAATTATTAAATGGATGAATTATGCCCTCCAGATTCAACCGGGATAGCTCAGTTGGTAGAGCATGGCATCTTCATCCAAGAGATCCCAGGTTCGAATCCTCTCCCGGACATATTTCGTCCAGTTGGAAAATTACAACTCATACGGTGTTATTGCGCCACAATACGTGGCAGACGAAATTAACAGATTTAGATCAAGCACACCTCTGCGATATCGATTGTATAATGTTTAATTAGAATTTTTGCAATAGTATGAGCTACACCAATTTCAGTTACTAAGTAATATCACACGAGAAACACCCTGAACGTTTATTGTAAATTTAAGGAACTGCATCATTGTTTTCATAAAAGCAGAAATTTTGCTGCCTTTTCCATTGAAATTAAATCAGATAGTTCATCTTTTATGTAAGAATGTTTACCCTTAAAATGACGCTTAAAATGACGGTTTAGCAAAAAATACGGAGTTTTGTGTTTATACTCTACTGAAATGCACACAGAGAAGTTGCGACATTCACGTTGACAAATTTTTGGTTCCTTAATTTTAATATATTTTTGCTTCTCAACTTTTCAAAAGGCTTACGTAGGATACGTAAAAATAGAGTGGTAAGAGAATTTATTGTTTAAACCAATATCTTTGTTCTGAAAATACCTATAATCCAAGCGTTATATTTAATTCAAGCATATTTCCATTCTTATTGATTTTTGTAACAATAAAGTTAAGTACACGCTTAGAAAAAATTCTATTTTACATTGTGTTGATTTCATTCACGTTTTAATTATTTTCATGGTCTACAAGTCCTTGGTATGTTCCCTAGAAAGTGTAAATAGGGCTCCGTGGACTATTGGTTGGTAATCGCTGATTACAAAAAATGATTTCCAAACTTGACTCGATTAGATGTGGTAAACTTATCAATAAAAGTAAAAGAAAAACATCCTTTGATCTTGTATAAACATTGTAAGTTATCTCACCAACAAGATTACCATCTTCTGTTTTGAAAATTCAGCTATTATATCGAAATATAAACCGTAAAATAACGTAAACCATTCAAAATCAATGTTTCCTTCTCTGTAAAATTTAACGTTACTTCATTTTTCCATCTTCAATTAAAATATCCTGCATTTCATATAATAAAATGTTTGACGTACCCACTACTGTAATCATTTAACAGTAAATGACAAAACTTGAATCAGATTCGAGCGCATAGAACGCTGGCTATCAGGTTCCGTGCATGCACTAGATTTTTTTGTCCTTGTGCTTTCATTTACATTTCAAATCGACGAATATGTATTAGGCTAGCTATTTTCAAGTATCACTGACATTTGTCGAAACAGCACTTTCCCTTTTTTCTCTTTCTTATTTACAGAACATAAGATAAAAAAAATTATGTAGTTTGCGGCTAACGTGAATTTGCATCTTTTGAATATATGTGACTCTACTTCATGGCCAGACATTTTACTTTTTATATATTATATTTATTTCTAAAAAATATTGACAATATCCGTATTGATGCAATTAGTGTTATATGCATATGTCTACTTCGATTAGAAACAGTAACAATGATTTTTCTATACTTATTTTTAATATATAAACGAACAAAGAATATGTTTGTCAACAAAATGAAAATTTAAGAATGACATCCATAGACATTTAAACAAAGAAGCTAGGTGTCACGAATGCACTTATGATACATTTATTTTAATGTTTGCATCAAATACAGCAATTCAGAAGTATAGGAAATGAGGAAAGCAGCTCATTGTCCTTTTCCTCTCTTTATGCAAGATATTTTGCTATCTTTTAATCTCTGCATACATTAATGTTCTATTCATTAAGCTTTGCTTCACTTTCGCCGGTAAACCATGGTTTATATAAATAAAAATTCTGCAAACATACACTTATAATTTCCAACATTTACGCAATTTTGTTTCCAGAATTTTTTAATAATATTCTTCATCAGAATTTTACAAGGGGAAGATTATCCTTCAAAATTAGTTGTAACCTGTGGTGGAGAGTCAGGGGTTGCTACATCACTTTGCTGACAGTATTATTATATACTGAATTTGACCTTATTTAATACTTGAAGGTTATTTGATTAAAGAAGGCAAATTTTATTACATAGTAATACTGATAATAATGTGATACAGCATCCCCTGATGTTCCATCTCTGGTGGCAAAAAAAGGGTAAAAGTTGCCAGCAATGGATAGTGATTTTCGTACAATATTCTAAATTTCACGTCTGTTATATCATT
Organism: Maratus michaelseni; assembly: GCA_963931845.1. NCBI lineage: Eukaryota > Metazoa > Arthropoda > Arachnida > Araneae > Salticidae > Maratus > Maratus michaelseni. The sequence continues at coordinate 369,907,213 of OZ007592.1, read as the reverse complement.
TTTGGAAACCGATGTGTAACATATATATATATATGTATTATAACCACAGACATAACTATAGTAAATACACGAGAAATCATTATACACATGCATGAAATTGTTTCTTCATGTATCCTTAGCAAGGGCGGAGTTAATTTAAATCTATCAGAAGACTTGCAGTTACAGACATTACATTTATTTAGGGAAGCAATAAAGATTTATCATTTTAATATAATTATGTAATTCTACAGATGTGTACTGTAATCTAGAGTTACCAACTTGGCTTCACTTTTATTCTAGAATTCCAAGTTCATACCAGAAATTCCAAATAGTAGATTTTGATTTATTTAATTACCTATATTTTGCGATTACCTTAATGAAAAATATTTCTTTCGGAATTGCTGAATAAAAATGAATGCCAAACAGGCAACACTACTTTGAACATGCAACAGTGGCAGAAAATAAAATTTATGACAGAAAACAAAAATATTTCATCTTTTAAATAGAGTTTGGCTCCGAAGATATTTTTTTATATAAAAAAATAATCGTATTATCTCAGTCATCTTAGTCAGCACAGTAAGGTCTAAGAAGCAGTTTTTTATTGAGTTACCAGTTTATGTTTCTCTCAGATCGATGTTTTATTGTGAATTTACACGCAAATACAAAAGTATTAATAGAAGCACTTTACAGTACATTATCACTCTAAACATTTTTAGTTAATAAATTATCTTTCTTATATTCTATCTCACTTTTAATTACCAATAATTTGCTCACAGCTAATTACTATATTTCATCAATACTCTGAAAATTTGTGTAATTATTTCTAAATAAATCTCTTTTGTATTTGGGTCGTTCGTATTCGTTATATAAATGCATAAAATACCCACAATACAATATATTTTCAAGCTATACTAATAGTAATAGAAAGTTTCGCTCTGTGTGTGTTTGTGTCTGTCTGTCTGGAATCGCTAGCCAAATCTACAGCCCTAAAGATATGAAAATTAAGAAATAGGAACTCCAAGGCACAGGTCCTGATGCACCTGAAGCTCAGAAACTTAATATTTTGATAATTAGCCAAGTTACTAATTAAAAATAATAAAATGCTCATCTCTTTCTGTCCAAGTCGGCGGAGGCGTTAGCATATGTACCGAAACCGATTTATGCAGCGGAGGGTAATGAAGATGCGTCTATTTCGCCATTCTGTTTTAACTTCTTTCGACTAAATCGTTTGATTTATTTAAAAAAAAAAAAAAAAAAAAGAAAAGAAAAAAAGACATATTCGGAAAGATTGCACTGTTACGTCTCAAATTCCGCAATCAATTCGAAAAATATTACGCTAACCCTTTAAATAACATTTTTGAAAAATGGTAGTTTTTCCGGGAGGATGTTTTCCCCCTTAAGGCAACGCCCCACAAGGACGCAATTTTAGAGATACAGACAAACCAAAAATATACTCTTAAATTCCACAACTTCTTCTAATCGACGGTATACTTCGTTTCAGCATTCAGAATTTTCAGCATTTTCTGGCACACACACACAAAAAAAATGACAGACGCGTTTTTAGAGTTTGAAAACGCTGAAATTTCATAAAATTCAAAGTATAATAAATTGGCAAGTTTTTGGTAATTCTTTTATCATGATTAGAATACACATAATTGTTTTTTTATTTAATTTATGGGACACAGGGAGAATATAAAAATTTAATATTCATAACCTTAGCAAAGACAACCTTTCTTTACGTAAATGGCCTTAATATACTGGCAACAATGTTTGAAACGAATTTCGAAATTGGAACTACATCTCTAAAACTAAAGATTTGAGAAACAGCTAGTGAAGAATGACAAGAGAAGATACTATCATCAATAGTATACAGAGGCATACAATGAGTAAAAACTCGATGTCATTGTCAATAATTCACAGTCTAGTGGGTTATGTTATAATGTACACACTTTTTTGTCTGAAAATCTTTAAAATATCACCGAAATATATAAAAAATTATTTTTCCCTCTAATTACTGAAAATAAATTACATTTGAAAATTCAGTTTCATATAGTGCCTATAAATTGTTTCTCTACACGTTCTATAATGTGGGTTGCAAAAAAAAATGTTTAAAATATAAGATGTCCTATTGTTCAAAATACGTATTACAGCATAAGCATTTAACTGTATTAAATATTTTTATTCCGTTCATTCTAGAGCTTAAAAAAAAAATATTATTTAAAACTCTTCAACTACGAGTACAGTAAGAGTTTTTCGCTAATGTTGATTTTATTTAATTTACTTTTAATGCTCAAAATGGTTCTAAAAATTATTAAAAGGATATATTGTTATTTGTCTTTCAGTTTCCCATCTAATTAAATATTTTTAAAGAAGAAAATGATAGGATATTAAATTTAAGAAATTTTATTCAGGTACGTTTCAGGTGAAATCAAATTCTCATTTTTTATTCATGGATTGCTTGAAAATGAATTTTTAAACGTTTTAGCTTTACATTTTTAATATAGGATACGGACAAAAATTTCTTTACAAAGAGCACTATTCAAAATTCGTTCTACGTTTAAATATTAATCAGGCTGATATATTTTCCATTCGAGTATAAATGAATCAATTAGCGATAGCGATAAAAATTCTTTTAAGATAATGATGTTTATTGAATGTATTTCAAAAGATTTTATTGTTCAATGGAGTTTAGAAATTGGGATATTGCTATTGGAAACCTTTGTCATGTAAATCGAAATTGAACAAATTGCTTATAGAATTTTTGCATTCGCTTTGTATGCGTTGATTATTCTCTAGAATATTTTTACAAATTTTGCAGATTGATTGATAATTCTACGTACCAATAGTCATGTAACAAGCCCATGAATTACTATGGAACTTCTGAGAAATGAACATATTTATGTAATCTATTATTTGTATATATATATATATATATATATATATATATATATATATATATATATATATACGAGGGCATTTCGAAAAGTAAAGATACAATGGCTCGCATTCCTTAAAAAAAACATTTATTTAGAAAACGTAAAATACATCTTATTAACTGGATTATTTATTATTTTTCGACATAATCACCCCCGTTATCCAAACATTTGTTAAGTCGGGGCAAAAGCTTTTGTATCCCACAGTCATAGAAGGTTTTCGCCTTTTGTCGGAACCACATTTCAACTTCATCTTTGATCTCGTCATCGTCGTGGAATGGTTTTCCTCCAAGATGTGACTTCTTTCAATTTGAGACGTCTATTCTCACGAATTGCTTCCTCCGTTCTCTGAAGAAGGGCATCAGAATGTTCTCATAAACAGAAACAATTTCTTTGTGAATATCTGCTGGTCGCTGACCTCTTGCATGAAGAAAACGTATGACGGAGCGCACTTCGCATTTGGCGGGATTCTGAATCGGCGGAACCATTTTAAACACGACCTACTCCAACCAGAATCAACGTTGAAATGCCGAACGACCGCGAGGAGAAAGCCAACGGTTCAAGGTTAACACCTGTGTTGCAAACTTGCTTGCCAAAACTTTTATTTTCCTCCGGCGTACGGTGTATCTTTCCTTTTCGAAATGCCCTCGTATATATATATATATATATATATATATATATATATATATATATATATGTGTGTGTATATATATATGTGTGTGTGTGTGTTTCTTTTTTCATTTTACTGAATGCATTTCATTTAAAATTGGGTATATATTTTGGAATTTTCTCTTATAATACTAGTTACATTTTTAATGTGACAAACATTAAACAAAATTTTAACAATAATGCATAAAAGTGTGATATATTACTGTCTAGTGCATTGTAGGGTATTAGAATATTACTGTCCAGTGCATTGCAGGGTATTAGAACTTAAAAATACCAAATAGTTTGTAGAAGATGCGAGAGATGGCGAAACATGTCCACTAGAAGAGAAATAGCTTTAAACATATAATTTGAGAAAGAGGATGGACTTGCGTGAATGTATATAGGAAAATGATGTAAAAAATATACGAAAAAGCGAAAATAAGTTAAAATTGAGAATGTAGAGAGATAGATGAAGAGAAATATGTTTTACTGTAATGAGTGCAAGTTAAATGTATAACAAAATTTATTTTTTTTAAATAGTGGTGCGAACAGAATATAAAATAGTCCTGTAAACATGAGCGTTTTGTAAATTTTTATCTGGCACATTTTATTAATTTTAAGATAGACTACGTAACCAACCCGGGATACCTGGGTTACAAAATATTGGTGAAAACCATTTTATTTAAATTGGAAACTGTAACAGATTTTTTTTTTTTTTTTAGATTGCCGGCTAACAACACCTAAATGCATTTTTATATGAAAACATATCAATTATGCATTCGAAAAAAGTTTGTATTTCATTAAAAGTGATACTTTCGAGTCAGCTGCTTACCAGGAGTTAATAGCCAAAGAAATCTCCAAAGATTTAATTAGTTATAACAGACTTCTTTTCTAATTATTTATATCGATTAAGCGCGTAGGTCCATTAAATGTCTGTTAAATTTGTGTTTTATTCATATTAATTTGTCAGCCACACACAGGGTGGCTTATTCTTTCAGGCAACAGTAAAATTCATGTTTATGAAAAGTCACAACCATTCACCGTTTCCACAGGTTAGTCTCAGAAAATGAAACATTTGAAGTTTCTGAAAAAACTAATAGCTCGAAAAGTATTTGTCACAAAATTGTTAGACAAACTGCGTTAAACGGGTAAACAATTGTATTTTTCTTGATATAAATTTCAAATCTAATGATTATGCCATTTTTCAAATATTGAATTAAAAAAAATTACCAAACTTCACAATGAAGTACCGTAGCCAAACCTGCACGTGGAAAAAGATAACTATAAAAGCAATGTGTCCCCACCTGTATCATGTATACTGGGTATAGCATGAGTAACAAATTACAGTAGATTTATTATTCTGTTAAAATATAAAAGTGAATTATGTATATACATCTTTTTTTTAAATAAAGAAAAACAGTTTACCACAAACATCAACAAAACTTTTTCTTCTACTTCCCTTATTCCAAAGATATCGCTTTATCCGTCTGCTGCCATAGCAACATAATAAATTAAATTTCATTAAAAAAATTGCACAGTAGTAGAAAAATATTTTTCTAAATTGAATAGTTATTGAACAACTCAACACTTTAACAGGGAAATTCTTATTTGTTATTTAGATATTTTAAAATTATTTGTTGTCATTGCGTTTTTATGCTAAGTTAAGAACGGGTTAAACAGCTAGTTAATTTGGTTAGCTTATCAGCACCCTTTATACATAGCTATCCAAATGGTTGTTACTGACGGTATTAAAAATCAAATTATCTTTCTTTATTATGCCGATACTTCTATTTCTGAAATTGCACGTACAATTTAATATTACGCACGCTGCTGCTCGCTATTGGATTAAGAAGCACGATAATGATACAGCTGGTGTTCCGCGCCCTAAACTGGGTCGTCCTCCTAATTCATTTCCGTCTGAAGAGGTTCATCGTAGTAAAATGCTTAAAATTATGCAGACTAAAAGAAAAGATCCCAATTTTCGAACTCAAGAAGCTATCTCATTGCAAAAAGCTTATAAACGTAATAAATTAGTATCTCCACTCGATGCGCCCGATGTCAAACGACAAAAACGGAACATCGATCGCAACTGGGCCTGCGAACAACCAGAATTTCAAATAATAGCCAATCGGTTTTTTAACACTATATCCGATGGTCCGAACCACAAATGTTACTGATGCGATCGAGGTTTAGAACTTCGATTCGACATCTTTCGAAATCGAGATTAATCGCTAAAGGAGCGACCGAAGAATTTCTAAGACTGACATTTTATAAAAATATAGGCGATGATGGCTCTTTCTGTAAAACGTGTTACGGTGTTATGATGAAGCTCAAAATTCCCGAGTACGCCATATCAAACGGTTTCGAATTTCCAGAAATACATGACAGCTTAAAATGTTTGAATCCGTTAGAAGAACGACTGATGGCGTTTCGTCCCCCTTACATGCAAATCTATGCCGTTAACGGATGCCAATTCAAATTGAAGGTTTCGGTGGTGAACGTCCCTATAAAATTAGATTTCACCGTGGATCACCTGTCACGCAATCTAGATGAATGCTATATGGTCTACGTTAAGTTAAAAATATGTTTCACTTACAAATCAGACGATATGAGCATGATGGTTAGTCCGCAAAACATCCATGCAGTAGACGGTACTTCACTCGACAGGAACACTATCAGCACCTTGAAGTGCGTTTGTCAGAAGATTGGAAAATAACATGGCAAAACCTTCACATGGATAAGCTAATAGTCGAATTTTAAGAAGAAGAAGAAGAAGTGGAGGTCGACGAGTCAGAAGTGGACCTGAGTGCGACACACACGTTGCTCACCGACGACCGCTGTATCTGCTTAGCACTCGGTGAAAATCAAATACCTCAGTCGCTAATCTTTGATGAAATCGCCGAAGACCTGTCCTTTCCGACTATTTACTGTGGGAAAGTGAGGCATCTTTAAAACGAGTACACCTACACCACAATCGCCAATTCAGAAATACGAAGGTCGGATCGACGGGCAGTCCGACCGGATCATTTGCTGTACGCGTACAGTAAATTTAATCACTTTCGTCTTAAGAATGCTATCGACATTTCCGTTCGGAAAAGGAAATCACTGGATGGAAGACTCATGGCCGAAAATTTGCTCGATGAAAGTTTTGTGAACGACCTCATTCATCACGACGACAGCTACAAATTCCTCAAAAACATAAAAAATGCACCTGCTCATTAGGAAAACGAGAAGAAACATGTGTATGCCGCAATGCGACAGTGGGGAATCCCGACTATATTTGTCACATTGTCTGCGGCCGAGCTGCAATGGCTTGAATTGATGCGGAGAATATCTTTGAACGTCGACAATCACATTTTGACGAGGGAGGAATTTGAAAATGAAAAATTGTTTACCAAAGAAAATAAGTGCGAACTCATTCAAAAAGATCCCATGAACCACAAGAAGCTGGTTTATGCTAACAAAACTTTTTTTACGACTTGGCTGGAAAAATATCAACGATAAAACCGTGGATGGCCAATCTATATTCTGCCGTAAGGTAGAATTTTTACACTTGTTAATTTATTAATTTATTCATTTAGTTATAATTTCGTTACGTAATCTCAGTCGGAAACAAATCCTGAATTCTTTATATTACTTTAAGTGCAACCGGATTAATCTTTCGTAATCGGGATGCACCTGATAGAAATAGATTTTTTTTAAATTATGCTTGAAAACTATTTTACAAACCATAAAATATGAATAAATTTAGATACAGTTTTCAAACAAATTACATTTTAACAATTTTTTTTTTTTGCAATTCAACAGTATAAACATAAAAATTGTGCGATGTGTAAAAGTTTTGAAAATGCAGTAAAATAAAACTTTATTGGTTCTGGTGTTGCCACCATCGATATGACCTCAACGTTACTCACGGGCATGTTTTTGCTGTATAATATGGATTTCTCTATCACTTACATGATTACATCAATCAAATAGCGGGGGTTGGGCTTTCGCGCTCACACCCGACCGCCGCCAAGAGCAGGGCTCCTAAATGGTCCACCTTTTGGACACCGGTATTTTCTTACAAAATTTTTATTTTTAGATTTTTCTTGCAAATTTAACCACATTCGAAGGTAAAGCTTTGCGGAAATGTTGTAGAAACCTACCATGAAAGTTTCTGTTTAAAAATATTGGTATTCAGTTGGCGGACCATTTGAGAGCCCTGCAACAGCTATAATTATCTGGAAACCGCAGCGGTCTTCCGAAGTAGTAAACGCCCCAAACAAAACTCATCCCGCTGGTCGATATTAAACTTATTAAATTTCGCTTTTAAATTTTTCCAGTGACTTTTCCGTTATCGGGTCTGACACTATAGTGTCGGGATAATAATATTTTAATAACATATCTGCCTAATACGAACCTGACACATAAATCCAAGCCACATCGGGAACTTTAGGATCCCTCGATCTCACTTATTTGCCTGTTAGATTTTACTGTATTAAAGCTTAGTATTCGCAATTTGCTAATATTTGTGTATGTAGTTTAGATAGTTATTGAATGTAATAAATAATTTTATTGTTTATTAAATTCATCCAACTTGCATATAAATGTTACATCATAATCTAATAAAGAAATTTTTTCAATGAGCTGAATAGATTTCGGGGCCCAACTTTTCATGGACGGAGAAAATCTTAGGAGAAGATACCGGTTCCTAATAATGAGAGAAAAAATTGTACGCACAGAGATAATAATATTGGCACTGAAATTTGAAATTATAATAGCAAATTTTCTTATTTCTCTATATTTTTATTTCTTGAAACTATTTTAACGATACTGTAACGTCATCAACTGAAAAATATATTTCTTACAAAATGCGGATAGGAAAGAGTAGCTTAATTAATTCTGTAAAGTTATTTATAAGTTTTTTGTTATGCACTTTTGAAACATTTTACGGCTATAATTTGCATTTATACTATCCAATTACTTTTAGAAACCAATTTCCATAAATTGACTACGATTACAACGCAGAAGCGAAAAAAAAAATATTTAGCAAAGATTCTTTTTTACTCAAATTTATCAAACTTTATTCATAATTTTGAAATTCAATCTCATAATCATTATTCCTCTTATAATTAATCTTCTCGATATTATAATTATATAATTTAAACAGATAAAAGGACTTATTTATTAAATTCCTTCTATTTATTTCTTTTGTTCAATCTGATATTTTGATTGCGTTTTGGAAGGGTTTTAAAATATAAACGATTGATCTTCCTTTTTGGATTTTTTTCACATATTATTTCTTAACTTTTGATATAATATTTCTAAATGTAACAAATAAGAGGATTGCCTTAAACCATTTTATAACTTTTAACAAATTTGTATATTGTTCTGGCTTTAAATTTTTACACTGATCATTACCTTATATTTTATTTATAATAACTAGTGTATACATTAATACTTAACTAGAAAATAAGAAAATATTGTTAAGCTATAGTCTATTTAGATTTTTTTTTTTAAATATTTACTATAAGTTTTCTAGGAGAAAGAAGTGGAACTATCGAAACTTCTGGCACTGATGATGATCCGAATCTTTAAACGAATTTAAATATCGTTTTATATTGCATTATTTACTCGTCTTGTTACCATTTATTTTATTTATAATAGCAAGTGTTCAAATTGATATTTTGACGATGCAAAAGAAAATAATACTTGGGCTACGCACTATTCATTAAAGAGAGTTTTGGAAATTATACAATTCGGATTTTTGTGGAGCAAGAAGTGTTGAGGCATATCATAAATTAAACTTAATATTTCAAGAATAATTTAATCCAAAATTTGCATGCCGATTACTTTTCGGGGTCATATACAAAAAATTATAATGGAATATATTTACTATTTTGGCGTATATATATATATATATATATATATAATTATAATATCTTTGAATTTCAAAAAAACATATCAAGTTCTTGTAGCATTCTAATTAAATCTCCTAAGAGATAATTAGTAATAAAGTGTAGACAGAATACCACATAGTTAATAAAATAACAAGTGCAATCATAATTTTACCATAGCATTTTCTTCAATGGCAATTGGCCAAAAATACTGAAAATATGAAGAATATTTAAAAAGAGAGAAAAAAATATATATAATAAACCATAAAATGTTAATAATTTGAAGTTGATATCAAGTGAATACAAATGGATTTTGAAATCAAATATGAACTAAATATAATGGAAAATTGGATAACAAGAGATTTAAATAAGAATTGGAAATGAAAAAACACGTGTAGATATAATCATCAGCCTGGATGTATCCACACGTGTTTTAAAAAATAATACAGTATTTCATAAATATACTGGCATTTATGCTAAGATCAGTATATTCATCCAGGTATACTGTATTATTACCAGAAAACAATTGGAAATAGTAAAATTGGAAATAAAAAACTTGTAAAGAATAGATGAAATATTTTACTCACAATAATTATCCAAAATTCCGTGAAAATCACAAGACATTTTATAGACTTTTTATAACTGATCATTAGTATCACTTAATATAAAGGTGATCGGCTAAACATATATATATATATATATATATATATATATATATATATATATATATATATATATATATACTATAATATACATGAACGCAAATTACAAGTAATAATAGGTGGTAATATTGATAATGAATATTTACAGGACTTTACTTAAAAGAAAATTAAACTTCGTGGTTACATCTTATACTACTGATCATTCTGCTGCCATACTGATCATATACTGCTGCCACTGCCAAACTGATTATCCCGGTGATCTGGAATAAGTCCTTGCCCGTACGCATTCTTATCTTTATATAATTTCTCCTTTTAGCGATTCTGATTACATGAACATCTACATTCTCTGACAAAATTATCTCTGAAGACTTTGGTTCTTCCAATTTAGATTTTTTTTTCGTCTATCCTCAGAAGACCGGGTTGAGAGATAGGAATCTGTAAATGTACAAGAGATAAACAGAAAGAACAAGTTTTTTTCACAAAATAATTACAACCGTTTTCTTTTTTATAGGGGACAGTATGTGATGTAATTATCCATGATGTCAGTAATCACACAACACAAATAATTATCGTCGATGTCAACTTATAAAAAAAATCTTATAAGTCAAGAAATCGTATTTTAAAAGCAAAAAAAATGTTTTCATAGCTTTATCATCGTTAAAATCTTGAAGTAAAGAAGATTCTTGTTTTTGTCTTCTTCTTTTACTTTGTTCCTCACATTTCATAATCATAAATGGCGGGATTTAATAGCTATAATATTTATCATGATCATGTTAAAATCGGTATAGCTATCATAGTCAGTGTCATCTTCAGAATACGTATAAAATTATTTTGATTTTCTTTCAGAAATTCTTTTTTATCGCGTGTTTATCTTTTTATTTCAACACCTGTTTTAGTATTTTTAATTTATAAATAATTTACTTCCAATTCATCTTCATATTCGTCTAATGGTTTCTGGAGATTTTTAATTTTTTAATTACTCATCAACTTCTTACTTGACATTTTGTTCAGATCGACTTTTTACGATTTTTTCCCTTCTCAATTCTAAATTCGATTTGTTTAGATTTTTGGGTCAGTATAACATTCTGCTATATCTGCGAAATGTAATGTTCGAATATGTAAAATTTCCATCATTCTGTGTATTCTTGGAACTGTTACTTCGTTTTTAGATTTTTTCCGCTGTAAGTTTCCGCAATGTGCGCAAAAACATCTAATTTTCAATGAAATATTTCGTTAGCAGTTTTCACTCTCGAACATTCTTCTTTTCATACACCTAGCTCCTTTTCTGATTGTTTAAATAGTTATTAGCATTTACTAAACGCTCTTGATATTGATCTGCGAGTTTTCGTCTTTAATCTAATTGGCATACAAATTTTTTCATGCACTTCTCTAATTTTCTGTTACATTTCGAAATATATATATATTTTTAATTCTTTGCTCTAACAAAATTTACGTGTCATACTGAACATATTTCAGCTGCGAAAGGTGACACACTCTATAAATATTGCATGGATTCTGGATTTTCTGTTTCTGACATTACTACCTCTTTAATTCTATTAATTCAGTTTCTAAAATTTTATATTTTCTTTCAGCTTCTTTAACTTGAGCAACTATTTTTTTCTAGCTATAATTCTTTTTTTTTTAATATTCTAAAATAATAAAATTGAGAAAATAAATTCCGACTTTGCTTTTACTATTTTGGGACGACGAGCAATGAAACTGTTTAACAAGAATAATTTCATTTCAATTTATAGCATTAACTAAAACGTTGGAATATTTTTTAGATTCATATATTTTTACCTTATTACCATAAATATTTTACCTTGTTGAATAATGTCAAAATCCAATAATTATATACAAGTTAATTAAGTTATCGTTGATCACAAAATGGAGGTTTAATATTTGGAAACATGAATTTCGATCGCTACTTTGAAGTAACCAATTGATCTAAAAGATTTGTTTTCTAACCCAGTTAAAGATTTAGCTGTTGGTTCTATAGCTCCGTTTAATTTTGTAGTAATAACTTTGTTTAAATTGTCCTTCAGGTACCCGTATCTATCAGTGAAATTAAATTTAATAAATGAAGCTTAACCTCTGTAAGTATCAAATTCTCAGAGCAAGAAACAGTGTTTTTTTTGTGAGTGTTCATTAGAATTTTTTTAAAGTATTTTATTTAGTGCATTCGTTGTGACCATATTTATTGTAACTAAAACAAAGAGGCCTTTTCGCTTTATCACTACAGTTGGAACTCTTTTGATTGTTACCACCACATTTATAACATCGAATGTCTGTCTTTATTTGTTTGATTTTAGGCTTCATATAAACTTCTAGTTTGGGTGGTTTAACATTACCATAAGAATTTCTTATTTTTTTAATTGTTTGTCTACATACATGAACATTACGCCGACCATCTAAAACTGAATTTTTATAAATAGAATAATTTATATCCTTGATACATAATATATTAAACCAGAATCTTCAATATTACCTGGAGAACGTGACTTTTTCATGACCAAAACATATTCATCAAGTGATTCGCATTCTTTCATTTTACTTTTAGATAATACTTTATGCAGTTTTGCTGAATTACATGCTGGCTCAAATTCAGAATACATATTTTCCCCGAATTATTCGATTTTAAATTTCTTTGAATCAGTAATTTTACGTTTATTATCATAACCATTTTGGTAAAAATTACCCATAAAAATCATATAAATGAAACAAGGAAGAAACATGTTCGAAATTTTTAATCCAATTACAACATTTTGAAATGGACTGCCATATTTTGTAACAATCATATTCTTCATGTAAAAAAATAATAGCAGGTTTTAATAAAATGTCTTGAATAAGAATTTGCAACATTTGATTTGTGTTTTCACGACCACATACATTCTTCGCATTAAGACAAAAAATACTTTAAACTTTTTATTCTTTTCAACACCAGCTGTATTATTTGAAATATTACAAGTACTACTACCAGAATAATTTTTAGAACTCTCATTTAAAATTTCTGGCGCATTATCGCTGTCATTATAATCACGGATTATATTACCTTTACCCGTTTTATTACAGAGTCGGAACAATACGTCCCAGTAACTATTTTTTTTTATTATATTTGCACCACTTAAAAAGACACACTCTCTTCTACCCACTAGTTCAAAAATATGTTTACGAAGAATCTTCAACAAATATTTTTTGTAAATTGTGGTGCGTTTAAAAATAAATATAGCCGTCATTCTTGGCCCATAATCAAACGGGAAGAAAATTTAAGTCACAAACAGAAGAAAGAATTCTGGCAGTTACATGATCTACGGATACAGAATCAAGCAGGGCGGTCGCTCTGCCAAGCCAAGCTTTAAAAAAAAACGCCACACAAACAACGCCAAGAACTGAACTAGACCGCTACTGCTTATTTACAGAAATCAACTTCGTAATGTTAAATCGACAAAACATGCCAGATTAAAATATCAAATAAACCAAGCGCCGCAGAAAAAAAAACGAAAACTAGAAGATCTAATGAAGAATTTCTTCAATTTAAGACCAAACTCATTTTCATAAGTGATTTATAAACAGAGATATAGATTTTTTAAATAAACGTCGAGTTACTTAAAATGATCACTTTTAAACAGAGATATAGTTTTTTAAATAAACGTCGAGTTACTTAAAATGATCACTTTTTCTTCGTCAAACTTTTTTTTTCAAACAACCTACAGACTTTAATATTCGGCAGAATAAAAAAAGGATTGCATTTTTGGACAAGTAATTACGTAATCTATGTGCTTTTATAAAATCCAGTGTAAAAAAATATTATTTTCTATCCTTAATTAGCAAAAAACTGTTAATTAACTTGGCGATTAAAATATTATGCCAAAACAGAGATAAAACATACCAACGACCATGTACCATCTGTATTATAATAGCACAAATCAGTTACAAGTTATAACAACATCAAATTTCATCTGCAAGTCAGCCATTTTTTTCTGAAGATATTTTTTTTAAATAAAACTTCATAATTATAAGAACACACATTTTATCAAACAATTAAATATGACTGCACACTGTGGCAGATGACTGTTTCCAACAAGAATAAGTATGGGAAATTCCCGTCAAGCGTATCGATCCTTGTGGCTCAGTCGCAGAGCAATTTTTCACTCGTGTTTGTTTAGTGCACTTATTTGTCTGATAAAATGCGTGTTCTTATAATATTGTAAAATAAAGTAATCAGACGTAGTGTGAAAAATTTAACTTTAAAAAATAATTTTTTTAACTAATTAACTTTAAAAAATATTTTTAATATATAATTTACGTTTTTAGAAAGATCTTTAAAAATAAATTAGTTTTTGAGGGAAGATGTACCTTCTAAAATGTATACATTAAGAGTTATCGGCATTTAAAATCTTTCCAAGCGTAAACAAAATTTTTTAAATAAATTAAATGTGATTCATTTATTTCTAAAAAAAAAAAAGAAAAAAAAACGGTGAAGGAGAGGCATTTTGTTCGCAGGAATACCTTTCACGTCATTTTTCTATAAATTAATGAAATCCAGTTGTTAAATTATTTTTGTTTTAGAAGTGAAGTTTCCATTTAAATATGTTGTAACAGTACAGTGTTTAATTGAATAAAATAATGTAAATCTAAGAAATTGCTAAGAAATTCCAAACATGCACAGGGCAATGCAAAAAAATAAACAAATAAATAAATCTATACTAATAAAAGAAAGTTTCGCTCTGTGTGTGTGTCTGTCTCTGTGTGTGTGTGTCTGTTGGCGATGGCTAGCAAAATCTAGCCCACCTAGAAGTCTGGAAATTTAGGTGTAGATAGTCCAAGGTCTGGGCATGTGCAGCTGAGCCTCAGAATTTTAATATTTTGATAATTAACCTAGATATTAATTAGATTCTCATTAACCGTCGCTTCTAAAATGTAATCTTTTAAAACAAAATGGCGAAAGAAACGAACTGACGCGTTGGATTTGCGAGCGGAAATGAACAAATTCGAAATTACTAGCGGGCTCAGCCCCCTACTCGCTAACGCTCGCCAACCCCCCGTGAATTGCGAAGCAATTCACATTGAGACTGCTACGCGCCCCTTTTTTTCAGCAATTCTAGCCGGAATAAGTTCTACCATTAAACATTTGAACATATGAAATTGACAATTTATTTTAATGTAAAAAAGTAATTCTCCGTTGAAAACACAACTGAAAATGCATTTATTTGGCGCTATCAATGGGCATATAAATCATTTAAATACTATGAAAAAAGGATCTTTTGTACAGCACGACTTAAATTCATTAGAAAAAGAAACTACGCGATAGGAAGATAGTTTGTTTGTCATTGTTTAAATTTCGTTCGACATTTTATTGTTCTAATTGATTATAGATTTTGACAAAATGAATTATTTTTTACTTCATCAATACACCAACAGATGGCGGCAGGTGATATCTAGACAGTTGATTTTTTTTTCTCCGTCTTTTGAGTGACTGAAATTCGTAAATGAATTCTAAATAAGAGTTGAGAATTCATTTGAAATTAACGATATTGCTCATAATTAAAAGGCGGAATCATCTCAGACGCTTTGGATTACATACATGTTATTTTATTTTTAATAATTCCTAGTTTGAGTTTCATTCTATGGTTTCTCATGGTTTCACTGCTTTCACACTGACCGCCATATTGGACGGAGGCGGAGCTAATCTAACACAATCTAGTCTGTTCATTGGTCTGAGCTCTGGAAACTAAAGTTGTTGCCAAACCATACATTACAAATTCAGCCCTATTTTCGCGCCACGTAAGACAAATGTATATATAGATTTTACTAATTAGCGAATTTTAAGAAAACTAATTGAGATATCAATTTGAAAATTTCTGAGCATATATAAAAAAATATTCTGCATCTGACCATGTGATTTTTGAAAAATTCTGTCGGTATATTTTTTTAATTTATGCAAAAAACTGTCAAAAATCTGCCGGTGCCATTGAAAACGATCCGAGAAAGTTTCAGACAGGGATCTGCTTTCATTAAAAACTGAACTACAAAGAAATCTGTTTCTCTGGCCGATCACTCCATTTAGTTTGCGAAAATGAAAGGAAATAATTGCCAAATTTTACTAATGAACAAAAATTTAGGTAACTAATTAAGATATAGATTTGAAATTGAGGTCGGGAAGGGGGTGTCATCTGCCGGCTATTTTAGCGTAGCGTCTTCGTTATGTTCTAATTATCAGAAAAATGTAATTCTTTTTTTAATGATCGCGTTAATGTAGGTGACGGTGGTTCTCTTGAACAAATTATTCATTATATTTGCGGGTATGGGGAGGGAGGGGGTAAACATCTTTCTGTGAGATTGTAATTATCTCGGGCCCGGGCAACGCCGGGCGGGTTAGCTAGTAAATAAATAAATAAACAAAAAATAAATAAATAGATAAATAAATAAATAAATAAATAAAAAATAAATAGATAAATATATAAATAAATAAATAAACAAAAAAATAAATAAATAAATAAATAAATAAAAATCAGCTTTCAGAAATTCTAAAAATTGTTCATATATCTTAATTACAATCTAAAGGAGGGTTTATTTCTATATTATTCTACATATAATAGTAATTTCAGCAAATATATTAAATTCCAATGCGATCTGTTTTAAACTTTAAGATAGTTTATAACACATGATAAAAAATTTATAAAAAAGAATGGCGCGTCACAGTTCGGGGAGGGGATGGGGAGGAGCGTGAACAAAATTAGGCAGTATAATAAGGCTATCTGTTTGAAACTTTACGATATTTTATAACACATAACATAAATTTTAAAAATAAATCTGCGTCAAAAATTATAGGGAGGGGCGGATAGCGTTTTGCCTACATAACGGGGGGTGGACACTTTTCTAAATTTTAATGATATCCATCATGTCACATAACGTGACCCCCCCCCCGACACTACTCATGTGATATATTGTTCGAAAGGCCAGTGACCGCTTATTCATATTATGTATCTTCGGACATTGTCGGAAGTTCGTTTGTTTACAGGTTTATACAATTCGATGTGCAAATTAAGGGATTATCCGGTGCCGAAGGCAGCGGGTAACCAGGTCGGAGGTTCGTGGTTTATCTTATTCGAGGTTTTACAAGATTTGAGGCCCCGGTGTAAATTAGGGGCCCGATAGCGGGCGAAGCCTGCTAGTGCTAATAATAAAAGAGCATGATATCACGTTTGATTTCAAATGCAGCGCTGACACACTATGTACGTATTCCATTTTTATTAATTTAATGGATTAGTCAGTGATATTTTTTAACACAGGATAACAAGTATTATAACAAGCTACATTTAGTATGTTGTTTTTAAGAGTGTAATTAGTTTAATTGAAAAATCTACTGGTATTTCTAGTTAACCCTTTAAACAATGACTGAAAGTAAAATGTAATTTTAAATTAATTCTCATGTTTAGATTATTTAAATTATGTTCAATATATTTAAAAAAAAGAAATGATATCTACAAAAACAACTTTTCAAAAGTAAAAAAAACCAAGCGTAAAAAAAAAAAAAAAAAAAAAAAAAAAAAAAGTTGTGGCTAAAAAATGGTGTGATATTAAAATTCCAAGCTATTATATTGTTTATTTAACTTTTTTCCATTAAATAAGTTATCATATATATAAGTCGAATGCCTACGTATATGTTAATAGAAATCGTTTTCTCCTGTACTAAATACATCCTAACGAGTTTCTGAAAATTCAATTTTTTTCAAATTATGCATGATGGGCTTGGCGGCCATCTTTCCATATTTCTAAGCACCCAAATTTCTAAAGTAAAAGCGTAATATGTTTGCAATGTAATATGTTTATAAAAATTTCGAACTTCAGATTCTAACTACGGACAGATAAATTAGATAAGACTGATATTTTGATAAATTGATTTTTACTAGTTTGAAATTAATAATTACTCTAAAAAATAAATCATAAGATGAATCTTTAAGAAGTCATCATTATCTTAAGACACAATTTTCAAAGCATACAAGTCTATAAATGAAACTCTTAAAATATTTGCTTAAATAACAATTTTGAACTTCGGATTTTAACTGCGGGTTTGGGTGGTTAGAATTTTGTGAATAATATGCAAAGATGGCCGCCAAGCCCATCATGCATAATTTGAAAAAAATTGAATTTTCAGAAACTCGTTAGGATGTATTTAGTACAGGAGAAAACGATTTCTATTAACATATACGTCGGCACTCGACTTATATATATGATAACTTATTTAATGGAAAAAAAGTTAAATAAGCAATATAATAGCTTGGAAATTTGATATCACACCATTTTTTAGCCACAACTTTTTTTTTTTTTTTTTTTACGCTTGGCTTTTTTTGCTTTTGAAAAGTTGTTTTTGTAGATTATCAATACAAAAGACATTTCAAAAAGTTACTAATTAGTTCATTTCTTTTCTCATATTCCTCGCTTTTGATTCTAAAAAGAAATACAGAAAATTCTCGAATTCTTTTGTATTTTCCCCTCTTTCCTTCAATTGCAAAAATAAGCTTATGCAATCTTTAAATTTCCGCCGACTTTTCATTATTTAAAGCGACTTTTAATTTTGAAAAATTGATCAATCTAGCCATCATAAGCAAACAATAAATAAAGACTCAACTCGCTAATGAACATCTGACATGGAAGGGTAGAGGTATTTAAATCTCTATAGAATTCAAGTTTATTCAGATTAAAATTATGATAATTAAGATAATTTTATTCTTAAGATTATTATAATCTAAGGAAATTCGCTTATTAACCTTTGTACGTAAGTAAAAGAGCTGAATATCCTTCCTTCTGACGACCAAAATTCTAAACTTAAGAGATTGTATACTAAAAAAATTCACAATAACTAACAATACGTGGTTATATTGATAACGAATATTTACAGGACTATATTTACAAGAAAAATAAACTTTTTGATATTATGTCTTAATCTACTGAGCATTCGCTACCCAAACTAATTATTCCGGCCCTTCACAATAAGACCTTGGCTGTATGTCTTCTTGTTTCCTTCTCATCTTGCCTTTTTTCTATTTCGATCATATCAGCTCCTATACATTGACGCAAGAACCTTTTAAGGCTTTGGTACTGACATCTATGGCATCTCATTGTAAATAGTACTTTACTATTAACATATACGTCGGCACTCGACTTATATATATGATAACTTATTTAATGGAAAAAAGTTAAATAAGCAATATAATAGCTTGGAAATTTGATATCACACCATTTTTTAGCCACAACTTTTTTTTTTTTTTTTTTTTACTCTTGGCTTTTTTTGCTTTTGAAAAGTTGTTTTTGTAGATTATCAATACAAAAGACATTTCAAAAAGTTACTAATTAGTTCATTTCTTTTCTCATATTCCTCGCTTTTGATTCTAAAAAGAAATACAGAAAATTCTCGAATTCTTTTGTATTTTCCCCTCTTTCCTTCAATTGCAAAAATAAGCTTATGCAATCTTTAAATTTCCGCCGACTTTTCATTATTTAAAGCGACTTTTAATTTTGAAAAATTGATCAATCTAGCCATCATAAGCAAACAATAAATAAAGACTCAACTCGCTAATGAACATCTGACATGGAAGGGTAGAGGTATTTAAATCTCTATAGAATTCAAGTTTATTCAGATTAAAATTATGATAATTAAGATAATTTTATTCTTAAGATTATTATAATCTAAGGAAATTCGCTTATTAACCTTTGTACGTAAGTAAAAGAGCTGAATATCCTTCCTTCTGACGACCAAAATTCTAAACTTAAGAGATTGTATACTAAAAAAATTCACAATAACTAACAATACGTGGTTATATTGATAACGAATATTTACAGGACTATATTTACAAGAAAAATAAACTTTTTGATATTATGTCTTAATCTACTGAGCATTCGCTACCCAAACTAATTATTCCGGCCCTTCACAATAAGACCTTGGCTGTATGTCTTCTTGTTTCCTTCTCATCTTGCCTTTTTTCTATTTCGATCATATCAGCTCCTATACATTGACGCAAGAACCTTTTAAGGCTTTGGTACTGACATCTATGGCATCTCATTGTAAATAGTACTTTAGCGTGCCTTTCTGGCTGTTTCCTGACAGTATTTATATATATTAATAATAATTGGTCCATTTTCCACTAACTACTGATTGAAATAATACGTAAATATTTATTTCAGTGTTTTTTACAATATTTTTTCAAATATGCAACAATCGATCATATCGACAAACGACACATGGCTTCATATGACCTAATCACCCGTAGAGAGGTGAACTCTTTTGTTGAGGGAATGGAATAGGAGTCTAAAGGATGGAAAACTGACTGTTCTTTCAATAAAGCCTAATTACATTTAATTTTAAGCAAACATTGAGTATACACAATGTTTCCAAAAAGATTTACCACCTGCAGTAAACAGATCAATTCGCATAAAAACTTCTTACACACACACATATATATATATAATATACTCTTTTTAGAACTTTTTAAAAACTTAATATACTTATTAAAGAGGTTGGCTGCAAAGGGTAGACTCAAACAACAAATGAGAAAATGGACTGCAAATGACATAATGACGAGAAAATGCACTGCAACAGGAAATGCGAACATTTTATTTTCGGGTCAGACTGTGTACTTTGGTCATTAAAGTAGAAATTCAAGAAAATACATATGAGAGTCGTTACAATCGTTTGTTTTAAGACTCTTTGGTGGATATTTCATTTCTCATTCACTAAACAAAGATCACATGTAATAAAATAATCATTCTTTTAATCGTTCTTAACTTAATTGTTCATTCAGTTGTCATTTGCTCCCGAATTAAAATTTAGCCAAGAAAATTCCTGGAAAATATTATATAAAAATCGTATCTTTTAAAACAGTTTCAAATTCAGACATATATATTAACTTAGATTACATAACAAAAATATTTGTTAAATTACTTAATATTGTAATTTGCCTAACATCAAGAAAATAGCATTTTAAACAATACAAGACTAAACAGTGTCGATCTTAAAAAAACAAATTCGTTTATCGAAATGTAATTACTATTCATTTAGTGTGCAATCTTTCAGAATAATCTTATAACCATTCTTAGTTCATACAAAATAAATTGTTAAAGAACATGTACGAATTAAAAAAGATTAATGTATGTAAATGTAAGATTTCTAGAATATTAAAATTTTTATGCATTTTCATATTTTTTTGCAAGCACATTTCTCCTCCCACATTCTGTTAACGCTATGGACCGTTCACACGCAAATTCCGTTAATCTATAAAATTATTCATAAAAGCTTCTGTATATTTTTTAAATTTTTATGTTCCCAGAACACTGACTTAAATGTATCACAAAAAATGAATTTCATTCAAAACGTTGCGTGACCATATATCAAGAAGGAGCATGACATTTCAAACAGCTTCCATTAGCTTTCAAGAATTAGAACTGCTGTCAAAAGAATTCTTATCTTAGTGCAATAATAGTTTTTTAAAAATGTGCCTTACTGCATTTATATTTCCTATGTTTAAAAGCAATGCATATTATGCATTATAAAATATATATTTTGTTTCATTTTATGGAAGTTTTAACAGTGTATATTTATTACAATGTTTCAAATACATCGGGTATTTTTGTAGTATAAAGCTCTATAAAATGGTTAAAATTTTTCCATAAGGATTATTTTATTTTCTTGTAATAACTCTTAGCATAGTTATTAGCTGCGTGGCCGTCCGATAAGTTTCTTGTGTTTAAATTACATGAGATATTTCGAATGTTGAAGTAAAATTAAATTTTATTTTACTATACATTTTGAAACGATTTAGGATATTAATTTTATTAAGTACTAAATTTCAAGGAAAATATCATATTTACAATCATATGTTCTCAAGAAAAATCAACTTTTTTAAAATCGCAACTTGTCAAAATTCCTTCGTCCTTTCAAGATTTCGCCTCTATTTTCGGAGCTAATGGAACTAAATATCAGCATTTGACGAACTTAAACGAAACTATTTTAGTTTTATGAACTGAAATTAATTTTTACCAGCTAAACAATTCCACATTTACAGCCCATGTCAAAGGATTTAACTGTCAATTTTCAGAAATTATTTTTTCCCTTTGAATTAAAGCTATAACTTATTAAATTTTTTTGCTTAGATGTGAAACTCAAACGAGCTATGATGTAATAATTTACAGATGTCAGTTTCTCGACAGGCGATTTCTGGTTCTTTATAATTAACTCACCATAATGTTGAACATCCTAATAATATTATAAATCTGATTGTGGGCAAATATTAGGCTGAAGCCAGCGTCAAAATGGAGCATTTAATGATCCTGTATCTTTGCATATACGTTGATTATAATCATCCAATGAACATAGGCCGGTTTTTGTTCATTTTATTCAAATATATTTTTTAATAATTCAAAATTTCGTTATTTTCATTCAGAATAAATGGGCATTTTTTCGTATAGCATTTTAAATTGGTTAAATTTTTCTGTTGCTAATACTTTATCGTTGCCAAAACAAATTCAAAACCCGGACTAATAATTTTTACTCAACAATTTAGTTTCAATTAAAAAATGTTCACGGAAAAAATGAAAATGAAATAAAAAAAATTAAAGAATTAAGAAGATTAAATATAATTATTAGAAATAAAACGTACTTTTTTTAGTTTTTGATATTAATACAAGGTTTTAATATGCGTAACCATAGGAAACAGGCGAATATGACGTCATTTATCGAAAATCGAGGCTAACGAAAAAGACAGGCTACCGCGGTGCCTTCCATTTATCTTTTTTTACAGACCACTAGAGTGACGTGATGCTCTTTTCGAACACCTGCATTGGTGCATTCGAGCATCACGTGACTCCCGCGGTCTGTAAAAAAGATTTGCGTAAAGCACCGCGGTAGCCTTTCTTTTTCGTTAGCCTCGTCGAAAATAAAGCGGATATGTTTTGATTGCTGAAATAAAATGATCTTGGGTTTTTTTTTTCACTTTTTTTCTTTTTTTTTCTTTTGTATGGTAACAATACTTGCCGTTTTACCGTCTGCGCACGGCTAATATAACTATACCGTATTTTTTATTTAAATTTTTAAAATTTAAAAGAAGTTTCAAAGAAAATGGTTAGAAAATGTCAATAATATGCTCCGCAGAATTATCCATGTCGAAAATAATGTCATGGATAGCGAGAAATAGTGATTTTTCATTCTTAAAACTAAAAGAAATAACTCGATTACCTAAAAAAAAAATGACGAATGTTAATAGTTCCATTTTTGTTGATAAAACCTAAAGATTTAATATTATTTCGTTAAAGTAACATAATTTTCTCTGTGCCAGTACTGAAATTAATTGCCTGGAAAAGAAAATTAACAAGAATTATGTCATTAAAAATGGATTTCTCTGGGGAAAAAGGAGACGTCATATTTGAAATAAACGGTAATTTTTCAATATGTTTTAAAATGAGTGTGAATCAATTCCGTACATTAATAATACAAGGATCAATAAGTATAGAAAGTAGATAAGTTTCACGCCATATTTATAACGAAAAATTTAAATGTTTTGTTATCGATACTGATTATTAAGCATGAGTATCCGTTATTTCGTCCCGCATGAGTATCCGAATTTTCTGCTGCAAATCACATCATAATTTTAAGAAAAGGAAAATGAACACGAATCTATTATATTAAAATCTGACCGTGTGTTGGTATTTCGCAACTAGTCCTAGACTATCGACCGCACCGCGATTTGCTACCGGTTAGTTTACTACCGGTTTAGCGAATACCGGTTATAATTGATCCGAGGATGTCACACAAACTCTCAGAATTAAAAAAATTAAATTAAATGTCATTCTTTTTTTTTTTTAACGAAGTTTCTCTAAAAACGGAAAGTAACTTACTCCATATTTGTGTATAAAAAAGGAGAAATAAAACAGATTAGCATATTTTTTATACCATTTTCTCATTAAAACTGAAAAACAGAATTTATTTTCACTTTGAATAGAGGGTGAAAACAAAATCTTCATTTCAGTAAATTATCCGAAAAACAAAAACATATTTTCACTTATTCAAACTTCATGAATTAATTTATTCTGGAAAACAAAAATTGCCTGTCAATATACTGTCATTTAGAAAACAAGATTTGTTTCAACTATATTTTAAACCAAGGAGGCAGAATTGAATTTAAAGAAAAAGCATATACTATTTCTAATTAATGTTTTTTTTTCTTTGAAGGATGGCTGTTAAAACGTTTCACAAAGGCGTTAAAAGTATAATTGTTTATCAGGTAAAATTGACATTTGTTTTTACCCAATTCGTCTATTTCCACGATTTTATTTGGCCCTCCTTTTTGCATTGGTTGCAATTTCATTTTCGCGATTCTTTGGCACAAAATTTCACTTTTTTAAGACTGAGTTATGTCAAGGTCCCTATAATAAAAAATACCGTATTGTCTCCTATGAAATGTGATAAATAGATAGTTAATTATTAGCGTTTTTAATTATCGGGAGTGAAATATTTTGCTTAATTAATGTATTTATTCTTATTTTAATGTTGCGTGAACGAAGTCACGGGTAACAGCTAGTTTGAAAATATGTTTGTATTTCTTTTAATGTTCTTTAAAAAATGTAATTTAATTAATGTGTTTTTGTCGATGACGATTTCTGGTTCTGTACAATAAACTCGTCGCAAGGTTAAATATTTGAAAATATCTTTGCACATCTTTGCATTCTGATTAAAAAGTGTAATTTAATCACATTTTTTGCCATCTATTCAAATTCAAAATAATTTTTATTTTTATATTGAATTAGAAAAAGGCGCCAATAAAAATATAATAATCCTATAATTTCTCCTTTCAATTCTTTTATGCACAACATTTGAGTAATTTAGTTTTCAGCGTTACAGAGATTTCATAAAAAATTACTATAATAATTGTTACTTCGGAAACTATTTTAAGTTTCGAAATTTAAGAGTTATTATGTCATCGTTGAAGCCATACGAATAATTGTTTCTTTTCAATGCATAATTGATTATATTCCCAGAAGGGCAGATTTGAAATGCAAAAACATAGTAAAATTATTATATATTAATATTTACTTTGAAAACTCAGATGCACCTTCTTGAATTTCTACTCCTTTTCTCTTCAATTGTCTTGCAATTGTTCTGGGATTGTAAAGAAATTTAAATAAAACAATTTAAAAAGTTAATACAAATAAGTAAGTATTTTTTAAAAAAATATATGATTATAATAATTATTATATTATACAGAGCAGAAACGGTATTTATGTTGTGTTCTTATTAATTGGTTTATATTCTTGCAATTGATGAGTTCATAAATCAACTAAAATGCTTTTTAAAAAAATCATTGTTTTATTACTTCTAAAATTAGTGTAGTACGTATTAAAAAAGCGTAACATTTCTGAATTCAGTTAAAACTTTTTTAATATTTGAAAACAAATTTGAACATATTTTTATTTTTTGGAACGCATTTTCTTGCACCAAAACTCAAACAAACTTTTGAGTATATAATTTCCAAGACATATAGATTCTAAGACTTAGAATAATAAATAAAAAGGTAGATTATATACGTAAGCGAATTCCTTACTACTTCATAAAGATGAATGAGAAGATAAGGGCGAAAGAATTGAATAAAAACACAGAATATTTTAAAGGGTGATCCAGAAGTTCCGGAACTTTGGAAATGTTACTAATTAGTAAACTATATAATGAAAGATGCGCTTTTCAGAGAAATGCTTAGAAACATGTGGGATTTGTTTTTTTAATGAAACATTTTTTTTTATTATTATTAGTTACATTTTTGCCAACAGGGGACGTTGAAATTGATTATATAGTTTTGCTATGGTATAATGCTGTTCACTAAAATAAAAGAATCAGTGACCAAGGGATATAACTTTTCAGTATGACGCCTATCACTCATAAGTACAACCGTGAGACGATGTAAAACAGCCTGCAATGCATTGAAGAGCAGTTCAGTGGTATCTCTGAAACGTGATGGTGTATAGCATTTTTCAACTGGATCAATGATATAGGCCGATCTATGTACTCATGGGAATTCAAATAACCCCAGAACCAAAAGTCACAAAGAGTAAGATCTGGTGATCTTGGAGGTCATTCGTGCTGAAAAGAGCCACTCAGGACACAGTCCTCTCCAAATGTAATCCTCAGGATTGTCGTGTCAGCAGAAGCGATGTGGGGAGGTACAAAATCAGTTGACTTTAGTTCGTGCACATGGTGAATTTCATACAGATGAGAATGATCGTTAAAGATCGCCATACACTTCCATACAAAATTCCAGTTCGTCGTGAAATAGCACGTGCACTGCATTCATCATGTGCTAACGATGTCGATTCAGTATCGGCATGGTGTTTTACCTCGTTTACGACTGCAACATACGTTTGCAGTCTCCCGCTTCTTTGACGATCTTCCAATGAGCACGTTTCCTCAAACCTTTTTATCATAGCTTTCAGATTTGTAAGGGTCATCGGTCCTTTTCCAGTTTTAACTTCACGCATTGTGCGATAAGAACGCAAAGCTAAACTCGCTGATTGATCCTTTTTTAAAAAACAGCTCAACTGAAAAAGCTTTGTCAGACAAAGAAAGCATGTCTAAATATAGAAGATACTCATCAAATTTTGTTTCAAAATTCTTTTTAAAGCAATTTCTTTAACCTTCTAAAAAGTGTTTGAACATAAATAACCCTTAACGCGAAATCTGAGCAATATCTTAGGAAAGATGTTGCGCAACTAACTCATCTGCTTATATAACGCATGGTATAGATAATTTCGATGTTGTACAGCAGCACCACCTGTTGCTAAAAATTGTAACTATTTTTTTTTTAAAAGTTCATTATAAAAAAAAATCGCACACATTTCTGAGCATATTTGTGAAAACTGCACCTTTCGATTGTACATAGTTTTCTAATTATTAACATTTCAAAAGTCCCGTAACTTCTAGATCACTACATCAGGATATTGTATAATGCAGATAATTCAAACCCAGTTAAATCAAAGTGTCCGATAAAAGGAACTTTTTAAAATTCCATGCATATTATAAGGAAACCTATTGTAACGATGTCTGTGCATAACGATAAATCGCCATACTACTTTCCACTTTATTATATGCTGTTTCAATTGAATATAGTACATAAAAGTAAAAACATATATCTAGTTGTGTTTGTGTATCATCGAAAATGGCAGTGAACATATCGGTGTAACAAAATAAATAATGACTAAATATAATAATTCTAAAATAATAAAAATATTTAAATATGTAACATTTAATCATTATTATGCAATATTTCCTAATTTGTGTAATAGGAATGTGATTTACATTTTATAATCAGAGAGTGTCTGTTGGTTTAGAATCTTAATATAATCAAAAGAAGTTAAGATTTATAAGTTACTCAAGATAAGCTAGGATGTATTGTAATTTTTAAAAAATTGAAAAACAAACGGATTAATTCAATCAACGGATTAATTCCATTTGTATCATTAAGGTATATATGCTTCAATTCAGGACTTTCTTTTTTAATAAAAAATTCCGAATTCATATCAGAAATATTTAATAGTAATTTTTGCTGTGAAAGCATGTGTGAATTAGATGAAAATTCTTCTTTTGGATTTTTCGGTATGGATTCGAAATTTCTGAATAATAAAGGAATACCTGAAATGTACGTTAATGGAGCAAAATGTATGTACGTGATAAAATTATTTTGGCATTAATTCCGATAAATTAAATTAGTTTTATAATTTTCAGGAACAGATATCCCTCTTTCTTTAGACAGATTTCCAATTCACTCATTAGTATTCATCAGCTCTTGGCTGAAAAAGTGATAATCTGATGACTGAATAACAAAGTTCGAAAAAAATATCATGATTTTTACTGAAAACTTAATGCTTTCGCTACGAAACCGCTCAAGACACCTGGCCAAGCAAAATACTGGCAGACCGCCCGAACTCCTGTTCCATTTTCTCCTCCTCGTAAATATCCAACTATTGTAGCAGGGCAGTTGATTATTGGAATTAATGAATATTTTGTACTAGTTATGTTAGGGAGGTTCACTTTTACCTCTTATTATCCTGCTGCCAAGTAGTCAGGTAAAAGTAAGGGGAAAAATATTTTCGCAGCATATTTCATGTCTGAGCGTTCGC
This sequence comes from Maratus michaelseni, assembly GCA_963931845.1. NCBI lineage: Eukaryota > Metazoa > Arthropoda > Arachnida > Araneae > Salticidae > Maratus > Maratus michaelseni. Next base: position 369,878,953 of record OZ007592.1, on the reverse strand, counting down.
CGTAGTTTGAATGCTGTTGAGTTTTCAGACATCGGTATTCAAATGGTTAATGCCGGACGTATAAGGAAGACACCATGATATAAATAAAATTGGGACTAGATTCTCGATGAACATAACATTTGTTCAAGTGTTACTCAAGAAAAAATAAATTCTTTATCTTATGAGATACGCAATGCAATTCGTTAAACAAAAAGCAGTTATTTTTCCTTGATTATTGCAATTTCTCAAGATTTTTTTAATAGTGTTTAAGACATCATTTTAAAGGATGTATTTTAAAGAACGCTGAAATAAATGAGGACATTGAATGTATATATATATATATATATATATATATATATATATATATATATATATATATATATATATATATATATATACTGTTTTATTTTTCTTTCTACTAATAATTTTCCTTTCGAAAAATTAATTTTTTACCCTCGTAATTTAAAAATTTTTACCCCCGTAACTTAAATCAAAATCAAAACTTTCTATTTATATCACAAGCCCCGTTTTTTCGTCCCGAAGGACTTTTCGAATTTTCTGTTACCGCTGATTTGATTAATCCGTAGTCACTGCGTCCTCGGTCTCTGATTGGATAAAAACACCCTCTGCGTTGCATATTTCTAACCTTCCGTGATTGTATTTTAAATACGTCTGCACGATCTCAGACCATAGCTTTTCCAGTCATTTTAAGTTAAAATACGTGTAGACATCAGAGAAGTGTAACGTACTGAAATTTATTGAAATATTTGAAGAATTGTAATGTAATTAGTAACATCTATAGTAGAGACATGGATTGTCATGTATAATATTTTATGAACGCAATAATATTTTATTGAGCGAGTCTTCTTTAGCTAAAGCATAAACTGAAGGATAAAATGTGTCGTTCAACATTATGACTGATTATTTATGTTTGTTGAGAATTGTCATGGAGGGTAGATTTCATTTAATGTCTAACACGTTTATGTCGGCTGCACCTCGGTGATCTTAATTTAAGCGTGAATTTGTGTTCACCACGACATCTTAGCATTGTGAACTGTAAATTAAATTTTATGGTCTCTATTGATACAATTTATGCTTCCTCCAGCATACCTACAACCATGTAAAACGCAACTTTTTGTGTGGCATTTAACCAACTTTACCATAATCATGATAATAACATGATAATAGATAATCATAATCTATTAACCATAATCATAATTAATGTTTATGGCTGCTATTAATCCTACTTGCGCCTTTCTAGTATTCCTAAAACCATGCAAACAAAACCTTTTTGTGGGGATTTTAACAAAACCATTATAGTTCTTATAATGGATGACGCATTAATTCCATTTTGCTCAAATAACTGGTTGAACGAGTTAGATACATCTATGAACATAGTGGATAGGTATAGTAAAACATGTATGCGCTACACGATGCGGCACTTTTTATCTGTGCTATAGCAACAAACTTCAGAGTTAGTGTTTCTAACTAAAAAGCAGGGAAAGAAATCATTGACAAAGCTGTCGAGCGTCCTAGACTTAGTATGAAAGTAAGCCTTACGTGTAAAAACAAATTTATTAGAAATCATGAAATTTAATTATTTTTAATCCAATAGCCAGCATAAATATACTACTAAATGTGCGCAGGAGGAGTGGCATTGTCAAGTAAATGCATATTTGCTAATAAATCCAATGCGCTAAAATAAATTTAACAATAAAAGAATTATTGTTAACCTTTATAATAGCTATTTCCCGTTCAATTATAAAGCTGCTGCTTACCGCTTTTATATAAAGCGTGCTTTTGTAGTTTGCTCTGATTTTAACCTTCAGGATGAATTGAACAAGATTTAGTTAATTGCTAACAGTAATGGTTTTTCCAGTAGTTTTATTAGTAAGTTGATTTACAAGTTTAAGTATCCGAAAGTGACAGAAATTGAGAAAATCAGTAATAATAAAAATGACGTTAAATTTGTAGCAATAGGTTATATCCCTCATTTATTTGAAAAATTAAAATATATCCTAAAGAAATATAATATGATTTTAGTAGCCAGACGTGATGCTAAATTAGTAAACATAGCACAGGCAAGAATTGATCCAATTGATATGCACAGTAGAGCAGGTGTTTACGTGATTCTCTACAAATATAAGGTTGCAAATAAATTATTAAATTGTGTAGTTATGACCACTAGAAAGTTCAAAATGAGTATCAATCAACATATTCAAGATATTAACAAAAATAGACCCGCCACTACCCTATCTAGATTATTCCAAATAAGTGATATTGAGATATTTTTCCATAAATCAAGAATCATTATGCGGGCTGCCGATTTTAAAAGTTGTGTAATTTTGGAGTCCCTTAGAAATTTTATCGCAAGCAAACAACTGTTGCAATGATGTATTCTGATATCAAATTCCAAGCATTTGGTACGAACTGCTCCGAGTTACGGAAAGTATGGTCTCCCGAAAGTATCATGATTTGTGTTTCCCCCTCGCTATCAATGGGTTCATAAGCCGGCGCATGTCCGTAATGAGTTCTCCTGTCCCTTTGAGTTCTAGTCTTGAACAACATATGTGCTGTGGTCTCCTTTGGTCAAAGGTATCCGTAGAATAATGGCTCAGTTTGGGACTGAAAGCGCTAAGAGATTTATGTACTACTAAGATCTTATGTTTTAAAGTTTTTAAAACATTTGTACATTTGTTTTTATCTTAAGTCTATTTTAGTAACATGTAAATTAAAATAATTTTATAAAAAATGTTTTTCTTATAGTGAAATCCAATACGTGTAAGCAAACGAATAGTTTATTTTGCCCCATATGTCTTATCATTTCAAGATGGAAACGTTAACGCCACATGTTGCCACTAGGAGGCTCTGGTTTGTACCTGATGGTGTATTGCGTACCAGTTTTATTATACCTAGATATAATGTTCGTGGCTTTAGCTAACTCCAATCACCGGTTATTTGAGGCGAAATAAAATTACAGAATTATCTTGTATATCTGTCGTAGGATAAATGACAAATGCGATTTTTTGGAAAATGCCTAGGCTGTTTTCAGCCATGAGTTTGTTTTAGTCTCGGCTAAATGGAGAATCATATTCCATTTTCTTATCCGCCTGATATTCTTCAGGCATATTGGAAAGAGCCTTTTCCGTTTTAGTATAATTGGAAAATGCGCATTTGCTTACCCATCAGCCTGATACATTTCAGTCTTATTGCAATGAGTCTATGCTGATAAAAGCTAAAAATAAAATGACCAAATACTTGCCAATCAACATGAATTTTTTTATGCCCATCACAATGAGCTTATGCGGTTTTAGGTTATTTAGAATATTATCAACTGTTTGTTCAAACAGTCTAGCTTTATCCAGGCTTATGGCAGTAACTCGAAGAGAATGAATGATTATGCTAAATCCAGTATAAAAAATAGCAGCAAATTGCATGAAGTGTTTAAAAATATATATAAAAAATTGTCTTATTGTCATATTTGATTTAAGCGCCTGAGTGTTTAAAAGTAGTTAATAAATTATTTTTATTTTACGAGTAAATTTTGTACAAACACCCTGGTTGGAAATATTAAATTGCACCATGACTCATTATCACTTTTATCATTTGCGATGTTCTGATATTTTTTGCACTTTCGGCTATTAACTCCGACGCTTGAAAAGTGATGAATATAACTCCTTTGAAAAGTGATTATTTTTTACTTACCCATCATACGTAGTATAGGGTAAATCTTGTAATCGTTTTGAAAATCGAAAATTTTTTTGACGGATTTACACGTTTCAGACTCTGGAGATTCCGAAAAGCATATTTGTAGAAAAAAATAATTTGCCGTCCGTCTGTTTGTCTGTGTGTCTGTAAACGCTCTATCTCCCAAAAAAATTGAGATATAGACTTGAAATTTGGTATGTACTTAGCATGTAATAATGGGAAGAAGCTTATTGAAATTCAGTAACCTCGATCATCCGGAACTATTTCTTTCGGATTCTCGAAATATTCGTTCTGATAAAAGGTATATAAATTTTTTCGAAATTGTTTATTTTAAAGAATGAATATAAAAGACAAAACAAAAACATAAATTTTGCATAAAGCATGAAGTCGGTCGGATAATGAGTTGCCAAGATATTTGTAATCCTATTTTCCACACTCTTCGATTTTACATGACCCTGCATTTCAACCAAATGTCAATTCAAATATATATTTAAATTGGAAATGAGACGCTTAATCAGATGCAATAAACTGCTAGTTAATAGGATTATTATTTTTGGAGTTGTAAGGATGTTTCTTTTAAGCAATTCAGTAATTGAGCCTTTAAAGTTTATGACGTCATCAAGCCACGATTTTATTCGAATTGCAATGCATTTTATAAGTAGTTTACTCATTTTTTATTTTAATATTTTATATTATGCATATCCATGATGGGTAAGTATTACGGTGGCCCCCAACGACTAGTTCTTAATTTGCGTACGTCTAATACAACTTAAAACAGGATATGAAAGGAATAAAAATCTATTCATTATGTCTCCATTGTAAACTATACGCGTAAGCATTTTCCTGAAAACAATTTACCTATACTTTTTGAAATATCATTTCTCACTTCTGCGCTTTTTGTAGCAATTTTCCAATACGTAATATTGAATGCGATAATACAATTACATCATACAATACTTTTTATGCAGAGTTAGTGACATGGGGGGCCAATTATACTTCCGTATGTATAATATCGCTGTATTAATGACACATTCTTTACATATTTCAATGTCCATCACAGACTGATTTTAATTGTTTCTCAAATTAATCTGGTCATCTTTATAAGATTATATATCCATTATTAGATTGATACCCATAATATGAGATAAAGTCTCCTTTTCAATCACTCAAAATTCTACTTGATTAGTTACCTTCATTTGTGTTCTCATCTGTTTTTCGTATTTTAAGTCGCACGTTTTTTAAAAAATAATTCCGATTTCTTTTCAGTCTCACTCATAATTTTTCTCCTGTACTAGATGCTTGCAACTTTTGCATAACAAATAAAATAGTATTCAAAACAATGTATTAGTTAAGAGAACGAATTTCAATTCTGAATATTTTCCATATTTTTGTGTCTTTGTTATTATTCTTCTTTGACACGAGTCTTCCTATATTATAAAACAGTTCATGTATGATGCTGTATCTGTTGCAGTATTACATACTTTGTTTTCTGGCATGTTTTTGATGATTCATTATTGTTGCTAACTTGTAATTAATTGCTAAAGGCCATATTATCAATACTCATTTAAAAAAAAAAAAAAAATTTGCATATTTTGCTGCTGGGCACTTTTGCTTAAACTTGGTTTCATAAAACTCTAATGAACAAAATAAGTTTTTTTAATCATATTCAGAGCATATCCTTATTTTAAATTGATTTTTTCAATAAGTAACCATTTTTCATCAATTTCCTGTCCAAGAAATTGTTTAAAAATATTAAACGTCCGTATTTGTGAATGCCAAATCATTTTTAAAAGCATCTAAAATAAAAAACAATAAACACTATACACGAAATTTATTAACTCTCTGCAGACGTATGATTTCTGCGTCCTTTTAATCATGATGTTGTAAAGAAAGAGAAGGATTCTCTTCAGGAACTTTTAGGAGAATGTCTAAGTTTCATGCCTGTATTAATCTTGTAAGGGCTTTAGGGCTGGACGATATCAGAAATTTAATATTGCAAATATCAACAAGTTAATATTGATAATCGTGATACATCACGATACTACCTTATTGTAAGATAATAGAAAAAATGCTCTAATTTCGAAAGACAAATAATATGACAGCAGCAATATAAGTAACAACAGATGTAGAAAAAAACTAATAAATGTTTTATAGCTATTTGCTCACACAATATCATTGAAATATGTGTATATTTTTTACACAACATATAAATATTTTAGAAAAAAAGTAACTAATGTTCGATATCTTTTCGCCTTTATACCATTGCTTTCATAGTGGTTTTCTGTAAAATGAGTATTATTATCACCTTTATGGCATTTTCCAATAACATTTTAACTATCTAATTTCCACGAGTTAAACCATGTATATCATAAAAACACTTTCTCGATAAAATAATTTTTTGGTGTTTTAGGATGTTGATAATTTTAATCAGATAAAAATAAATGAAAAGCAAAGACTAAATTGATTTAATGGCATATGTCATGCCAATATGTTCTATTCTTTATATTATTAATTATTTATATTTTTAATCCGTTCTTTATATTCTTAATAGTGAAAAATTATATACCTACTTATCTATATATTTATATCTCCATATCTATTATATAAATATAACTTTAAAACATTTAAAAAAAATACATTCAACTCAAAATTGACATACGTTGCATTTTGCCCCTTTTCTTGAAATCCTTTGATGATATTTCGGGCAATCTACCCGATACCGTACATTTATTTTAAGCTGAAATATTAGGATATATTAATTTTTTTCGGGGAAACCTCGTGTAACCGGTAATACCACAGAGAAAATAATATAAATGAGCGTAGCGTACGACAATACTATCGACAATAACCAGCACATATTCAAGCTCATGTTATTGACCATGATATATCAATGTCCTGATACATTGCAACAAGACAATTACACAGCAGAATTAAACCACTAGCGATACAGTATTAATCCGTGACGAGCATTGGAATTTTCGGATTGTGGGAATAGCAATGGTGAAGAAGGTAGGAATAGCAAGTGAATATATCGGGGTATATTTGGTATATTCCTCGTACTTAACAAAATAAAAATCATCAGTGAATTCAGGGTTTCTGGCATACAAAAGAGGCTAGTGAACAAATACATGAATCAGACAAAAGAAGGGATTGAAGAATATATTGATACAGAATATTTGGCACTGGTTCCTGGGGTTCAGAATCGCAGGGTGTGAAAAAAAAATAGTTACAGAGATATATAATCAGAGTCGGAGCTTAGATGTCGCTAATCCGATATTTACAAAATATGAATATTTGACAAATATATTGATAAGTAAACCAGCCCACAAAAGGGTGCACAGTAGCTCACTTAAACAAAAATATTTAAGAGAAAAATAATCAATCGAATAAAGTACCCGCCGTTATAAATTTAATCTCCATCTAAACAGGTATGAGTTGTTCTTCAAATTGGGGATATATCTATATAGAAGAATGTATATTTAACATGTTCTTCCGTAATTTTTGCAATAGAGTTGATTGTTGCTAAAATAACATCTACAATATAATAGTAAATTTTGGAAAAAGTGACGTGCAATATACGTCTTAACTATATTTCAATTGCTCCTACAAAATCAGAAAGTGAAGGAAGAAATATTCGTACGAGCCATTTGATGCAATGGGTATTTAGCTATTTAGAAAACAAACAAAGAATCACAATTACAAGAAATTTTGTTTCGGACTGTTGTCCAATTCTCGAAATTTCTGGAAAATTTATTTTATTTTGTCTAACACAATGTAACAATGTACCAACCTAAACCTCTTTCTGGAAGAACGTCGGTTTAGGAACAAAAACTTCTACTTACGTAAGTAAATGGATATCATTCTTCCTTTGCACAGATTCACAAACAAAATTACTCATTAGTATTCATCACCTGTTGACTCAAAAAGAGTGAATCTGATGACTAAATAAATAGGTTCGAAAAACAAATTCTTAATGAGATCATCAGTTTTATACAAGACCTGTTAATGCCGGACGAAAAAATAAGACATCAAGTTATAAATTAAAAGTGAACTAAATTCTCAATGAACTTTAGATTCGTGTATGTGTTATTTGAGAAATAAGTGTTTTGCTTTTTATTAGGTAATGCACATTGTAATTCTCTAAACAAAAATAATTTCTTAGAATTACTTGAGTATCATAATTGCCAAAAGCTATATTTAAAAGATTTTTTTGTAAGACATTGACGACATTGAAATTATATATAGTGAACTCCCACTATTATGGACGTACAAAGGTAGCCATTTCTGTCCACACTAACCGAAGTCCGAATTAAACGATGTAAACATTTGAATGGTGGAAACTATTTTATTTCGTTGAATAAGTTGAATTCGGTTTTTCACATAAATGAAATAGGTTAACAATTTAATACTAAAACAGACAAATTTTCTTAATTTAATATTTTTTGTTAAAATGCAAGTCAGTGAACATTTGTTAATACAAAAGTATAAACTGCTGACCACTAATAAAATCCGCAAAAAAATTATCACACTTACGTAATTGAACTTTAATTAAAATAATATATCACTTGTAATATCACGACAGCCGCTGATGAATGAATTCCACATGAAAATGTAAATATGAAGCTTATTAATTGAGATTGGTTATATACAAGAATATTTACACTTGAACGGAACTATATACACTTTTGCTATTATTTATGAACAACAATACTTCCACAAAACCACTGATATTACTAATTAAAACAAAACCAATATTTACTCGGTCGTGCTACCGGCTTCCTACTCGTAACGGAAATCACAACTTTTCATATATGCTACCGATGTTGAACGATTCGAACAGTATTGATGACAATGAAGCATTTAGTAACAAGAATAACTGTTCATGTTTTGTCACAAAAAGTCTGGTGTGACTGCACTCGAATTTCCGAATAGTTTACAGAATACTGTGCGTTCATATAAATATTAGTAATATAACAATAAATAAAACTTATATCCTTGGAATATTTCCATTAGTGGAAATGACCTCATGTTTTATAGAAAACGTGCGTTTTCATTCATAAAAAAGCTTAAGCAATTCTCTAATTATATAATTTTCAATAAAATTTCATTCTGCACGTGCTAAAATTAGAACCGATAGATTAAAAAAAAATTAGAAAAAAGGTTTTACGAAAATTAAGTCCCATTTTGGTGAAAGATAGTTGTTGTATCGATATAAGGTGGACGAGAACAGTAAAAATAATTTAATTGAGAAATAAGAGAAAATGTTTATCAGTTGTCGTCACAGAATGGTTTAAAAATGGTTGATAAAGATCCAGATATAAAAACCTTCGGCAAATTTCTTCGGAAATGAATGCAGTTCTTACGCCCGTGGCCCATGACCAAGCACCAGATACATGCAACAGGTTTAAAACAGTATTTTCCATTTTAAATCAATATGGTCTATATAACCATATTATGAAATTAGCTCCACCAAGTTTTCTCAGAAATTGGAATGTAAGCCCCATCATTGATATTTTCAAGCAATTGAAACCTTGTTGTTGATCGATTTGTCAGCTTTTCGCATGACAATTCTGATTTCAATCAGTGAGCTTTTTTTTACTGCGATTCACACAATGATTAGATGCTTATTGCATTTCTTTAGGCTGCCTAAAAAAATGTTTCACTATACTATGTAATACAGAAACAAATTCAGCAACTTCATTTTCATTATATATTTTTGAACGCACAAAAGCACATACTTCTTTCTACCCACCGGTCAACGTGTTTATTTTGATCTGTATAATAGCATGCAAAAGTAGCAATAATGGCTTTAAATCTATCATCAAAATTTAGCTTGCCTAGCACAAATAGTTTATGACACTTTTCAATCAGCTTATAAATTTCTTGAACGGTCGCATATACTGCCATCTGTCGCCGCAAAACCTAACCATTTTCCTTTATCCTTAGGTGTTATAATATTTTCATTATTTCGTATATACAGGGTGTCCATAATTAAACGACCCTACTTTAAAGTTGTCTACAGACAAAACTATTGGTCAGAAAGTTGTGAAATTTTGTGAAGGACATAATGAAGGAATGGGAATTTGTTTAAGCGAAAAAAATTTTTAGTTCAAAATTTCACCGCCAGAGGGCGTTTTTTAATAAATAACACATTTAGCATACATTTACGATAGTTTACATACTTTATGGCAACAAAACATGTTCCTCATGACAGCTGTCATTTTCAGCTAACATCTGGAATCGTAAGATAGCATGTTCCACAGTTGACAGCAGTGTTTTCTGGGAAATGCTACAAACATGTCGCAAAAAAAAAAAAAAAATCATCATGTTTTGTTGAAATAAAATTTGTAACCTATCGTAAATCTATGCTAAATGTGTAATTCATTAAAAAAACGCCCCCTGGCGGCGAAATTTTGAACTAAATTTTTTTTCGCGTAAACAAATTCCCATTCCTTCATTATGTCCTTCACAAAATTTCACAACTTTCTGACCAATAGTTTCGTCTGTAGACAACTTTAAAGTAGGGTCGTTTAATTATGGACACCCTGTATATACTATATGCACACATATATAGTTATCCTGCCACATATCACGACTCGAGATATACCTCATTCGGTTATATCGCCCGTTTCCTGTCCCCACTCGAAAATTAAGTTTTACTAAACTGCATTTTATGTAATTGTAGGCAATGCCATTATCAATAAGTGCAATTATTTATCATTATTTTTATATTTGTATAAATTTTACTAACAAATGTAAAAAAAAAAAAATTATTTTTAATACCTTCGGCATATGGCGTTTTTGGTTATTCGATTTTTTTTCTTTCCTTCCAACCGGTGCAATATAACCAATGGCTATTAATAAAAAAGTAAGAGATGAAACAATGCCTATCAGTTATTTATGTTACATAATGCTTTTATAAACGTGTAATTTTGGAATTTACAGATACAAATTTTAAATTCACATATACATCTAATTGAAACGTTTCTGGAAAATGGGCTCTATTTCATCTAAAAAATACTTTCTGGAATCAAAAACGTCTATCGAAGAAAACAGACACCCCACTTCGTTTCCCTTAAATTCATTTATTACTTGTCATTAGCAATTGCCTGATAAAAGGGTTAATTTGATGACTGAATAAATAGGTTCGAAAAATAAATTGATATTTATATCATCACTTTTATTCAATATTTGATTAATAATGGGCGAAAAATGAAGACCGTATGTGAATATACAGTGGTGGCCAAAAGTGTGGACATTTTTTGAAAGTTTCATGTTTTTCAACTTTGTGTGCTTGTAGAATATATTAGTTTTCACTTAAATACAAATGTTTATATATCAAATTGAAGGTAATTTAATGTAGAATTTAATAAAAAAACAGTATTACAATATCTGTATTACAAAAAACGTTATGCAACTAATAGTAAGATCTATCTTACATTTGCATTTTTTAAAGTGATACTTACACAATCAATACTTAGTAGGATAACCTTTATTTTTTAAGACAGCTTCACAGCGTCTTTTCACTGAGTGAACGAGTGTTTGGAGTTCATCTTTTGTAATCACATGGTGCAAAGAATCAATTATAGCTTCAATAAGTTGTCTTTTATTGGATGGACGTTTTTTTCGTACAATAATTTTCAAACGTCGCCACAAATTTTCAATTGGATTGAGATCAGGGCTGTTTCCTGGCCATGGTAATATATCTATGCCTTTATTTTGAAACCATGCTTTGCATACTTTTGCTGTGTGGCATGGAGCTGAATCCTGCTGAAAAATAAATGGTGCGTTGTTGGGGAAGAGATGCCTGATGGAAGGTATCAATTTTGGTTCCAGGACAGTTTTGATGTATTTTTTGGCATTCAGGATGCCATCAATCACTTGAATTCGGCCCACACCATATGCAGACATACATGCCCAAATCATGACATTTGTTGGGTTTTTTGTAGTTGCTTCAATGCAAAATGGTTTTCACCTATATTCCGTAATCTTTAAAATCCTGGTTGGATCACAAAGTTTATTGTAAAACATACAGTGCAATTAGTAAACCAAATACATTAGTTATTGTCCTTCGAATATGGAAATTTCTCCATAACGGTCTTTAAAAACATCATGTTTTATGGGATTTGACATAAATGATACTAAAATCAATCAATACACTGAAATTATATACAAGGTGATTCAAATTAACTGTTAAAAAATCTTCAAGGTGGTACAGCACACTACAACAAACAAATTTAGGAATCTCGGCCTGCAATCCATTCATTTACTAAAAATTTTAGAGTGTGTCACTCGAATCTAAACTTGGGTTTCAGTCAGAAAATTGCATTAAGATTCACGTTTCCTTTATCCAAAATAATATTTGTTACAGTATGCTCTACCTCATTCTAAAATTTGTCCAATCTTTTTTAATCATCCTGTTGCTGTTGTCTTGTCTGAGAAAGTGCCATGGCACTTCTCTGAAAGAAGAGGTGCTAGAGCTTCAAAAGAGGTTGGATTTCTAGAGCCGGTCTCCTAATTTTGAACCAATTCCAGATGAGAGAACTGCATCTGGAATGGTACCCCCAGAAGTATCGTTTCAAACTTGGAGGACGTTGGAGCCACGAACATATTTTACGTGCACCAGCTCCAAGTAACGTACATGGTCCCACAGCAGCTTCAGTCGAGAGAGGTTGTCACCCTCCCAACCAGTGACCATGATTGATGCTGCTTCACTTTCGGTGATCTTGACGGGAACCGTCAAGGAACCAGAAGACAGGAAGGTACCAGAAGACAGAGCTTAACCGTCTGTGGCACTGCGGGACTAATCATCCTGTATGATTATTTAATAGAAAATCGTTTTAATTTTAATGCAGTTATAAATAATTAAATTTACTTATAACTATCTTTTTTAAATATTCAAGAAAATGGCTTTTGTTTTATCTAAAAAATCTTTTCGGAACAGCGCCGATGTACGGAAAAAACTTTTACTATCAAGGAAACGGATATCATTTTTTCTTATGTAGATTTCCGAGAAATTTCTGTCGTAAGTATTCATGCTCTATTGACTGTAAAAGAGTTAATCTGATTACTGGATAAATAAATCCAACACAAAAATTTTTAAGGATATCATAAGTTTCATTCGAGCTATGATTAATGTTGGCCTAAAAAAAAAAAAAAAAAAAAAAAAAAAAAAGAATAGAAAAAAAGGGGGTGATACAGGAAATGGGACCAAAATTCTCTATGGACATTACATTTGTATAACATTTACTTGAAAAAGAGTATTTTGCTTTTTATAATTTATTATATAAAGTAATTTGTTAAATAGAAATTATTAGGTAGGTTCTCATAAATGCTAAAAATCCTCACAAACTTTTTAAAACCTTCTTTTATAGAATTTTTCTTTCTAAAATGAATGAAGGTATTGAAATTGTACGTATACATATGTGTGTGTACATGAATATGTAGTATATATTTATATTTATACATATATATCCATATATTTATACATATATATTTATCTATCTATCTATCAATATCTATAAATTTATCTATGCATATTTACCTATCTACCTATATCTATATATTTATCTATATCTATATATATATATATATATATAATGCGAAAATCACATACCATACTTTCAATCCCAAATCTACTGAAGCGGCAGAGAAAACAAACAAATAGCCATAAAAATTCGAACTAACAAACGTTAAACAAAAACTACAAACAGAAAAAACACAACCAATGGAGACAGGCTGCAGGGCTAAAGACCTGCATGCTGGGTTATACCGGCATTACACATGAAACTTCCCCCATGCCTGTCACAACCAAACTAACCGTAGGAAACATTAAACCAAGATGAAAAGAACGACTCAGCCGGACGAAGCTCCTTATAAAACCTACACTCACTTGGCGATATTTTTAATCGCCAAAAGGAGAGTATCACTGTATTCTTTACCTTTGACAAAACTATTCACCAAACTATTTAACAAAGCAATAGGATAACTTTGAACCATTGCACCATGATAGAGATTTATTATGTCACTCATTATACTATTATGTTTATAATTTAATTTTGTTATCCTAATTAAACTGTTGATAAATATATTTCTAAAAATTGAAATATGTACATTAGAATTAAAATTTAATATCTTGATTGTTTCAAATTTGTAATCATTTCTCTTATCGTAAATGCAAGTACACAAGTCACCCCTCTCGATGTCGATAGCAAGGTCTAGATAATTTACATGTCTTGTGTTATATGAAGTTCTATTTAATGTCAAACCTTGGGGGTAATAATCAAAATTTAATTCACTGTTGGAATCGTTAATCTTTACCAACAAGACATCATCAATATATCTGAAACTTAAAAAATCCTTGTTTAATGTATCATTAACTTCGTATAAAAATAAATAAATATCTGCAAGTACCGAGCTGCAACTACCCCCCATAGGTATACCCTTAATCTGCTGAAACACATGCTTACCGTCAAATAAGTAATTTTCATTAACTATAAAATTAAATAAATTTATTAAATGATCCAAATCTTTACCCAAAGTATTGTAACGCTTAAAAAAATCAAAAATTTTATTTTTAAGATCTATTAAATCAATGTTATTATATAAATCTTCAAAATCATAAACATATAAACCTTTGATATTACTCAAACCTTTCAATCTATTAAGTAACTCAATACTATTTTTTATAATACAAGTGTTATTATGTTTTAATGCCACATCAAATAAACTCTGCAAAATATCCAAAATTTTTTTATTAGCAACTTCTAAATAAGTTCCAAAACCACATGTAATTGTACGAAAGGCAACAGGGTCCTTATGAAATTTAGGAATCAATACCATATAAGGTAATTCTTTACTACGTTGTGTGTATTTTAACCTTTTGTAAAATGCGCCAATTCTTCTTTCTGTCTCTTTTACATTGTTATTTAATAACCTGTAATTATGTTTTTTATTATAACTTTGTTTTAGTTGGTCACTGTATAACTTTTTGCAAATAATTGCAAAATTTGTATTAGCTTTATCTATATAAGTTACAACAAAATTACTCTGTAAATCCTTAATAGATTCTTTTAATGAATTATAATCTTCTATCGAAATCCCCCCGTTTTACCGCAATAAATTGAACTCAAATCCTTCAATACATTATGTTTCCATTCCAAAAAAGCAATTTCCGGCAAGCAAAACTTGCTCATTAATTTATGTATAAACATGTCAACGTTGATTTTTAATCGTTTTTTTATAAAATCCCTAGTATTTATCCTTTTTAAGGGAAATTTTGTACCGTATTGCATATAATTCCTCAATGTTTTGTCCTTGACAATATCTAAATTACCAGTCAATACATGACCGTGATCCACATCCACGTAATTACTATACCTTGGATCATGACAATGACATAAATTGTTATCATTGTTTCTACCGATTTCTTTTGAAAAATTATTATAGTTAAAAACTGTTCGTCCTAAAGGTTTATCATATTTAAAAACCTTGACAATTTCTATGTCTTTATCTGGAAGCAATTCATTGTATTTATTCAATACATGTCCTATATTAATACCACGTTTTTTATGTTCCATGTAGTCCATTACAAAATACATACGATTGGCCAATTTATTGTTGTTATTGCATTTCCCCAAATATTGCTCCAAATGTTGTGATCTAATCCTTAACCTCAAAATATCTAAAGCCAAATCAATATTGTAAGTACTCTTATATAAATATAAAAAGTTTAACAAATCACCTATAAAACGTTTTTTCACATTAAATATAATAAATTTTATATTTCTTACTATACCATTAAAATCACTCTCAAGAATTGAGCGTTTAATTTCATCTATACTATCATATCCTTTTCCAATTACCCCATGATCCATCTCTGTAATGAATCCATAACTCATGGGATGTTCGATACGTTCGTATATTGAAACATCCAATAATGTGTTTCTTAATTTTTTCATAACGTTAGTTCCATTGAACGTAACATTTAACCCGTAAGGGTACACAGTACCACATTTAATCATCATATCATTTTCACATATCATTCTTTCCCTTTTGTTAGGAACTATCTTTAAAATCGTCAATTCCATATTTTCAATACCATGCTTGTTAAAATGTCTAATTTCAATCTCCTGTTCTTCTTTATTAGTTTTACAATTTCAGATGTCAGACTTATGGTTGTTAAACCGCTTATTAATTGGGTCAGAAGTTTGACCTATATATGACATACCACATATCTTGCAACTAAGTTTATATACACTATTATATACCTTACATACCTTTAAATACCTGATGTCCTCAATAGTGTTATACTCTATTCCCACACTCAGGCGAACTTTACATCGATTATCAGTACATTTCCTTAGTTTAAGATTACTGAAACTTATCTCCTTTTTTAAGTTTGTGTTATAAAACGTTCTAGTTTTATATTTTACCTCAATATCCTTACCATCACCACCATCGTAAACGTCATTAATTAAAGCACTATTATAAATATATCTGGTGTTATACCTGATCGAATATCTTTTTCGTATACCTTCAACCTCCCCTCTATCCAAACAAATATCAAACTCACAATTTTTTTCATAATTTTTTTCACAATTTTTATTATTTTTATAATTTTTTTTATTTTTCTCAATAACTAAACTGGACAAACACTTTTTACCACTACCATCATCAACACCTTTCCTTCCGTGGCCGTTTCCGCTTCCATCCAAATCCAAATCCAAATAATGGTTACTTTTTAACGATCCATTCCCTACCATTTTATCGGGAACCGACCGAGCACAATGGTCCTCCAATGAATTCCATTTCTTGCCGGTATCTAATATTCCATTTTTTGTATAATCCATAATTTATATTTATATTCACATTAAATACAATTTTTTATAAAAATAACCAAAATAGAAACAAAAGATTAAATCCAACACTATAAACAAAACTATAAAAATTAAATATAGAACGTGAACGAATAATGTATAACAATATTAAACTGAAATAAACTAAACTAAACTTTATAAAACAATATTAAACTGCATTAAACAAATTGGGAAAACTTTATAAAGGAATAATTATAAAGGAATAATTATAACGTCGCAATATGCCTGACTAAAGCCTAAACCATATCCAAAACGTTTATCTAGACAATTCATAAAATCCAAAGCTAAATGTAAAATAAACCACTTGAAGACGTAGCCATGCCACCAAACTACAAAGGTTAATATAATGTGAAAAACACATACCATACTTCCAATCCCAAATCTACTGAAGCGGCAGAGAAAACAAACAAATAACCATAAAAATTCGAACTAACAAACTTTAAACAAAAACTACAAACAGAAAAAACACAACCAATGGAGACAGGCTGCAGGGCTAAAGACATGCATGCTGGGTTATACCGGCATTACACATGAAGCCCCATGCCTGTCACAACCAAACTAACCGTAGGAAACATTAAACCAAGATGAAAAGAACGACTCACCCGGACGAAGCTCCTTATAAAACCTACACTCACTTGGCGATATTTTTAATCGCCAAAAGGAGAGTATCACTGTATTCTTTACCTTTGACAAAACTATTCACCAAACTATTTAACAAAGCAATATATATATATATATATATTATTTAACTTTGGTTCCATCCTCTGTGGTACATCCTCTCAAATATTTTTCTTTCTTTTTTTTCTTTTCTTTTCACCAATATTTTGATGAATGAGAGGAAAAAGTAATTTTTTCCTCCCCCCTCCCTGTGCGCGGCAAGCAAAGCTCTTTCTCTCCTGTTGTACTGTTAATGGAAGAACCGAGCTTAAATTGCATTTTCCTATCATGCATGGATAGATAAAGTACATTTCCTGTGCGTTATATAGTTCTTACTGGATTACCCGCAAACAATGCCTAATCAATGAATTTAACCCAGACTGCAAATATTATGAAATTAGAGTCCTGCATGGATCGTGTTACATTCTACCGTAACCCGACATTTTTAGACCTGAGCCCAATTCGAATTTAAAAAAAAAGAAAATTTTGAAAAGAAAGAGTCGATATATTATCGCACTTACGGAAAAAGTCTACAATTCTATCTTAAATATGAAATTTATCCTTTATATCGAAAATTAATGTATACCTACTCCTTCATAATCCTATATACAGCTTCATCATCTGAATCAATGTTCGATTTTTTCTTTACTAAAATCGGGTTACCTAGAACCCGACCAGTAATAATCAAATGCTGAGACAAGCCGCAAATAATTATTGTCTATCCGAGACGTACCTTCCACTTCCCACCCCCTCACAAAATGCGGCGATCTTATACGAACTGGAGTCGGTCAAGTTATATCTTACCCGAACACGCAATATCTATTTAAAGTGAATCCAGAAACAAACTCACTCAGCGCTACCCGAATAAAAATAAATAAATAAATAAATAAATAAATAAATCGTCGATTCACAATCTGAACCGAACACGAATACGAACTGAAAAAAGCAATCAAAGAAAATTAATCCACAATGTATTGTAATTATAAAAAAAAATAATCTGTAATTTATGTCTAACATCAATTTTTTCTTTTATATCGAAAATTTATCATGTAAAGGATCGTTCTTACACAAATATCTAACTTTTAATCAATGACAGTATTCCTAAATTCATATTTAATGCTTTGTAATTTTACCAGAGAAAATTTCTTACTCCTTGCATTCATAATATTCAAATTTTAATTGCTTAATAAGCGTATATCCAACAAATTCCTATCTTTCTTTTGAAAAAGTCTTAAAAATCAAAACTCAATCCTATTTCGACACATTTAGTTAATCCGACCGCAGCGAGAAAAGATAGCGCCAACTCGGCACGACTCTAATTGCGGGTTGTGTCTAGTTCTGCTAAAATAGGGTTACACAACCAGATGCATAGCACTAACCCAAATCAAATCCGCTGGTCGGGTTCTACCGTGTAAAATTGGGTTACCAAGCTCGATGCAGGACTCTGTATGGAATCAATAGAGTCGATCCTTTATTAGAAACATCCATTAATAATATATATATATATATATATATATATATATATTGCCTTTTTTGGCACTTTTCTGTTATTTTGACATTTTCGTTTTCCTTTTTCTTTACATTTAGTGTATTTGTTCTAACATTTTAGCATTTTCTCTCTCTTTTTTAGGAGTGGTTTATCACTCTTATGTCCTTACTTATTTAAAATATGGAGAAATACCACCAGGGTGGGGGTGGGGTACTATTTTTTACTGGCGTCTACACTTTTTGGCTGCCTACCAGATTTTTACAAATTTGTAGAAAACTTTACATAGACTGGTGTCCAGAAATTAAGAGGCAGTGACCAATTTCAGACGTTTCGTCGAATATCTTACTGAAACGCGTGAGGAAATGACCGGAATGTCCTGGAACTTTGAGGATGTAAAGAACATGTTTGACTTCATGTTTTTTAGTGAAGATTTTGTCAATAGGACAATAAGGGGGGGGGGAATAATAATTTTAATAATAAACTGATATTTTCGATCACCCAAGTAACAGAAAAAGATAAAAATGGTCTATCACTGTAGCAAATGACTATGTAGGTCCTGTTCAACATATGTGTGCATTTGTGTAAGCATAGTACGTATATTCGTGAAAATGTTAACGTTTATGTGAAATCTTCAACACTTTATTTTTTTTTTTTTAAATAGCATGCAGAGTTTTCAGCCGAATTTAACACCGCTTTCCAAAAACTTGATAAAAAAATTGTAGAAATACTATACTGTGATTAAAATATTATTATATTGAATATTTGATGAGAAATAGGTATTTTTATGAAATAAATTTTAACTGCGCATGCGCGAAGTTCAGCAAAGATTTTCTGTCACGATTTGATAGTCAATACTATAGGGCAACTCATATGAAAAGACCAATGAAATATCGTGAAAACTCAAAAAGTTACAGCAATAATTGAGAAATTGAGAAATAAGTCCCATAGGATTACATGGGACTACATGTTACCTTTCAGAATGAAAAAAGGGAATATATCTCACATTATGTTTGAATTATGGAAAACATTCCTAAACTGACATGGATATATTTCACATGTTATTTTAGACATACACTATTACTTTTCAGCTTGTCCCAAGAATACATGAAATTTGTATTAAAATTATCGCATATTTTATTAGTATAAAATACATCGATTTATATAAATACTCCGGAAGAAAGTGTCCAGGTCAGCCATCTACCTATCATTCAATAAGTATATTCACAGATCCGTAGTCGATAATTGCATCCGTTTTCTAGACTTTTTGCAGAAACACAAATATTGCATGTTAAGACTTAAATTTTAAAAATTCTCAAAAATTTAGAATTTTTTTCAATGACTTCCGAAGGAACTTCTCACTTTTAAGCGCCTGTGTGGCATGCACAATTTACACATGATACGCAAAGGTATATATATATATATATATATATATATATATATATATATATATATATATATATATATATATATATACATATATTCATAAAAGGATAAAAGGAAGGCCGGATGAAAAATGGTTAAGAAAGATCAAAAATGACTGTACGTGGAAACAACACAAAATAAATCGAAGGTCTCGGCAGAAATTTTTGAAAGAAAAAAAATTAGACCAAAGGAAACTTTAACACTGAGAAAAATAGAGTTACATCAATACATTAGTACATCAGTACAGTTAGTACATCATTATATAAAACGTAAAAAAATATTACAAAAAAGTAAATGGATATTATATTTAATTGTTACCTACTCACGCCTGTATAAGAATTGTGTGTAGGGATTATGGGTGTGTATTAAAATAATTAATCTTTCAATACACCTAAAAAAAAAATAAAAAAAAATATACTGTTTATTTTATTTTTAAATTTGTGTATGATGAAAAATACTTTCCAGATATTTATATTACATAATATTTAACAAACATGTTAATTCAGAATATATAATAAAATTTACATAAAAATCTAACTTTAAAGTATCTGGATAACGAATTCCATCTTATCTAAAGAATATTTCTGGAACAACGAAGATATAAAAAAAAGCTTCCACTATCTAAAGAAACGGATGAAACTGTTACTTTAGACAGATTCCCGGGAAAAATCCATTCATTAATACTCATCAGCTATTGACTAAAAGAGAGTTAATCTGATGACTGAATAAATAGGTTCGCGAAGGAAATTCTTAAGGAAATCACCAGTTTTATTCATGACCTGATTAACATCGTGAGCAAAAAAGGCATGGTATAAATAAAATGGGAATTAGATTCACAATGCATATAAAATTTACAAAAGTATTACTTGGAACATTTACTATTTATAGTGAAAATATTTTATATTTATTGAGAAAATATTTTATATTTATTGTGAAAATATGATTAAATCATTTAATAAATGTTTTTTGTTTATTAATTGAAAAAACAATAACTGAAAACTTTTCTTTGACTATTATTATTTACATGTTTTTAAAAATTATATTAAGATTAATACAGACATTTAAAAGAATCAAGAATAAAATTAATAAAAAACGAAAAACCAAGAATTCCGCATAGTTTATGAAATATTTCCCAATACCATCAGAATATTGTCAGGAAATTTCATTTTTTTTCACGCAATAGAAGAAGATATCTAAATTAACAATTTTGAAAATACATACTAATCACAATTAAGAATATGTTTTCATTAATTACTTTGAGTCGGTGGTAATGTATGCCAATGATTTTGTACTGTGTTATATATGATCTATACATTTAATTCAATTAAATAAATTTAATTTGAATAAAATGCAATTCAGTTTAAAACAACTAAAATCTTTTTCTTGGCAATTACCACCATAGGAGGCAATGTATTTATATAATTTTGGAGCTATGCATGGATGAATTTATTTATATTATACTGACATCACCATGTACAGCAGCATTTACTTCAGTCCAAAAACGATTAACACACTTGAAAACCCATCAGCAAATCCCATCGATATTAGTTACTTATATACATTTTTTGGATAGCTCTGTATATGATCCACAGCTGTTTTACATAGCATCTAACATCTTAAAATATAGCTATGTTTGAAAACGTATAACATACATAAAAGGGTACATCTTATACTTATTATTCATAGGCAATAACGTATCTTAATTAATTTGTGTGGTCCTGTAAAATAATATTGTATATTATGGGCTGTATGTTTTACGTGGAAGATGGTATCGCGCATCAAAATACCATACACCAATTTCACAAAGTGCACTTTTAATTACTATTGTCTTGTGAGAGTAATGCTAACGAATTAATTTAATTATCCTTGTAAATGAACAATAAATGTTGCACACACTATTTTCTAGAAGAAACAAAATTTAGTATACATCTACACTTTACTTCAATTTCGTAAAGTCTGAAATAGGGCAATAATATTACAATGTACTTCCAAAGTATTTCGTCCACGGATTGCACAATATCTGAATTATTTTGACTAACTCTGTAAATAATGTATAAATTCTACACACAATAAGAACCATAAAGTGGTAAATAAAATAGCATTTATCAGTCACGTGGAAGTCAAAGCATATTTACGAGAGTAAGCCTACACACAAACAGATGAATCGAGATTCTGAACACTTTTCAACTAAGGTAAAGCCAGGTGAGATGACACGGTCGGAGAGATTGCGCACATAGAGGTTCGGGGGGAAGGAGTAGGGTGAGAGCGCAGCAGCTCCAGGTAGTCGTACAACAACAGTAGTGGAGTGTCTACTTGAAAGTGCACGTTGATTGCTTTGAGCGTTTAAGATAAAGTATTGCTATTTTGTTTTGATTTCCCAAAGTAAGTGCTTAAATTTTCATAGCTATTCATCAGAATTTCTATACAATGTCAATAGTACAAAATATTTTAAACTTAAACGATTTCTCATAAGCTACTAATCTAGACTAACAATGTGAACATCAACGGTTCGTTTTATTAGCGGCCATGTTTAAATAAAAGGCCGCGCAATCTCTCCTACCGAAATTAGAGAGTTTTCGCATCTGCTATTTAGGAGAGATGGCGTATTGTTCCCATTAGTGTTCATACTAGTAGAGATTACGCAGCTTATTGGTAAATTTGCATAAAAAAATTAAAAATTAAAATGGACTAATTTTAAGTTAAACGTGTTATTAAGTTACACAATTTTATTTTGTAATCTTATCTGGACCTGCTTTTTCTGATTCTTTATTTTTTTTCCTTTAATTAAAATTTTTTAATCGTTTTTAAAATTATTTCCTTTATCTGATTCTTTAAGCATTAGGTTGAAATATTCACTCCCAATACAATAAAATTTGTTCACAAAAACCTTACAGCAATGTCATTTAAGTGCAATTATTATTGCTAACAATTTAATTGTAGTTATTATTGGTAACATTCTCTCCTACCCATGTGCGCAATCACACCAACCCTGTAAGGACAGATTGAGCAAAATAACTTTCTTGGTTTTATTACAACTGTTCTATTAAATTGCAACGTAACAACAAAATAACAATGAAAATGCATAAAACACAAATGAAGTAAAAATTATTCATGGATAGTTTAGCAAAAAAATAATATTTAGATTTTTTATTGCCATTCTTTTGAATTGTGCGCAGACTCTCCTAGCTTTACTTTATGTTAAAAAATGTTAAAAAACATAAAGAAACAAATTTTAATGTTAGTAAAAATAGTTTTCATACCAATTTTCAATAATGAGTAAAGATATAGAAGTAAAATGTGTTTTTAAATGTTTTGTTTGATAAAATAGTCTTGTTTAATAGTTATTTTCCGTTCTTATTTTTATATAGGGTGGTCCTATAATGTCATTCACATTTCAAAATGTTATAAAAAATGTCAAATGCTCGAATTTTCGATATGTCAAATGTTCGAATGTTTTGTAAAAAACATTTTTCATCGGAAATTAGATTTTGTTTTATTCGATCCAAACATGACGGAAATTCAACCCGTTTAACGATGAAAACCATCCTCAAATACGACAATGTGGTAACTGTTTATGAAATTTTGAATTATGAAATTTTAAGAAATCTGAATTAAAATTGGAAGTCCAAGTTTTCTTGCTCAAGAGAAATTATCAAAAACGTTTGATATATCAAAACACAGTTTACTTGTTTATGAAGAATAAAATAGAAAATCACGTACTTACTTCAAAATATCGTTAATTACAGCAACGAATCCTAAATCGGCACTGTTTGTTAGCATTGTAAAACAATACTGTGCGAAAAATTGTATTCAATATATCTTGGACAATATTAACATGAAATATTACCTCTGGCATTGAGCATCATTTTGCCAATATTGATGGAATATTGCAAAGTGAATGAAGAACATGGCAGTAGTTTTTATCATATAATGAAATCGATATTAAATGCAATTTTTAAGTCAACCTAGACCGTTAAATCTATTCAATATTAATTATTATATACATTATATTTTTTCTATGTATAGGAAAACTCCCCTTAATCGGATTAAAAGATTGTGTTTAGTAAATATAAAATAAGCAGACCATGTTTCAAAGAAATAAGACTAAAGGAAAGATAGGGGTAATAAATAAAAAAGTTATTAATCGTCTAAGAGGATTTTTAATTAGTTTATTTCCCAAAAAATGAAATTTGTTTTATATTTCATGTTTCATATTAAATATTTTTCATGCGATTTTTTTAAAATGTTGTAAAGTGTTTTTGAATAAATTTTAATCTTCTTACTTTTATAATCCTCAAAAACTGCAAGGTATATTTTATCATATAAAATAAAAAGAAATGTTTTAATTTATTTATTTGTTCATTATACAAAACTTTTCTTGACATAATTTAATTTGTTTAAACCAAAGAGAAAAAAAGTGCGTTTTATATTTTACGATATGAAATAAAAAACATAATGTTCAACATGGGTATTAAAGTTTTCGTTAAAATTTGAAATGCTTTTATTTTTTTTGGCAAATTTTATAAGTTAACTAGCATATGCCTTCGTCACAAATGAAGTAAACGTGTTATTTTAAGTTTAGAACGTTAAGTCAGATAATTGTCACATTATTTCATTTAAACAGGTGATATAAATTGAAATATTGTGCGCGTTTTAATTGGAGATCCAATATAGGGATTTCTGTAATGTTGTCTTACTGTCATCTTGTGTTATACATGATCATTGCAACAGTGGCAATTCATCAAAAACGGTGTTTGAAAAAGTCAACCTCCAGAGGAAGAAAATATAGCACTTCCTACGATTTTAACTGTAACCTAAACATAATTTTTTGCTTAAAGTATAGTCTGAGTAAAAATTTTAGAATGTTTAATTTTAGGAACAAAAATATCCATATATTTTCTCTATTAATGCTATTTTGCATTTCTAAATGTGAAAAAAGTGTTACTTTGAATCAATTCTTTTATTTTTAAGGTAGAATAATCAACTGTTTTTTTTTTTTTTTTTTTTTTTTTTTTTAAGAAATCTATTGAATTTTCTTTTGCGTATGTTGACAGCTATGTGCTGGTTAAGTAACCATAAAAAAAATATGCGTAGGTTAGAAATAAAGCAAGTTAAAATATGCATAGGTTAAATAAGAAAATTAAAAATAAAACAAATAAAAAACTGTTGCAAATTTCAATATAACTATTTTATTAATAAATAGAACTATTAGGAATAAAATCAGGAAAATACAATTTACTTACCATAATGAATAACACAGCTCATATCTGAGGTTGTGCCAGGCAAAAATTAGGGCCACCCTTCAAACAATTCTATTTGATCAAAAAGGGCAGGGCCATTTTACAAAATTTAATTTAATAAATTGCGACCATTCTCAAAATTATTTTTCATACAATGAAAAATATCTCAATGAAAAATAAAATGCCAGGAATAGACTTTTAAAAAAGCTAATAATAAATTCATAATTTGCAGCATTCGATCCTGCAGTGTAAAATTTTATTTATCGCAAAATTAAAAAAAAGCATCAATCTTTGCATATAAAGTATGTCCTTTTCTTTTTTTTCTAAAAAATTAACGTTACTTACGATCTAAAAAAATAACGTTATCCGATCAAGGAGATAGATCGCCAGAAATGGTTGCCAATTGCCAATTTTGTTTGAAACAGTAATTTAACATTATTAAATACATAGCATTGTTAAAAATGGTGAATAATATAACCTATATTACTTTTAAATGCTAAAGGTGTAAAATTAACAACTATAATATAAATTAAAATAACTTTTATTAGTTGTTTTACATGTTTCGACTCTTCTGAGTCATTTCAAAAACAAAATGAGAATATTCTAAAGCTGCACGGGCTTTGAAGTTATTATTTACATGTACTTTAAAAAAAAATTACGCACGTTATCTATTATTTTTTACTTGATTGTTTATTTTCATATCTTTGAGCATGGAGTAATTCTAGTAATTCTATTGAAAGATATGAAAATAAACAATCAAGTAAAAAATAATAGATAACGTGCGTAATTTTTTTAAAAAGAACATGTAAATAATAACTTCAAAGCCCGTGCAGCTTTAGAATATTGTCATTTTGTTTTTGAAAATGACTCAGAAGAGTCGAAACATGTAAAACAACTAATAAAAGTTATTTTAATTTATATTATAGTTGTTAATTTTACACCTTTAGCATTTAAAAGTAATATACTATTACAAGGTGTTATATTCTATTATATTGTTATAATATAACCTAAATAAATAAATATAATAATAATAAATGAACATTAATAAAAAAAAAATAAAAAAACTATAAACTATTAAAAAAAAGGAACTTGCAAAGCAAATTAAAAAAATAAATTTATTTCCATATTGTTAAGCCCGAGAAGGGACAGATATTAAAATTATTTTATTTAGTCAATGCTGCAATAATGTTGCATTTTTATATTAAATCTTGCTCAGCCTATTAAATCTTAAAAAATTAAATTTAAATTTGAAACATGATATTAAAGCAACTTTAAAACATTTCATTTAGAAATCTAAATAAATCTTCAACTTTTTAAATTATTTGAACTTCTCATGTTTCTTGTCTGTTAGAATTTGATACAATACAAATTTTGCATTATGCATGTAAAACTGAAAAAAAAAGTTGAAGATTTATTTAGATTTCTAAATGAAATGTTTTAAAGTTGCTTTAATATCATGTTTCAAATTTAAATTTAATTTTTTAAGATTAAATAGACTGAGCAAGATTTAATATAAAAATGCAACATTATTGCAGCATTGACTAAATAAAATAATTTTAATATCTGTCCCTTCTCGGGCTTAACAATATGGAAATAAATTTATTTTTTTAATTTGCTTTGCAAGTTCCTTTTTTTTAATATCTCAAGTTTTTTAATAACAATTTAATATGAAGCAGATAAGATTCAAACGAGGCAAGTATGTGAAAGACTGCACATATCAAAATCAGTATTGGTAATATGAAATATACAGTTCAAACATTGATTATTCTGTAAACAATTAAAATAATAAAAGTAATTTTTAACAAAAAAAATGTATATAACGGACTTTAACGGATTGTTTCTCATCTTCATAATGATAATAAACGAATCATGTTCATTTTTGCAAATAATTTTATTCCATCGTGTAAAATACATTTGCAACCACTTTGGAAAGAGACACTAGTAAGCGGTGTGTGAAAGCTATTAATAAAATCTTATGTTGTTTTATCACATAAGAAGCATAAAAATAATAATGAGTATATATGAAACAACTGTATTCTGATTTTGTTATAAAATGTGTAGTTATGGAGGATGAAATTTTCAGCAAAATATTTCTTTTTGTAGCTGATTAAATATTTTACCTTATATTGACAATTTCTTAATTTAACATTTCTGTAGAAGCAAAATGTAAACATCTGCAAGATTTTTTACAAAACGTGTACGATCTGTTATTTTCATATCGTCACAAACAGTCCATTTATTGATCTCGTTTTCATTTGAATGCACCGGTTGGTTCCTATTTGAGACCACCAATTGGCGAATTCGTGCCAAATAGTCGATAGTTAGCCAGATGTAGATCTTTTATTGTTGGAAAGGCTGAGCAATGATATTTTTTGTCATGACGCGTTTGTTACGTATGACGTATTTGTTACGTCATCAAGTGATTCTTCATTCGACGTTTATTTGTATTTTAATGATATTTAATGATTTATAAGTTATTTATTACATGTTTTTTTAATACAGTTAAATAACACTTACGTCATTAAATGGTTATGTGATATATGATATTAAAAGAAAAAAAAGCATTGAAAAAATTTCATCATCTGCTTCTTTATTTAAAGCTTGATTTTTTTTTTTTATGTATGTGAGTGGCTACTCTTGTTACTTTAGAACAGTATAAATTAATTAATTGCAGTTTTCATGGAAGTCTCATGTTCACGAAGCGATCATACATGCGGTATAGTGATCGCCGCATTTACAAATTTCGTGTATTTTTGTGATCTCTATACAACGAGGTTGCTGTATCCAGTGATGTTTTTTTTTCGGTTTCATGTTCGCGAAGCGATCATACGTGCGGTACAGTGATCGCGGAATTAAGGAATTTCGTGTATTTCTCGGGGATTCCGATGCGACGAGGTTGATGTATCCAGTGATGTTTTTTTTTCGGTTTCATGTTCGCGAAGCGATCATACGTGCGGTACAGTGATCGCGGCATTAACTAATTTCGTGTATTTTTGGGGATTCCGATACGACGAGGTTGCTGTATCCAGTGATGTTTTTTTTTCGGTTTCATGTTCGCAAAGCGATCATACGTGCGGTACAGTGATCGCGGCATTAACTAATTTCGTGTATTTTTGGGGATTCCGATACGACGAGGTTGCTGTATCCAGTGATGTTTTTTTTCGGTTTCATGTTCGCGAAGCGATCATACGTGCGGTACAGTGATCGCGGCATTAACTAATTTCATGTATTTTTTGGGATTCCGATGCGAAGAGGTTGCTGTATCCAGTGATGTTTTTTTTTTTCGGTTTCATGTTCGCGAAGCGATCATACGTGCGGTACAGTGATCGCGGAATTAACGAATTTCGTATATTTCTTGGGATTCTGATACGACGAGTTTGCTGTATCCAGTGATGTTTTTTTTTCGGTTTTGTGTTCGCAAAGCGATCATACGTGCAGTACAGTGATCGCGGCATTAACGAATTTCGTGTATTTTCGTTTTTTCAACCTCACATTAATCGTTAACTTTTACGTAATATCGATGAAATGTGTATAAAATGTTGTTTTTTATTGCTCATATCATCTTTTTTATATCTATCTTTTTAAATTTGTCAAATAAAATATTTTATTTCACTCATAAATGCAGTATCTAAAAAAAATCAACTGTGTATGGTATAATTTAATAATTCTGTATTTAAATTATCATTCTTTTGTCCAAATTGTTTTGAACTAATAAAATTTTACATTCGTTACATTGTTACTCTCGTATAAATGCAATATATTTTTCAGTGACGTTTTTATCGCTAAATTCATTACTTTTCCTATGTGTAACTATTTAAAAATTAAGAATGGCAACATTTTACCACTTGCTTATTGTGGGTTACAATATGATAAATGTAAGTAAACAATTTAGAAATCGCCAATATGGCATCATTTTTAAAAAGCGCCAAATGGTGGCTTGAAATAGGACTATGCCGAATGCACCATTGTTATATAATGCCCTGAATCAATGAACTTTCCTTTATGCAAAATAGCAGATTTTGTTTTAAAGGTTATATTATTTATTAAAACCTTTTGGTTTGAAAATCCTGTTATAGGGCACGTAATTTTAAAAGTTTTATTCGGACCCATAGAGACATTTGTTGAAGAAAATCTGGCTAGTTGCACAAACAAATATTTTCCACAAGAATTTAATCGAGTTTGACACATTTTAGTTCTGTTTTTGCAATGAACACAGGCAATGTTTTCAGTCTGCCATCGTGTTAGGAGATCATTGATATCAACTGCATCTTCCCTATTATCAAAGTCATGTGGAAATCTCACAATAAATGCACTAAATGGTTCTGTACTAATACATATATCTCGATAACTTGGGCAATTACTACATTTCTCCCAAAGATCTTGCTTCAGTTGAAAAAGATCTATGACATTGACTTTTTGTTTTGACAAATTTTCCAGTAGGTAATCAAGAAATTCTAACGGGTCTTGATCAGTACCATCATGAAACTTTACATGAAGTGTTTTTCTGACTTCAAGTGTATCTACGGTTTCAATCTGTGGATTTTGCAAAGTAGTGAATATTTGTTTCAAAGCTTTTGTTGTAGGACCAGGATCAATAACTCTTTCCTGAATTTTTTTAACTAATTCTGGGATACAGAAGAGAGTTTGCAACATAGTATTTGCGTAACACGAACGATCTGTATTTGTAAAGCCTTTAAAGACAAAGTAATTTAAATCAGTAATATGGTTTTTATTATTTTTTTTCACTAACAATTACTGATATGTCAGATGAAACAACCATTTTACTCTCAGGGTATTTTCTGGAACATAGAGCTAATTGTGGCAAATTCCTTTCTAAGACGATCATATTCCTTAATAGCATTTGGTGAGGCATAAACTTTACTTGCATCAAATTTAAGAAGATGTAAACCTTCTAAACTTGTGACTCTGGATACTAAAGCAACATAAGACATGCCACTTTCAAAAATGTTAGGACCCAAGTTAATCATTACACAATTCAGGCTCATTCCTTGACTTAATTTCACGATTTCCTCGATAATATCGCGAATATTTATTTGATGTATCACTTAACGGTTCAGACAGAGATACTCTTTGTATAGGGTTAGGATACTCTTCAATTGGGCCATTTAAATCAATGAAATGCCGAGAGCAAACATACCAGTCTCTAGTCACCGTTTCTGTATTTGTTATACCACAAGCAGAAAGCCATTCGTTACATTTACTCAAGTTTTTCTGTGATTTAGGAAAAGGGAAAAACAAAACTCCCAGCATATAGTCTTTGTAAAAGTATCGTGCATCACTCTTGCAACCAGAAAATTTGCATTTTTTCACCATGTTGAATTTTAGTAATCATCGATTGAGAGAGAAATTTAAAAACGCATTTCGTAACATCACAGGATCACTAGATAAGTAAATATCGAACATTCATCCAATTTTGATAAAGGCAGTAACATCTAAATTAAAGTCCAAATACTGCTTAAAGTGATAAAAACATAACACGGAATATTTAAAATACCTTTTTAATGTAGATCGTTCACAACTATTGGTGACATCTTCGGATCTTAAAGATAAATACAATATTCTCGCATATTTTTGAAATAGTAAACATATACCACGAGATCGCATGTCCAAGGCTAGCAGGTGCTTAAATTGGCCAAAACTGGGAAACGTAAAAAATTATTATTTGTTTTTATTTTTATTGCTTCTTCAATCTATCGATCATCGCGTGCCAAATTTTAGCTAATTATTTTAAATATTCCGTGTTATGTTTCATCACTTTAAGCAGTATTTGGACTTTAATTTAAAGACTCCACGTTTAGTATATTTAGAGTTTTTTGATTGGAGGATTTATTTTTTTACAGAATTAGGTGTTTTGAAGAAAATTTGTGGAAGCGCGTACAAAAAGTCGGAAAAACTCTAGTAAATTAACTCGTTCAATGGGATTTCCTATGTTAAATTAACATTAGGATGTCACACTGGAAATAAATAAGCCTTGCGCTACCGCGCAAGGCTTAATAATAAAAAAATTTAACTTTAAATTATAATAAAAAAATAAAATGTAATAGATAAGTCAACTATACAGACGTCAAAAAATAAGGGTTGTTGTAATTGATATAAATGGCGCCATGTTTTGTACAGTTGTATTTCTCCTGGCTCGGATAATACGTAAATACCAAATTATCAATTGGGACTTAAAATTTTCTAAAGAGGGTGCTAATCGCAGCTGTCGGTAAAGGAAAAGGATATGTCTTTCACTCACGCGCCTATTTTTTTTAATCGGTTATAAAAAGAAAAATAGTCCCCAAAGTTTGGGGATTTTTTCCTCTAATAGGAACTTGGCGATTATGCTTGTATTAGTCGAAATTTTGGAAAGCGTGAAAATAAAAAAATCGTCAAATATCGGTGAGTCAGTGTAACAAATCTGGTGCCAAGGAAATTGTCCCTTTTACTAATGTTAAAGAGCCATTGAAATCATTATTCATTGTAAACGCGTTTGAAAATGTTAGATACACAAATGCGGAAATTTTTTTTCTTGTAATATAAAACATCAGAACACCAATAT
Source organism: Maratus michaelseni (assembly GCA_963931845.1). Lineage (NCBI taxonomy): Eukaryota > Metazoa > Arthropoda > Arachnida > Araneae > Salticidae > Maratus > Maratus michaelseni. The sequence goes on along the minus strand of OZ007592.1, from coordinate 369,847,018 downwards.
AACATCAAATCTGAAATTGTGCAAAAAAATAATCATTATGAACAAATTAAAAATACATATAATGGAATGGGCTTTCACGGGACTTTCCTGAAGCGAGGTTATATATTTTTCCCACAAGATGGCGTATTCGAGCACTTGAATCGGCTATTAACTCCATTTTTCACGTATTATTTTAATGAAACGTTCAAAGAATTGTTTATTTTTCTCTAGATTTGAAATTTGTAGTTTTGAATGGCAACAGTATTCGTTTGTTTATATCTTTTAATCCGTTGTTTATAAAAGCTGGTTATCCGTTATTTTTAATTTAGACCTTAAAACATTATAATTGGATAGCTTTTGAAATCTTAGAAAATAATGAAGAATAGATATGATACAAAGCAGATTATGTGTATATTTCCGTAAATTAGTCAATCGGCATACAAACGGCATCAGAATACTTACGCCAAACATGGCCGCGATACGTTTGCCTTTTCTCTAGGATGTGTAAAACCCGGAATCGTCACATCACTTGCGTATTATAAAAATAGATCATATTCCTAATACGTGGTTAGCTTAAATGATTCATCGGGTTTCAAAACACTGTGTATTGAAAGGTATACGGCCTACAAAGACGGGTGATTCATGACAAGATACATACACTCACCAAGTTTAAAAACCCGCCTCGTGAGTCGCGTGCAAGCTAGATGGCAGGAGAGGGTGCGCAGGTCTGGGTGATGTTCCTCTGTTGCCACGCCCATCTCCAGGTCACCAGGTCTCACGCCATGTGATTTCTTCCTGTGGGGTTATGTGAATAAGGCTCCTATAAGGGGAGCTGACGCATATCCATTCTGTTGCCCAAAATAACCGCCATATTGTGACCTAGCTCAGCATTAGTAAACCGCCTGAGCAGGTGTTCAACGTCCCCATTAATGTCCCTCGCCGTCCACTAGTACGGTAAGCTAACCGGTTTTAGCTTGGTTTTTGATCCGCTGGGTCATTAAATGGCGGTATGATTCAGCCTGTATTATAGGAGCTCTATATGTGAAGGGCAAAGTTTATGTATTACCAATGCCAACAATGCTGCGAGGATTGCAGTAACGCATCACTGCTGCTGTGACGGACATTGACAGAAACATATGGACGGAACTGGATCACCGTTGGAATGTGTACCAGGAGACAAAGCTCGCCCACATTGAAAATTTTGTAGTATGTACCAGGAACTTGGTGAGTGTATGTATCTTTTCATTTATCATCCGTCTTTGTACCTCGTATACTTGTAAATAATTAGTCTTTTGAAACCAGATGAATCATTTAGGATAACCCTGTAGAAAATAGGGATAACTGTTAAAAGTTACACACACAGAGTGCGTACAATTTTACCGGATTTTTTTATTAGAATTTTTCTCCTTATTTAGTCGAAGAAAATTGTTAAAAAATCTGTAATTAAACGAAACGATTATAAATTCTGCTGTTTAAATATTAAATAGAAATCTCCTAATAATAATTAAAGATGTGTAGACTCCTTGTAAATTCCAAGGAGTGTTCGCATCTTTCGCACATAACAAATATAGAGTGGTCATAAAAAAATGCCAATAATTAACTGACAGTCTAGTGACTGTAGCGTTCATAGAATGATTTCGGTGTATACTCTTTAGAAAGAGATGAAGAACAATACTAAACCGCACAGAGTAACGATTACGGCGGCAAACTTTTGAAAATTTCAAATAGTAAGACCGTCTTTTTTTGCATGGAAAATAATTTATTTGTGAAGGAAACATAAATGACATTAAAATGGCATCAATGACATTAAAACGGTGAATCAAATTACTCGCAAAGAATAATAATACAACCAAAAATTTGAGAATGGTAAATGGCAAAAATTAAAGGTATTATTTGGACTACATTTTCAAATGACCTGCAAATAAATATTACAATTAGAAATAGTGTTACGGGTTTTGGCAGCTTGCAAGTAATTCACGGAATCCATGCGGAATCCTTGAGGACGCATCATCCTTCACGGAAGGATGATGCGTCATTTTATTCAATTGACTAAACACAATTTTTAAAACAATTGCCTAACATATATACAGACATAAAAACGAATTTGCTCATAAAAATACAGAGTGTCCCATAAATCCGCTCGTATTTAAAGAAAATCATAAACCATGAAATAAGTTGTCGTTTTTGAGTGCAGTTTATACCATAATAATTGTCAAAGTGTCAGAATTTTGGTAGCGAAAATTAGTTACTAGTTAATAAATTTCTAGTACAAATAAGACGAATTTTAATTCATTTTAGAAAATCATTAAATATTCGTTATCAGGACTCGTCATGTTTGAAGGATTTCGATTATTTTTTTCTTTTATTGCTACAAGCAACAATTTGAGACTTGACCAATAAGAAAACAGTGGGGATATGGATCACGTTCTGAAAATACTCAAATACGATCATATACCGGATGTTCTAAAATGGACTGACTGAGTTTAAAATTCAATAACAACTTTCAAACGGTGAAAGATATTTACAAATTCTTGCAGAAATGTAATGTATGATGTCAATTTTTTTTTTAATGTGATTTCTGATTTAGTTTGAAATATCAGCAATAGATGGCGTTGCAAAGCAATAGACAGCCAATCGAGACAAAAGCAGAAACCATCCAGCATTGATGTGAAAGAAAAAGAGGTTCAATACATGAAGTGAGTTTCATTCAACAGTACACTCTTAGTCAGAATCGGGCACTAAGTACAAGATTGTATTAGCAAACGATACCCACTCCATACAATACACCTCTTTCCTTCGCATCAATACTGGGTGATTTTAGTTTTGGCTCGGATTGCACTCCTATCACTCGCAGCGTCATCTATTGTTGGTGATTCGAATTAAAAACAGGAATCGCTTTAAAAAGACTCCTGACATTCGACATTACTCTCCTGCAAGAATTTTTTAATATATCTGTCACCGTTCGGAAGTTACTGAATTTTAAAATCAGTCAGTTCATCTTAGGACACCCGGTATAATGTAGAAATCGCACACATGACTTCTTAAGTCGATTCAATATTAGTATTTTTAAATTTAGTGCTAACATTTCCTGCTATTTACAAAAATAAATAAATAAATAAATAAATAAATAAATAAATAAATAAATAAAACCTTACACACGATTAAAAGATTCTTTTTTTTTTTTTTTTTTTAATGTAAATATTAAATGCATAATATCGTTTAAAAGAGATTAAACCGAATGAAAAAAGTCGAACTCATGAATTAAAAAAAATAATTTTATTCTTCTAAGAAGATTATTATATAGTTACTGTTGAAAAGAAATGCAAGTTGCACTTTTATATGCTATTTTTCATTTAACTATTCATCAAGTGATTTTGTTACTTCTTTTATAGGGCTTGGGATTGGGATTATAGTATTTTTTTTTATTTCATTAATCGTCAATATTTCTAAAGTATTATTTATTAAGTGGAAGAAAATAAGTAGTTTTACTATACTTAATAGTTTCATCTTCAAAGTTTTTTAAAGTACAAATGATGAAATGAAGAAATCATGTAAAATAGTTTGAACTTATTTACTTTTTTGACTTCCTAAAATTGTTGTATATATTTTGTAGAATGTTTGTAATTAATAAATAATTAATTGAAATAAAGTTTTCAGATTAAAATTGTATTTGTGGGAAAGTCATGCGTAAAATAATTCTGATTTATTTACAATGAAAAGTTTTAATTAAAATAGTTAGGATTGTAACGTAAAACTTGTCTAACATATATACAGACATAAAAATAAATTTCTCATAAAAACTACAGAGTGTCCCATTAATCCGTTTATATTTTAAAAAGTCATAAGCAATTAAATAAGTTTTCAGGGTTTTGGGTGAGGTTTATACCATATAAATTGTCAGAATTTTGGTTGCGAAAATTAGTAACTAGTTAATAAATATGCAGAAAAAATAAAACAAATATTAATTTATTTTAGAAAATCAATAGTTATCTGGACATGTCACCTTTGAAGAATTACGATTATTATTTATTTTACTGCTAAAAGCAACAACTTGACCAATAGGAAAACTAGTCGTTGGGGGCCACCGTAATACTTACCCATCATCGTTATGCATAATATAAAATATTAAATAAAACACGTGTAAACTATTTATAAAATGCATTGCAATTCGAATAAAATCATGGCTTGATGACGTCATAAACTTTAAATGCTCTATTACTGAATTGCGTAAAAGAAACATCCTTATAACTCCAAAAATTATAATCATATTAAATGGAAGTTTACTGCGTCGGATTAAGCGTCTCATTTCCAATTATAATATATCTTTGAATTGAAATTTGAATGAAATACTGGGTCAGGAAAAATCGAAGATTGTGGAAATAGGATTCCAAATATCTCGGCATCTAATTTTTCGATTGACTTCATTATTTATGCAAAATTTGTTTTTTATTGTCTTTTATATTCACTCTTTAAAATAAACAATTTCAAAAATTTTTATATACCTTTTATCAGAACGAATATTTCGAGAGTCCGAAAAAAATAGCTCCGGATAATCGAGGTTACTGACATTAAACAAGCTTCTTTCCATTATTGCATACTAAGTACATACCAAATTTCAAGTCTTTATCTCAATTTGTTCGGGAGATGGAGCGTTTACAAACACACTCAAGGACGGACGGAAGGCAATTTTTTTTTTCTAAAAATATGTTTTTCGGAATCTCCAGTGTCTGAAACGTGTAAATCCGTCAATTTTTTTTTTCGATTTTTAAAACGATTACAAGACGTATATACCGTAGGTAGATACCCTAGACGTAGATGTACAAGACGTAGATACCGTATACTACGTATGATGGATAAGTAATAGTGGAATATGGAACACGTTTTGAAAGTACACAAATGCGACCATACATAATGTAGAAATCGCATACATGAGTTCATTGCCAATTCCTGATTACACTGAAGTATCAAATCTTGAAGATTTTTTTTTCGTAATTAAAAGTTTAAGAAAAAAAACAGAAAAAAAAACCCAGTAGGAAAGTAAATATTGAACGTAACACGATAAACAAGTTTTAAAAAAAGGATAATAATATCCGCTAAAACTCCTAGAAATTGATCAATAAATTTTGAAACTAATTATTGAAGACAGATATTATCACTATTACAATTTAAATGACAAATCGGGGATCGAGGGGGGGGGGGGGATTTCAAATAAACCAAAAAATACCTTTTCAAATTTTTTGACCGGACTCAACAAACTACGACTTGTTATCCTGAATTAGTTCATGCGACCGACATTTGAAATCTCTAGAGGGCATTGTGGTACCGAAATACAAACGTAACAATTTTTGAAGGATCGAATAAAAAATTAGAGTAGTAAAACGTCTGCCTCATGTTACAACTTCGGTTCATTTCCTTACTTTCTCTTTATTATTAATATTGCGGAAAATATCTTAATATTTTGGAATTATCAGATAAAATATGTGAGGAAAGAAAATAATAAATATAATATACGGTGTGTTTTCCTAGAAATCTTTTTATTTTCAAAAATTCATAGAAAAATACCAAATTGTCGTATCAAAAATTATGACACTATGTCGGTTATTTTGTGGCAAAAAAAAAATAGAAAACTATTACGTTATGGCCATCACAAAACTTTCTTATGTATTTCGGACAAATCATCGAATTTCGGCACTCCTTCTTTGATGACTGCAACCGAAATTGAATGATACTCTATTCTTATCACGAGAATTTTAAATTTGATGTTTCGTTGAAATTTGCGCACATAAACTGGAGCTATAAGCATCCCATATATCGAAAAAACCATCTTGAGTGATTTTGCTTAAAAACTATTCGGTACCAGTTGACACAATAATAGAAAATTCCATCCTTTTTCTACACAGTAGTTCGAGCGCTTATAAAAATTGTGTCAGACACAGACCCACAAACCGATATTTTCAGAAACAGTCAAATCGTGTTCAGGTTCTTATACAACGTATAAATCCGTAGAAAACCGGAATCAAAATTACTCACGAATCCACTACTTTCTTCTTGTATAGATAGAAGAAAGTAAAAATACAAAATGCAGCATAGCAGTGCCACCTGTTATATAATTTAAGCGAAAACCTATTTAACTTATGTAAAAGTCTAACAGAATATGAAGTTTGGTGAAATTCCGTGTATTAGTTCTTGAGATTGAGCGGAAATTGAAAAAAAAATAGTAGAGCAGCGCCACCTATTTGGCGATTTACGCCAAAAACTATTCAGCACCAACTTATATCAAGGTCTAACTGAATCTAAAGTGTTATTAAATTCCGTGCATTAGTTCTTGAGATAGGGCGCCCACAAAATTTTTGTCCCCTACAGACACACAGACAAATACACGCAGAGACAGACAGACATTTTCTACGAGACAGACGTCACAGACAGACATTTTCTAAAATCTGTCAAATCGCGTTCGGGACCTTCTAAACCGTACAAATCCGCCGAAAAACGGTATTCGAATTTTTTCATGAATCCAGTATTTTCTTCTTTTAAAGACAGAAAAAATTAAAAATGCTATAATAATGAATACGTGGCCTTGAAGATTCAAATGCTAGTACACCTTAATCCTTTCACGACGGACACCATTTTACGAAATTTTATTATTCAATACCAGCAATTAATTAATACCAGTAAGAAAGTAAATATGGTACACATTTACCCTGAATTATTTTTTAAACTGAATTCGGACATTTGCTAAGTCTCTTAAGCGGTGTAAGTCTTTCAGTAAGGCAATTTGTTAAGTTTTGATGAATTTTTGAAAGGTGAACACTGAACATCTATAAGACAGTCATTGAGCATTTTTTCTCCATGAAATAATCGAAGATTTGACAAGTCTTATGTTGCAAACCGCACTCTAATGCGACAGTTTTCTTAAATTCGTATGAATTACAATATGCCACTAACAATTACTTCACAATCACATAGAATATTTCTTCTTACATTCCATCAATAATAACGCCATTCCCTTTTAAACTAATTTTTAAAGGATTGTAAAACACTTAAAAAAATTTCGTTCGACTAAGGTAAAGCTAGGAGAGTCTGCGCACAATTCAAAAGAATAACAATAAAAAATCTAAATATTAATTTTTTGCTAAACTATCCATGAATAATTTTGACTTCATTTGTTTTTTATGCATATCCATTGCTATTTTGTTGTTATGTTGTAATTTAATAGAACAATTGTAATAAAACCAAGAAAGTTATTTTGCGCAATCTGTCCTTACAGGGTTGGTGTGATTGCGCACATGGGTAGGAGAGATTGTTACTAATAATAACTACAATTAAATTGTTGACAATAATAATTGCACTTAAATGACATTGTTGTAAGGTTTTTGTGAACAAATATTATTGTATTAGGAGTGAATATTTCAACCTAATGATTAAAGAATCAGAAAAAGGAAATAATTTTAAAAACGATAAAAAAATTTTAATTAAAGGAAAAATATTAAAGAATCAGAAAAAGCAAGTCCAAATAAGATTACAAAATAGCATTAAGTTACTTCATAACACGTTTAACTTAAAATTAGTCCATTTTAATTTTTCATTTTTTAGGCAAATTTACCAAGAAGCTGCGTAATCTCTCCTAGCTCGGAAACTAATGGAAACAATGCGCCATCTCTCCTAAGTAGCAGATGCGCAAACTCTCCAATTTTAGTAGGAGAGATTGCGCGGCCTTTTATATAAACATGGCCGCTACTAAAGCGAACCGTTGATGTTCACATTGTTAGTCTACATTAGTAGCTAATGAGAAATCATTTAAGTTTAAAATATTTTGTACTACTGTCATTGTATAGAAATTCTGATGAATAGGTGTGAAAATTCAAGCACTTACTTTGGAAAAACAAAACAAAATGCAGAACTCACTCTACTCCTTCCCCCAGAACCTCTATGTGCGCAATCTCTCCGCCCGCGCCATCTCTCCGGGCTTTACCTTATATTCTTGTTTCTCAAATAGCGCGTTTTTTCCACTTTTTGATAATTTGCAGTGTAAGTAAGGTTATAATGTTTTTAATAACAAATATACTTCATGAAATTCCAATTTGTGCTCGCCAGGTAGCTTGGAGGAAGTGAACACTGTATTCTAGTTCTCACCAAATGTTCGCTAACATGTCTTCTGTAACATTAAACAGAGCATCTTTTATCTTAGCCTTCAGCCCTTCAACGTCAGCAACTGGTGTGGCAAAGACTCTGTCCTTGATATAGCCCCGAAAACAAAAATCAAGAGGAGTAGTGTCAGGAGAGCGTGGGCACCAAGGTGTTGGCCCGTCCCTTCTATTCCTCAGGCCAAGAAATCTTTCGTATAGGAACTCAAGCACTATGGAACCCCAGTAAGGCTCTACTCCATGTTAACAATCCATGTGTGAAATTCTTTTAACTGAGGTGCAATGAACAGAATTCAACACAGATTCACCACTGGTTTACATAGAAGTTAGTGACCCTACATAAGAGAGAGATTGGACATTGACGAAATGTCCTCCATCTTAGTTCCAAAGTCAATGGATCGGCGTTGAACGTAATACAATTTACCAGTGTTTGACATTTTTCGATCTATTAAAGTCATGGGATAATCTTTTTATATAACTTCAGAAATACATACAGAACATAGATATACATTTGCTTTTTGTACTTTAGTGAATAAGAATTCTATTAAATGCATTTTTTTTTTTTTTTTGAATGAACTAGAAGTTATGTTATTTCGAATCTGATCGGGAGTAGATGAATGTCTTGAAAGAGGATAATAAATTTTGATACTCTTAAACGGTAATGGAAAAAAAAACAAATTATACTTTGTAGAATTTGTGGTTCTATATTGAACTTTCGATCCTCTCTTAACAATAGATATTATAATTATTAATTGAATTGTTTAAATTGAATTATCGATTCTTTATGTATATAAAACACTCAGTTGCTTGATATGTTAAATAAAACGAATAAAAATAATAATGTTTTGAATAAATAAATGAACTAACGAATTTTTAACTATCGAATATACATTTATGTATAAAATTCCCGTTATTCAGCCGTCATATTTCTGACTTGCTTTTATTAACAGCAGTCCCTATTTAATTATCATACTTTTAAAAATTTATTTCAACGTCTGTAGCACTACTCATTCTAATATTATATTTATTGAATCTGTATACTTAGATTTTATAAAGTGATAGCAGTAGCTAGAAGTTAATTTAAAAGGTAAAATAGGAATCTCTTCATTTTAAGCTTTTCTTAAATAATGCATATTTTTTTAGGAGGGTTATATTGTATGCTCAATCTTTATTTTTTAAATCTTCAATGCAATAATATTTAGTTTTTAATAATTACTGTTATTTAGGTCTGTATAATAAACTAAGGATAGTGGGGAAAATTTAATAATTTTGTTTATTTTCAGGCTAAAATTCATTTTACGTGAAAATCTTAGAAAAATTACATTTATTTTTTCCAAATAGTGTGAAATTAAAATAAAGTTCAAATACGCTGAATGTATCGCGCTGTGATGTAATTTTTTTAAAAGTTCTATGCACAATTATCTAAAAATCCTTTACAGCGTAATGGTGACAAACGCTGGAGTTGTAACTAAAATGGCGGATTTACCAAATCACCCAGCGCGCCAATGTCCAGTCTCTCTACATTCAGGGTCACTAATAGAAGTGAACGGAGAGCGCCATCTATTGCACAACAAAACTGTTAAAAGTGAACTATCCAATGATACATTTATTACATTATTACATTCAATGGTTATTTTGCAATAAGTTGTTATAATCAGGGCAAGACTTTGTGCTAACCCTGTAGTAACATTAACAAAATATTCTAATAGAACCACTGACTGACGGATTCTTAACAACATATTTACTATTACTATTTTATTGGGAGAAAAATATAATAAGTTTTGTATATTACAACGTTGTATATTTCGTTGTACGTATTGTACAACGAATAGGAAAGTAAATGTAGTTTTGCAGTAAAAATAGATAAGAAAAATCCATTGGACTGAAACATTCTAAAGAACAAACTTATTACTTTTAGGATATATATATATATTCTGACAGGTAAAAATATCTATATTATTGCCAAAAAATCTACTAAATTTTGAATTTGCATAAGGAATAGAACAAGGTATGTAATTTTGCAATAAAAACAGATAACAAATGAAACATTTGAATGAAAAAAAATAAAAAATACTGGATAGGTAAATACAGTTTAGTTATCCTGCAAATAATCAAAAGGGTAAAAATAGTATTTAATAGTAAAAACCTGAGAATAAGAGACAATTACTAAGTAAATAAACATTAATTGTTAATGTAAAAAATAATATTATTTTTCATTATAAAAGTTTAAATTGTGAATTAAAATCAGCACAGAAATTTCCATTACAGATACGAAATAGATATAAAATGCAATTTTTAAAGAAATTTTGGCAGTATCAATTTATTTTATGAATGTTTTTTTCTTTCATTTAGAAGAAAAAATTAATCTGACTGGAATCTTATTTTTTTCATAAGTATTAAATAAACAGATATTGCTTTAAAGAGATTAGACAGAAAGAAAAGAGAATGAATATACAAAATAATACTTCTGTAAGAAGATTATTAATTAGTTACTTTTGAAAAGAAATGCAAAGTGTTGAACTTTTTGGGGTATTTTGTATTAAATAATTTTTCATGCGATATTGTTAGCTTTTGAAACGTATTTGGAATCAAACCTTTAATTTCCTTCTTTGTTTAATCTAGAAAATTGTAAAGTTTAATTTATTAAGTAAAGAAAATAAATAGTTCTAAATTATTTGTTTAATCTTTAAAAAAATTAACAGTAATAATTTTTTTAACTAATAAAGTATTATAGTATCGTTTCCTTTTGCTTTATGCACACAAAAATTTGGCGTAAAACTTGTATTACTTAAAGATATACCGTAATTTCGCGCGAATGCTCCGCGGCTTAGTTAAGTCTTTTTCAAACCGGAAATTTTATTGAAAATAAGAAGTCAAATAAGTGCTAAGCAGAAGCAAGTCACATTTTATTTAAAATAAATTCTGGTATGAAATCGAATTGTCTGAGGTGCGGCGTATACGCGCGAAATTACGGTATATATATATATATATTAATATAATTTTATAGATTTTGAAGATAGTAAAAATAAATGGCATTGGAAGCGATCACTTCTTTCGCTTAAAATGATTTATTAGAGTGACTAGGCGCTCATTAAATTGACGTGTGTTGTCAAAATAATCTCGACAAATTTTAAAGAGTTCTTATAGTTAGCATACATGTTGATTGAACTTGTAGATTGGATGTTGATTGGACATTAATGAATTTCTGAATAATATTTATCCTCTAGGAAATAAGTATGTATTGTGCAAAAAACGTCGTAATAAAACACCATAAAATATATAAATTATCACAGTTGATAGTGATAATTTAGATATTTTATGATGCTTATTACAAGGCTTTTGTGTCTTTTTAAGTGTGTTCGTAATTATATAAATATAACATATAGTCGTCGTCTGGTCCGTCCTTCCGCGTATAATAGCGCAAAAAATACCCAACCAAAAGGTTTGAAATTAATTTTATATAATCGTTGCAGAGATTTATCGAGTCATTTCAAAATTAAAAAAATCGAATCAAAACTGAAAAGATATTAATAAAAATTTCTGCATTCCATTAAATCCCATCATACATAATCTATTTAATAAAAGTGCAAGTCATGTGACTGCGGAAAACAAATAAGGGTTAACAGCTCGTTTTTTCATATGCCAGACGGCCATTTTTATTCAAAATTATTTTTTCGAATAAAATTGCACAAAAGTTACATTTTTAGAAAAATCGTTAAATTTTTTTTTGTTTGAGAGATGAATAACATTAAAAATGTACAGATTCTGAGACAACTTCAGTTGAAATTAGGCTAACAGCCCAATATTTATCTCAGTATCCACTAAAGTAAATAAACACAAGAGATTCGTTCATAGTGAATCATAGAAATATTAAACCATGTAGGTAATCATTTGCAAAGCAAGTTTTCCATGGTGAGTTTTGCAGCGCTGTTTGGTGTTGATAAAAAACTTCGCATCTGTAAACGTGGCATACGTGATAACAGAAAAGGCATGCTCATTTCGCGATATAATTTATCTCACTGAAATAATATAGATGATTTTTTTACATTGTAAAACTAGTTATATTAAGAACGCACTTCATTTGTCATGTTTAACGTACAATATCCAACTTGTTTATTCTTATTTCTGAGCGCATTTTACTTCAAAATAAGATGGAATTGTGATAAAAACTAAATTGATTTATTAATAATAAAATTGCACAGTTGACTCCTTGCATAAATCAAGAAACATTTTCTCTTCATTTTCCAAAAGTCATCTTGAATTAAAAATATGAACACAAAACTATGTCTTCAAGAGAAAATGTAATTGAAACGGGTAAAGCGCCAGAAGAAAATCTTATAAACCAAATTAATTACTCTGACGAAAAACAACTCTTTGAAATTAACTTTTTAAAAGTTTTTTTTCGTACCAAGAATGCATTTAATGAAGCAATTTAAATTACCAGTTGCAGTTTGTTATGAAAAAATAGTAATTTATAAATAACATTAAATGCTTTTAATGTTTAAGGTAATTTCCTTTTCGAATATTCTTCATATCTTTCCTGTCTTTTATAATAATAATGATACAACTAATAATAATAATTATTACACTAGATCACTCATATTACAACATAAGATAAATCTACCCTATATATATAAAATCCTAATGAAACGAATTTGTGAAACGATTTTATGAAACGAATTTATGAAACGATTTTATGAAACTACTGATTAAACGACTGATTATGTTTCAGGGCTATTTTTAATAAAATATTAAACGCTTGATGGTGAAATTAATACCAATTGTCCATAAAAATCCTTCGGATGTCAAAACTGGTAATAGAATTTTGAAATTGGAATTAGTTTTTGAGATATTAATTTTTTTCTAATTTTAATGACATTTCTGTAATGATGGCAACTAATTACTCAGTTTTTTTGTGACAAAAAAGGGAAAAAAATAAAAAAGGATCCCGATAGGGATTATTGATTTATTTTTATTCGTCATTTTCAAATTGAAATTGAATTTATCTTTTATTTCAATCGATAATGAAGACAAGATTGTGATTAAATTATGTTTTTCACGAAAATTAAAAAAAAAAAAATCAAATTTCTATCGTCAGGATTCAATCGTCTGTCAGCATTTAATTTAATTTATAAACTGAAAATATTTTGAATAAATTCGTCCAAATGACGTCATTTATGTAAATACGTCATTTATGTTTATACAATTTATTTAATATAAAGAAGCCATTTATCTATTTTTATGTACAAAAAGAGGTAAATTGAAAGACAATTATAAATAAATTGTATATATACATATAAATACATGTATAAACAAGCATAAAAGTTCGGTGCTTTTCCAGTATATGGGGCCTTGACGAAACAGAGAAAATAGCCTTGGCGGAAAAGGAAATTTGGCAAATTACTTTCTGTCAACCTATTTACTTTGTCATTTCGTATACAGAAGCATTTTTTTCAATATTTATACAATTTGTTTAGCGTAAAATGTCATTTATCCTATTGTATATATAATAAGAAGTAATTTGTATAGAAAAAACAATAATAATATACGTATAATTAAAATACGCAAAAAAAATACGCAAAAAGCAAAAAAAATCGTCGAATTTGTTTCCATGGCTGTTTATGTAATTTGGCACCAAATCTCACTTTCTGATGCCCGAATTGCGCCAAGCTTTTTAAAAAAAGCGTCAAGACCCCTATTATAGAAAATCACCAAAAGTTCATTGGGTTTGTTTTCATAACTTTTGGCAACAAATATATGTATATTAACGAATCTATTCGTTTTTGAAACTCGAATTACGACAAACCTAAAAGCAAAGGATCCTATAATGGAAAAGTACCCGATTTTCTTATGGACAATATTCAAGTTACATAACATGGTGTAAAATTATCGCGGATAGCGAATATGTTTAAATATCTCATCAATTGATGCCGAATAAATGCAGGCATGCATGTACAAAATATTTAATTAATTTTGTATGATAAATAATTATTAGAAAATTCGTATATACATATTAATTAAAATAAATAATTTATATATTTAAAATAACAAGAAAATATGCATGATGGTGCACTAAAATACAGAGAGAATTAAAACCTGTTACTGAAAATGTCTATAACATAGTGCTAGTTCTTAATGTTATTCACAAGCAGATGGAATTTTTCTCATCCTTAAACGGAAAGGTAGAATAGAATACAGATCGTTGTTATAAAAGTGCGAGAGGTAGCCACAATTTAAACCTAACCATTTTATACAAGCTGGTTTTCAAGGTGTGATTGATTTTACTTACCAATCCCTAAAACAGTCGTCAGTTCTCGCAACAGCTATGTATGAGGCCATGATAATAAAAAAATGCCCCATTAAAACGTTAAAAGCATGGCAAACCAATTACAGATTTACCAATATTTTTAAAACGAAGCACGCTGTCATGTTTTTAGAGGCCTCGAAGTCTGAGCGGGGGTTGGCGAGCGTAGCTCGCAGGGGGTAGGCCCCCTAGTAATATATAAAAATAAATTGGAATAAAACACCATAAAAATGTCTTATCACGGTAAATAGCGATAATTTGTCTATATATATTTTATGGTGTTTATTACAAGGATTTTGTATATTATTTAGTCTTATTCCTTAGTGCATTTTACTTCAATATAAAATAGAATAGTGATAAAAATGAACTTTTTTTATTAAGACTAAAACGTCAAAGTTCATTTCTGAATATTTTCTCTTTACATTTTTCAAAAGGTAATTTTCAGAAAAAGAATTCAGAGGACAAAACAACAGAAAATACATCAACAGAACATACATGATCTTCAACAGAAAATACATGATTGAAACATATAAAGCAGGCATGTTAAACACGTGGACTGTGGTTCACATTTGGTCCGCCGACAACTTCTCTGTGTGTTGCCAGGCTTTTTGCATTTTCCCTATATTTGACTCACCTCATGTTTAAAGCAGAAAATATATTTTACACGAACACACATACATAAACCATGTCTGCAGTGTTACAAAGTTGGAGAATTTTTTTATTCAAGATATCTACCTTTCAGAATAATAACCTTATCTTTATTTAAAGACAGGCATCCCGTGATTAAATAAAGAAAGGATTATTTGTAAGAAAATATAATTGGCAGCTAGTTTGAATAAAGAAAAATTCGCAGTCTGGCAACATTGCCGTGGTTTTAGAGATGGCAAACATCGGAAAGTATGGTAAAAGTACATTATGTCTGATTTATTAAAATTTCACCTCCAAGAGATTGCAGATGCAAAAATAATCAATTGCAAAGCTACAAAAAGCAGATTGTAAATATGAAATTTTTCTATTAGTTTTTTATATAAATTTTTATATGTTCTATATTGATACTAATACTTTATTTTACTCCTCCCTTCGATTTACATCACATTACAAAATAATGTACAGTATTTATTAGATACGGTGTAATTAACTTTCATTATAATTTTTAAAAATAAGGAAATAGTTTTTTTCGAGTAGTTTTGAAAGTGACACGAATTCTTATCTTGTTTTCTTGAAAAAAAAAAAAACCTGGTTCTTCACTTTGGTTATATATAGTTGAACTCGGGGATTTTGGATTTGCAATCATTAATTATTTTAGTTATTTAGGTTAGGATTCGTGCCATTGTTAATGAGTCCTAACTGATATTTTTCTTTTTTTATTAATTTTTTATTGACATATTCGTATTTACATTCATTTTAGGATTTTAAAAAATTATGTTATAGCTCTCTACCAGTGTGAATAAACAAGATTATTTAAAGATGAACATCGCAGACTCACAAAAGCCAATTTACTATAATTTTATATTCAAATAAAAACTGAAATTTTGTGTTTGATATAAAGAAACTCTGTGTATTTTAAAAAGAATACACTCACATATATCTATACAATCTTCGGAAAGATAAATTATCCGACTTGAAGCTGATACTTCATTTAAAAAAATGTATTCATAAAGTCTATTAAAAATAGTGCATCCACTTAGAAAAAAAAACTTACATTTAATTGCATGCAAGTCGAAAGAATTCGCTACGAATTAGAAGAAATTGTGAAACAGAACAGTTAAAGAAATTTGAAAAGAATATAATCTAAAATATATAAGTGCCATTGCTAGAAAGTTGCATGATAAAGCCAGAAATTTCAGTAAATAAATGAAATTTTGAAGTTTCAATATTTTTTGCTTATTACCCTGTAATTCATGAAAATACAGATACACGAAATTCCACTCAGTTGATAGTTTTTCACGGACACGATGTGTGCGTAACACTTTTGTCAATGATCAAAATTTTGCCTAGTCTCCAGTGACCGGGGTAACAGAGTATCTGCTGCGATTTTAACATACCCGCGCTTAAACTCTGTTTATCCCCTATTTCATAGAATATAACTGTCCCGCTTTTGGAAAAGAGAATGGGGGTGGAATTAAGGGGGTATCCTGTGTTATATTCATTTCTTTTGACCATGGACACCCCCCACCCAAAATAATAATTAAAAAAAATCTGACAAATGTTAATGTAAAATTAATGTTTATTATGTTTTGTTTTAAAAATAAATTTGTCAGAAATTTCCCCATTCTCCCAACACTCAAAACATTTTCTAGCTACTCTTCTGTGTTACTTGAATACACGTAGAATGGCAGAGTTCCATTTATCCGCTTGTGCCCTCCCCTTTCACAATAATATTAGTTATAGATTTTATTTTTATATTAATTCATTGTTATCATTGAATAGTGCATAGATTAATAAATATAACAAAGGATGGGAAGTATCACTTACACTTACTACACACAGTTCAACCAACAGAGTGAAAAAATGTCCAGACCCGGGATTGGACCCGGAACCCTTGGTATCACGCAGCAATTATCCACCATTTGAGCTATCTGGACGACATCCAGTCCAGCATTTATCATTGATATTTGTTGGATAAGCTGCAGCTTTGCAATACAAGATAAGAATTCAATGATGAGCTCACATCTTCAGTGGCTTGCATGATACGAATTAAATCCCAGTAATGTTGAATATATTTATCTTATTAAATTTTTCAACAGAGCTGAGATTACGCTGGTAGTTAATGAAATAAGAAATAATGTGAATTGGCATTTACTGCACCGCGTACAACTTAAAGAGTGAGAAATTCCAAACTGGATGACGTCTGTGATATCAAGGGTTCCGGGTTAGATTACCGGTCGGAACATTTTTGCACTTTGTTGGTTGGACGCTGTGCAGTAAATGATAATTCACATCCTGCGTTATAATCATTAATTTCCAGCGTAATTTCAGCTCTGGTGAAAAGTTCATTTAGATAAAGTGCAGAAATTTTTACTTAAAATTTTTAAAAAATGCAAAAATGTAAGTTTTTAATCGTATCGTACATGTGACTGTTTCAATTTTGTTATTTTTATGTTTTTGAAAAATAACTGTGATGATAGTGACAACAGTGGAATAAAGTGATGGTAGTGAATGATATGAATCAGAAGAAAACCAGCTATCGTCATCTATGAATGTTTTTGTATATAAAGATAGAACTACATGGGATAAAATTCCTCCTATTCATCTCCAAACGGCAGATTTCAAAGTTATACGTGAAAAAGTGGGCCACATCGATAAACAACGTCATTATCGATTCAAAACATATTTAGATGAATCTTTCAGGTGAAATATTTGATATAGTCCTTTGATGTACAAACCAGAAAGCCACCAGCATTTATGAAAATTATAAGCACAACTCAAGCAAAAGACAACTTGTTTGGACGAAGCTAACAACAAAGGAATTTGGCGGATTTATAGGAATATTAATTACTTCAGGTGACAACAATTAAATCAAAGATCGCATATTAGAAATGCTGAAAACAAACTCATACCCTTTATATGGAGCAAGTATGAGTATAAACTGATTCTGGAATATTCTTAGATTTATTCAGCTTGAAAAACAGAACACACCAGTGGAACGTCTTCAAAATTATAAAGCTGCAGCAATTCGGCGCAGAAAATCAGAAAATCATGTAAAAAATGTGGAAAGCTAGTATGTGATGTATATTCGTACACTTTTTGCTATCGTTAAGCTTGTCCCAACATGTAAAATTTCAGGTAAATAAAATATGCTTTACCTTAAAATATATGTATATATCTTATTTTAAAATTTATCAATTTCTATTTCATTTTCCACTTAAAATTCGCATGGGTACCCGGTACCCTGTCCTTTGATGAAAGGTATAAAAATGTTTAATGCCCCAAAATAAAAATTGCCCCATCAGCGGCTGAGAGGTTCTACTCTCATAGCTGGTAGACGGGAGGTGTTAGATTTGAACCCAATTGCGCCCATCGGCATAATCCTTCGGAGTTTTCCGTGGTTTTCTTCGAACCTTGGATAACCTTGCGTAAATATGGGTAAGGTTCCCTTAAGAAGGCCCCACGGCGGTCATCCCTCCCTCCTTGGCTTATATCCCTCGAGTAGATAAACAGCCGTACAAAAAAAAACATCAACACCAAAATAATTTTTTTTTAATCGAAATTTTAAAGTGATTGTACTAATGGACAGTGAATACAATAAATAATGCGGATCTAAATTCATTTCAGTTTCTTTTGATACAACTCTCTGAAATTGGGAGGAAAAGAGCAAAAAGGTACCCGGATCCCCGTCATAGACAGAAGGGTTATAAAAAGGTGAGAAGCTTCTGGAAATTGTTCTAATGCTCGGTACAACGACCAAATCTCATATTTTTGACTCAATTATGAAACACTTTAAGTGAATAAAGTTGTTTATATTGCAAATAATAGTGCTCCTGCAACGATTGATTTTAAAAATGAGCAATTACAAAATTAAAGAAAAATGAAAAGATCAGAGTAACACACTTAATAATGAAAATTTGACTAAGAAGAAAAGTGAAAACAACCAATAAAGGACAGAGAAGCAACAGAAAGTAAAACATTTTATTGCTCAGTGCTATCCACTATCTGCCGCATGTAAAGTGTCGTCGTGTGTGAAATGGAAAATGTATGAAACAAAATAAAATGTTTTGTTTTTTGTTGCTTCTCTGTCCTTATTGGTTGTTTTCACTATTCTTCTTAGTCTGTCTAGCGCCGGCGATTTTTGTACTACAGGTACCGTTCCAACGCTTTTTATGGTGTTTCACTATAAAGATCACATTCCAATAAAAAAAATAGGTGTTGCCATTTGAAATTTTCGAAATTTTGTCACTGTAACCGTAACTGTTAGAATTTAACTTTTGTCTTTCATATGATTCTTGACCGCATACCTCAAAACACTTTAAACCAAAATTTCATTCAGTTTCTGTGAACGGTATGATAGTTAGGGGCTCATATATCGGGTTAGTTTTTTTATAATCACCCTGTATATTAATTCCAAATATGTGTTTAAACACCTTTTTATTTTTATCTAAAGGTTTTTTACCTATGCTCGGTGGCGCGCGTTTTTACGACATCCTTTCCATTTTGAATTTTACAGAATTATTAAAGATCAGAAAGTAAAGATTGGGGTTTTTAACTTATAAAATATTTCTTTAAAATTTTCCGGTGATGGTATTTCAGATAGGTAGCTTTTGATTTTTTTTTCTTTTAACAAGGCAGTATGTGCAAATTTCATTCTGTGTCATGGTAATAAAACACATTTGATTTTTTTTTTCTCTGTAATGTGGCTCGCTGCTTTGTATACAATATTTAATTTGGCTCTCGGTGGTAAACGAGTTTGACAAGCCTGGTCTATAGCGTCATAATTTTTTTTATAAGCAAAATTAATTACTATAATGAAAAACAACCTTTTAAAATGTTTTTTGTTATTTTTTTTTTTTTTTTTTTTTTTTGCTACCAATATTGCATTTAATGAAGCAATTAAGTTTATCAGTTGCAGTTTGCTTTGAAATTAAAGTAAGGAATGAAGGAAATTAAATGCTTTTAATCTTTCTTTAGTAAAATGTCCTCGTTCTTAATATTTTTCTTGTACTTAAATAATAGATTTTTTGTAATTACTGAAGATCATTTTATGATTTAATAAAAAAGGGTTTTATAAAGAATTGCACCGGTTACCTGGACTGACTAAAATGGCGTAACTAAACTTAATAAATAGTTAAAATCATGCACGTTACTCTTCATTATTGAAATGAATGATCGGGGAGAATAATGATTAAAGTCTAATTTTGTGAGATCTGATGTAACAGTAACATCTGCAATCTTAAGTTGCGTACTGTCATTTGGAAAACTTGGATATATGAAAATTTACAGGTTGTTTGCAGATTGTTAAGGCCGATTATATGTATGAGGGTGTAGGTCGGAAGAGGATCTTGATATGATCCATGAGGGTCTTTCTAATAGTATCTAACCTGTATTTACGCAAGATTCGAAGACAACCACAGAAAACCCCGATTGTTTCGGTCGATGAGCGCGGCATTGGTTCTAACACAGCACCTGCCTACTACCAGCTTTCAGAGCGGAACCTCTCAGTCACTGTCGGGCTCAAAATTACTGGTGGTCTTTTGAAAAACACATTTTGAATTAGGCTTAAAGGAGCATTCCAAATCCACACGAAAAACTGAAATAACAGAATAACATTCCTTTATCTCCGAAAATCTGTAGTAGAAGGATAATTCAGAACATCAAAAAGTAAAACTGTTCCAAAATTAACACAAACATATTTCTTCCACACTGAAATAGCTCTCTCATTAAAAAAAAAAAAAGGAACAAAATAATTATGTACAGCAACCTCCCGCCCCCCCCACCACAAAAAAAGGAAAAAAATGTAAACAACCTATACAATTTAATCGCCCAATCGACTCAGGAAAAAAAACGAAATTTATATATTACGATATTAATATTCGAAAAACATAAACATTGTAACCTATACAAAATTTAACAGAAATCAATTTTAAGAACCTTTAAATATGCAAATCCAAATTTATAGCCCATTCAGCCGATTAGTTTTTGAGGGTGTGTTTAAAAAGACACCCGCATTACAGTTTATTTTGCAAGCATTAAAAATAAGTTAGGAATTCAAATTTTACGTCTGCATAATTTCTAAATTACTTCACCGAATGATTTCTGGTTTTGTATCAGAATGAATAATCTGAATAAAATGTCACAATGTGGTGGGTCATTTCACGGCTCCCTTATTTTGTAACATAAATTGAATAACGATATAAGCCCAAATAAAGTGACTGACATTGTTTTTTGTTTTTTACATATTTTATCGATTAAAATGTATGGAATTTATGGAGCGTTCTTCTTCTTCTTTTCCTTTTTTTTTCTTTTCTTTTCCTTTTTTATCTGTATCTTCTATTTTTTACGACTTTTTATAAATGACAAAGTCTACTCTACACGCAAGTGAATACATATTTCTTATTCTGTAAAAGCCATATTGAAACAGAAAAAAATGACAATGGAAACGGCTTAGTTACCACAAGAAATTTTGAAAAAAAAATTATATAACGGCAAACGACACTGCAATCTGTTTTTGTTTTCTTGTTTGGTTTTTAAAAGTTTTATTAAAATATTTAATGGATTTATTTACATTTTAAATTGTATTTTGTATTGGTTAAAAAAAAGAGTAAAATTAAAGTTAAACTTTTTAAATAATGTTTGTTTTTATAAAACTACATCAAAGAATCTTTATTATTTATAGTCTTCTTATACTTAAATTATAGCAAGAAAAGCAGTTGCAGCAAAAATTACAGGTTTCGCTATAATTGATTATATCTATTTTATGGCATTAAAAATATTTTTCAAAACAAGAATTACTGGTTTAACTAATCTGATTTAATTGTTTAAAATACAATTGTTACGATTTATTTTTTATATTGTACTATAAATATAATTGTAAAAAAAAAAAAATCATTATTTTAAAAAAAATACTGTCATAACACTTCTATCAGTTTCAGAAAGAATTGATATTCTTCTTCTTCGTTTTACATACTACACATTGTAATCTAAAAACTTGTAAGAGGGGTAGAATCTTTAAAGGCTCTTGAAAATGTAACATCTTTTTTATTAGTTTCTGTTGTCAACATCCCTTTTATGCATCCAAAACGCACAACAATGAATGAGGTATCCTTCGAAAGGTTTTTGAACCAGTTTATGACATAATACACTCACATTTCGTTAAAACATGTTTTTTGATTAAAAATTTCAGTTAATTAAAAATTAAGTCACCATTATTTTCATAAATGAAATTAAAATTTATTCTCCAACTATTGTTGCCACAGAAATGAAATATTGCATTATATCGTGCTCAACAATGATCAAAATTCAAATTCAAATGTTTAGAAGAAAAGTACACCATCGATCGATCATAACAGTAGCAATTTACGTGTAGACCTCATCCTGTAATACAGTTAAAATACGATTGTTATTACTTACCCATCGTACGTAGTATAGGGTCAATTTTTTAATCGTTTTGAAAATCAAAAAAAAAAAAAAAATCTGACGGATTTACACATTTCAGACACTGGAGATTCTGAAAAACATATGTTTAGAAAAAAAAAATTGCCGTCCATCTGTCTGTGTCTCTGTCTGTCTGTAAACGTTCTCTCTCCCGAAAAAATTGAGATAGAGACTTGAAATTTGGTATGTACTTAGTATGTGATAATGGGAAGAAGTTTATTGAATTTCAGTAACTTCGATTATTCGGAACTATTTTTTCGGACTCTCGAAATATTCGTTCTGATAAAAGGTATATAAAAATTTTCGAAATTGTTTATTTTAAGGTGTGAATATAAAAGACAATAAAAAAACATAAATTTTGCATAAAAAATCAAGTCGATCGGATAATTAATTGCCGAGATATTTTTAATCCTATTTACCACTCTCTTCGACTTTTCATGACCCTGTATTTCATTCAAATTTCAATTCAAAGATATATTTTAATTGGAAATGAGACGCTTAATCAGACGCAGTAAACCGTTAGTTAATATTCTTATCAATTTTGGAGTTATAAGGATGTTTCTTTTACGCAATTCAGTAATAGAGCTTTTAAAGTTGATGACGTCATCAAGCCACGATTTTATTCGAATTGCAATGCATTTTATAAATAGTTTACACATGTTTTATTTTCATATTCTATATTACACATATCCATGATGGGAAATAATTACAGTGGCCCCCAATGACTAGTTTGTTTATTTTTTTCTCGCGCTTGTCTTTTGCTATCTTTGATCTGTTTTTACTGTAATTTAGATGGAATAAATGAGAGGATACTTTGGCTCGATTAATGTCGTTTGCAGATATTTTTATACTCAAATTTTCTTTAGAAGTTTAAACTTGCATCTAAAAAATATTAGATATTGCTAAAAAAATATTAGACTGCTGTGCGGAATCCTCGCACGTGTCCTCTGGTTTTAAATATTAATACAATAAGAACGACTTCATCCAGAAGAAGGTATAGATTTTGCTTTCTTATGTCTTGCCGTAAACTAAAATAACTTATATGATTTGCTACACTAGTTGATTAAATTTAATTTTAATTTCTAGTAAATGTAAATATCTTCTTGATGCATCATCACATTATTTTAAATGGCGGCTCGTGATATGTATTATCCGCTAGCATGATTTTAAGAAATAAATAAAATGTGTCTGAAAGCGACTAGTAATGAAAAATTATCAGTTAATAAAATTAATATAAACACATTATACATAAACCTAGACCTATTGTTTTGTAAAATATGTGATGTAAATTTTATTTGTTGGGGTTAGAATGTATTTTTGAATGTGATATTTTCTAAAATTTAACTCTGTATTCTTTTCTATTAAGATATTTTTCATATAACTAAAACGTTTAGGTCTGGATTTATATGTAATCTATTTACTTTTATAAAACTCAAAACTGAAATTAATAATTAGATTTTTGTGACTGTAAAGTTAAGCGCAACAATTATATTACAATTTACTTTTTTAACACTTTCCAACATAGTTGAAAAGTGTTTACGAATTCAGTTTGTCTATATGTTTGTCCGTCCTCTAACTCTCGTATATATACTTGAATTGACATTCAATTGATATGATCATGTTATTTAGGTTTACTATCACATGTTCGATACTGAAAGTGAAGTGTCTAGCACTTACAGTTTTTTTTACAGGGACACTCAAAAGATATCCGCTACAATACGGTGTATGGGAGAAAATTATTTGCGGTTTATTTTAATGATGTTACACAGTTTCAAACATATTGAAAATGATATATATCACTGAGGGTATTACAATAGGCTTACTATAAAATATGATGTGCATAGCACTTATAGTTCCTTTCCTGGGATATTCAAAAGAATTCCATTACATTACGGTCTATGGAGAAAAATTGTTTTCGGTTCATTTTAATAATGTTTCACTATTTGAAACATATTGAAATTGATATATATCACTAAGGTGCATTACAAGAGGCTTACTATAGAATATTGTGTATATAGTTTTCATCGTTCATTTTCAGGGACACACAAAAGTACTCGGTTCTGTCTATTTACAATAAATTGCTGGAAGTAACTCCCTTCTTGTCTATTACTTGGTGTGTATACATTCTATAGAACATATACAGGGCAGCACAAAGGTTCTCGCCTACATTTTCGTTTATTGACAGAAATTCAAGAAGGGGAATTTTAAAATGTGCTGTGCGTTTCCTAACAGAACTAAAATTCTGTATTATATGTAGTATATATACAAATTTGTAGATCATATACAGACTGCACAAAATAATTCTGATACTTTTCGGAATATTGTTGTTAATACCTGAAATTGGGTTTTTAAATATGTTATGCGTTTCCCAAATTGTTTACTTAGGTTTCACCTTTTTACATTATTAAACGGTAAAGATTTGTAAAATTATTTTTGAAGTTTTGGAAATTGTTATATAATCTATGCTTGACGCATGATTTTTCGTTTTTGTTAATAAATGGTGAATATTTGCCGTGTCATAAATAAATGTTTTGTTAGTTGATATTAAAATGGAAGTTGGAATATTATAATAAAACTGTAAATAATAATTTCTGAATAGTTGGTTTACATAGAATAAATCAGAAAAAAAACTATGTTTTATGAAAAAATGTAAAAAAAAATCTTCTATTACTGCTAAAATTGATGAAGGTATTAATATATTTTATTTTAAATCTCACATGCTACACGTTGGTATTTTTTTTAAATAAAAACGAATTTCAAATTAGAATCAATATAACAAAGACAGCAGTAAGTAATAATACTATATTAACATCTATTAACCTTTAGAGTAATTGGTGACTTTTTTAAAAATTTTTAGCGGCTGCACTTTATAATCTAATAGAACGTAAGAAAAATAATTAAAGAAGTGTCTATGAAATGATACAGCTAATATTAATACTATAATATACGCAGAACAATCGTAGAAATTTATTTTATTTTTCCCCCTATATCTTATCGTATACAAAAATAACTTTCATTCTAGCGCATCAATGCAAAACTTATCGATAAATAAAAATAGTAAGAATACAATTTCCTTACCACGTTCGACCTACTGCATATTGTAATGTGATAGATTATAAAAATTCAAATAAAAAAATACCTAGGAAAGCCCACATACAATATTAATACAATAATAGATGTTGAATATACAGAAGAATTTTTAGATATTTCTTTTACATCAACACGAAATTGGCTTTCTTTCTGGATCCGCATTCGAAATATACTTATATATATAAAACATTTTATCTATAACAATGATAATTGCAATATATATGCAATATTTATAGGTTTTCCTTGTTAAAATACAAACAGGAATTACATTAAAGACAAATAACTCGAATACGATGTTAATGTCAGAGATCGCTGTGCAGATTAATGAAGAGATTTTCTTTTATCTTTGGGTATTCACAATATTTCTACTTTGAAAATTAATGTGAAGACAAAACAACAATTTCAACAGAGAAAAAACACAATTAATACGACTGAAAGAACAAAATAAAGTTTTAGAAATAGAATTATTATAATGTAAAACTTTGCAGTCTGTAAAAAAAAAAAAAAAAAAAACCACTTTCGAATGCATATTGGCATTTAGTAAAACTTTAAATCTTAATTTGCATTTTATTTTGAAAGAAAGTCAATTTTAGGATGAGGCTAATAGCTTTTAATGATTTTTGTATTATTAAAACATAATCAGAGGGTATTCAACTTATTATTTTCATACCAAGAATAAAACTTTGTGAAGATAAGGAAAAGTTTCTAGCTTTATTAAGGGCATTTTATCTTTTCATAAGTATTATTAATTAACTTTAGTTATTACGACTAACGATGACAATTTTTATTAATAAAATAATTTGTTAAATTTTATGCACGGTAAGAGAAAATCTTTTGAGAAACTTTTTATAATGTAGAAGAAACTTTTACGAAAATGCAGTGTAACATAATAATAACTTACGATACTGAAAATATCTCCCTTACCTGCGGATATCTTTTAAATAAATAACAAATATGAAAACTTAGAATCCATTATGATTCCAAAATTAACAGAAACCCCATTAAAAAATTTACTGGTATCAAAAACGCCCCTTTTTCTGGAAATGTTCTCGTAGAAAAAGAAAATCAGTTTAATACACAGTTTTCTGGTTCGTTCTTCAACGAATGATTTTTGACGATTAGGGAAAGAATCACAGATTTGTGTGATTCAGTCATCACATTGAATTTTTGTAAACATTACTGCTATAAGCCGAAGATTTTCTTCAATATAATTTAGCGTAGAGTGATTAATTTTCCCGAACTCATGGTTTAAATTGGAATCTTCTTTTATCTTTGCGGTGTGGTCTTTGAAAAGAAGATAGTATTTGTAAAAATGGTGCATTACATTACCAAATAAATGGCTGAGTCTGTATTTCATACAGGGTAATTTTGTTAGCTTCAGCGCCAAATTCAAGCTGTGCATTTGTTAATTGCAATAATTAAATAATAAAAGAACATTTTTTCTCAAATTAGCAAAATGTAGTAAAATCAAAATTGATCATGTTGTTAAGATAAGATTACGAATTACTTCTTTCAAATATTTATTCGACCGGATACAGCTGGGTTTCAAATTTTTTCACAAAATTATGTAAGGAAATAAGAAATTGTTCATTCTGTGCTGGCTTTTTCAAAAATCCGAAATTGATTTTGAATTTTGATTCCGTGACACAAATTTTATAAGGATGCTCTCTAGTATATCGTCAGAAAGAAATACATATATTTTTATAAAAATTATGATTATGATTTTCAAAATATTAAACATCACGTTTTTTTTTTTTTTTCTTTCCTTCCAGAAAACTGGTATTCGGTTATGCAAAGTTGTGCGTAGACACTTTTGTTTCCGGGTTTTGAACAACAATTTGAGAATTTTTGAAAGTGTTCAGCGTATTGACAAAGCAAATGTCCTTATTGAGATTTATTTTTAGAAAACAGTAATAAATGAAAATAACATCATAATATAGAAAGTAATGTTTACAAAGAAAAAAAAAGAAAGAAACAATCTTTTAAATTTACAAAATTTTATTTAGAAAAATCTGCACTCTGCGATATCACTGTTGTATGCAGAAAAAAACATATCGCAGTTTATGAAAATTTTAACTAGAAAATACAAATAATTTTAATTAAAAAAAAATTAACATATATAATGCTTTTAAATATTTACGAAAACTGATTAATGCTGTGTTATTAATATTTATGATAATTAAATTTTTTATCGTTTAAAAAAATATTTTTGCAAAATAATGATATTATTACAATGTTATGATATACAATGTCCATAGGACAGCATATGTAAATATACAATGTTACAGTACATTATTAAACATATCACTTTTTCTGTTCTATTCTTTATATTCGAATGGGATTATTTAAATTTTCTTTAAAACTAATTTTCATATGTACTAATTTTCATATTATATAATGTAATAACGTTAGTTTTCAATTATTTAAAAATTCATTTACCCACTTATTCAATATGAAAGATATTCAACATTCCTCGGAGAATAAATTGGCAGCTACATATTAAATTCCAACATGATTTATGTAGTAGTCTTGGAAAGCCATAGCCTAGAATATTAAGAAGCAGATTAATCGCTTAAATGCTCGTAAAGTGTTTTGTTAAAGGCTGCTATACGATATTTCACTGGTGTTATCTGGAAGAGCTGAGAATTACACGTGCCATTTTATGTTTAGCATAACTCTCTAATACGTTGTATTTAAATTAATTTTTTTATTTGCAAATAATATTTATAATATTTAAATTTCTGAATTTATGATTTTAACCCTTTATATCCTGAATTAATTTTCCAGCTACTTTTTAATTGTATTTTTGCATCATTGGATAAGTTTTGGTGCAGAATAAACATAGGAAAGAGGAAAATAATTTTTATAGTGTTTTAGTGGTTAATTATGCAACTGTAACCACCATAAATTTTTTACCCTATGATATAAAATTAAAAACTAAATTTCAAATAGTAAACTTCAAATAAAATATAGGAAATGTTCACCTGTAGAGTATAGAAAACAATAGAAAATAATAGTTCTAAATAACGGGTAATAAATCACTAAAATTACTCAAATGAAGAACACCATGCATGTCAATTCTATTGCAAAATGAATTTCGAATGTAGCGTGGCAAATGTAAAATCCCTACAATGCAAAGAAAAAAGATATGTGCTTGAATTTGCCATCTCCTGCCTGCTGTCAGAAATACACTCTTTGTGTCATTGTGAATACCGTGAGGAAAAACGGTCATATTACGAATATATAGGTGTTTTATTAAAGTGGTACTTATAAGTACCATCAGGATAAAAAGGGTTAAGTAAAATTGAATAGATTTATCAAATATATAATTACTTACAAATTTTTTTTATTTATTTACTCTGAATTAGATTTTAAATGTTTCTGTTATTTTAACTTCAATCAATCGACTACAATTAATCAATATATCTATAAATCAACCAACAATAACTATTAGAATTAACAATACGAGTTACAATAATTATTATGACTAATCAATCTCAAAATCAATAGTAATCCTCTGTACAATAATGATCCTTTCTAAGACAACCAGTCCATCGTGATCGTTAAATTGGTTGTTGAAGGGAGAATCATTATTTTTTTTTTCATTCAAGTGCTGAAAAGACTGGACCTCTAAACTGAAACAAATTAGAACCAAATGCAGAAAGAGTTAAGGCTGAATCGACATTGGAGCATCGGGAACTTTAGACGAACACTCTAACCTCTGGACAACTCAGACAGTTTGCCAAACCTTCCAGATGCTTTTAATGACAACAATCAAAAACTTAAAAAAATTCATAATTAATTCGACATAATAAAAAATTGCAATGAAATCTGCATATCATTCAGCTTTATCATTTTATCATGTATTTTCAAAACATGTAATTTTTAACTAGAAAATACAAGTTTTTTTTTTAATACAAAATAAATTAACAGATCGTATACTTTTACATATATTCCAACTAAAATTAATGTTCTGACATTAGTTTATTTTTTATTTATTTTTTTTTTATTTTTATTTATTTATTTTTTTAATATCAGGATTAAATGTTTTATCGTTTAAAAAAAATACATTTTACCAAACAATGAAGTCATAGGACAGATATATAAATATATAATATTACAGCACTTTTCTAATAAATCAAGTTACGTAGACAAAAAACTTAATATAATTAAAAATATATAATGTTAATCTTTTAAAAATCAGTGTATGGACTTTATAATGAAACAATAAAAATTTTGTTTAAAACGAATTGTCATGTTAGTGTATAATATACTAACGTCAGTTTTCAATTATGTAAAAATTCATTTTCCCAGTTATTTAGTTTGAAAGATATTCGACATTACTCTGAAAATAAATTGGCAGTTACATACTAAATTTCAATATGATTTATGTAGTAGCCATGGAAAGCTATAGCGTATAATATAAAGAACCAGATTAATTGTTTAAATGCTTGTAAAACATTTGTTCAGTTAGCTTAAATGTATTTAAAGGCTACCATACCATATTTCGTATATGGAGTTATTTGGAAAACTACGGATTACACGAGCCATTTTATGTTTAGCATTACTCTCTTATAGTTTTTATTTTTAATTCATTTGTTGTAAATTGAGACTAACATTTATAATATTTAAATTTCTAGATTTATAATTTTAAATAATATTGAATGGATGTAACAAATATTTACTTACCATTTTTTTTGTTTACTTACTCTGAATTATCTTTCAGCTTACATAATCACAAAATAAGATCACTAAATATAATTAAAATCTAGAGAAATGCTTAAGTGATACTAAAAGAAACAACAAAAGGCTTTTAAAAACCTTTTAATGATCAACAACGCTCCTACGGCGCCATTTTCAAGAAATATAATGATAAACAAAGTATTCTCGCAAATTTGGAAAATAAATTTGAAAACACAAAAATTTGAAAAAATTAAATTTGTTTTCAAATTCATTTTCCAAATTTGCGAGAATACTTTGTTTATCGTTATATTTTTTGAAAATGGCGCCGTAGGAGCGTTGAAACGTATGTTGATCATTAGAAGGTTTTTAAGAGCCTTTTGTTGTTTCTTTTAGTATCACTTAAGCATTTCTCTAGATTTTAATTATATTTCAACTGTTTCTGTTATTTTAACTCCAATCAATCGACTACGATTAATCATTATATCTATAAATGAACCAACAATAATTATTACGATTAACAATGCGAGTTAAATATTACGAATGACAATATATATTATGATTAATCAATTTACTTAAAAATCAGTAATAATCCTTTTGTAAAATAAAAATGCTCTCTAAAACAACCAATTAATCGTAGTTGATTGATTGGTTGTGTTAGAGAGCATAATGTATTTCTGCCATTCGAATGTTAAACAGATTGGACTTCTAAAGTGAAACAAATTAGAACCAATACAGACAACTTTCGGCTGAATCAACCCTGGAACACCAGACTCTGTAGCCGAACACTCTAACCACTAGAACAATCCAGCCAGTTTATCAAAACTACCAGATGCTTTTAATGACAAAAATCAAAAACTGAACAAAATTCATTATAAATTGAACATAATAAAAAATTGTAATGCACTTTGCATGCCATGCATTTTTCTGCTTAACTTTATTCCCTAATACTATTTCAAATCAGCTTTCATTTTACCTAAACTTTATTGGGTCATAAACATTAATGAATTGCTTTTGGCAAACATTTTGTAATTGCAAACGCAGCTACAAAATAAACTACTCATATGTGCCAATCCCAAAACTTTCTTCTATCTCACACAGGTTTCGCATACAATAAAAATAATCAGCAGCAGTTTATATCAAGGTCTAACTGAATCTAAAGTATTATTAAATTCCGTGCAATTGTTCTTGATATATGACTATGGCTAAAATCGTGTAAATCCTGCAAAATGTAGCATAGCAGCGCCACCTGTTGGGGGATTTAGACCAAAACCTAATCAACAACAACTTATGTAAACGTCTAACTGAAACTGAAGTTTGATGAAATTTTGCGCATTAGTTCTTGAGATATAATTATCGTGATAATAATGAAAAAAGTAGCATATCAGCGTCACCTGTTGGACGATTTACACCTAAACGTAAGCAGCATCTATTTAAGTCAAAGCCTAATCGAATCTGAAGTTTAATGAAATTGCGTGAATTAGTTCTTGAGATATAGCTATCGTAAAAATCGAGAGAAAAGTGGTATAGCAGCTTCCCCTTTGGGGATATCTACACCAAAACGTAATCAGCGTCTATTTATGTCATGGTCTAACTGAACCTGAAATTTGATGAAAATAAGTGCATTAGTTCATGAGATAGAGCTATTGCGGAAATCGCGAAAATGCAGCATAGCAGCGGCACCTGTCGGGCGATATTCACCAAAACCTAATCAGCACCAACTTATGTCAGGGACTAACTTACTATAAAGTTTTATTAAATTTAGTGCATTAGTTCTTGAGATAGAACGCCCACAAATATTTTGTCACATACAGACAGACAGAGTCACAGACATACATTTTCTAAAAACAGTGAAATCGTGTTCAAGACCTTCTAAAACGTTTAAATCCGTCGAAAACCGGTAGTGGATTACATGTGGATTACAAAAATGTGGATTCACATTTTTTCGTAAATCTCAATCCTTAAATTTATAAGATAGTATTATTATTTATATTGGTTTTTATATTATTTATATTGTGAAAAAGTTTAAGTTTTATAAATTATTTGCATGCATCGACAGGATTTATATTCTGAAATTATTCGAAACAAATAAAAGGGAAATAATTATGTAATTTCCGATACATATTTTTAAAAATGTGTGTTCATATAAATAAAAAAAACTTTCTATAAATAACTTGATCACTGCACAATAAATCTTTTATTTCGTATTTACTTCTTCAAGGAGGAAAAAGGCATATATATTAAAATTAACTTACTTAAATATCAGGTTCAATTTTAATATAAAATTTACTTCTTTAGAAATAAATAAGGAGAAATTATCAAAAAATAATTAACGTATTTGATTAATCAATCAAAATATTTAACTCTAATTTTTAAATCAATATGTGATGCAACTTTCTAAGAAAAATCGTTTCATAAAAGTTACACTTTTTTTCCCGTGCAGATATATTTGAAGGAGAATTCTGCAAAAGAGTTTTAAAACACTTTTAAAAAATCCTCATAAGCGTAAAAATTTTAAGAAAATAATATATCACAAATGGTTTCATTGACATAATTTTTCATATTAACTCACTTCATAAAGCTTTTTTAGAACTGACAAACAGCAAGTTTGAACTTAGTCAAGTTTCAATTAATTTAAATCTTTTTTTTTCTTTTAAATGTATTTTAAAAAGTTTTTAAAGCTGTTTGTTACAACATTTATTACTAAAACATTCATGATTAATTGTAAACCAATGTGACTTTTTTTGTGCAAATATCTAGAACAGTAGAAGAGTAAATGTCGATTACCTATACGCTTTCGAAGACATTGTTTTTTATTTTCAACTTCTGAGCGAAGTAATTAGCTTTGTCAAAGTTTAAAATGAGTTTTTTTTTTTTGTCTGACGCACAAGAAAAATTTTCAAGAAAGCAAAATGAATA
This sequence comes from Maratus michaelseni, assembly GCA_963931845.1. Lineage (NCBI taxonomy): Eukaryota > Metazoa > Arthropoda > Arachnida > Araneae > Salticidae > Maratus > Maratus michaelseni. Next base: position 369,813,814 of record OZ007592.1, on the reverse strand, counting down.
GAAATTCTATGTTTTGTTACATAAAACATCATTTGAGATATTTTAATCTCGATCAGTTGTAAAATATAAATATGTATGTATGAAGTAATAAATGAAGAGTTTACAATTTTCCTTTTTAACACTTTCCAACATAGTTGAAAAGTGTTTATGAATTCAGCTTGTCTGTCTGTTTGTGTTTCTACTCTAGTAAATATACTCAGATTCCCATGAAATTGATATACACTCATGTCCAAAATTAAAGTCACAAACATAAAATCTGTGAAAACTGATGAACTATTCACTGTGTTGTCACGAAATTTGGCACAGAGGTGTATTACAATGGGAGAAAGAATATAGCAACATAACAATCTGGAAAGGATTTTAATTGTGAATTAAGATACAGGGTATATTAAAAAGTGTTAAATCATGAATCGGAGATAAAGCATTTATCTCAGGAAAAGTAAGTCTGATATTAAGTGTGACCACTATGCACTGCTATACAAGCCTCACGACGATCTCTCATGCTTTTTATGAGGGTGTCAATAAATGTTTGTGGCAACAAAGCCCATTCTTCCGAAAGCGCGGCTTTTAACTCCTGGAGGGTCCTAGGAGTGCGGTTACGCTGTGCAATGGCTCTTCCTAGACCATCCCAAACATGTTCAATAGAATTGAGGTCCAGAGATCTCGAGGGCCAATTCATACGGCGAATACCTTGCTCTTCAGGAAAATCATCAACAATGTGAGCACTGTGTGACCTCGCATTATCGTCCATAAAAATGAAGTCTGGGCCTACAGCACCCCGGAACAGCCTCACATAGGCTTCAAGGACCTCATCCCTATAGCGATGTGCATTGACAGTACTCGCATCGAAGACGTGCAGTGGGGTACGGCAGCCCAACATTAAGCCGTCTCAGACAAAGATTCCTTTGCCACCAAATCTGTCGATTTATTTTACGTAGGAGGGATGATAGTGAGCTCCACGTTCTCTCCAGACGAAGATTCGACTAGAATCACTTTCCGTTGTGAATCCGGACTCATCACTGAAAAGAACACGCTGTAACTCTTGTTGTGTCCAAGACTGATGTCTTCGGCTCCACAACAACTGGGCTCTCCTGTTCGATGTAGTGAAAGGAAACACACACGAATGGATGCCGGACGTAAAATGCCCTCTCTGCTAGTCGTCTATATACTGTTTGCCTAGAAATTCTTATTCCAGACGCAACAGTAAGGTCACCAGCAAGCTGAAGAGTCGTTGCCAGCCTATGTCGTCGTGCGCTTAACGCCAAATATCTATTCTGTGCAGGCGTCGTTGCTCTGTGGCGATCTTGGCTGGCCTTCCTGGTGACATAGGGATGGTCTAGGAAGAACCATTACCAGCGTAACCCCCCTGTCATGACCCGCCAGGAGTTAAAAGCCGCGCTTTTGGAAGAAATGGCTTTGTTGCCACAAACATTTATTGACACCCTTATAGACAGTGTGAGAGCTCGTTGTGAGGCTTGTATAGCAGTGCACAGTGGTCACACTCCATATCAGACATACTTTTCCTGAGATAAATGCTTTATCCCTGATTCATGATTTAACGCTTTTTAATATACCCTTTATTTTAATTCACAATTAAAATCTTTTCCATATTGTTATGTTGCTATATTCTTTCTCCCATACTAATATACCTCTGTGCCAAATTTCGTGGCAACACAGTAAATAGTCCATCAGTTTTCACAGATTTTATGTTTGTGACCTTAATTTTGGACATGAGTTTATGTTATTAAGGTTTACGACTGCATGGTCGGTATTGAGTATTGACTGTGTAGCATTTACAGTCGTCCTTTTACATGAAAAATCAAAAGAATTCAGTTACATTACAATCTTTAGGGAAAAATCATTTGTGGTGTATTTTAATTATGTTACACTATTTCAAATATATCGAAATATATCAATTTCGATGTGTTTGAAATAGTGTATATGATATGCACTACAAGATGCTTACTATAGACTATGATGTGCATAGCATTTGTCGTTCATTTACAGGGACACTAAAAAGAATTCCGTTAACTTACGGTCTATTTCGAAAAATCGTTTGCAGTGTATTTTAATTTTTCTGGGGAAATTTTGTGATTAGAATGTGAGGGGAACTGTCCCTCTTTCTTTCATTTTTGGCCGACTTTACATATACTTTAAGGGGTTGTGTGAGTGATACACTAGTAAGAACTATTGTATACATTAAATTAATTTTAACACAATTATTCAAATTGGAAAAGAAATCATATGAGTTGTAATTTTCCAACTGGACGAAAGATGTACGGACCAGGATTCGAACCTGGGATCTCTTGGATGAAGCTGAGTGCTCTACCAACTGAGCCATTCCGGTCGAATCTGGAGGACCTAATTTATCCAGTTAACCTTATTAATCATAGCATCTATTCTGATATCTGAATCAGCTCAACAAAATAAATAACAGGTAATTTGGAACTCTTGTAAACAATTTATATGTAATTACACTAGATTAATTTTAACACAATTATGCAACTTGGTAAAGAAATCATATGTGTAGTAATTTTACAACTGGACGAAAGATGTGCGGACCAGGATTCGAACAAGTGATCTCTTGGCTGAAGCTGCTAGTGCTCTACCAACTGAGCCATCCCAGTCTAAACTCTAGGACCTAATTTTATTTTAATTATTTTAAAAAGCTTATTAAATTTCTCTGTTGTCACAAATAAGACAGTAAAGTTATTAATTAGTGTAAATATTTTTTTATATAAATGTGTCTATAACTATCAGTTATTTTTTTAGTGCAGGTATTTCAGGTGGACTTTTACAAAATCCTTTCAATTCACATTTAAAATTTAATTAAGTATTTTTCTAAACATCAAGACGCCTTAAACTGATCACCACTTTACTTTTTATCTATTTTTTTTCTATATACTTAGAGCTTTAGATAAACAGACTTAGAAAAACAGATACAAATTAATTAAATTTCAATTAATCCCCATATTTTTCATATTTTTTTATAATTATTTATTGAAAAATTTAATGAAGAAAAATTGAATGATTAATTGGAAAACAACTTCTGTAATTTCTAAAATGATCGTAGGGTAAAAAAATGATTAACTGTAAGTCATGGATTTTTTTTAGTCCAGACTTGCTGTAAAATAATTAATTTTAATTTAGACCAAATAAAATAAACCAAAATTTAAAATTAATTTATTTTCTTTGACTTACAATAAGGCTACTAAAAACAAACTGTTTAAAAATTTTTAACTAGGCGTCTTCAACATTATATTTTTTTTTGCATTTTACAAAAAAGAAAGCAAAAAACATGAAACTAACTTAAAAATACAAGTATTTGCACAAAACACAATTAATCAAAAGCACATAAGTTCCATCCTATTTAATAATTTACTTAAATAAATGAGTATTTAATTAAAAATCATCATTGATTATTTTTCTATGTGTTAAATTTTAATAAAGTTCTTGCTATTACACAATTTTTAATAGATTAAATAATATAAACATACTTTGAAAATATTAAGAGAAATTTTTAAAAGGTGACAAAAAGGCTCAAAACATGCACATTTTACGAAAGAAGTTTGAAAGGCTGTATTTTCGCTGTAAAGAGGTGTTATTCTAAAAAGAAACAACCCAATAAACTTCGATATACCTTAAAAATATAAATACTTGCATAGACATAATTAATCAAGAGAAGATTTTTCCCCTCCTTTTTATTAATTTATTTAAATATATGGTAAGTTAATTGAAAACCTTTATTGATTTCTTTTTTAAGGTGTAAATTTCATTCATGTTCTTGATATCGAATTCGTTGTAATCGACGAACATTGCCAAAGGTGACCGGTCACTTGCGATTTTAGACGTTTTGTTAACTATCTAGAAAAATACATGAGGAATTAACCTGAAACTGCAGGTGTATAAACAGTTTAATATAGGTTACATATTTCCGCGAAGATTTTTTCACGAAACCCCATAGGGGCTGTCAACAAATTGAAAAAGAACAATTATCTTTTGGATAACCCTGTAAAAACTAATGTAGCAAAGGCGTTCAAACTCGAGATTAATTATAAGTGGCTTATTCTAATATACTGTTTTCATTTTTATGAGGATAACATGTATACTCGTAGAGAAATTAAGGTTTTTATAAAAACAGTTCCAAATTTCGCCTAGTTTTTTGCTTATAATTTGCAGTTCTTAATAAAAAAAAAAGTTTTTTTTCAGAAAATATGACAAACAACATTTTACATAAGTCTCTGCAATCAGAATTAAAAAATAATAAAAATTGAATGAAAAATGAGCAGGTTTACTAAAAAAGGTTTCACTGCGCATGCGCGAATGCAATCAAAATATAATATGCATAATGTATTAGCTACGTATATAGAGCAACTTTTGTAAAAGTCTCAAAATCATAGCTTGAAAATTCTGAAAATTATCGTCGATAGAATAAGCTCAAAATCCGTTGTTTTAAAAAGATAGGGGTTGTATGAAATATCTGTTGATTAGTGCCAAGATAGCGTACACAATATTGCACGTTACTATATTTGGATACAACCCTTCATATTTTTGCTTTCTTTTGGGAACAAAAGATTTCGAGCTTATTCTATAGACGATAATTTTCAGAATTTTCAAGCTATGATTTTGAGACTTTCACAACATTTGCTCTATATACTTAGCTAATACATTATGCATATTATATTTTGATTGCAATCGCGCATGCGCAGTGAAACATTTCTTAGTAAACCTGCTCATTTTTCATCCAATTTTTATTATTTTTTAATTTTGATTGCAGATTATTATGTACAATGCTGTTTGTCATATTTTCTGAAAATACCTTTTTTTTTATATTAAGAACTCTGGCAATTATAAGCAAAAAACTAGGCGAAATTTTGGGACTGTTTTTATAAAAACCTTAATTTCTCTACGAGTATACATGCTATCCTTATAAAAATGAACACAGTATATTACAATAAGCCACTTATTAATAATCTCGAGTTTGAACGCCTTGTCTACTTTAGTTTTTACAGGGTTATCCAAAAGATATTGGTTCTTTTTCAATTTGTTGAGAGTCCCCTATGGGGTTTCGTGAAAAGATCTTCGCGGAAATATATAACCTATACTATACTGTTTACACACCTGCTGTTTCAGGTTAATTCCTCACGTATTTTTCTAGATAATTAACAAAACGTCTAAAATCGCTAGTGACCGGTCACCTTTGGCAATATAGTGTATACAATATATTTCGACAATAGTCAATTAAAGTTCTAAAAGTTGTCGAAAAAACTCACAACAAACTTGTTTTACGAAAGGATGTGAAAATGCCAAACTTTCGTTGTAAAGAGGCTGCTCAGCTCATATCAGTGAATATCAACGTTGTCATTCTTCGTTTTAATATTCAACTATACATCGTGATACGATTTCGATGCATGTAGTATTTCGTTCGATACACAGAATGTAACATTACATATTTTGAAACTTATTCGACGACTTATTCTACTGTTGACCGAAACAATGTTAAAGAACATACAAATTGTTTGTCAAAAAAGTCTAGATGACGGAGCAAAATCTAAATAATAATATTTAACTGGACGTATCTCATAGGTGAACTGAGTTCTCGCAGTCCGTCAGTCTAGCTATGGAAATGGCCGTTCTGTAAATAATCAGAGAGATTCAAGAAAATCGGATTTCCCCATTGTTTTGGATATGGCATTTAACATGCCCTAGTTGTCAGTACACTAACAGTATAAACATATGCCATAACTAGAGAACGGAAAATTTATTTCAGATTTAGTTTCGTTCAGATAATGAATCACACCAGTTTGTGTAATGAAGCTATTTATCTATGATATACGAGGAGCAGTCGGAAAATAAGTTTCCCCTGGTGACTGTGGACAGAGGTATGTATGAAAGACAAAAATGTAATGAGACATCGAATATAAAACATAACTTTATTTTTCCACATAAGTACCAAGTACATTGAGACATTTGTCATACCGCTTTATAAGCTTCAAAAAGCCGTCCAAGAAAAAATCATGGCTTTGCATACGGACGAAGCGTTGAAAGGCTATGCGCGAAAGACGACACAGCGGGTGAACTAGAACGTGCAAGACACCGATACGCCATTGGGTAGAGGTCAACCGCGATGAAGCACATGGCGCTGTTGAGCAACAGCGCCATCTGCGCAGGCACTGCATAAACATATGACCTCTACCCAATGGTGTATCGGTGTCTAGCACGTTCGCGTTCACCTGCTGTGTCGTCTTTCGCCCATAGCCGGTCAACGCTTCGTCCGTATGCAAAGCCCTGATTTTTTCCTGGAGGGCTTTTTGAAGGGTATAAAGCGGTATCACAAATGTCTCAATGTACTTGGTACTTATGTGGAAAAATAGAGTTATGTTTTATCTTTAAAGTCTCGTTACATTTTTTGTCTTTCATACACACGTCTGGGGAAACTTATTTTCGCCAGGGGAAACTTATTTTCCGACTGTCCCTCGTATAAATCTCTTTTTTAAATCTTTTGCGACAATCGCATACGAAACGCATAAAGTACTCAGAATCCTTGATTATTTCTAATAGTAATTTCCAATTGAAAATTATATCTAATTAAAGTTTATGCAATTAAATTGTATCAAAAACTCATTTTTAGACAACTGGTCTTAAAGGAATCAAAATTATGTAAAGGACATTTGTCGCTAAACGATGAAGCTATTTCTGCTCTAAGATTACATTGCGTCAAGCTATGATTGACTATGTAAAGTGCCAATCTGCTTCTCCAAGTTCCTCTTCTTTCTAGGATTTTCAAGAAATTAATATTGTATTGTTCTTAGGACATTTTTATACAACTTTCGGTATTTTTATTTTAGCCGGGCGCCAGTGATATAGTATATACATATGTAGATACATATATACACACGCACACACACACACACACACACACACACACACACACACATATATATATATATATATATATATATATATATACATATACATATATATGTACCAACATATATAATACATATATATATGTATATGTATGTATATATCACTGGCGTCCGGTTAACATAAAAGTACCCAACTTTACTACACACGTGTAGTGATCGGGGATAAGCTTGATATTCATTTAAATGTTTTTATCTAATGATTTAAACAGCTCACTTTATTTTCAATCGTCAAAACTTCCAGATGCAGATCATTCGACAAAACATTTTCTGTTGTCTTCTTTAATAGTCTATCTAAATTCTGTACAATTTTCGCAACATCCTGTAGTCTATAATAATAATAATATTCAAATAAAGGCAAAAGTACAAAAACCAATGAGTTATTAGAAATATAACATTTCTTTAGAAGACTTTACAGATAGTAAATTAATGCGATAGAGTAACATTAATTAACTTAAAAAATAATGTTTAATTTAATCATATTATACAAACGAAATCTGATTTATAGCTACTTTATATTAAAATGAAGCAAAAAAGGCGATGTTGCGATAGAATAAAAAGCAATTTTTTAATTAAAAAAAATGTGAAAAAAGAAAAATATCTGAAAAGGGGAGATTATTTAGTTTTAACACAAACAATTACAACTCAAAAGTACTTATTTGATAAAAATATTATTTACCACATCGTTCTAAATTTTTCACACTATTCTGAAAAGTGGGCGTTATTCTTGAATAAACGCTTTACGCAACATTAATAATCGAAGCATATATATTTTACATTCATTGTATAAATGGATATATATGATAAAGTTAAGGTTTTTTATCGATCTATTTATGTCATTGCAACTTACGATAAAAATAGGATTACTGGATACATTTTTTGTGAAATAATGTGATTCATTATGTAACACTGGCTTAGAGTATTATTAGTTTATTTAGCTTTTTGCTTGGAACATTCCATTCAAATTATAAACATCTTTTACTTTAGTTTTCTTAAACTGCATAATCGCTTCTTGCTTTCAACACCTGTCATTTAGGAAAAAACTCTGCTTACGGAAAATCCCCTTTTTTGTAGCATGGCAAAGTGAAATAGCATTTGCTATAGTTTTGTAGGATGGCAAATGTGAATTTATTATATTTTCATGTGTTATTCATCAAAAAATAAATTGTAACACAAAGAGCCTTTACATCCTATATTTTTCATTTATTTTATAAATGATTATATATGATAATGGTAATGTTTTTTTATAGATCTATTTTTGTCTTTGCAACTTCCGATATAATTAGGATTACTGGATACACTTTTTGTGAAAGAATGTGATTCATTATGTAACAGTGGCTTAGAGTATTATTTCTTAACTTATTTCTTGGAACATCCCATTCCAACCATACAGTTCTTTTACTTTAGTTTTCGTAAGCTGCACAATCGCTTATTGCTTTCAATGCATGTATGATAAAATAATATGATAAAATAATTCTGCTTACGCAGAAATCGCTTTGTAATAGCATTGTTCCAAGGCAAAAGTGAATTTATTATACTTCCATGTGTTATTCATCTAGAAATAAAATTGGGACACAAGGAACCTTTGTATCAACGTAACTGATTTATTAACAGAGATAGGTAGATTAACATTGATTTTAAGCGACATGATAAGATATTATATTTTTTACTTTTCTAAGAATTCTCGATTGCTTAAATGTAATTTAACTGTGCGTAGTTATGGGTAGGTGAACTTTAATTATGAACACCCTGTATCTTTATTAAAACCGATATTAGAATTTGAGAAAACTTATTAATACATTGAAACACTACATCCGGAAACTTTTCCAAAAACCAGTGACATGAAAAGAAATTTTGTTTTCATAAATGCTTCTCTAAAACTTGAAAATATATTGGTTTCTCAGGTTTCAAAAGATAAAGAACGTTTTTCAGAATCGTAGATAACACAGAAAAGGTTATTGTATATTTTAGTTCGTTGTTATGTTGTTTTTTAAAGAATAAAAAAAAACATTTATTTTTCAGCGCAATGAATAGTTTGAATATAAAAGAAAATATTTTTCTGCGAGACGTTTAGATCACTCTGTAAAATCTGTCATGTTTATATTATCCTTTTAAGGCATATTTTTCATCCACAAAATAATTTAAGTTTACAATGCTAAATGATATGTATTGTAAAGGTTTTTCTTTTATCAATATTATTATTACTATTAATGTTTGTTCAAAAACCTCAGATATTTAGAAATTTGTTATCTAAAAATTATTTTGAAAAAGTTTCAGAGTTTATTTGCAAGCTTTTAATGTTCATATAAAATACAATAAGTCAGTTTTGGTGGAATAAACATCTTGAAATAATCTTATAATAAAGAGTCGTTTAGATAAAAAAAATACGTTTAGATCACTCTGTAAAATCTGTCATGTTTATATTATCCTTTTAAGGCATATTTTTCATCCACAAAATAATTTAAGTTTACAATGCTAAATGATATGTATTGTAAAGGTTTTTCTTTTATCAATATTATTATTACTATTAATGTTTGTTCAAAAACCTCAGATATTTAGAAATTTGTTATCTAAAAATTATTTTGAAAAAGTTTCAGAGTTTATTTGCAAGCTTTTAATGTTCGTATAAAATACAATAAGTCAGTTTTGGTGGAATAAACATCTTGAAATAATCTTATAATACGGTGTACATATTTGTTTTAAAATGATGCAATTTTCACTCCAGATCAAATATGACACCAGGCATTCTGGTGTTACAGCATTGTTCGTACAATACAAGAAAATTTTAGAATATAACGCATATGTGTTTGGAACATGTTCTAGTTTATCAAAAAATTTAAATATGAATATATATCATAATGAATAGAATAAATTATATTCAACTAGGTAAATTATATCCAATGGTTGGAGTATCATAGTTGAGATTTTTTCCAACAGAGCGAAAACATGCCGGGACCAGGACTCGAACCTGTGTACTTAGGTTTGTCGTACCAACGCTCTCTCTACTGAGCTATCCCGACGATATCCTGGAGTTCAGTAGGGAGAGCGTTGGTTTTCGCTCTGTTGGAAAAAATCTCAACTATAATACTCCAACTATAGGATATAATTTACCTAGTTTAATATACTTTCCTCTATTCATTATGACCTAATTACATGTTATACAGGAGTTTCCGTGCTATTTCAAGATTCATCATTTAAATGCTATAGTTATAGCTCGGATGAATGAAATTAGCGCTGCAGTTCGCAGTCTTGTCCAACAAATAAGAGTGAGATATGCCAATCCAGGATATCGTCGGGATAGCTCAGTTGGGAGAGCGTTGGTACGGCAAACCAAAGTACCCAGGTTCGAGTCCTGGTCCCGTCATATTTTCGCTCTGTTGGAAAAAATCTCAACTATGATACTCCAACTATTGGATATGAATATATATATTGTTTAAACTAATATAAATTCAAATCTATTTACACGAATTATAGATAAAACTTATTTCATTGTATTTTTCAATACACTCTAAATTCTACAGATAAATGGAAAATAAATTGTTTTATAAAAATCTGTAAGAGATAAATTATTTTTCTATACTAAGTTCGCTTATGTTATTTGTATCCATAAAATTCATCAATAAAAGATTTTTTTTTTTTTACTTTATAAAACATAACCCTTTTTACAATGGTGTTTTCAACGATAAATTTTTATTTCATGAAAAATATCACCCTATGTCACGTTATCCAATAAATTTCACAAAAATAAATCCGTGGATTGAACGAAATTTGTCTATTTTTAAAACAAGAGCAATTTTTTTAAGAACCAACAAGCAAAACAAATTGGTTTTTTATCTTAAAGGATTTTTCTTCCGTTATTGCAGATCGATAAATCGAAAGAAGAAAAAAGTATTATTAATCACTTTACTTCCCTAAAGTATATTCCCACAAAATTAATTTATGGCATGTTTTAGAGATTTGTTATTATTTTATTGAACCGAGATTTATTTTTCGGGAGAAATATAAGTGATATCTTCAATTTATTGTTTTGACTTATTATTGTAGTTTTGAGTTTTATTTTGTTTTATACGTTTGTAATAATAAAAAAAAATCATACTTATTTTTCTTTAGTAGATTGTTCATGGAAATATACTGTTTCGTTTTTCGAAAAGAAATGCCAGCTATCCATAATTCTGAAGTTATATAAAAATTTTTAACTGTTATGATCGTGAACATTATTTTAGGAATTAGTTTGATTTAGAATTACATATAGTAAGTAAAGTTGCGATTCATTTGACATTTTCATTAAGTTATCTAGCTATACCGGAAATGGTGGCTTTGTATTTTTTGTAAACCAGAATTACGAATAATCCAATTTCATATACATACATAATCCAGATAGTTAACAAAGCATTTCATGAATCGAAGGATCATTTATTTCATAAACATCTTCATAAATCTATACATCAGTTGGTAATTTGTTTACAGATATCCAGACGCATAACACAAAACTGAATGCACATCAGGAAGAAAATGAAGCATTACTACCAAGGATGCTCCACAACGAGGCCAACGTGGTGTACATGCGTTAGAAATGACAATTTAGTAAAAAGAATGTGTTTCAAGATAGTTTCAATACCTACGGTAACTTGCATATATGTTGCTTTGTATCTCTCAGGCTGACAGAAAATAATAGTTAAGATGTAACAACAATCGACACTGTGTTACGGGCGAGGCTAATGAAAAGACAGGTTGCCGCCTATGTTACACTTTCGTCTCTTTTCGGACCACTTGAGTTACGTGATGCCCTTTTCGTGATACAGGTGCAAGAAAAGAACGCACACGGATGCACGAAAAAGAATCTCGTGACACCAGCGGTCCGAAGGGAGACAAAGGCGAAACGTAGTGCTGCAGCCTGTCTATCGTGTTAGCCTCGGTTACGGGCGTCTCGAAAGCATTTCGAAACTTTAGCGTATTTACACGAACTTTACTCGCGAATGCGCTATTTCAATAATTAGAAGGCGCTATACTATTCGATGACAAGTATTTTAATGTACTTAACTGTTGTAGAATGATTTAAATTACAGAAAAGTAGTCGTTTTCCAAATTTTGTTAAAAATTTTATTATTTTTTGATTTATTTACAGAATTTGTTTTATAAAATATGTATATAATAATTCCACAGACCACTAAACGCAAAACGGCTAAACTCTTCACCTGCGATAAATGACGTCATAGACGCATTTTTTCATTCATGAAATTGAACCAAACTACTATATTTGTGTCAAAAGGACGTACTTTTTAATAGATTTTTCGGTCCACTTTTCTGTGTGATCCCTATGTTACGACTATATGTTACTATCCCCATAAAACCAGTCAAATGTAGTAATGCAAAATACTATCACAATACCTGGCGTGAAATGTATTAACTTTCCGGCCCCCATTCTGCGGATAACGCCGAGTTAATGAACGACTTGTTGGACACAGACCTTTCGACAAGGTCTTTTTACAGAACATTCAATATAGCAGGGAAAATTACTCATATATGTACTGTTATGTTATCTTTAACTGATTTTTCTGATAAATATATCTTAAGTAAAAATAATTCATGAAAAGTCTTTTCTGTCCATTTCACACCAGATATTGCAGAACATATAAGACACTGATGTACGTGCATTCTCTTTGTGAATCATCAGTTAATTATGCTTTGTAAGCAAGAAAAACTCTATGCCCATAAAAACCATTAAAAATATATTTACAATTGGGTGAAATGTACTAACATTTGGATATTTTCTATCGGACGAAGAGTAGCCATATGGAACAGTAATGGAGTACGAAAAAATAAATATTGAGATTCCTTCTATATTGTATTTAAAGCGTTTCTTCTGATTATTGTTTACAACGAATTTATAGTCATTTGTATTCAGAACAATCATTTTCACCCACCCTGTGTAAAAGAAACAGGAGATACTTCCAGCAGGAGAGTCTGGTGTCTATACTCTAAATTAACTTCTTGTTTGAAAGTATTGCAACACCACGACGGCATAAAGACAATGCGCTGAAACTGACAGCAAATGTAAATTAGGGTGTTCTATTTCAATGATTAGAATTTCAATGTCACCGTTCAAACTTGGATTGAGCAGCGTCCTAGGAGCTTCAGATTTAGTGGTATAGATAGAGATATGTAGCAGAACGTTGAAAAAAATATATGGTTGGCTACCGGTGGTATGTATTTCATGAGAAATCCCTCAACCTCGACGAAGACAGAGGGTACGATATGAGCGTGCTACTGAGTTTGAACGAAGACAAATAATGACTTACATGTAGGCGTTTTTTCTTATCGTGCAATAGCAGAAGGTATGAAGGCAATAACACGGCCGTGATGCCAGTGTCCAAGCAGTGGACACAAGAGAACCGGACAAGTCGGAAATCTGACAGTAGATGATGCAATTTTACGTCAGCACATGATGAGACACCTCATCCGCATTGCAATAACGCAGCTTCATCTGAACAGTTGACAGGACGTTGAAGCATCGATACAGGTGTAATATTGTATGCGTCACCATTTCGTTGATGTCTACTGCACAGTGGATTGGATACACGAGTTCCTTTCTACAGAATTCCACTCACGCAAAACCATCGACGCCCGCAGCTACAATTGTTCCGTCGACATACACACTAGCTGGCCGATTAGCAACAAGTCATAACAACAGTTTAAAACATAACGAAATTTATTAGTTACATTATTTAAAACATAAAAAAAATTATATGCATATATGAGGTGCAGTAAATCTGAGGCCGCAGCATATATGAGGTGCAGTTCGTTATGTTTTAAATAATATATATTTTAATAATGTGTATTAAAATACACAGCAAACGATATTTCCTCTTAGACCATACTGTAACGGAATTCTTTTAGGTGTCTCTGAAAACGAACTATAAATGCTACATACTTTGTTTTCAACAGGGAACATGCCACGGTAATTCTCAATAAAAATATCAGTAATGTAGAAATCGAAGTATATTTATGAGTGTTATAGCGTGAAGAGAAAATGGACGAATGAACAGGACAGACAGACGAATCGATTTCATAAGCAATTTTTAGCTCTGTTGGAAAGCATTAAAAAGTATAAATGATGTAAAAAATTATGATTTGCATGAATGGGATCGAGGAAATATGGTTTTGTTTTATTTGTAGCAAAGTAAATTGTTTTTCCAAAAGCCTCCATTAGCAGGCCCTCAACCTGAACGTGAAACAGATATATGCAAATGAAGCTTTTAATGAAATCCATGGAGAAGAAAATTAGTAATGGGTAAGAATCTGGCAAGCTTCCGTATCTGAGTTGAAATGGTCTTCTTTCTTTCTTTCAATTTTTCCAATGTGCAAAACTTTGTCCATGTTTTCTCTAGAACAGGGATGCACAACCTTTTTCAACCTGCGGGCCAAAAAAAAGAAAAAGTACCTTACCTGGGGCCAATGTAGCGTTGCATTTATAAACACATTTTTTTTTCTAATCTAATATAAAAAGTCAATATACCACTTTGATGAAAACATACTCAAATCTGAATATATATACATTTATAAATTAATTTTAATAAGCCAAATATAAATACATAATTATTTCACAGAAGAGACAGTTAATGTGATGGTTGGGATTGTATTTTTGAAGCGATTTTTGTTATGTTTGGTTCTAAAGTTGTAGTAGCAATATGTAAAACGGCTGAAAGGTTTTCATCAGTTAGTCGGTTCCTAGTCTTTGATTTGTTGACAGTCATCATAGAAAGTTTGTTCACATATGTAGGTGCTTCCAAACATAGTTGCATACATAGATGCATTGCGTTTTAAATAGGAAAATTCATTAGGCAAATTCCTATAAAATTCAAGCAATGACTTTTCTTTGAATTCATTTTTATGAAAGTCTAAGCTCTGTAAGTCAATGAGCTCTAATTGAGAATTTTCAGGTGCCAAATTGACATCCACTGTAAAAGGATTTGAAAATAACTGAATTTGACACTGGCATTTTTCAAAATCTAAAAATCTATCATGGAATGAATTGATTAAAATTTTTACCTGATCTTCGTAATCCATTTTCATCTTTGGAAATTTTTCTTTCATTTTTTTGCAATATGGGAAATGAGAAATTTTTTTTACCTGTAACTGTTGTTGAAATAACACTAACTTTCTTTTAAAAGCATTTACATTGTTTACCAACTGAAAGATGAATTGGTTCTTTCCTTGTAGTTTGATGTTCAATTCATTTAAATGACTTGTAATATCAGTTAAAAATGCTAAAGCACACTGAAAACTGACTTCTTCCAAGCGCCTGGATTCCCTTCCATGCTTTTTGAGAAACGTAATAATTTTATCAAATAATTCAATAAAATGCTTAAGTGCTTTTCCACGACTGAGCCACCTTACTTCTGTGTAGTACACAACATCACTAGGAATATCCTCAAATTCAGCCAAAAATTCTTTAAATTCTCTGTGCCGCAATGCACTACTACGAATAAAGTTGATTGCTTCATTAGCTGTTCATAACCTAATTCTTTGGCACACAAATTTTGTTGGTGTATGATGCAGTGATATTGAAGTAACTCCATTTCACGTTCTCCCAGATGTTCTTTTAGCAGAGTTATCATTCCAATAATTCCACCAGTCATTGATCGTGTTCCATCTGTTGTAATGCTAAACAATTTTGTCCATATTCAAAGCAGCTCCATTACATAATTCTAATAAGCTGTGAAAAAGTTCTTTGCCAGTTGTTTGGCCTTTCATAGGGTACATTCCAAGAAGTTCTTCTGTAATGCAGAAATCCTTGTTTATACCTCGAATGAAAACAAGGAGTTGAGCTGTTGAGGTAATGTCGGTAGATTCGTCAGCAGCAAGTGAAAAATATTCAAAATGTGAAGCAGCAAGCTTTACTTGATCTACAATGTCTTCACTTAATTGTTGAATTCTTCTCTGAACAGTCATTCTATTCAAACTTAAATTTTTAAATTTATTTGTTGTTTCGGGACAAAGTTTCTCTGAAGCAATTAACAAGCAATCTTTCACAAAATCACCATCAGTAAACGGTTTTCCACGTTTAGCGATCAGCTGGGCAATATTCAGGGTTACCTCAAATCAGGAATCCAATTCAGATGTTTGTTTTTGAAAATAACTTGTCTGGTTTATCAAAGATTTCTTCAGATGTTCAATTTTTACTGATCGTTCATATCCTTGAATAGATGAGAACGCAATGTGTTTCGTTTCATAATATCGTTTCACATTATATTCCTTGGCTACAGCTATAGTAGAATTGCACAAAAGACAAATAATCCGGCCATTATGATTAATAAAACAGTACTTATCCGTCCACGAATCAACAAATTTTCGATTCGGAAAATCGCCTTTTCTTTTTTCACCGCTCATTTTTCCATCTACAAGTAATAAACATCAACCGACTGCCGACCGGCAAGCATTCCAAAGATAAACGTCGAGTTGAGAAGATACATTCCTTCAGCCACTAGACACTTCGTTCGTTACATGCTATCAGCCAATCAGAGCTCAGTTTTAGTCTCATTGTAGATGTGATGCGCTCGCATCGAATTTCTCTCTGTCGATCTTAAAGAAGTGCCGATATATCGCAACTTGACAGTTGAATACGTGCAAGTTACAAATAGCATGCTTTTATCGCGTCATCCAACCAGTCAATCAAGATGGCGATTGTTTTGATTTTAAAAACGCAAGCAGTTCTCAGTTGAAAAATTAAGTAAAAACATGTAAGCTTTTAATTGGGAAAAAAAACTAATCTTTATTTTGGGATTATCATTTTGGGATTGGCGGGCCAACGAAAAAGGCATTGCGGGCCAAAAGTGGCCCGCGGGCCATAGGTTGTGCATCCCTGCTCTAGAATATGAAGTGCAAAGTATTTATATCATTTACTTACATTGACACACACAATAATTAAATTACACAATCGTCTACGGAGAAAAATCGTTAACAGTGTATTTCAATGATTTTACATTGTTTAAAACACAATGAAATTTATGTACATTATTGAAGTGCATTATAAGATTTTTACTACTGAATGTAGAGTGGGTATCATTTATCACTCAATTACACGAACACACAAAATAATTCAGTTACAGTACTGTCTATGAGTAACAGATGCTGGAAGTGCGTTTTCCGTTGATTTGCGTTTTTAAGTATAACTAAAGTTTTGTATATTTCATGGTGTGTATAAATTCTTTAGATCATATACATAACTACACTATACGAATTCGGACGCACTACTTTTAACTCGCGAAAATTCCTTATTGTTGTTTTTAAGCGGAAATTACTGAAAGTGACTTTTCAACACTATCTTGCGTTTTCGAACTGAACTGAATTATGTAGTAATATACATACAAAGATCATATACAGGACTGCACAAAAGAATTAGAGTACCTTTCCGAGTATAGATAGTAATTGATGAAGTTGCGTTTTCAAATGTGTTATGTGTCTTCTAAATTATTTACTTAGATTTCGCCTAATTACACGGTGAATTTTCGTCCCGGTATTCCGGAATTCTTGCAAAGTGCTTCACAATCTATGCATGATTCTGACACATGATTTTTAATTCTTGTTTAAACTTATTTGTAAAGTTTTATCGAATATTTGACGCACATGGTAACGCATAATGTCTTGGGTAGGTGTTTATAACATTTGCAATAAAATATTTTTTTCCTAAATTCGAAAAGTGCTGACACTTGAGCTTGATTACCGATGGTGCAGACAGTCACCACCATTTTCGAACAATAATAGCTTCTTTGTTTAAACACATAATTTGTTTTCACAAATAAGGCACAATTACTATTTGGAATCGGTGTTGACAGTGTGCGCCAGCGATTATCAAGATCTAACCAGCACCGCTTGTAAAAGCGTTAGGACTCCATTGAAAGAAATTACTAAAAACATTTATGGAAACTGTCCTGCTTATATTCAATCTGACCACTTTAACTATAAACAAATTAAAATAACTTGGAGAAACTTCCAGAACTTGGAACATACCTTTCAAATACCAGTAATTCTTTATTTCTTTCTTTCGTTTGGAAATGGTAAGATTTTTTAAGTATTTTTTTCTACTGCATAGTGTATTCTCTATTTTTTTTTTCAGTAGTATATATTTTTTGTTCATAATATTTTTAGATTTGTAATACTGGAATGTTTGTAGGTTTGTGTACCAAAAAAATTTCTATTTAGAAAATTAAATAGATATTTTCCTTTTATTATAATTATCTGATATTCTATTTAAAAATTATCCCATAAACAATTATGTTTACATTAATTCAAGAAAGTTTTTTATAAATATTATATCAAAATCCAATATAGGAGGAAATATAATTATTTTCCAGAGTGCTAGATGATAAAGCATGATTCAATTTTCTTTCTTGTAGACGTGTATATCCCTGCAGTCCAACTTTTAATATTAATGACATAGCTTATATTTTGAAAATAATGAAAATCATCATTATTTTTTTATTATTTTACTGCAACACTTTACTGCAGTAACTGTTTAAAAGGTACTTTACATTCGAAATTATATTGCATCTCATATAAATATATTATCATAACAACTCATCAAAAGATATTTTAGTCGTTGTTAAGTTTAAAATATATTTAACAGTATAATATTTTTAGTATGAAGAAAATTTTTTATTATCGTTTTCAAGCTGATAGATTAATGATAATTATTTTGTTTTGTTATTTATTTATTTGTAAAACAAAAAGACTGCAATGTTTTAAGATTAAAAGTGATCACTTTAACCATAAGCTATCAAAAAATAAAAATAAAAATAATAAAATATTGAAATGGAATTTTCTTATACCCTTAATACTTCAATTTCATTTATTTTTCTTCCTTTTCTTTTTTTTACTTTTTTCTTGCTTTTTTCACTGTATTATGTATGTTCTACATCAAAGATTAGCCACCATGTGGCACTTGTGCAAACAGACTAATTACATTTTATTCTTCCCACGAATTTTCTATAAATTCTTAAGTATAACTATACCAGTGTGGTCCTTCAAAACAACTCATCAAACCATCATTATCAAACAACATCATCATCATTTACCAATAACTAATTCCTTAAAATATTAGTATTAAAGTCATAGTTCCAATTGAAAAATGTTTCAAATATTGTTTTTCATGATATCAAAAGCCGTTTATGTCAAAATAATCATATTTTAAAACTTGCCGAATTTGAATTTTTCTGAACTAAAAACAGAGTAACGCGATATTAGTGGCAAAAAAAAAGTGGAATTTCATAAAAATTCAAAGCATCACAACTCTATAAGAATATAATTTTGACTGTTTAGTTTCCTATTTACAGCATATAGAAATTTATTCTAAATATAGCTTATAGAACCCAGGAACAGTATAAAAATTTAAATTTCGTAACTTTTTTAAAATAACTATTTTACATAAATATATTTTCATGTGATAAAGAACAACATTTGAAAAAAAAATTTATACGATACTATAACTTCAAAACTAATGATTTAAAAATTAGTCATTGGTCAACGATAAGACACACTCTATTGAAAATTATAGAGCTAAATTAGAATGCTTAAAACACAATACCTTTTGAACCTCTACATTTTATTCTAGACTCATTTTTCTTATGAAATCTGTAAATAGAACTGAAAACTGTTGACTAATCTTTTCTGTTGTTTTATTCCCATTTCAGTGTAGAAGCTACTCTATTACCGTTGGGTAAAGACATGCCTTTTTCTTCTCTAAATAAATTTCCTTTCGTGTCAAAGAGACTTTCTTGATCTAAAGAAACCAAATAAACCATGCAACTGTCGAATTAGAAATGATTTACCTTCGAAATTTAAAAGGAAATATCTGGGTTCGTTGAAACTTTCCTTACTTACAGGTGAAATCATTTTATGTATTGGTGATGTTGTCCTCATCTGGACAGATAATTCAAATAGAATACATTGGTTTCTTGGAAGACTTAGTGAGGTTTATCAACGCCAAGAAGTTGTTGAGCGCGATGAGAAAATAAACACAGCTTCCGGTTTTTTGGTTCATACCTTGAAAAAACTCTGTTCTTTGGTAAATGCGTAGAACAAAAATTTGCTTTACTGTAGTACTACAATACTGTGTGACTACTCTTCAAGAGCGATTTGCGTTCGTATTTAGTTCTTTCATTTTCAATAGAGAGGGTTTTATAGTTGACAAACGGCTAATTCTTAAATCATTAGTTTTGAAGTTATAGTACACTGTAAAAAAAAAAATTGCAGTAAAATTACGGGCAGAGGCCGGCAGCAGAGATTCCACTCATACCCTGTAAAAAAAAGTCCATGCCATCATTTTGTGCAGCCCGTAATTTTACGGGGCAAAGTAATATAGCATTATAATGCACAATATATAATGCACTTTAAAACACAATAACACTTTGCTTACTGTTCCGTAGCACGTAGCACGTTAGATAATCATCACAGAATCGTGGTTTGGCGGGTTACATTTTTTGAAACACGAGTAAAATGAAGGGTTACACCCTAACGGAGGGCAATGTATGGGGTCGTACCGTATTTTTGCTAACATATGGGCTAGAACTGTAAGAATATGAGAATTGCTCTTACTTTTCTAAGTATATAAGGGATAATGCCGCTTATTTAGTGGATCAGACCATTTTTCATCAAATAAGGCTGTTGCCCGTGAAAATTGAAGGGCAAACGCTCATAAGTTTACAGTTTTTTCTGAGAGTGTACGGTATGCAAAAATGTTTCAAATGTTGTTCTTTATCTCCTGAAAATACATTTATGTACGTCCAATTGAAAGATTCCAAAGGAATGATATCTCAATATGAGTTTTCACCTCTCTTGAACTCAACTCAATGTGAATAATGTTTAAAATAAAAGATCTAAGTTATAATGCTAAAACCACAAAAACTTTTCTAACTCTATATTTTATTCAAAACATATACCTTTTCTAAATTCCGTAAATCAAACTGAAATCTGTCGTTTAATCATTTTCTGCTATTTTATTTATTTTTCAGCATATTATCAATTGCACTAATGTAGAGTAAATACGTGTGTTTTTCTTCTGTAAATAAATAATTAATTTTGGTATGTATAAAATTCGTCTATTCGTTGTGAGTCTCCTGTGAATTAATAAGTTGAATTACCTGAACCATCACATCAATTACGATTTCTTATGAAAAAAGGATAAGAGCATTTATCTAATCTGATTTTAATTGGATATTTAAGAAACTCCCGCTCTTACCAGAGTTAGAATTATTAGAAGAGTTAATACCCTGTAAATTATATTACTGAACAGTAAATGTTTATTTTGAGTATAAGAATGAAACGTTTATCTATCACAAGGAAGCATTGTATAGTGCAGTTTTATCTTGTGAAAGCTGTAGAGAATAAAATATTCATGGAATATCTCGCATTCAAAAGGGCAAGATTTGGAAAATAATTTTGGAAAAATATGCACTATCACGTTATTCGAATAGTAATAATAAGTCATTTCAAGAGTAACATAAACGTCAGGATGAGAGAAATTAGACTAATAACATTTATTAAGCAATAATATCAAATATAAAGTTCCCGCACAATCATAGGCAAAGTTAATATTATCAGCACAAAAGATTATAGTTATTCGGAATAGTATAACTTCATTCGTTATATTTTACACTGGTGTGCAAAACTTAAGCAACAAACACAAAATGCTATTTTCTGAACACAAAAGTACTCAAAAGGAAATTCTATAAAGAGCAAGTGTAGAAAAAAAGGTACTGCCCTAACAGCACGGCCAGTCGATGTAAAGTCCCCTTGACGGCACACGGGGTTAGAAGTGTCACAATCACTATGGTGAATCAAAATATGGGATATTTCACTGTCTCATTATTGCTCACAAATGGTTGTTAACACTGAAAAGTCACTGGGACTGTCGCTTTGTGATGGGTCACCAGGTGACATTACAATGAAGTCACCTTGTGATTCACAAGTCACTGACAGTTGAAGTTTGAACTTTGAAGTCATTGTGAGCATTGCATTGTGATGAGTCCCCAAATAATGTCACAATGAAGCCGCATGGTGACTTTCCGGTGATCGACACTCTATTGTGAAGTCACCATTGCTCTCATTTGTGAAAAGTCACCAGATTATTTCATTTTCTGTCACTAGGGAACTTGTCACAGAACAGCTGTATAATAACATGAACATGAGCCATTTCGTCTTTCTCAACTGAGCTAGGATCCTTCTATTTCATGATGTTTGAACAGATAATTAACTTTAAATAGAATAATTTGCATCATAAAGCATATAAAAGGACTTTAATAATCTCCAGAAAGCATTAAGAAATGATGTTCGAGAAGCACTACTTTTATATTCAAGATCTACGACGCGATGTCACGTTCTTTCTATGAAAAACCTCTAAGTAAATAAACAACAAAATATTACGGTACCTATAAGTAATCCGCGTTAAAAGCTAACATTACGCCAAAACAAGTTTGATACTTTTAAACATTGATAGCTGTTAAGAATCTTTGTTCTCCTTTACCCTTGACACTTTTTTCAAATGATGTAGAGGATACTATATCCATCCGTTTATGAGGTTGTTATGTGCATCTAATGCGCACCCAATACACTTCCATATTAAGATATATGCGAGTACAGTTGTAATCCTAGAAAATACCTAAAAATTACATATGCTCCTATGATAATAAAAAGATTGAAAATGCATGTAGATGTGGGGAAACCATGCTCTACATGCTTTTTTTAATTCGTAACATCTTTAGATTCATAATTAAATAACATTTGTAGATATACCAAATAATTATACTCATGGATACTAAATTGGTATTTTCCTTATTTACAATAAACAAATTTTTAGTTTTTAAAATTATTCTCATGGAAACATTTCTGCGTACATTGATTTATGAAATCATAACTTAAAAAATAATATATCAAAATCTAATAAAAGAAAAAAGATAATTTTTTCTAGAGTACTAAATGATAATAAATGGTTCAATTTTCGTTCTTTCGGACGAGTATTACTATACTTAATCTTTTAATATTAATGATATAGCTGATATCTTGAAAATAATTAAACTAATTGTTCTCCTTTTTGTTCATTATTTTAGTGACGCAACATATTTTACAATATTTTATTACTGTAATTGATTTAAAAGTTATTTTTATTAAAATTGCATTTCGTTCCGTATGATAAATAACATATTAACTCATCAAAAGATATTTCTTTATTATGATGTTGAATCTATTAGTTATCAGGTCTACCTCTTTTGTAATGAAGAAATATTTTTTTCCATAATTTTTACAAGTTAATAATTTAAAAGGATGATTTTAAGCAAGAGAATTGCTTATTGCTTTGAATCACCGGAAAACACCTTATCATTTATGAATAAACATAAAAGAATAAACATCAACAGAAAAGAATTCTGATGATTGGAAGAAAAAAAATGTACACTTGTTTTACAGCGGAAAGAAATATGTTATTGATTCCTTGTTATATATACAATGAATTCGTGATAATTCGAACTCGTTTAATTCGAGCTTTCGATTAATTCGAACTGGGCATGAACTAAGGAATGTCTTGCTCTAAAACCAATGTTAAAACTAGTTCGTTAATTCAAACTTATTTTGAACACATCATATAATTCGAGCTACAAAATTTAACAGCCTTTTATTGTTTTCCCGAAAAGAAAATTGCGATATTAATATAGAGCTACTTTTTATTTCCTTACTTATAAAAGTTATCACATTTCTTCAGTAATATATAAGAAAACTCTAAAATTATAGCATAATCAGTTGTTAAAAGTTGTTGGGAAAAATAATCAGTTGCCTTGACATACAGATGTACAAGAAAGTGATCATGAAAAAGGTTATGATAATTCCATAATGCGAGAATTTCCCAATTCGAAAATTTTTTTTTTGCAAAAATACAAATTTAACAGAATGATTTAAATCACTAATTTCCTTCAAAAAAGTACTTTTATTAAAATTATATTTCTGTCCGTATAATACTTAATGTCATAATTTATCGAAGGATACTTTTTATTACGGCTTTTAACGCATTAGGTAAGAGTTCTATCCCTTTCTATTGTAGAATTCTTTTTTTCAGATTTGTTTCGAATTTATAAATTAAAAAAAGGGATTTTAAGCGACAGAATTGTCTACTGTTTTCAATCATCACAGAACTCTGTATTATTTATGACAAAAGAATTCCGATCATTGGAAAGAAAAAAAAACAATGAACATTTGTCTTACAACGAAATAAAATATGTTACTAATTCTTTTCTATGTTCAATGGCTTCGCAAGAATAGAAACTCGTTTAATTCGAGCTTTTGGTTAAGTCGAATAAGTCATGAAGTAACGAAAGTCATGCTCTCGGACTAATATTAAATCTAGTTCGTTAATTTAAAATTATTTTTAACACATTGGATAACTCGAACTAAACAAAAAATGTATCATGCTTTTGTTTATCCAAAAAAAAGTTGTTAATATAGAACTGCATTTTATTGCCTTATTTATAAAAATTATCCCATTTATTCAGTAATAGATAAGAAAATAAAGCAAAACTAAACATATAGCATAATCAGAGTTGAATGCTGCAGGGAAAAATAATATGTTGTTTTCATATGCATGATTTACAGATGTAAAAGAAAGTGATCATGAAGAAGATTATGATAATAACATAATACGAGAACTTCCCAACTTTGAAGAAAAATGCATCTGTAAAAATGTAAATTTTCTGAATGTATAGCAGTGTTTAATGATTTGAAATATAGGATGCATGAACAGTATGGGTGCGTTGTTTGACCTTTGAAGAAAAATGCATCTGTAAAAATGTACATTTTCTGAATGTATAGCAGTGTTTAATGATTTGAAATATAGGATGCATGAACAGTATGGGTGCGTTGTTTGACCTTTGAAGAAAAATGCATCTGTAAAAATGTAAATTTTCTGAATGTATAGCAGTGTTTAATGATTTGAAATATAGGATGCATGAACAGTATGGGTGAGTTGTTTGACCTTTGAATAAAAATGCATCTGTAAAAATGTAATTTTTCTGAATGTATAGCAGTGTTTGATGATTTCAAATACATCTGTATGAAAAGTATGGGCGCGTTGTTTGACGTTGATATTACAAAACTAAAATCAGAGAAAGCATACTTATTTTTCCAAGTTTCTGTAGTATTTTTATGGACTTTCTTGTGATATATTATTATTTTTCTTTCGAGGTGCTTATGAAGCGCTGTGTTCATCGTTTATCCATTGCTCAAAAGGCGGAAAACGGAGAGAAGACTTCAAGGATTGCATCTCACCTGAAAGTCCCATTTCGAACTTTCCAGAAGGCCATTTAAACAGCAGAAATTCGAAGGAAACATTCGTGTAAAAAAAAAAATCAGTACGACCGCCTTATGTCAATACCCGAAGAATTCGCAACACCATCAAAAAAATAATTTCAAAAACGACGCCTAAGCTAAAATTCCACTGAAAAGAGTGTGAATATTTCTAGCCAAAGTGACCATAACATTATTAAATATATCTTTCGGACTTGATAGTTATTTTTTGTACCGCGGGAAACATTTGTCAAGCTGAGGAGACAAACAATGTGAAAGAAGATGTTCCAAAGTTTCAAAGTGCGCCGCGTGGAAAATGTTTTGTAGTCAAATAAGAAAATCCGCACCATCGAAAAGGCGCACAACCATCCAGATGATCGGCAATTGATAAGTTCAATGCAGGGAAATGCAGCGAAAAAGAAAAATCGTCACACAATCGCTTTTCTGACGGGATTAATGATTTGGACTAGAGTTACCGCCATTGAAAAAACACCTTTAATGTTTATTGATAAAAACGTAACTATTAATGCTAAAATGTAGTAAAACAAAGTGTTGGCTTAGATTGTGTCTCCATGGAAGTAAAATAACCCATATGGAATCTTCCTGCAGGATTAGGGGCTGCGCATGGAGCAAAATCGACATTGGCCTACCTCGACGCCCATCTGCCTGGATATTTAACAAAGTTTGAATGGCCTTCGAACCGTCGGATCTTAACCCACTCGCTTTCTGTGTTTAGGATTATTTAGAAGAAAAGTTAAAGAG
Organism: Maratus michaelseni; assembly: GCA_963931845.1. NCBI lineage: Eukaryota > Metazoa > Arthropoda > Arachnida > Araneae > Salticidae > Maratus > Maratus michaelseni. The sequence goes on along the minus strand of OZ007592.1, from coordinate 369,787,802 downwards.
TAAGCATACCCCCATTTGAACTGAATGTGGAGCAAACTTATGAATGCTTGGAGCGATTTAGATCAGAGTTACCTGCGGCGCACCTTCAATTCTATGATCCCTCGTTTGGAAGATTTTGTAAAAAAGAATGGTGGACATTTTGAGATATTAGTTTAAACATTGTTATTTGTTATATTTTTATTTTGTTAAAATAAAACATGTCATCATTAAAAATACTGACAACGGGCTTGAAAAATGTACATATTAGAACTTACAGATGTGAAAGAAAGGTGATGTATGACGATGATTACGATAATAACATAATACAAAAAAATAAATTTGTTTCTATCTCCGGTATATATAAAACATTTTTCAGTGTTATGGTTTTACTCGTATTGTCTAACATAACAGTATTTAATTTTACGGATCCGTAGCCGTCAGAATTTAATTCTTGACCAATCGCGATAGTTACATTAGATATATCATAATTGAAATCATGAAATTTATTTTTGTCATTACAAATGTGGGCCGAAGACGCTGAATCAATAACCCAGAGGGTTTTCGAACTGTTACCCACAAAAAATGTTCAGCATGTTCAAATCAGCATGTTTTTCCCTATCAATTTTTTTGGTTTTAGAATTATTCGCGCCTGCGTTATCTTGAAAGCATGCGACTTATTAGACATACCATAATGTTTATTCCCATAATTTTTCCTTTTAGGTTTCTCAGAGTTTTTATTTTTTAATTTCCAACATTCATCAATAATATGGGAATTTTTCTTACAGTAGCGACAAAATTTATTTGTTTTTTGCTGTGGGAATTTTACGTTTAAAGCTGAATGACTGTTTGTATTTTCGACATCATTTCGTCGTTTATTGTATTCATTCATCAACTGTCCTCGGATGAAATTTGGGGTTAAGTCATTGTCATTTCGTGCTTCGAGAGCGCATATTAATGTATCATAACTGGCAAGGTACGAGTAAAGTAGCAAAGCGGCCATATGTTGATCATTTATAGTTTCACAAATGGCAGTTAATTTATCGCGTAACTGATAAATTTTTGTTAAATGTTCTGTCATGTTTCCATTTTCGGATAACCTGCTATAATAGAGTTTCTTCAATAAAAAATAATTTACTGCTTAAATTACATCTTTCATGGACATTCTTAAGCGCATTCCACACTTCCCTTGCTATCTCTAAGTTTTTTGTGTGAATGATTTTGTCATCGTCTATTAGCAAGTTTATGATAGCTCTTGCTTTACGATTTTTCGTAGTATAATCAGCAGTAACGGGATTTGGGGGCTCATTTATTATTACATCGTAAAGATCTTCTTTCTGCAAGTACATTTCTACACGGAACTTCCAGCTAATTGTTCGAATTTAATTTTTCTATGACAGTATCTTTAAGTATACTCATTTTTATTATTACTTAGATAACAAAAATCTTATATAATAGAAATGTTCTATAATTCAACAAAATAATTCAGTTGTATTATTTTCTGTTACTCAAACTATCGCTATTGCACTTCATTCCTTTATTTATATAAGTGTAGCAAAATATTTATATAAGCACAATATTTATAAATTCACACTCAAGTAAAAATTTAGCACTCATTCAGTCTCATAATCAATTGTAATATATATATATAGTATATCGAGTGTGCTGCTTATGTAATTCAATAATCGTTAATTGCAAAACTAAAAAGAGGTATAAATAATTGCTTACCTGTTCTCAGTAGCGCAGAGACCCTCCAAAATCCCGTTCAGTATTCGTTCAACGGATGCGCGACCTTCATTCACCGTATAATTCACGATAGATCTTTACAAGATTATTCATCACAGGCACGAAAACATAGAGCGTTAATACTTGAAGAAATAAAAAAATATTATTAATATCGTATAAATATGTATATAAGTGTAAATTCCTTGTTAGAATATTCCGGCAAGTCTGCTTGGAAAAACTAGAATTTATATCTTGACTAATATAAAATTACAATGTGTATTCCGAGAGAAAAACAATCTCTTCTCGGAGAGCATTTTAAAAGCTCTTACAGTAAAGCCAGTTAAACATGAACAGCATAGAAAACATCGAAGAAGTCCAAAGTTTGAAAAAGAAACAACAGTGTATAGGCGATCGTAGTACATGTAGACAAAGACGTGTAGAAAACCACAAGTATGCATTTCATTTCACCGTCCACACACGTACATTATGAAACCCAGTAGAGGAGAGTTTCTTTTGTAAAATGAGACAAAAAAGTTTAATAGTTCTTTCTGGGTTACACATCACAACACACCTCCTTAACCCCTGAAACAATGATTCACAGATTCATGATTGTTTTTCGATGAAAAATGAACTTAGGTTTGGGCAGGGGTTTTGTATCACAGAGGAGGGGTTTTGTTACACATCGTCCCGCAGTGGCACGGACGGTTAAGCTCGGTTCTCGTAAGATCGCCGAAAGCGAAGCAGCATCGACCAAGGACAGTGCTTGGGAGGGTGACAAATTCGTTCGACTGCCGCTGCTTTGGGACCATGTACGTTAATAGGAGCTGGTGCACGTAAAATCTGTTTGTGGCTCCAATGTCCTCCAAGTTTAATATAAGCGTTACCTCTGGGGGTGCCAATCCAGGTGCAGGTCTCTCATCTGGAATTGGTTCAAAATTAGGAGACTAGCTCTAGAAGTCCAACCTCTCTTGAGGCTCTGGCACCTCGTCTTTCAGAGAAGTGCCTTGGCACTTTCTCTGACATGCCAACAACAACATGGTTACACATGACAACACTTTTAAAAATTCAAAACGCTTTCAACCAAACATACTCGGTCATCATCAAAAAAAATAATAGTTAAGTTGAGTTGTTGCCTCTTCGCGTTCTCTAGCTTTCCCGGAAAAAACCATTTTACTTCAAGGGTGTGGAATATAAGGTGGGTCATTCAACATTTCAAAAATTAGTATTAATTCATTCCAGACTGCGTGAATATCATATGATAATACATTGTTACAGACTATTTCTTTTTTAGATATTATTTCCGGAGACTCTATTGTGATAGCTTCCTGGTGATTTCTTGTGCGGAATATAATATTGGATCCACTGAAATCTACTTTTATAGGTTCGGTTTGTGCATAATACATCGTTACAGACTATTTCTTTTTCCTGACACAAACTGAACCTATAAAAGTAGATTTTAATGGAGTCAAAATGATATTCCGCATATAAATATTCAGATGGTACCTTAAGCAGAAAAATAATTAAAATGTTTTTTTTTAAATAGAAAATTCGCTGGTGAACGTAGAAATAATTAATTACAAGATACATAACTTTATTTTGCTCATTAACATTATTTATTCATAATATATTCTACTATAAAAGTCTACTAGTCAGTTCTACTATACAATATTTCTATACAAAAATTTTTGTTCCAATTTCAAAAGCAATAAATGAAGTAGGCCTCATTTTGTTTTGTTGTACTCCCGTCGACATTTATTTAAATTTATGAAAGAACATATATGCCCAAAATTTATTTTATCACACATGAAATTTACTACACTATTCTTTCTTTTTATTATTAAGTAAACCAATATTCACATTTAATAGCATAAGTTCTTTAGTGGCTTTCAATGTCATTAAAGTGAAAAACATCATTATAAAAATAAATTTAATAATCCCCCCCCCTCCTATTGATAAGACAATCGAAAGTAACATTTTTCCAAAAACAAATAAAAGAATATGTTACGTAACCTAAAATTCTGTTTCACTGAATATACAATGAATTGATTTTATTTTAGTACGAGATTTAAATTATGTTTAACTTCTGTTTTAAATATAAATCCTCTTATTTATTCTCAATACATTATTTTAAAAATATATTTTATTTCGCTTTTGACTTAAAGAAAACAACTTACGATTCATTATATTTTCGAAACCTTGTTAAAAAAGTTACTTATTTTTGCCTCTGATAAAAGTGTATTGTAAACATCCAATTAATGCTCAAAATTTTTGAAAGTTTTAGAGAAAATATATTTTATTTGTTTGCAATATAGTTTATTATCTTGATTCACATATTGTAAATATTATTTATGCAGACATTGAAAATCAAGTACTAATTCGTTTTTTACGAAGTTCATAAAATGCATGTTCTGTTTTTTTAAGTTAACAATATCTGATCCGTTGAGATCTATTCTTTGTTGTAATATACAGTACGTGAAGGTGTAAATATTTTATTCTGATGTCGTCATTCTAGCACGAAAAGTACGAATATCACAATGTCTGGATTTCTGCTATGCTTGTATGCATTCCTTTTGTTTGTTGTGGCGAAATCACGATCGGATACTCACACCTCCTTCATGTTATAAACTGTGTACATTCTGCAATTTCCTTAGCAGTTTGCTCTCACAAAGTCTAAAAATAAAGGTCGGCGTAACATTGCATTTCTTTGAAATATGGTGACTTAAGTGGAAGAAAAACAATCTGGAGTAAACAAGGCTCTATTTTGTATCAATAAAATTAATACTAAAAAGCACAATCACAAAATAAATGAAATTATGGCTTGAGTTCTAGCGTTACTGTCTGTCATGTAGGAGATGTGACTGATAAGAGATATTATTGATCCAGATGTAGGGCCAATAAAACAGTGATTTTGAGGTTCAAAGTAGAAGAGAAAACCACTCTAGAGAGAACAAGGTTCTAGATACTATACATTGAACTAATACTAACAGACACAATTACAAAAGATATGGAATTATGGATCGGGTTCAAATGACACTATCTGTCATGGAGAAACGAAGATTCATGAGAGAGATATTATTCATCCATATGTAAAGCCATTTAAACAGTTATATGGAGGTTCAAAGTAGAAGAGAGAAGCACTGTGGAGCGAACAAAGTTCTATATGATATCAATACAATTAATACTAAAAAGCACAATTACAAATGAAATGGAATTATGGCTTTGGTTAAAACTTTACTGCCCGTAATGAAGAAACTCTTATGTAACTTTGTGTATCAAGTAACAGGTGTTTCATAAGTGATATTATTTATCTATATGTAAAGCAGATGAGACACTTATTTTGAGGTTTAAAGTAGAACAGAGAACCATTCTGAAGAGAACAGGGTTCTAGATGCAATCTATTTAACTAATATTAAGAGACACAATTACAAAAGAGATGGAATTACGACTTAGGTTCAAACGTCACTGTCTGTCATGAAGGAACGCTGATTGATGAGAGATATTATTAGTCAATATATAAAGCTACATGTTGAGGCTTCTAGTGATGACTTCATAATAATGTATGATAAAAGTGTATTGTAAACATCCAATTAATGCTCAAAACTTTTGAAATTTTTAGAGAAAATATATTTTATTTGTTTGCAATATAGTTTATTATCTTGATTCACACATTGTAAATAATGCCAATTGTAACATTGTATGTAAATAATGTCACACATTGTAAATTTGCCATTGTAAACAATGCCAAATATCAGATGATATTTAGCATTGTCGTACATTATTATAAACCGATATCCATACATTATTATGTAGTCACTTCGATACATTGAGTTTCAAAGAAAGAAATGGATGGAGTGGAAAGCTTTACTAAGGAATTTTTTTTTCTCCGGGGAACGATGTTATGCAAGTATTTAAAAAAATATTTTTAAGGATGTCCAAGCACAGATTTGAAATGGATGTTTTGATAGTCAAAATTCTGTTTGTCAGAGTCAATAATCCCATCTAAATTCGAATATGGCTCAAATATGGAATATTGTTTTGTTTCATTGACCACTCCATCAGACTATATCTTTCATAAAACCAGGAAAATCATATCAAAATTTATATTACTTACTGCAATACTACTATTTAAGATATTGATATAGTTACTGCAAGTGCAGATAGTATCCTGTATTTTTTTTTTAACAAGAGCCCATCAAAATCGAAATACAGTGTCATCTTTTACAGGAATCTTCAACCATGAGGTACTTTAAATTTTTATCAAATGTATGATCACTTATATTGCGAATATGCATAGAATAACTCGTTTAATAATCGATATTGACTGCTACTGTCAGGTACTTGAATCCAAAAGCGGTTACTTATGACATTAAAACAAATTTTACTCGCTAAATAGAATGTTTTAACGTCTTTTCATTTAAACTGAAAACATAATAAGTCTTTCTTAATTCATACCTTAACTTGTTCCCTAACCATATAGGTTCCATAACTTAACTTATTAAAAGCAAACATTCCTCTAAGAAAGAAACCGTATAACGTACGTAGGCAATCATTATGCTTTGATAAGTTTAATACAAAATTCTATTTTTAGTAATTGACACAGAGTACATAAACAGAATTTCGTATCAACTGTCTTTATGACCGCAACATTTTCCATTTAATCATTTTCAAATATATTTTTTATTTTTTAACAAAGAAATATATTTTTTTTTATTTGTAGTATTTTAGGGTGAATACTTATTACAAACAAAATACTTGTAGATAGCTTCCAATTAATTGTATAGTGCAAACAATTTTGGAATTTTACTTTTAAATATATATTATGTTATATCTAATATAAAATTTACTACGCACTGAAGTTGTTTAAGCATCTTTGTAAAATTCAATCTAAGGAGCCATATTTTTATCGATTCTAATATATGAATCTATTTTTATCAATTTTTTAAAGTTTTACATTCTGGAAATTTTATTTTTTTAAATATTATGCACTGCAACTATATGTTCTATTTCATAACTTTTTTGAAATGTAGTACAATATTTGAACAATGAAACAGAGAAATATACACGTCCTAGCGTGCTCAAGATGAATAATTGCAGCTCTCTTTCAAGTAGATGTACATGATTTAGAGGAGATTAACTAAATTATCTCCATATCAGTCTATCACTGTACGAGATGAATAATGATAGATGTTTCTCCGTATAGTACTCTTTGAAATCACTAAGATGTTACCATAACTGTGTTGTAAACTCATACTTACCAGCTCTCACGGTTTCCTGTCGTACACCTCTCGAATTGTAAACGCAAGCTAATTCTCTGATCATGTAATAGGAAACAGCACGGGTAGTTTAACATAAGTATGATAGTTTTAAAACAATCCATGCATTTATATTTCTTTCTTGTTTCCATTTGTGTGAAGAAGATTACAAAAATGTATTTCCCGAAATGGTAAAATAAAAAAATAAAAAAATAAGAAGGTTACATATTTCAGAAATAAGAGTTTCTAGAACAATATAATGTAAAATACGTCGCAATAAATATTTTCCCAGGAAAATTTTGTTTATTTATATGTTTGGAAATTTCTTTATTCCTACCAGTGTATGTTGCTGAAGTTCAAAAAAAAACTATTATCTACTGATTCAGATAAAAAATATATAAAAAAGAAGTCTTGGTGATTTATTTTAAAATTAGGTTCGATAATTAGATAAGAATTTATTTTAAATGGGAACTAAACCAAAATCAAAGAATTAACACTTGGAGTAAAATGTTTTAATTCATTGAAGATATATTGTACATTGTTTACATATATACATATATTATCTACTGATTCAGTTTTTTAAAAAAATCTGGTGATTTATTTTTAAATTAGGTTTGATACTTAGATAAGAATTTCTTTTAAATGGGAACTAAACCAAATCAAAGAATAAAAACTTGGAATAAAATGTTTGAATTCATTGAAGATATATTGTACATTGCTTACATATACACATCATAATGATAAAAAAATAGATGTATTTTGTATGCCATTCCATATGAGGAAAGAATTCCAGATCACAGAAAAGGAAAATAGGATAACACATAATGGGGGTATGGTACAGAAATTACACATTAAAAAACTAAATAAATAAAATAGCCTTATAAGCCTGTCTTATCTTCCGATTTTTTTAATTAAAAAAAGGAGGTAGAATAAATCTTCGAAAATAAGGAATAAATAAGTTAATTAATAATTTCACACTAGTATCATAACACTGCAGTTTTCATTTTTATCCCTTTTTTAAAAAATTTTATTAGTTTTAATATTACTTTAAGTTTAGTGTTAATTTTATCCAAAAATATTTTAATAAAATGTTTATATTTTTCGAAAAAATATTTCAATATTAACAGATGAACAACCAAAAATTTTTCAGTAGAATTCTTCATGGAATCCTTATAGTAATAAATTATGCTTGGATAAATTCAAATTTCCTCCATTTTAATATTAACATCCTCTGTATATATATATAATATTAGAAAATATCGCATTTATGTTACTGATTTAAATATTGTATAGAATAAATTCAAATATTATGTTTTCTTTAAATTAAATAAAAGATTGGAACTGAATGACGTTACTTCATATATTCAATACAATTTAATAATTTTCTGCCTTATTTCAGATAGAAAATGTATTTTACTCATACGATGCAAAGATTGGCTTCTTAAGTGGATATCAAAGTTTTTACTTGTTGTGAAATATGTACAGCATATAGTTAATTTTTTGAAATCTTCTATTCGTATTAAAATTATTAAAAATTCTCGGTAACACCCAACGGATAGTTTTAAAAACATATATATATTTGTCATAAAATTAAAATTACTTAAATGTTTGGCTTCTAATAATTACTAAAACGTATAATGTAATAATAAAGTTTACAAATGTAAGCAAGATTCAATGAGCTATTAAATTTACTTCCAACTTAAAAATATTAATGAGGAAATTTTAATACTCACTTATTTGGCTTATCTTAATAAATGCATAAGCGGATTTCTAATTATAAAAGCATATATTATCTAGTGAAAATTATAGGTAAATTAATTGAAATTACATGAAAGTTAAGCAATATTATAAACGCTTATAAGCGAATTTTTAAATAAATCCGTAAGATTAATTTCCTAGTTTTATATATATTAGTAAAACATTATTTCATAGTTATTACAATCTTAAAGTTTGAACAGTGCAATTTACAAAATCTCTTACAGTTAACTGTTGGGGAAATTAACATTAACCTCAGAGCAATGTGTCGATGATCTTTTAGCTTAAATTTTAATAAGGTTTTCCTTACAAGTGAATTCCAATTAATTTTTTAGGAGTGAAAATCGCCCGAAACTAGAGAGTAACAAACAACTGAATTTTTCATTGCTAAACTAAGCGTTTAAGCTGACAGAGTGAAAAATGTCCCAAGCCGGGAATCGATCCTGGGATCCCATTATAGCGCTCTGAGGCTCTACCACTGATTTACAAGCAATGGTGGTTGATTTGGTTGATTTTATGACGCCGATTATCTACACGAGAGATATAGGCCCTAAGGGGAGTGCCCTTCATGGGGTACTACAAAGAACGATATCCCACCTCGGCATCTCTCACTCTGATATATGTCGGATAGGTGCAACCGCAGCACAAGATGGAAACTGACATTCAGAGCACACAAACACTCTTATATATGTCGGGTAGGGTGCAATTGCAACACAAGATGGAAACTGTCATTCAGAGTACACAAACACTCTTATATATGTCGGATAGGGTGCAATTGCAACACAAGATGGAAACTGTCATCCAGTGTCTGCTCTGGATGACAGTTTCCATCTTGTGCTGCGGTTGCACCATATCTGACATATATAAGAGCAAAAGATGTCGAGTTGGGATATCGTTTCTTGTAGCTCAGTGGTAGAGCCTCCGAGCGCTATTCTGGGGTCCTGGGCTCGAATCCCGGCTTGGGACATTTTTCACACTTTCTGCTTAAACGCTCAGTTTAACAATGGAAAATCCAAGGTTTTCTTTATTGCAATTTTACTAAAATGAGAAGAAAATATTGCAATTTTTTCACATTCTACATATTAAAATGCATTTACGTATAATGTTGTGTAAAAATATATAAACATATATAAGTTTGAAAAAAAAATACTGGTATCGAATTTAAAAAGTAAGAATTATTTCATAGAATATTTATTTAACCTTTCAAAAAAGTGGTTTAATTTTTTACGGTATTTTTTTACAGTATTTATTTTGTGACGATTGCAATCTATTACATAACAATAATAAATGAACTTTTGAAAATAAATTATATGTATGAGTGGTGAAAAATTATTTTTAATTTTAGTGATAACAAAATTTCAAAAAAATCACACCTGACGCAAGATTTGCACGATGGAAGGTAAACTATACTCTGGATGTATCAAACGGCATTTTGCACAGTTTTGCTAACAGTGCCTGAACAATACTCATTCGTAGGTTTTTCATTTTTAAAGCCATGATAGAAAACAGAAAAACACACAAAATCTTCAAACTGTTTGTTAAAAAAATTGTTATAATTTTTTGATCTTTTAATGCTATGAAAATATATTTAGTAAATACATGGTAATTAATTAATACATATAGCTCAGAATTTACCGAATTTGTGTATTTTATTCTCTGGATACCATAAAATAACAAAGAATTGTTCATATCTGTACCGGAAATATCTCGTAAAAATCATGATAAAATAACTGGAACACAAAGCAATATAATAGTTAAAAAATCCCTAAAAACAAAAAGAATATATATTGATTCAACTGAATGTATTTTGAATACAATGCATCCCAAAGGATAAAAGTCTGCAATATTACAAGAAACTGCATTCTAGTCAATTAACCCGATTAATGAATGGTCTTATTTTTATATATTTATACAAAGTAAACGAGGTGAATAATGTCCTATTGACGTCAAACCTTTTTTTTTTTTTTTTTTTTCTTTTTTTACAGTACAGTGTTACAGTGTTATTGGAATTTCGCCTCTTTCTAAACCTAAAATTACAATTTCGGAAATTTTCATGGTATGGGTTGGAGTCTACATTAGGTCTCTTTTTTATGAGGTGGGAATCCATATCGGCCCTGATACTTACAAACACTTATCATTATTCTCTACGAAAGTTTTTATTACTGCAGAAATAGTATTATTGCATTTAAAATACAGATGTAACTGCATAAAATGTTAAAAACCGTACACAAAAGGCTCACAAAAACATTTAGTTCGATGATCTACATGTTTCAAAATAAACTTGAAAAATATAAATCACGAGATCAGATGTGTAATAAAAGAAGGTGCTTAAAATGGTCATTTGTAAACTTGAAAATTAATATTTCCGTAATGCTTTTTTAAATGTGAAAAACATCTCATGCCAAATCTTAGATAATTCAAAAGAGGCTGATTCATTGCATATGTTCTTGTTAAACATATATTGCTTCACGGATAATAGATGGGAAATAAAGACTTGATGGATAAATTATTTTTACCACTTAAACCATTTACATCTGTATTTTAATGGTAATTAGTGATTTTATTATATGATTATGTAACTACGAGTCTTATTGCATGTAAATAATAATAATAATATAAATTATTCCATGCAATAATAGTCTTACTCACGGAATAACATTCTAACACTATCAATTCATGCACTATATGGCCAAAAGTCAAAGGCATATTCGACTTTAGACGTTTGCCGAATATCTTCTAGAGAAATATCTGACGGATTTTTCTAGAACTTCAGGAATATAAAGGATATGTTTGACATCATTATTTTCAGCTAAGTTTTAATCAAGAAGGCAATTAGGGCATCAACAACAAATTAAATAATAAATAACATTTGCGTTCGTCCTGTAAAACAAAATACTTCAAATAACCTGTAACCTGTAATATTTGAAACAATATAACCAGTAGCATATGACCATGTGGATCTCGTACAACAGTTGTGTTCATTTGTGAAATAATAGCACGTATATTCCTGTAGATATAAAAGTTTTTTTTTTTTTTTTAATTTTAGAAATTTCCACAAGTTTTCTTTTTACAGCATGCAGGATTTTCAACCAATTTTAACGTCATATTCATAAAACTTGACAAAGTAGAACAGAAATGACATATTCCTATTTGAAAATCTATACTAATAAACCGTTCGCGTATCTATGTAACCTCAAAAACTCGAAAACCACAGGGCGCAGGGCTAAGAAATTTGACACACGGGTAGCTGGTAGGGGGACCATGAACGATCGGGGCAAAAAATTCGAAATTTTTAATTAGATTTTTGATAGATTTAATATTAATTAAAATCCATCTACAAAGAGATCTCATCAAAAATACGCTTTTTCACAGAGTAATCTTCGGTTGGTTGGTTGTATAAACTCTCCACAGAAGTAATTAAATAAATGAAGGTAGGGATGATTGCAATTCCCAGTCGAGAGTTTAAAATCGATGGATCAGATATTATATGAGATGTAGACAATCAACTTAATTATTGATCGTTGCCAAATGCTAAAAACATAATTTTAAAAGATTTTATCGACTTAATGAATGATAATTAGCTGGGTTTAAGGGTTTTTTACATGACATATATTAGTATGATAGAGATTATTAATACAGAAAACTTTATTTAACAGATTATTTGTTCAATTTGCGGGGAATGGGGAGTGGTGGGGTTAACGGATTTTTATTAAATATCACATATATTTTACTTGACCGCGCGCCACCTGGCGGCGGCTTTTTCATTTATTGACCCTCCTTATTAATAAATTCAAATTTACTGCTCTGATTTCAACTGAACTAATAACCATTTAACAAATTTAACATTTTTTTTAATTCACCCGTAACGTTTAATCGCTGTTTTATATAGATGATACTGCTATTTTTGAATAACAATTTTCGTAAAAATAAAATTTTTGTTAATATTAAAATTACAGAGTCAGTATTCAGTTATTCATACCAACAGTCAAAGTTAGAGATTTGTTGTTGAGCACTTGACCGCGCACCTCCTTGCGGCCCCTCCCTCAAGGTTTTTTTCTCTAACTGTGCTTTATTTCCAGAACTCAGGTAATTATGTTCAGAACTTCTCCAAACCAGTTCCATTTTGCTAAATTATCATAAAAAGCAGTATTCATAGCTTCAGGGTGTACTTTTAGAAAACAGTTACCAGTATTTCCGAATAATAGTCTAAGCCAAATTTCAAATTAAGTCCTAGCATAACCAAATGAATCAATCTTTAAAGATGCATATAGTGGCTCTTTTAATTTATCATTTGCTGAAAGACACTTGAACATCCGCTCCCCCCGGCACTACCCTCAAGGCTTTTTGTCTAATTGTACCCTGTTTCCATATCTCAGCAACTAATTTTCCGATTTCAGTGCAACTGATTCCAAACATCATATTTAACTTAATAATCAACGTCTATATCATTAAAATAAATTTGTGAGTAGCGGGTACCCCTATTTCCGAATAACAGTCTAAGACAAATTTCTAATTAAGTTCCTAGCTTAACCAAACGAACGAATTTTTAAAGATGCATAGTGGTCCTCCTAATTAGTAATTTACTGAAGTGAACTTAAACATTCGCTCCTCCCCGGCACCTCCTTCAAGTTTTTTTTTTCTCTAACTATGCCCCGTTTCCATAACTCAGCAACTATCTTTCCGATTTCAACCCAACTGATTACAAACATTATAATTAACTTAATAGTCACCCTCTATAACATTAAAGTAAATTTATGAGTAGTAGTTACCACTATTTCCGAATTATAGTTTAAGCCAAATTTGTAATTAAGTTCATAGTTTAACCAAACGAACACATTTTTAAAGATGCATAGTGGTCCTTCTAATTAGTCATTTTCTGAAGGACACTTGAACATCCTCTCCTTCCGGCGCCCCCCTCAACGTTATTTTCTCTAACTGGGCCTAATTTCAATAACTCGGCGAATAATGTTCCCATCTTCTCCAAACCGCTTTTGTAGCCCGATGCCTTAAGCAACGGGAATCTGTGTCAGATGTTCGTTCGTAAAGAGGTTTGTTTAGAACAGAATGCTCCTCTGGTGGTGGGAGGTGCAAATAAAAGATTTTCATCGAAAAAAGAAGCCATCGGAGATCCGGGACAGAGTTTCGTTTTTTAAGAGATTTAAGTTTATTACACGGGTCCGGGCAACGCCGGGCGGGTCAGCTAGAATAATATACCCTTTTAAAATCCGTGCGCGTATCTATCTATGTAACATCAAAAACTTGAAAACCGCAGGGCGCGGGGCTACGAAATTTGGCAAACGGGTTGATGGTAGGGAGCCCATGAACGATTGGGGCAAAAAAATCGAAAATTTTAAATAGTTTTTAATGTTTTTGACGAATTTTTGCCTTTTTTATGTCAACCCGTAATCGTGTGAGTTCTAAACAGTTCTAAATGTTTACTGCATTGTGTGATATACATATTAAAGACGCCACGTTGCAATAGTAAGAATCTGTAGCGGGTATTACGATAATTCTTTTACCTCGCATGCAAATAATTAGAGATTATTTAATTGCGCTTCATTATTTTATTTTTTTTAAATAAAGAAAAACATTTTATTTCAAACATCAAAACTTTTTTTATTCTATTTATTCCCTTATTCCAAATATATCGTTTTGTCGTCTGCTGCCATAGCAACATAAATTAAGTTTCATTAAAAAATGCACAGTAGTAATTTTTTTTTCTAAATCTTATAGTTATTGAACAATTCAACACTTTAACAGGAGAATTATATTCATTTTATTCACTTTTTAGAATCAAATTCATGAACTCCCGTGCGTAGAACGGGTTAAACAGCTAGTAAATATATTAAATACTTCATGAAATATGAACATTTATATAAAATAGTTGTTAAGTGCGTATGCGCGAGCTATATGATTTTTTTTTGCATAATTTAGTACACAACTATATAGATCAAATCATATAAAAAATATATTCGGATATCGTAAATATTAAGAAAGATGTCGACAATATAGTGAGCTGAATTTCAGTTACTCTCTAAAAGTAGCTGGATGATAAGAGATTTTCCACAAATTGTCATTTTTTATTAACTGACTTCAGTGAGTTAAATGACCATCGATGGAATTAGTATTTAACCTAAATTCAATTGTCGAAAGGAATATTTCTATCTTCATGCATATGCCTGTTATTCTTACACAAAAAAAAAATGCAAAAGTTGTACAATATACGCATAGTCATGTGCTATAACTACAGATTATTTAAACCATTTTATTTTACAGGGTGATTGGAAATATTTTTTTATTCAGTTTGTTAATAGTCTCCAATCTGCCCTCGTGATCAAACCTTCATTGAAAATATGACGTCAAATATGTTCTTTATTTATTTACCTGAAGTTATTTAATTATTCATTTATTTATTTACTTCTAAAGATTTAATTTCGTTTGACAATTTCGTTATGAAATATTACACGGAAACAAAAAAATGCTGAATTATTTGCATTGTTTTCAGTTCATACGTGTTAATCTTCCGTAATTGGGCTGCATGCAGACATAAAAATATTCATGGTTGAAAAGTATTTAAAAAACTATTAGGAAGTTACTAAATTGGGATTAGAGCTTTTAAACAAATTGCATTGGAAAGTACTTTTTTTTTTTTTCGTATTCGATGGTGAGAAAATTGAAATTGCGCAACGTTTAGAAGTTATTAAATTTCGATAAAAGCAAAATCAATTGCTCAAGTAGTTGCCACTGTCGATATGACATCAGCGTTACTACTGACCCTGACTTGCTTTATAATATAGGTATCTGAGCAGCAGATAATAAATTTTCTTGCTATTTTTTAGAAAAAATGGGATTTTCAATACAACCGTTTTCGAAACAATCATAAATTTTTCAATATTCTTTTATTTATTTATTTTTTTTGGGGGGAGGGGGTACAGCTTAAGCCTAGAAAATTACTCGAGAGCAGACGGTGAAGTGCTAACTGTCTTTATTTGAAATTTGCTAACATTCTCAAATTACAATGTGATGGGTATATAAAAGATAATTATTTAAATATTTATAAATAAAGATATTTAAATACTGTAATTTTTGCACAATTTTCTTATTCTAATATAATGTTTATAATTTTCCTTCCAATTACTAAATTAATTTATAATTTACATACTTATTTGCAACCCCAATTTAATATATATATATGTTTGAATGTAGTAACGTAAATTTATAGATATATGTAAAAATTTTGTAAATTTATGTGAATACTAGAAAGCGCATAAGGCAGTTAAAAAATTACTTCCAACAACTACCTTTTGTAGTAAAGTATTACCTTTTAATGTATTCATATTCTTTTCTGCTGCACTGTAAATGTTCTTATAAACATGGTATTCCATGATAAAATTTTATTCAGATAGGTAACGCATTCATAAGTGAAAATGCTTCTCTGACTATTGCTATACGTGTATCAATATCTTTATTGCATATCTTTTTCCTCTACGTTTTCATTTTTGGAGAAAAATGAAAAAAAAAAAAGAAAAGAGAAAAGAAAAGAAATGTATTTTTATCGCATACCAGCAATGATATATCAATGAAAATGATTAATATAGCGTTGAAAAAAAAAAAAAAAAAAGAAAAAGAAAAAAAAAAGAAAAACGATTTTGCTAACAAAAAAAAAAAAATTGTTTTAACGAACAAGAGGTTTAAAACACAACCTGGAAAAAATTCTTAAGAGCTAAATTCGTTAATGAATAAAATTGGAAATTTAACGCTGCAGAAAAAATGTTTATTTATTGTGTATTTAAAAAAAAAAAATCCTGAAAAGCAACGGTAAAACCTTAATAGTATTTAGCAGATAGCAAGAAATATTTTACAAAAACATTTTTTTAAAAAATGGACAGAAATTTTAACTCGTAATTTATATTGACACTTTAACGGATTATTTTTCCCCTTTATCACCCTTTTACATTTTAGAAAAAAAAATTAAAAATATATAAAAGACACCTTAAGCATATCCCAAGACCTAAGAATGTAAATGATTTAAAAATAATTTTAATGAAATATCTTTGACAAATTTCGAAAGGAAAAGTACATTATTTGTTTTTAATGAAAATGTAATTTAAAAGATTTTTTGAAGCGCAAATAATTATAAAGAAAGATTTGGATACCGTATAAAAATCTAGGAATACATAACATATTAAATATTGGATCCTCTGTCTATTTCAAATATCATATATTGACAGTATACAAGAATTAAAAATATTGGGTTGAGTAATTCATCAGCGATTTTCTTTAAATTTGTTTTATACAAAAGCATTAAAAAAAAAAGATAATATACTCTCCGTTCTTTGTTTTCGACTTCCTCCAACCGTTGAATAAAACTTTGGGTGCCTCAGTGATGGAAATATTCAGGTTTTGACTCAAAGAATTCGCCCAATCAAATCCTCTATTCTCTGCCATTATTTAATGATATATTCGAATGATGTATTCAAAAGCAAACGAAATAGATAAAAATCTGAAGGTATCAAGTCTGGGAATATGAAGAATGCAAAAAGTAAATGGGGTCAAAAATGTCTTTTGTCCTCTTGACTTTCTATTTTAATGATTTAAAAATACACAAAAATCAATAAAATTAAAATTACTCTCACATGAAAAAGCTAAAAATGCTCTTTCAAATGTTTTAAAACGTTTTTGGCAATGCGCTTTATTTCTGCGTGCATTTTTATAATTGAGAAAAAAAACGCTCATCGATTAATCCTCAACCCAATATCATGACTGATATTTAGTCCAGGGGAAATGTACATGTTACCTTGCAAAAGGTCGGGTAGAAGATTTTGTTTTTTTGACTTGTATATAATAAGGCCAGCATAGAAAAACCGAATTATCCAACAAAATTTCTTAAGGGAGAATTTTCTATGGCCAAAAAACACCAAAATTTTGGGACTTTTATTGTTGTTTTTTAAATATCTCGAGACCGGTTGTCGTAGCGTATTATTTGTTAGTTACAATGTTAAAGAGGACAAAATTCTCCACAACTTTCATATTTACAACTTTTTTATACACTTAATAGCAAGCGCAGTACGACATTTCAAAAATAAGTGAATTTTTTCAATGTCCTTAAAAACCGTGAAAAACGTAGTTTTGTCCCGACTCGCGACGATTCAAATGTACCCCACGGATGTAATGATGTATATCAACTTCGACAGATTGACAGCAGAAAATTATCTATTATTTGCACACCCTCTTCTTCATTTTCATCACATCAGACATATTTTAAATTCAATAAATCTATATAATTTAGTAAGTAGGGGAGAGTGTGGATGACTAAGACAATTTTCATATTTAGACAATAACTTTAAGTATATACAATTGTTAATTTTAAAGTATTGTTTAAAATAATATTTCAGTATTTAGTAACTTATTGGCACGACAGTTTCAATAAAAAAAATCTTGTTTAATTTTAATAATTATTTTTATAATGCATGCATATGTTCATTTTATTCCATAAACATTTTATTCTATGTTTATGGTGTTCAATGGTATGTATTTTATTTACCGATTATTGATGACATATGTTTTAATGTTTTACTGTTTTAAGTATATCAAACATTGGATTGTAGTTCTATATAAAAGGAGGGACTCAAAAAATAAATATATCTTATGTAACAAATATTTTTACCTTATAAAATATCTACAATAAAAATGACAACATATTATTTCATTAACTAATATTATGCATTTATATCTCTTGTAAAATTTAAAAATTCTTTCAATAAAATATTTGAGATAACTATTTTCATAAAATTTTTCAAAATCTTAGTTTTAGTAAATATTGTCAATATTTTCCCAGTTTTATTTTATAATTATAACAAGTCTTACAGACCCGTCAACAGAACATAAACTTATACCAGCCCCCCCCCCCAGATTTAATGACTCAAGGCCCCCCGTGATAACGAAACAGGAATTAAACCGAATAATAAGAAATATAAAACAAAACAAGGCACCAGGGTATGATTACATAGATTATAATTTAATTAAAAGAATACACAATGCAGAACCACAACTTTTACTAACGCTTTTCAACACATGCCTCAAACTTAACTATTTCCCAAAATCTTTCAAAATAGGTACAGTAGTACTATTCCACAAAGCTGGTAAAGACACCAAAGATCCAAAAAATTACAGACCAATATGCCTACTACCAGCATTCAGCAAAATATTAGAAAGAATAATACATGGTAGAATAAACCACCATCTAACAACTAGTAATTTTTGGAGCGCCAAACAATACGGGTTCAAACAGGGAATATCAACAGAACAAGCACTAGACGAACTTATTAACAAAATTAAACAAGACAAAGAGGAAAAATATCAAACACTGCTAATTTCTATGGACATTAAGGGCGCATTTGACAATATAAGTTGGCCGATAATAGCCAAAACCCTAAAACAATCTCCCTGCCCCACATACTTAATTAATTGGATCATTAGTTTTCTGGAAGATAGATACGTAACATTAGAAGAAAATGGTATAAAAATAACAAGGCAAACATTCGGCGGATGCCCACAAGGCAGCTGCCTGGGACCACTTCTGTGGCTGCTAATAGCAGATATAGCACTTAAGAAGCAATGGGGTATAAATGTCAGGATTCAGGCTTTCGCAGACGATTTTATACTAATCTTAAGATCAAAAACAAAAGAAGAACTTATAAAATTAGCAAATAAAATAATAAAAGAATTTAACGAGTGGATAACAAACAATAGATTAACATTAAATTGGGACAAAACAGAATTACTGTACCTAAATAGAGGACACACAGGGAATCTCCCAACCGAAAATTCATACAACATAGAGGGCATTGAATTCAACGGTAAAAAGTTAGAGGTCAAAGAACAAATTAAATATTTAGGGGTAATGATACACAAGAATCTAAACTGGCTCCCACATTGCCAACAACAAACAAAGAAAATCAGAAAATCATTTTGGATGATGGGACGGATGGTCTCTAAGGGATGGGGTCTACAACCCAACATAATTAAAATTTGGTATAGGTCAGTAGTGGAGAAAACACTTACATACGCCGCCCCAATATGGGGGCATAACCTGAATAGACGCAGCAAGGAAGTATTATCTAGCTGTCAAAGGCACTTTGCATTGGCCATAGTCAAAGCTTATAGGACAGCCTCAACAGCGGCACTTCAGGTTCTATCTGGCCTGATTCCAATTCACCTTCAAGTACAATACGAAGCAGCTTACGGCACTGTCTCAAGATTACGCAAAACAGTAAACATATACAACACAACTATCCATCACACGGACTATGTTAAAAAGATCAACGTTTGGCACAACCACCCAGCAGAAACAGTAGAACCAAGATTCGGACACAATCTAAGAGACATAGTCGTATACACAGACGGTTCGAAATTGGAATCAGGCGCTACGGGATCGGCTTTCGTAGCATACAAAAATGAACAAAAAATCAAGACATGGTCGGTGCCACTAAGAAAGTGCAACAGTGTCTTCCAAGCCGAACTACTGGCCATACTGAAAGCCGCAGAATGGGGTAATACCACAGGGCAAGATTACAGCATACGCTCGGACTGCATGTCAGCAATACAAGCATTAAGCAAACCCTTTAACGTAACTGAAATAATAGATACAATACAACAAACAGTAAAAAAATCAAATAATAAATTTAAAATCAGCTGGGTCAAGGCTCACGTGGGCATCCAAGGAAACGAGGATGCTGACGAATTGGCCAAACAAGCAGCACAAAACCCATATAATGCAATCCCTTACCACATGGAGAAACCAATAACAAAACTAAAGAGAACCCTGAAAGAACTAACAATTAAGCAATGGCAGTTCGAGTGGGACTACGGGGACACAGGCAGGCTGACACACAGGTACTTCCCTAAAGTGGATATACACAGATTGATAAGCTGCAAACTACTTTCTCAAGTCTACACAGGCCATGGCGCGTTTCCAGGATATCTGCACAGATTCGCACTGGTGGAAACGCCAGATTGTGAGTGTGGATTGATGGGAACTTCCAAACACTACCTCATAGCCTGTCCACTCACACAAGCACTCCATCTGGTAGGCATAACACCAAACAACGAGCAACTTTGGCACAAACAGCTAGCTCAAAACAAACATGTACAAGCAAAAGCCAAAACAGTGATCAGATGGTTAATTGATAACATAGACTTAATTTCACACTAACGTGAAGCAAAACTGAACAAGCCCTTCCCACCATCCACACAACATTAATTCCTCAGCAGCAACAGTAATCTAGCGTAGTGCATAGCGAAATAATAAAAAGCAATTAATAGAATCCTCACAAAAAGGCATTAAAAGAACTTTACTTTTACTGCACCAAAAAAACTATAAAAAAATATATACTAAAAGCACAATGTGCACAAAAAAAAAAAAAAAAAATAAGAAAAAAAATAACGAAGCTATGTACGCTAATGGCGCCTGGTGCATGTAAAATCCGTCGTGGGTGCAAAGTCCTCCAAGTTCCCTTTGAATTATACCTCTGGAGGTGCCTAGTCAGGTGAAGGTCTCGTCACCTGATCAAGGTTCTAAATTACGAGACCAATTCCTTTCTCTTTTTTAAAATTTAAATTTCTTTTTTAAACCTGCCATTTCAGCGAGGTTGGATGGATGCCGTGAGCTGTCAAGTAGAGAAACTGTAGCAAACCACTAGAGAACACTACAGACAAGATGTAATACATAGCGGAAACACAAATATTTAAACTGAATTATATAAACCTGTCTATATTAGCAACCATAGTCAGTGTGAATATGGCCCGAAAGCAAGCCCCTTTCCTTATTCGACAACATACCCAGATACCCATAATTAATAACAAACTAGAACCGGCCAACACAGTATCAAAGTAACTCTCACGAAATACCGTTGCAGCCAAGGACACCCAAGAAGCTAATCAGGTGGATCTCCGTTATGAGGAGATTAGGCGAATTTCGCCCCGCGGCCAGGTATACAAACTCGTTAAGCTGGGCATAATGCCCGGCAGGTAGGGGCCTGGTCTGCGGTTTAATAATAATAATAATAATTATTATTATAACAAGAAATTATAACATTTTAGCGTGCAAAAATATATAAAATTTCAAGATTTTATCTATTAAATGCTTTAAAGCTCAAACAGAAGAACTTGTTGAAAAATACACTTTGTGGAATATTCTAATCTTCTGTAATATGTACTGTTTTGAAACTATATCTGTTGAATTATCTCAGTGCTACCATCCATCAAATGAAATACCGAGTTATTTATGATTGTAGACCATATAAACATTTTTGTTGTTATACATTCATTCCCTATATTCCCTATCTCATTCAAGTCCACTTTCCCTACACAATAAAGTAAGGTACGCAATATGACTGCATAAGTTAAATGAAAAAATGTATTTTAATAATGATAATTTCTACGGGATGTTTAACAATATTTTTGTCTCTTTGATGGGAATGTTGTAGGATTATTAGCGTTCAGTTTCCTGGATAGAAGATATATCAAGGATCATGGTTCTTCTAGAGCAGTGGTTCCCAAACTTTTAGACCGACGTACCACTAAATCGAAGTTCATACCATTTACTCGAAGTTCCATTGGTGGAACCACGTACCACCAGATAAAAAACGTAAAGTTAATATAGAAAATCTATAAAAAGGAACCTGCCTAAAAGAAATATATCTTCGGTCTTTCCTGTTTCCGTCATAGCAGGTTTTATTGTATTTAAAAATGAATAATTACATAACTAAATTGGTACTAAGATTGGCTGCTTTGTAATAACATTCAAGTAAAAAGTAGTATCACCATTAAATTTTAATAATGCATACAATATAAAAAAAAATGTTTTGGTATAGGAAAAAAGACACAATACTTAATGACATATTGGCGCACACTGATTCATATACTGTTACAGTAGGCTAATTTGCTTCTATCGCTAATGAAAATGGTGGACTTGTTTTATGAAGCACAGCTTCCTCATGTCTGGCTCAATATTAGGTAGTTTTAGTCATAAGTCACATTCGATGTTTACTTTATTCGTGTGTTTGTTTTTGATGTAACGAAGGGGGAGAGGGGGGAGCACATTCACAGATATATGTTGTGCTAAACACAAGCAGACTTTGATTATATCAAACGGTACTGTCATATTTTCGCCAATAAAAAATCTGTGACGTTCATCCTTTTGAATGTGGGCTCCAGTAATCCATCACAGGAGAGCTGAATAAGTTCACTTCTTTCCTCTATCGTGAGATACAGTGGCAGGGTGTCTCATATGATATGCTGCTTTCTGTATTTGTTTCCACGTACCAGTATCGGATTTCTGCGTACCAGTAGCCAGAGCTTCCTGTACCAGTACTGGTAAGCGTACCATAGTTTTTACCAATACCTGCTCTAGATGCATCTTTTCTTTTTTCCTGGCAGTTATTTGTCACCCGTCCCCTCTTCCTCATACCCACTCTGTATAATAGAGCGGGTATGTAAGTTGGAAAAATAGCCTCATTTTTTAAAAGCCGCACTGCACTTAAGAATAGGGGGGGGGGTGCATATAACAGATAGTTTACTGCTATCAATATGTAGAAGATGACATCCATGATAAAATTCTTGGAGAACATTTGAATCACCGGGACAAAACTACGTTTTTCACGGTTTTTAAGGAAATTGAAAAAATTGTCTTATTTTTTAAATGTCGTACTGCGCTTGCTATTGAGCATATAAAAAAGTTGTAAATATGAAAGTTGTAGCGAATTTTGTCTTCTTTAACATTGTAATTAACAAATAATACGCTACGACAACGGGTCTTGAGATATTTAAAAAACAACAAAAAAGTTCCAAAATTTTGGTGTTTTTTGGCTACAGAAATTTCTCCCTTAAGAAATTTTGTTGGATAATTCAGTTTTTCCATGCTAGCCTCATTATATACGAGTCGGAAAAAAAAATCTTCTACCCGACCTTTTGTAAGGTAACGCCTTTTTTTGGTACATTTCCCCTGGACTAATTGTATCTACGCGGTAAAATTTTCCTTTTTTTTTATCACTTTCCTACACAGTTGTAAAGTGCTTATGACTTCGATTTGTCTGTCTGTCTGCATGTGCCCGTGCTGTAATTCGCCTAAATATACTCGGATTGCCATGAAATGGCATTGATTTTTATCTATTTCGTTCGCTTTCGAATACTTCATTAGAATATATCATTCAACAACGGCAGAGAATAGAGGATTTGATTGGAGGAATTCATGAGTCAAAACCGGAATATTTCTATCACTGAGGCACCCAAATGAGGCTATGGCATGTTTGGTATTGAAAATGAAATGGTAAAAAAATATATATACATATATATTAATAACCAAAATTAACTTTCAAAAAATTTTAATTACTTGTTTTAATTCTTGTGATAAAACTAAAATTAATAAAACTACAGCAAATTAACATATTACCGATTAAAAATATATTTCTCTTAACAAAACAAGACTAATTTATCTTCATTCTAACTCCAGATATTTACGTTTCAATGTTCGCAAAATTTCTCCTTTTAATTGTTCATTGGCTACAAAGCTTTTACTTAAAAATTTCATATTTCTCTATTATTAAGCTTCGGGATGAAAGCGTTTAAATTAATGTAAAAATTCTCTCAAAAAAAAAAATAAATAAATAAACAAAGAAAAAAAAATAGATAAAAAAAGAACCAGAACTTTGCGCTTAAAGTGTTTAATTTGTACCTTACAATTTTATTTTCTTAATGAATTCTGGTCTTCTGTTTAAAAACATTTTCAAGTTGGATAGAAGTTAAATTTTCCAGAAGTTAACGGGGATAAACGCATTTTTCCTCTGATTCTTAATTGTTTTTTATTTGTTTTAATGGTTAAACTGGAGAAAGTGGTTTTGGTTTAAAATAATATATTTCTTTGATATATTTTCTGCATTTTTGTAAGGATTATTTCAAAGAAATAGAGAAATGTTGTTATGAAGTTTAAAGATAATTAGGTTTAATTAAGTACATATAAATCAAGTAATTGATAAGCAGTTTGATTTGTTTGAATGTCCTTATATTTAAAACGAAAAGCGCATTCTATCAAATTCCAACATTATTTTTTCCACACGAAAAGGGTCTCTTTGCGCATGCTTCAACTTTTTTTTTTAACGCTTCTCCCCTCAGAAATGGGAAACCTGATTAGCTCTCACCTGTTTAGCCTACGGGGATTGAAAAGGGTTGATTGAAAACGAATGGAGTCGTACTATTCCATTGAAAGCATAACCCTTCTAATATATTCTTGCCCTGAGATTGAAAGCTAAAGCTTTTTTATTTTTTTAAAGAACTCATGTTTTCACTACTAAACATACTTATTTTTTTTGCAAAATTTTAAAGAGAGCTTGGATATAGTTATATTTATAACTGACTGAAATGTCAGAGAGATCGGAAGATGTGAACAATTTTCTTATTGCCATGTTAAAGGGGACGTATGATGTCGCATCATATATTATTCATTTTTTGCAATTATTCCCCTCTCATTTAATTCCCTTTTCCAAATTTGTTCCCCTTTTTTTTATTATTTTAACGCTCGCTGTTCTACAAAAATACTTTTCCATTTTCCTTTCCCACCCTTTGCTAAATTCAATGTGACAAATTTCATTCCGTTTATTCTAATATTCTTTTAATTTTGATACACTAAAAATATTTCTATACTGTGCTGATAAAGTAAAAGAAAACCACTACATTTACCCTTTCAAATAGCTAGCATAGGATGCCCATCTGCCATCTTCTTATTTGGTCACACAGATCTGTTGCTAACTGATTTATTCATACACACCCTTTTGATCACAATGATTCCCAAGCGAAACCGAATAATTCTGGTCCAAAAATATCCAACGTATATATCAAAGTCATAACAAATTCTAATGTTTGCGGATTCAAGAATGCAAAAACTGTCCCGAGCCCCATTTGTGCGGTTTTGCATTCCCATACATGTTGGCTATTACCGAAAAATTCGTTAGGATGATTTATGCCAAAAATGGCTCTGTTCTCTAAATTTTTAATTGTCTTTATGCTCTGTTTGAAGAAATCACCGCCGTATTGTAACCCTTGGCGAAAATGTAAATTCATTCGAGTTCATGTCATGATACGAGAAATAATCAATTCTGTCTCTGACCATCAGCCCACCAACATGTAATATTCTCACGAATTGTGTTACGGGCCCGGGTGCCCCTGTGCTGCCGTGGGCAGCCCTAGATTATGGAACGTTTACTGTACTTGTGCAATGATACATAGAACCTGGGATTAATTAAAATACCTTCATCTACTCATGTCTGCCTGTTCTTCCAAATGTGCCTATTCTTATATCTTCTGAATTTATAGATTTATTGGAAGGTAATAGTGATTTTTCAGTCATCGAAATACTTATCTTATGAAATCCACTTTACCACGATCAAGAATTACAGCACATAATCTTGAGAAATATATAATGTCGCATCATAGGACGACGCGAAAACTAACAAACAAACAAAAAAGTGAGAAAAAAACATTTCTTTTACAACTAGATAACAATATTTTTTCACGAAATTTTTACACGGGCTGTAAAACCGTTTTATTTATCACCAATAAAGATTTCAAAAAGTGTTTTAAAACTATGAAATAACCCTACGTAAAAAAAACAAGAAAATGAGTATTTTATCACTAAATATCAATATTTTTTCGAATTTTTTTCATTTTAAAATATAATTTCATGCAAAATTTTAAAGAGAGCTTGGATACAGTTATATTTATAACCGATTGAAATGTCAGCTAGTTCAGAAGATGTGAACAATTTTTATTGCTATGTTAAAGGAGCCGACGCAAAAACAAACCAACAATCAAAAAAACGAGAAGAAAACATTTCTTTTGCAACTAGATAAAAAACATTTTTCACGAAATTTGTACACGGGCTGTAAAACCTTTTTATTTATCACCAATAAAGATTTTAAAGAGTTCGGACAAAAATAACTTTCTATTTTAAAACTATGGAACGACCCTACGTAAAAAAAAAACAAGAAAATGAGCACTTTTATCACTAAATATCAAGAATTTTTCACGGATTTTTCATTTAAAATATAATTTTATACAAAATCGGGTTAAAGATATAAATTAATGAAAACAAGATTTTTTTTAAATTTATTATCACGGGCCCGCGCAACACCGGGCGGGGGTCAGCTAGTAATTATGTAAAATAGATGCACATAGTAATGTAAAATTGTAGTTAATGACTGATTGAGTAAGTATATTTTTTCCTAATTCAAAATAGGTTACTCTCAATGCATGTATATTATGTATATACATATACATTGTGGGAAAGCGAATACCGTTGTTTCTCGCAGAATGTACACCCTCACATAATTTGTATAGTCTTTTCACGGAAAATTTTATATATCTTGCATAGACTTGTAATAAAAGAGTGTAAATGAAATATTCGCCTATATTTCACTCCCTTACTTTTGAAACAAAGAGAATCTGGTTAACAAAAGTGAAGATTTACAGATTAACATAATATTTTAATGAAAAACCAAAGATAATTTGCGTTATTGAATTAGTATTTTCATAGTTATTTGTTATCACGGTCGTTCGCTCAAATGATCTACTATGCATAAATTATGTTAAAATCTGAATGTGTGTTTGTATTTCACAACCAAACCTAGTAGAATGTGGAACACAACGCGATGGAATTAGCACCACCTATCCGCATGAATACAAGGAGGTGATATAAGCTCTCAGCATTTTAAAATTTGAAATAGTTTTCAAGATAACTATTATTTTTGTATCTTTAATTTTGTACTGTTTGAATAAATCGATTTTAAGATTTTGGATTTACATTATCTTTCAAAAATGTAATCTAAAGAATTTTCACATGATCTAAAACCACTATAAAAAAGCTGAAAGATTTTAATATTATTGATCCACATAAAATAATATTTTCCGAATTTGTTTAATCTCCTAGTACCATTCGGGTCTTTGTTGGGCCCATTTGTTCTTTGTTTTGAAGATTTTCATGTTTCGTACCAGAAAATAAAGATTTAAAATTAATAAATAAAATCCAATAGACACCTAAATATTCTAATGTAAATTTTGTAATATAGCATTTTTCTAATTTTTTTTCTTATTTTTGAATTTAAAATCGTTAGTACTCTTATAATTTTTATCATTTTCATTAATTATGCCTGTAAATATTGTATTATACTCCTATTTATTAAATTCTATTTTTTGTTTCTTCCAAATAATAATTAAATGTAATTATTTTTCGATAAATGTAAATGTTAGTTCTGGGGCCTTTTTCCATCCCTTACTCTCTTACGCTTGGCAAACCAACCCCAACGTAACGGATTTTGAATGAAAAATCCACTCAATACGAACACTCAGTACTTAGTACGAACATCATTGGCACTTCTCAACATCTGCAGTGATACATTGGTACAAGAAGCTATATATTTAATTTACTCATATTTCTGGTTCAAATCATGCAAAATTAAGGACGCTCACAAAACATAACACCTGGTACTAGGAAGGTTAAAATGTAAATGAGCGAAGTGTGATAGAACATGGAATTTGAACATACGTACAGGGCACAGATTATTTTTTTTGTCTAAACCATAGCAACCCACAAAACAGAACTTCACTATTCGCCTGGCTAATTAGACGAGTTAGACAAGTAAACAAACATTGGCTATTCAATAACAGCAAATTTTAATCCAAAATCGCCTCGAAAACTTAAATTTTATCGCCCGTATCGCGCCATACAGGCATTTTACTATAATTGCGTCAAAATCACGTAACCTTCAAAATGGAATTTATGTAATTTTCAGTTCATTTACATCGTAAGCATCGTCTTTCTTATAATAAGAAATTTAATAAAATTAATGCAATAAACCTTTTCTAATTGTAGATTTAAATTAGATTTCTTTTTACCCCCAATGTCGAAACATCTCGTGCAATTCAAATGCAACACCTCGGATTCCAACACCAGTTAATATATAATACTAAAAAATGGACCAAAAATGACTACCCGACTTATATGAGATCCTAATCGCATGTGTCCTGGTGATTCTCATTTCATAATCTGATTTGAAGTCAAGCTTCAGTGTGGTTTTATGTATGCGGAAAAACAAATTCACTATACCCCACTTGGGGGCATTTTATATCCATCTACTCGATGAGTCTTGATGATTTTATGTAGCCAATATCAACGCTACACTACGTGGCCGAGTTGCGGCTATTAAAAGTTAGTCTAAGGAAATAATTTTTTGGGTTTGCTTAGATTGTGTTCTAAGTTTATATGGCATAACAAAACCGTTTTCTGGCAAATCTTCTATCTAGAACATCTTGTTTTGCTGAAAAGCATTCTAACTGGACTTTTAGAAAATGATTTAACAGATGTTAAGCGTCTATTCGAACAGATGCAAATAAAAATATGCATTTATAAAAGCGAATAAAATATAATAGTATTCCGTCTTCCAGTTGAAATTGTAATATCTGCTATTTAATAATAATTCTATATTAGCAGTGTTGAAAGTAAAATGAATTTTGTTTGATATTTATTAAAATGTTACATTTGTTTTACAGATTGCAACGTCTTTATTTAATCAAAGTTTATCTACAGGAAAATTAATAGAAAAATATTAAAAAAAAAAAAAAAAGAACTGGTGTGTTTTACGGAACACCAAAATTTTAGTTCTAATAAATGGCAAAAAAGAGTTTACAGTACTACCGTGTTCAAATTTCCGTATTTAACACGGTAGTTGGAATTTACTGATAAATAATTGCAGTAATCATTTTTGCCGAATAGTAGTAGTTCTTCTTATTACATATGTTATTATACATTAATGATTAATATTTCGCATTCGTAAAAATGAAAGCATTATTTCTAAGCAATATAAAGTTTTAACAAAGGATTAAAGAATATAAGTTACAATATAAATTAATTTTTTGCTGATTTTACTGGCAAATCTTGTAGTATCACTCGGTTTAAAGGAATTTACTACATCATTATTTTAATGAAAAAAATTGTGATTTTTAGAGGAGTTAAGAAATAATTCTTAATCTTGAGAATAATTGTAATATATGTATGTGTAATAATACAGTATATGCGAGTATCATCAAAAATATTTATTTAAAATGCTAATAATAACTGAATAAAAATTAATTATTCTTGTAAAACATATTTAAAAAATAATAAACGATAACTTTTTGAAGTTAACTATTACTTATTAAAAATGTATTTTTATTGCACTTAAGGAAAGGAAAATAATATACATATATATATTTTTTTATTCTAAACTCCAGAACTCTAAAGCATCTAAGTACATAAAACATTCACAAAACAATTCTACTTTTGAATGTCCTTTGACCATAAAGCGTTTACTTGGAAATTTTGCATATTGTTACATTATTAAGCATCAGGATGAAAGGGTTTAAATTAATTTAAATCGCCTCTCTTCGAAACTAAAATAAGACCGAAAGATATAAAAAAAATCACGCAACATTATGCATTTTAAGTGTTTAATTTGTACTTTACCATTTTTTTTCTTTTTATAAATTCTGCTATCTTTGTTTAAGAATGATTTCAAGTTGGGGTGGAAGTTAAATTTGGCACCATTTAACGGCGATAAACAAAAATTTTGTTCTCTCTCTTTGAAACATTTGTATTTCCTTTAATAATTAAACTGGAGGAAGTCGTTTAGGTTTTAAGTAAGATATTTTTCTTCTAATTTTCATTTCTTAAGAATTTCGGTAATTATTCTTTATTTCATATAACGCGGAATTGTTATGAAGTTTTAAAACAAAATACGTTTTTTTAAGGAAAGACAAATCAAGTAATCGAGACGCAGTATTTTTTAGACTACAAATATGGAAAAGAAAAAGCATGCATAATGTAAAACAGTGATAAATGAGTGACTGATTATGTCGGATTCCACTTCTCCGTCCACACAACTTCGAAATAAATCCGGTCTTTTGATATGCTGCCACCACCGATATGAATACGTAA
This sequence comes from Maratus michaelseni, assembly GCA_963931845.1. NCBI lineage: Eukaryota > Metazoa > Arthropoda > Arachnida > Araneae > Salticidae > Maratus > Maratus michaelseni. The sequence continues at coordinate 369,757,073 of OZ007592.1, read as the reverse complement.
TATCGGACACAATACGTGATGTATATTCAAGAAAAACCTAACTCTTTCTATTACACTTAAACAAACACTTTATTAACAATATTTACACTTAAACTCGGAGGTAAAATATCCGGTTTAACATTAAATCAAAATAATTACATAAACGCTTTACGTGTACCGTTAGACTACGTTCATTTATTCCACACTGAGATTTCTATTCATCTCACACCCGCTCTCAGCGTCATTCCCCGAGCAACCTTCACACTTCGCTGCTCCGTCCGAACTCAACACCGGTCTCAGAGCTCCAACTCTGAACGACCTTCCACCTTCGCTTCCTAAGTTAGAACTAACTTTCTCTCTCTTGTAAACTGCAGAGCACCCTCCTTTCTACGGGGTTTCTCCTCTGTTTCCAAGGGTCCTTGACAACCCTTCCTCCCTCTTGACGGATCTGTCTTCCTAAACAAAAGGGTGCAATAGCTTTCTTATCGATCAAAGACCACATTGCAATGGAAATACTTCTTTCATTCTGTTCAACTCGCCACCCTTCGGATTAAGATTTTCTAAAGGACGCCTTTAACGGTACACAATAAATACATATACAATACATACAATATGCTAATCCCTTAAGAATAGCTTTCAACTCTTGCAGCTGTGAGAGAACCTGACAGATTATGTATTAGTTATTTCTTAATTCAAAACTAATTAGTCTTAATGTATGTATATTTTTTTCCTGAAATACAAAATATCCTTGTTATTTGAATTTAAGCCCCTCATATAGCCCAAATGACATCCGATGGTGTAAAAAACACGTTCCTATCAGAATACCGATGTAAAAAGCATCAGTCTCGTTTAGTACTAGGAAGATTGTGATGCTTTTGGCACCATGTTGATATCACAGACACGAAAGAAAAATCGGTAGTGTGCGGAGTACTCTCATTTAATTATGGGCATCGTCCAGGGAGCTTTCCTCACTTTCGTATAGAATATAAATTGTAGGAAAACCTTAAAGACAAGTCAGAAATCCGTCAGTTTTCTGTGCTTCGTCCAATAGTATCTGCATCCCTTTTCCCTGAGCAATTTGGAACAGGCCTTCCGATTCAGTACGCGCGGGAGAATTTGTAACAACTCCCCCACATAATTTTCGTTCCCTTATTTTTGAAAGAAAGTTACTTCCAAACTAGTCGTTGGAGGCCACCGTAATACTTACCCATCATGGATATGCATAATGTAAAATATTAAAATAAAAAATGTGTAAACTACTTATAAAATGCATTGCAATTCGAATAAAATCGTGGCTTGATGACGTCATAAACTCTAAAGGCTCGGTTACTGAATTGCGTAAAAGAAACATCCTTATAACTCCAAAAACAATAATCCTATTAACTAGTGGTTTATTGCATCTGATTAAGCGTCTCATTTCCAATTAAAATATATCTTTGAATTGAAATTTGGATGGAATACAGGGTCATGAAAAATCGAAGAGTGTGGAAATAGGATTACGAATATCTCGGCAACTAATTATCCGATCAACTTCATGCTTTGTGCAAAATGTATGTTTTTTTATTGTCTTTTATATTCTCTCTTTAAAATAAACAATTTAGAAATTTTTGTATACCTTTTATCAGAACGAATATTTCGAGAGTCCGAAAAAAATAGTTCCGGTTAATCGAGGTTACTGAAATTCAATAGGCTTCTTCCCATTATTACATGCTAAGTACATACTAAATTTCAAGTCTCTATCTCAATTTTTTCGGGAGATAGAGCGTTTACAGACACACAGACGGATGGCAAATTTTCTTTTCTAAAAATATGTTTTTCGGAATCTCCAGTGTCTGAAACGTGTAAATCCGTCAAAAAAAAATTTTCGATTTTCAAAACGATGACACTACGTATGATGGGTAAGTAAAAGAAAGATTCGCATTTATTTAAAAACATAACTTTGAATACAAATTAATTGAAAAAAGCATAATTTTCACATGAACAATGACGGGTAATATGAGTTATTGAAGTAATATTTTCCAATCAACCCGTATTACTCATCCTTGAATCCCAGGGACTTTCATGCATACACTTCACAATTGAAAAAAATTAATACGTGGGTTACTGCTTAACCAAACTGGATGTGTTCTGTGGATTTCCTTATTATAATCTAATACGAGTTTAAATTTCATTGTATGTATACGAAGGAAGTCATTTACACCACTCTCTAAATTAGGATATCATTTTCACCTTCTCGATGAGTACAAATAATTTTATGTTTGCAATAAGGCTGCTACATATTGTATTTGTATCGCTTTCTGGTGAAAGTTAATTATTCTATTAAACGATTTGCTTGGTTTTGCTTATAATGTTTATGTTCCAACTTTATTAAATGAAGAAACGTTAAACAAAACTTAATTTAATTTAAACTTTAACTACCTTTGTCCTTAAAAAATCCTCAAAAGGTTAAGTGAATTATATCCGGCAGATTTTTCCAGGTTAGCATTGTTGGTAGATCGTTGGCAGTTTAAGCCAAATGTCCCTGGTTCAAATTCTGGTGTAAACACTTTTTCACCCAGTTGAAAAATTACAGCTCGTATAATTTATGCTTCAAGTTTAATATTCTGAAAAGACTGCTTTTTCTCTCATTTTAAGTTTAGAAAGTTTGCTTTGCAGGAAAAAAATAATATCACCGTCGGGAAACTACTTAAGCCGGCGTTAAGTGCTTATTGAATACTTGAGCAAAGCAAAACACGTGTTTATCAAAGCAAATAAAAGTATGACTGTATTCCGTAATCTAGTACAAGCTGTAATTACTTTTATTTGATATAAATATTTATGAGCAGTTTTAATGCTGTAATTCATTTTATTTGATATTTAGTAAAATGTTATATTTATCATAAGGATAACATTTTAATTTTTAAATCAGAGTTTACTTTCAGAAAAAAAATAATATAAATTATACTTACTCGCGTATTTTTCGAAATCACTATTTTTTTATTCTAGTCAGTATCTTTGCCGTATTGTGTTGTTGTAGTTTTTATAATATAAATTACTGTTCTTTAATGAACAATATTTAACGTTCCTGAAAAAGTAAGGAAAATGTTTAAGAAATATAAACTTTTAACAGTTGGTCAAACAACATTCTTAGCAATATTAATGAAATTCTTGTTGTTGTTTCTGTAAAGTTTTATAAGCTCACTCAGTTTAAATAAATTCACTACTTCGTTATTGCAAAAAAACAAAGAATGTTTATTTCAGAAAAAAACATAAAAATACCTAATTTCGTCAGTTGATATCGGAATTATTTATTTACTCTGCCAAAAACGTGTAGTATGCGAACGTGTAAATATATACATGCGTGAAAAAAACATTATTAACGAAAATCTTAACTAAATAAACTTTAATTATCCCTATAACAAACCACAAACATTAAACGATTTTTTTTCACGTTAACTATTACTGATTAACGAAAATAGAGTAATAAGTTTTCTTTTACTATAAACTCCAGACATGTCAGGCAGCTAAGTACACAGAATAATCTCGCAAATTTTCCTCTTTTCGTTGACGATAAAACATTTAGTTAAAATTTTACATAATGTTCAAGTACTAAACTTTAGGTTAAAAGTGTTTTAATTAATTTAAAACTTTTATCTTCAAAACCCAAATAAAACGAAAAAAAGAAGGAAAGAAAAGAAAAAGAAGAAGAATTTAAAAAAAAACACCGCAATTTTATTAACTTCAAATTTTTAATCTGTGCTTTATCATTTTATTTCCCTTAATAAATTCTGTCTATTTTGCACCATATCTTACCGAGTAATGATACTTTCAATTTTATAAATTTTCACCGTTTTTTGGTACTACAATCGCTGAGAGTGAAGATATATCATTAAATCAACGCTAAAGTCCTTATTAACACAGTTTCTGGCGTTTTAAGTGCAAATATGCTAGAAGAGAAAGTCCCAAGTACGATTCGTTCTGAAACGGTTATATAGTGTTCACAAGTTATTAGTTGAATTTAATTCAAAATTCTTCCTTAAAAGGCAGTCTTCGTGTGGGAAATATAGCCTAACTGCTACATTACTTCTCATGTTAATGTACACTCAGAAAAAAATTGCAGCAAAATTACGGGCAGAGGCCGGCAGCAGAGCTACCAGTCATATCCCGTAAAAAAGAAAAGTCCATGCCCAACGTTTTGTGCAGCCCGTAATTTTACGGGGCAAAGTAATACAGCATTATAATGCACTTTAAAACACAATAACACTTTACTTACTGTTCCGTAGCACGTAGCATGTTAGATAATCAACACAGAATCGCTGTTTTGGCAGGTTAAAATTTTCGAAACACGAGTAAAATGAAGGGTTACACCCTAGCGGAGGACAATGTATGGGGCCGCACCGTATTTTTGCTAACATATGGGCTAGAACTTTAAGAATATGTAGATTCCTCTTAATTTTCTAAGTATCTAAGATATAAGGCCGCTTATTTAGTGGATCAGACCGTTTTTTATCAAATAAGGCTGTTGCCCGTGAAAATTGAAGGGCAAACGCTCATAAATTTACTGTTTTTTCTGAGAGTGTATTGTTTCCAAGATCATGTGAACTCATTTGAACTTCCGTATAACTTTCATTGATTTTTTGTGATAATTTAGAATTTTTCGGTGGAAACTCTGCAATTGCTATCCGCAGAAGACTATAATCCTCGGATTATCTATCTTCCTATAAGAATACTGAAAAACATTTATTATAATGAATGTACCTAAATTACAATATTTCATCTATTGTTTAGTCTCTAGTATTTATAACCTATGCAATAACTTTGTTCTAAAGGGAAGATATATTTTCCTCTCGTACTCACAATGCTCGTAATTAATGTATTTGCGTGTCATTTAATCTCTCATAACTTATTCATTAAAGATGCTACTTCGTCATTAATTTTCCGGTTTCACTTTCCTCATTATCAAATTACAGGATGCGAGAGAAGACAGAAAATTTGATTTTCTCCAAAATTCTTTAATTAATTTAATAAAACTGAAATATAATTTTCAGAAACTAGATATAATTGAATATTTTCTTATGCTTTTAAATATAGATATGTACAATAAGTCTTATTTAATCATAAAATTTGGATTCAATTACTTTGCGTAATAGCGCTCTGAATCCTTTAATTTTTCCCCCGCCTACCTGTCTAATAGTTAGGACTCTGGTAAATGGACAAAAGATGCTGGGATCGACTCAGACATAGATATTTTTAGTGGGGCAGATTCATATTTAAACAAATGTCGCCGTCTGTTTTCCCCTCGTGTGCAACACATGACCGTATCACTCATAACCAACCTTTAACTTTTAATCTTCGTTACATCTTTGTGACGGACACAGAAAACTGTTCTTAGTGTTTTTGATCTTACTGTAATATATGTGCAGGGTGTACTTTTTTATCGTTGACCTATAACTAATTCCTAAACCGTACGTTTTAGTGATGTGGCTTCAATTGGAAAAATTGTTCAAATGTTGTTCTTCACCACATGTAAATCCTATATATTTCAAAATGTTTTTTTTTTTCTAAGTTACGAAATTTAAATTTTCATACTGTCTCTGGAGCCTTTAAGTTATATTTAGGAAACCGTTTTCCATGCTTTAAAAGTAAAACAGTAAAAATTGCTTTTTTGTACCACCATATCTTAAAGAGTCATGCTAGTTTGAATTTTACAAAATTTCATAATTTTCTGGCACTACAATCGCTGAAAGTGAAGATGTATTGTGCTCAAGACTAAAGTCCTTATTAACACAGTTGATGGCGTCTTAAGCGCAAATATTCTGGAAGAGAAAGTCCCAAGTTCGATTCAATCCGAAACGGTTATATAATGTTCACAGGCTATTAGTTGAATTTAATTCAAAATTCTTCCTTAAAAAGCAGTCTTCGTGTGGGAAATATAGCTTAACTGCTACATTACTTCTTATGTTAATGTATTGTTTCCTAGACCATGTAAACTCATTTGGACTTCAATATGGCATTCATTGCGTTTTTTGTGATAATTTGGAATTTTTCGATGCAAATTCTGGAATTGCTTTCCGCAGAAGAATATAATTCTGGGAAAATCTCCCTAGAATAACACTGAATTTTTTTTTTCATATTGAATGTACCTAAATTAAAATACTTCATCAGTCATTAAGTGTCTAATATCTATAACCTATGCAATAACTTTGTTTTAAAAGGATAAAATATTTTTGTCTCGTACTCACCATGCTCGTAATTAATGTATTTGCGTGTCATTTAATCACTCATAACTTCATCTATTAAAGATTCTCCTTCGTCATTACTTTTCCGGTTTCACTTTCCTCATTATCAAATTACAGGATGCGAAAGAAGACGCCAAAATTCTTTAATTAATCTAAAAAAACTGAAATAGAATCTTTAGAAAGTGGGTATAATTGACTATTTTGTTATGCTTTTAATTTTGAACATGTACAATAAATCTTATTTAATCATAAAATTTGAATTCAATCGCATTGTGTATAGCACCCTGAATCCTACCATTTTTAGCCCAGCTACCTATCTAGTGTTTAGGGCTCTGGCTACTGGACAAAAGGTGCTGGTTTCGAATCCAGACTCAGAAATGTATATTTGTAGTAGTACGAAATCTTTTTTAACGGAGGTCTCGGTCTGATTATCCGTCGTGTGCAAAATATGATCGTAGCGCTCACAACCAACCTTTAATGCGGACGTTTTATCTACTTTGTATCGTCTTTGTAACGGACACAGAAAACTGTTCTTTAGGCCTTTAATTCTACTACATGTTCAGGGTTACTTTCTTATTGTTGACCTATGACTAATTCCAAAACTGCACGTTTTTGAGATGTTTTCCATTTGGAAAAAAATTTCAAATGTTGTTTGTTCTTCTGTAGTTTTTATTTTATTTTTATTTATTTTTTTTTTTTTTTAAGTTACGAAATTAAAATTTTCATACTTTCTCTTGAGCCTTTAAGTTATATTTAGGAAAACGTTTTCAGTGCTTTAAAAGTAAAACAATAAAATTTGTAATTTTGTATGACCATATTTTACCGAGTCATGATAATTTGAATTATATAAATTTTCATTTTATGGCACAACATTCATGGAGACTGAAGGTATGTTGTTAAATGAAGATATATTAACGCTAAGATATAGTAATGCTAAGATATAGTAATCTTATACATTTTAATGTTAATGTTAATGTTGTCAATTTATTACATTTGTTGAACATGAAAATGTTTACTTGAGAATGAATGGCATCTGAAAAATTTAAATTTCGTTCGACAAAACGGACACATACACTATAGAAACTACTTGGAAAAATTTCAAAAAATTATTGGCAGCACAAGAAACATATGTTGCAGAAACGCTTCTTTAAATCTTGTATACCAATTTGTTTCTAAGATTTCTGAAAATAAAGGAAAGCTTTTCCGAATCGTCGGTAATTGAATAATACTAGTTACAGTACGAAACATTTCTCTTTTTTTACAGTGTGGTTTATCTGTGTTGTTATTATATACACAATACATCAATAATTGATAATTGGGAGCAAAAATAAAAGCATCACCTGTCATACCATGATTTTTATTGTAAAAAAAGCATCAAAACACAATTTCGAAAAAAAAAAAAATCTTGCGAGCAAAATTCATTAATGAATAATATTTAAAATTTAATGCTACAGTGCAAATTTCTAATTAGCATGCACTTAAAAAAATTCTTTAAAAAACTACACCTAAAACCTTAATAATATTTATTAGGCGACAAGGATTTTTTTCGAGAAAATAATGAATAAAAATTACGACGAGAATATTAATTCTTAATTTATAATGACACTTTAATGCAGTAATTCTCTCCTTTATTACTCTTTTATATTTGCAAGAAAAGTTGGAAAATAAATTAATGGCACCTTAAGAAGATTTAATAGGCTATGAATGAAGATGTTTTTTAAATTTTATGTCCCATTTTGAAACATTATTGAGAAATTTCGAAGGTACGAGTATTATTTGTATTTAATGAAAGCGTAATTTGAAATGTTTTATGAGCACAATTGTATAATAAGTGAGATTTAGATCATGTATATATATAGAGAAACCAGTGTTTGAGTATGTTTCTTATATATATATATATATATATATATATAATTATTCACTGATTTGCACGAAAATTGATATACATACGTTTTAGAACAAGAGTAAAATTGCTGGTTGCTTTAAAAATTTCTAAGACCATTCTTTACCTCTTTTTTTAACCAACTGCCATACTTTATTATTAAATGTATTTTTTTCTAATGCATTTTTAATTATTATACAAATCTATTTTATTTTAAATTTTCTAATGCATTTTTCTTCTTGTTGCCACAAAGAGAAATTAATTAGGTGCAAAAATTTTAAAAACCAATAAAAATTCAGACACACTTCCTATTTTTTTCAGAAAAAAATACGTTATTTTGAAGGAATCCTAGTAAAGTGCATCAGTTTTATAAAAGAAAATGCAGGTTTTCTTTTGCGCATGCTACAGAAAAGTACACGATTTCTCTCTACGGGGAAAAACGCAAATAAATTCAACATAGTACATCTACTATAATATTTCATTTTCAAGAAAATTTTTCAGGGAAAAAGATAAAAATAATCATTTAAATATGACGTCACTTTCTGTAAGACGTTTTCAATGTGATGTTAAACTGAATTTAAGCAAATGATTACTGTCCTATTTCATACTTCGTTTGTATACCTTATAGCTAAGTGTTTTAGTACTTCAAATGCAGTGGTAGCAAGTTTTCTACAATTTATATTAAATAATATATTAAACATTCCAACCTTTTTTCACAGTTTTTCTCGTTTCAAACAACATTTCATGATTGAAGTCACTACTAAAAGCTACTAAATAAGGACATCATTTTCATGTAATCGATGTATATTTAGTTTATATGAATGGAAATGTAAGTCTTCATTTAATAATAATGTAATACGAAATAAAATTCCACTGCGAGAGAAATCATCAGAGAAATCGTATATTTTTCTGTAACACTAGCGAAAGAAAACCTGCATTCTCTTTTTTTATAAAGCTGAGGAATTTTACTATGATTTCGTCAAAGTAACATAATTTTTTTCTGATTGTCATTTTTATGATTTGTGGATGGAATGCACAGAGCTCCGTTATTGTGATCGATTGTGTGCATTATTGCATTTTTAATTATTTAACCCGAACGGCTCCAATAGTTCAAACTGGTTAATCCCGGTAGTTTTGTTAGTATTATACGATAATCTAGGAAAACTTAGATTAAAAATTGGATCAATAAGTGATCTTCTGGCTGTTTGAAATATATATTGACCGTATTACAAGACACAGAAATCTGATTGCTTATTTTCAGATTAACTTACTTTTTAAAATCTTACTCCATTTTTTTAACCGAATTCCAACACTGGATTTATACAATTCGTTTGTATATTGTATTTTCTATGTACGTACATGCAGAAATTTTGAATGAATATTTCAATTCATAATTCTGAGTATTTTTATTTATGAACTCACAGTGTAAGGAAAATATTGTAATCATGATCTGTATCTGAGTTTGTTAGTGAATACCATAAAACTCAAACGGAGCTTCCATTTAGCGAATATGGTATAGACCACAGCCGCAAGCACTGCATAGATCTTCGAAAAATCGGCCGAAGGATTAGGTATTTAAGCAATTTCCAAACCATTTTGCGGCTGATTCTAAAGGAAAAATGAACGAGGAAATGTGTCAGAGTATAATTGATAAATATTGCGGCGATCTAATCAAACATTTATAGTGCAGAGGAAACGTCTCTAGTGACAAAACGAGAGGTCTTACATTCAAATACAGCCTATTCCATTATAAAAAAATATTTTTCCTTTTTCTTCGTGGACACGTGGAACTCTGTCCGTGAAGTCGAATGGAGTCTCTCCACATTGTGTTTTAGTAAAAACTTTGTTTTGTTGGAGGTCCCCTTACAATTTTATTAGTATCTAACAATAATATATTGACTTTTATTTGACTTTATAGGAATTTTCGTAAAGTTTTTCCGAATTTTGAAAGTGGTTTTAAGATACATATTTCTATTTTATATTTCAAAAATAGTGGTCGAATTGTGTATATTTAGTAACAGAAACACATAAAAATTTTAAATATATGAACTTCTACTGCGCGTAAAAATGAGCGATATCGGCAACAACAAAAATAAAATGAATAGTAATAATAATGGAGGTTTCTCACTAAACACTCATTTGTGCCAAACTACTCTCATTAAAATACGCCAAACAGCGTGCAATAGGTAAACATCAGGCAAATTAGGTTAGATAAAATAACTTATATCCCAAACAGCACACACCCATCTATAAGACATCTACAAGCTGTAAACCCCAAAAAACCGACACATCTATAAGAAGTCTACAAATATCCATGATACATCTTTTTACCTCTTATGGAGATGTTATGTGTGATCTCTCTGAGTTCTATTAGACGTCCAAGATATCCAGGTAGTCTATAAGACCACATCTATAAGACATCCAAGCATAGATCACTTTTCAACATGCAGTACTTCTTATAGACGTACTAGAAGACTTGGATTGTAGATATCTAGGTACATCTTATATGCATCTATAAGGCGTTTAATGTGCGTCTATTTATTGATATTCAGCATTTCTTATAGATATACTTAAGACATGCAAGAAATTTCATCAGAAACACAGCCTTGGGCAAAAGTATTGAGCACCGCCATATTCATAATATATTTGTAAAAATAATAGATAGATACAAATATTAAATTGTATACAATTATGAATTTTCTCTTTAAGAAATCAGTTGGTAAAAAAAAAAAAAAAGATAGCAAACGAATAATTCATCTTTTAATAAAGCTGTTTCCTTTAAAAAACTTTTTTTTTAAATTAAATTTTGTTTTCTGAAAGTTTTGTTGTTCTGTTAGCCAGTTAATAAATAATCAAGAAAACAATTCTTGGAAGAAAAGACAAAATAAAGAACTTAGTCTTCAAAAATGAAAATAAAGAAATTTTATGTAAAAAAAAAAAAAAACTACATTTATACATAATTTTTATTATTTTAATTTTTAACATGTGTTAATAATAAAAATAAATTTTAAGAATTATTTATGCTGCTGAAGAGTAAGTTTTATATTTTGGCCTTTACTGCAAGAAAATTATTTCAATTTCCATGATTATCTGTTAACTTACATGACATAACAATGACACTTCTAGAAAATAAAGAAATTTATACTTTAGGTTTTTAAAGAAAGTGACAATTATATGAAATATGAATTGTTCGTTTATTGTCTTTTTTTTTCTTTTTTACAAATTGTAATAACTTAAAAAGAAACGTCCTAATGATATGCAGTTAAATATTTGTATATAACTATTATTTTTTCATATATATTAAAAATATGGGGGTGCTCAATACTTTCAGCCAAGACTGTATTTCCAGTGAAATGACATTGTTTCCTTGCCATGAAATATTTCATGGTTATTTCATAAAAGTTACTAATTGCTGAAGGAAAATCTATATCTTATTGAGCAGTTCGTTTAAACGAAAAGCGATTTAGAAAACTCATCTGTAATTATTTTTACTAAAGCATAAAAAATTTAATATTCAGAATAAAATCTATAAAAATATTAATGAAACTTTTGGGGCATTTCTTACTTGTTTCATTGCAAATAAAAAAATTCAATAAAATAACCTTAAAAATACCGAAGATTGAATGAAAACAATTATACCCATCCATAAATAAAAGTTCCTTTTTAGGCAAGAAAGGAATAAAAAAATAACAATTTTCGGATAAGTTCTTAAGAGCTAAATTCATTAACTATTTATCACTTATACATTTATAATATAATTTATTATTTCTGATGTCAACATAACTTTATATCTGCACATACCAATCGCACAACAATGAATGAACAGATTTTCGACACAGTAACATTTTTTAAAAACATGTTGTTTGTTATATAAAAAAATGCAGTTAATTAAAATTTAATAAACAAAAACGTATCAGAAAATAATTTCAAAGAATGCAGTTTGAAAACCTCGCATGGATCTACTGGTGATTTATAATTAAAATTTAAACTTTATTGCGTCAGTAAAAATCTCTTTTCATCATACATAAAAAAACACCTTAAAAAAAAAAAACAGCAAGCTTAAATTCTTAAACATATTTAAGCGTATGAAAGGGGATTTTTTTTTTCTATTTCCAAAAGAGAAATGGAGAAATTTCTAAAAAAAATATTCGTTCTTAATTTATACTGACACTTTTATGCAGTAATTAAGATATTTTTCTCATTGCACTTTTATGTTTGCGAAAATACTTGGAAAAGTATTATATGAAGCCTTAAAACTTCTTTTGGTTAAAGCATAGAAATGCTTTCTATAAAAATATTTTAGAAGAAAGAACAAACATTATAAACAATATTTTGAAAGGAGGGAAAATTGGGAAATTCAGAGTCTTGGAGGAGGAAGTCCATAAAACATAATTCAGATAAATTCTTAAGAGTTTAAATTCATTAACACTTTATCACTTATACATTTAAATTATAGTTTATTATTTCTGATGCCAACATGCTTTTATATCTGCACCTACTAATAGCACAACAATGAATGAACAGATTTTCGACACAGTAACATTTCGTTAAAACATGTTGTTTGTTTTAAAAAAATGCAGTTAACTAAAATTTAATGAATAAAAACGTATCAGTAAAATTTAATATAACTATTAATATAACTAGATTTTAAGACAAACTAGCTGACCCACCCGGCGTTGCCCGGGCAGACTGTCATTGAAAAATATAACAGTGGAGTGGACTTCATAAAAAAAGACAGAATAATATTTATTTATACTAAAAACTTGTAAAAGAATTAAATAAGAGCTAAACTTTCAACAGTATAACAATTACGTTTAAAAAATGAAACGGTCAGGGAAAATTATTACACTTACTCCTAAAGAATGAAAAGGTCAGGGAAGTTCTTACGGTTGAACCTCAATGGCATATCTGTATAAGATAGAGGCTTGATATGTGGCAAATTAAGATTTGTGAAATGCTAATTTGATATATTTTATAAAACTTCATTATAAACACAATTAGATATATCTGAGGTAGGAGAAACAAGAGTTATAGAGTGAAAAGATCTAACTCTAGAAAGACCAACATACAATTGACCATAACTGGATTTTAGAAGCAACGCGTTCGTGCATGCGACGGTTATTAAGCCTATTTTGGAGATCGCTTACGCTTTGTGTTTGACGGAGTTCTCGATCCAATCTATTTCGATTTGTTCTTCTTAATTCGGCTTCTTCTTCACTTTAAAGCATTCACTGAGATCTTTTACGGGCATTTCTAGTGATATTTTGAAGCTCAATAATTGCAGCGAAAGAGCGAAACGTAAATAAACCCGATTTACATCGGCCTAAATCCTGCCAAAGGATTTTTACACAATAACCAATGAGATGCGTTTCATTCGGGCGTTGCCATTAAATAATTACAAATAATCGCGATTTCTGTGCCACGTACGATAGCGTAATACATATATAGATTAATGGGTTGTAATCCATTTCATCCATTGTCATAGGGGCATTGCGTCATCTGAAGTTTTCATTGTTAGGACGAAAGTGGAAAATAGCTAATCGGCAGTCGCCAGTACACGATTAGACTTTGAAATATTGCAATTAAAAAATTACTTAGCTGGCCAAATAATTTTATCCTTTTATCAATCGACTTCGTTTCAACCAAGCTTACTTCCTGAAAACGGAGAATATTCACAATTTCAAATATTATAAAAATTGTTACCTACCTCTTCTATCATTAAGCAAATGTAATAAGAAGACGATCTCTGAAGTGGTAGTTTATTTATATAAAGTTTTTTTTTTTTTTTTTTACTATTAAAAGAAGAAAAAGAGTAACTGAATTAATGAAAGTAAAACTCAAAGATTTGTACGGTTAAATCATTATCTGCCATAATATATCTTTAATTCCTTAGCGACGAGCGTCGAATATATGTGACGCTTAAATTGATCCGAATACTTGATTATTCTTACCAATAAATTTCCACTTGAAAATGTTGTCTTTTTTAATGAAAGCATTTCTGCGATTAGATTAGGAAAAAACTTTATTTTTAAAAACCGATGATAAATATTTAATACTTAAATGAAGCTCGCAAAGGACACTGTAAAGAATGCTCGTCGCGAAGGGGGTTCAGAGAAATGCTCGTTCATAAAAAAGATCGGTTTTAATGGTTATTTTGCAAATTTACCATTAATTTTTTTTTTTTACTGTTAAATAAAAATAACGTCACGCAACTTCTTTTACATCTCTTTGTCAGTTTTCCAAAGCTTCTTATGCAATGGAACCAGTGAGAATTGAACCCACAACCTCCTACACTCGCAAGCGACTAGAGGCGTGGTGCTTTAACCATTCGGCCACGGCGTCCCCTTTTAAAAAGTCTTCGGAAAATATTGCACAAAAATAAACAAATGATTCCAAAATTAAACATGAAATATATTTTTCTCTGTTTAGTATGCGATATCATACATTGATTTTTAAGCAGAAAGTTTGTATCTCATGATTCTAATGTAAGAGATTGGAAAAATATTGTATAAAAATGTATGATTAGTTTACACTTTAAAGACTAGGTATATAAACGATTCTTTGTCTGGGTAAAATATGATGCATTGATTCTCATGCAGGAATTATAAATCTGAATCAGAAAATAAAAAAATTTCGAAAAATACTGTATAAAAATTTACAAATAGTTCATAAGTTAAAAATTGTGTTAAAATTGTCCCTATATCTATATAAATATTTTATATTGACCAACATGCTAAAAAAAATTTTTTTAATAGAAATGCTTGGAATAATAATATATTAAAATCTCCGAATACTATTTGAAAATTTGATAAACATTTTAACTGTTTACGTAATTTCAACCGCCATGCAGGAAATACCAGTCGGATTGTTTTAATAATAATAATAATAATAAAAATCAAGGAAATATTCTAAAAACTGTGTGTATATTTTATTTAGCGGCTTAATAAATATCTCTCGGTTTATATAAAATATCATATACTGACAATCATGTACAAAATATAAATCAGACAACTTACTGATAGATAAACTTACTTGATAATATATTACTCTTCTTTGTTTAATCAACTAGCGGGCGTGTTATCACAAAACATTCTGCAAACACGTTATTTTTAGGAAACTTTTTTCTCCCAAATAGCACCAGGATTAAAATTAATTTTTTAGACTGATTTATACTTCAAAATATAAGCGCATCTGTCATGAAATTCTGGTTTATCAAGGTCCTCAAATTAGCAATAAATTTATTAAAATGTAAATTTTAAATAATAATTGTTATGCATCTTTATAAATCCTTGGCTTAAAGCTTTCTTTAAATATAAGTAAAGGTATTTAGTTTTACATTGATGCATTTTGGTTTTTCAACATCTCTTGAATAAACATACTCACGTATCTGAAACGGCAAGCGCTAATGTTTTCATTCACGATCTTTCAGTTCAAAATATGTTACTTGGTAACATTAAGTAACCTGTGATTTCAGGATCGCGCTAGTCACCGTAGTCTGCTATTCGCGACTTGCGAGTATTCGTATCCAATGGCGTTTCAGATGCGAATTTGTGTACCTCTAAATGGCAACGTGTTTATGCAAAACATTCGCCGATGGTGTGTTTAAAAGGCTGGACTTTCCAGGATGCTTTCCCTTCACTTTTCCTTCCTCCAGCTTATAATGCTGGTTGTAATATAAAATGTAGCTGCATATTATTTTTCTTCAGTTCGTTTATTTAACAGCGAAGTTATGCTGTCTTATTGTATGTCATCATGTTCATAATAAACTACTATGATTTTAAAGGAGCTGTTATTTTTAAGTCTTCCACATGTCACATGAAACACAGTTTTTTATTGGTACGGCCAACAAGTGGTAGCAGAGTTGCGCGGTTGTGTTTTTTAAAGCAGTTTAAAGTTTGTTTTGTGGAAGTGAAGACGTCGTCGCCGATGTGTTTCTCTAAGTCGTTGCGATGTTGTTTTTCTGCTGACGTGTCGCCGATGTTTACAGCTGATGTTTTTTTCCCTGGAGTGCGCTTTTAACCTTTTGCTTACGGTGGGATTACCGTAGTCCCAAGAAAAAGACTGTTGAAAAATACGGGGTTGGGATTATCGTCATCCCGAAAATTTCCACCCCTCAAAGATGGAGTGCAGGAAATCCTTAATAGCGTTTGGCTCAACGGGGGTCTCATTGGGTATTGGAGAAGGGAAATTCTATAGGGAATATATTAGTTATCATAGGGAAATATAGGGAAAACTTATGCAGCAAAGAAAGTAAACATTGTTCAAGCGCACGATTTGAAGCTGTTTCTACCTCACTTCCTCCAAATTAGTGGAAGATAATTTTTGTTTGTGATATTAATATGAAGAGAATAGATTATTTTCAGTAAATTGTTTTATTATTTTAGTATCGCTGATTTTGATTAAGTTTTTCTTCTTAGAATATTAAGTATTGCGGGTTTTTTTTTTATTTCAACAATAGTACACAAGATATCTTAAAATAATATACGTAAATTTATTTATTGAACTCAACAAAAATGAAATTATTATATATATTACTATCTAACAAAAATACAGTTAATTTTGTAAAATTTTTATGTATAAATTTTTTTGTAAAATTAATTACTTTTACACAGTAGAAAATAGTTAGTTTTATGCTCACACACAACTTAATAATCATGTTTTATATTCTTTGCATGGAATTGAACTTTGTCTGTTTCAGAATGATATTAATAAGTAATGAAATTCTAACGATACTTACAATTAATTTACTCCGCAATCATCTGATTAAAAAAAAAGTAATTGAAGTTATGCAAAAAATAATACAAGTTACATTAATTGTTCTTTATATATTTTTTAAACATATGATTATAAACAAATATAAATGTCGTACAAATGTAAGTCCTAAGCATTTATCTGCTATGTTCAAAGAGGCAATAGCTGTTCCAAAATCGTTTCGGAAAACAATTGTTATTGCCGTACTTTTTTCTCGGAAACTTCTGAAGCTAATTCAATACTTTATTTTATTTTTATTTTGTATTATACTTAGGTATTATACTTATTATATAATTAGTATTATGTTTATTAAACTTTGTATTATACTTATATATAAATAAGGATTGTCTCTCAAAATTCATTCATTTTCAACAAAGTTAATTAACGCTGTTCTCAAATACAAAGGGCCTACTATCAGATACATTTTTAAATTCATTTTTGTTCAGAAACGCATGAAACAAGCAGATATTGTTATTCAGAAACTTTGCAATCGAAACACGTTTTCCATTTTTTGGTAAAGGCAGAAGATCTTTTATAAAACACTGTCAAAGTCCACGTTTTGAACCGAATTCCTGATTCTTCATCGTACGAAAGGAGAAAAACCTGTTGTCACATGACACGAATAGCTTATAACACGACAACTAATTTATTTATCAAAAAATTGAAAACTCATTTCGATTCCAAATTGCTTCAACAGTCAGGCCTGCAAATTTTATGATTTTGCGTTTAAAAATGTGTCAGAAAGTTTTGCGTTGCTCAGTAGAACATTTGAGAACCACATTCAAAATAAAGTAGAATGTTTAGTTTGTGAAATCGTACACGTATTGCACTTTTTAATTTCATTTATTTCCGAATGACCATTTATTGTTTAATAAGCATAAAAAATATGAAAAGGAATTTCTTTTAAATCGTTTCAGTAATTCTCTAGAAAAATGAACTTTACTCCCAGCTATTTTCTATATGATTTATCTAGTGTTATTGCTTGCTTTAGTATTATTATTCTGAGGTTCTTTGGGGGGGGGGGGGGGGGAATTAAAATTAGAGAGACTCAAAATCGAAAAAGCACATTTCATAAATTAGCAAGGCATAATTTAATTTCAACACAGCGGTTTTAAATTCCACGTACGGGAAATATAGTATTGAGTTGTTAGAAAATACACAGCACACACGTAAAATGTACATGTTTAGTTTTTTTTTTAAATCCTTAAAAGTTATATATATATATATACTATATACATGTGTGTGTGTGTGTGTGTGTGTGTGTGTGTGTGTGTGTGTGTGTGTGTGTGTGTGTATTAACATTTAGTTTAAAGGAGGCCCCACTAGTGGCTGAGAGGTTCTGCTCTCAAAGCTGGTAGACGGGAGGTCCTGAGTTCAAACCCCTGTCACGCTCGTCCACCTAACCGTTCGGAGTTTTCAGTGGTTTTCTTCGAACCTTGCCGTAATTACGGGTTATGATCCCTTAGAAAGACCCCCACTGATGCCATCCTTCCCCTAGAGCCTATGTCCCTTGTGTAAATAATCGGCCGTCATAAATCAACTAACCAACCGACCATCAGTTTAGAGGAGCTAGGTATTTTTTAGTTATATTCTCTCATTTTTTGCACATTGAAAAAAAAAATGCTTATTTAAGGAAATTATTTTTATTAAACTTATTTAATTTTTAAATGTATCTGAATGCTTGGAGCTATTATTACATAAAGTATTTTTGTATTAGCACACATTTTTTTTCTTATTTTATTTATAACATTTGCTTAATATTTTTATTCAGATTTCTACTACTATTTCTGTATAGTAATATTCGACTAATTTAAGTACAACATAAATTATAATAGAGTTTGGAAATAGCGGTTTATTTTTTAATTTAAAAAGTAAATGCTCAACTGTTAACACCAAACCCGTTGCATATAACTTTATTCTTCTTTACTGTTTATACCGATTTCTATGTATTTATTTCTACCTTTTTCTTCTTCTTCTTTTTTTTTTTTTTTTTTTTTTTTTAGTTATAATCTAAATTGTAACGGGGGAAAAAAACTTTTTTTTAAATAAATTATTTTTGTATTACTTATTTAATTTTTAAGTGTATCTGAAAGTTTACAGCTATTTTTAAATAGTATTGTGCCTAGTTGTTTGTGTTATAAAATGAATATGTAAATGTTTTGCTTATCACATTAGTTTAATTGTTTTTATTCAGATTTCTCTCACTATTTCCGAATTTTCGCTAATTTAAGTACAAAATAAATTATAAAACACTGGAAGTGTAAGTTTATTTCTGAATGAAAAAAGTTAATGCCTTACTGGGAACACTAATTCAGTTGGATAAAACCTTACTGTTCTTTGTTGCGATACCCATATATTTATTTTTACATTTTTCTTATCATGGAATTTATTTTTTCTTATAATCTGAATCATGATAAAAAGAAAATAAATGTTTATTTAAGGAAATTATTTTTTATTTGCTTATTTAATTTTTTAAAGTATCTGAAAGTTTAAAGCTATTTTTAAATAAAGTATTTTTATATTAGCATAAAAAATTCTTCTTCTTTTTTTTTTTTTTTTGCTTGTAACATAACATTTTCTTTTATATTCTCCTTTTCAAAATATAAACCACTATTTAAACGTTCATTGTAAGTGTTTTTCTGCTTATTTTTAAGAGACATCACTCAATTATTTCAAAACCTAATCACTTGAATTTAATGACTTCACAGAAAAAGTGCAATTTTCATGTCCGTATAACATTTAAACCTTATTTATAACGATAAGCTATTACTTTTAACAGATGAAAAGGTTTCCTTTAGGGAAAAGTAAATCCCGAAATTTCTCACGATTGAAAGTCGTTAGCGGACGCGCCTAATGATATCCAGATGTTCTACCATCACCTGGGGTGTCATGCTTCTGAAGAAAGGGGGATGAAACGGTCAAGTTTTTCCCGTAATCGGAGGATATTTAAAGTATTCATTTCCCGTAAGCTACAGGTTAAAGAGACTTTTGCTTTTTTTTATGTGTATTAAAGTGTTTTTCCTACTTATTTGACGGAGGCCGTATAGAAAATGGAGTTTCAGAATGTTGCTCTTTTGACCTCGTCAAACTGGGAGACGTGGAAGATGGAAGTAAAAGTTCTGCTAATGCATTATGGTGCTTGGGAATATATCGAGAACGTCAAGAGTGAAAGCGGTGAGACATCGGAAAAAACAGTTCCTGTGACAGACAAGCTGACATGGAGAGAACAGAGTGAGGTGAATTTAAGAAAAGCCCGGTCCTATACCATTATTTACCAGACCTTGTCATCTGAGTTTAAGCCATTAATTTCGCATACAACGAATGGAGCTGAAGCCTGGAAGATCCTTAAAGAGCATTTTGAACCTACCACAAGAGCTCGTGTTATACAACTGCTAGATGATTTTTTTGGTGTCCGTTATTTTCCTGGAGAAAATTTGGGACTTTTTTTGTGTCGTGTCAAGCAAGCAGCAGAGCGTCTGCGTGATGTAGGACATACCCTTCAGCCCTTGTATATGGGTTACCAGATGATTAGAAGTTTGCCCGAGGAGTTCCAGTCTACAGTCCAAGCGATTTACAGGTGGCCAGATGCAGAGTTTGTACCGGACAAGATTGAGGCTGAATTGCTACTGGAGGAGAATAGATTGAAACTGGCCAAAAAGGACATTTCTAGTTCTAGTGTTGCTTTTTCTGGAGAAATGGTAAAGTGTAAAACAGGTAAATTTAAGAATTATAATGTTAATCAAAGTAAATTAATAGGTCCTTGTTTTCTTTGTAAATCTTATGGTCATTTAATTGCTAACTGTAAATTGAAAAATCAATCTAAAAATTTTCAGTCTAAAAATTTTCAAACTAAGAAATATCAGTCAAATAGTAAATTTAAAGAATCTAGTAGCGCAGAGTTAAAGAGTAATGTTAAATGTAGTAATGAAAAAAACAATAGTAATGTTAAATGTAGTAATGAAAAAAGTAATAGTAATGTAAAATGTACCTTCTCTGAACATGAGACTAGTTTGATTGAAGTAGCTCAAAGTAATTTTAAAAGTAATTTTCTTGAGGCAAATTCATCTGATTTTGGCCAAAATAGTAGCTGGGTGTTTGATACAGCTGCTACTGCTCATTTTTGTAATAACAAAAATCTTTTTTTGAATTATGAGTCGGTTTCAAATATGCAGATGTCACTTGCTGTTGGAGAAAAAGAAAGTCCTGTTCAGGGAAAAGGTACAATACATTTTTTTATTAAATGTAAAGATGGAAGTTTCAATCAAATAATTCTTAAAGATGTTTTGTATAATCCTCATTTACGTAGAAATCTCTTGTCTGGTAGTAAACTTGAAAAACTAGGCATAAATTTTGTTGGCAGTAAAGGCAAACTAATTGTGTATGACAAGGACTGGCAATGGTTATTTTATGCAGTAAGGAAAAATGATTTGTATTTTGTTAAACCTTTCAGTTATAAAACTTGTAAAGGAGAAAGCAACTCGGTTGACATTTCAGCTAACCAAATTGAAAATTTAAATTTGAGTAACTTGTGGCATGAGAGATTTTGTCACGTAAATAGTGAATATTTGGTTAATACTAGTAAAAATGAAAGTGTTAGAGGTTTGCCAGAGCTGTCAAAGTTAACCGAGGATTGCATCTCCTGTAAACTTGCAAAATCGAAGAGAGTGCCATTTAAATCAATAGGGAATGTTAGATCAAAAACTGCTCTAGAACTTTTACACATGGATTTGTGCGGCCCTTTACCTGTAGCATCACATGGAGGGAATAGATACTTTTTCACCATCATTGATGATTTTTCTCGTAATGTTGCAGTATATACCATCAGAAATAAATCAGACGTTTTTCAGACATTCTTAAAATTTCAGAATAGGGCTGAAAGGTATTTAAGTAAGAAAGTAATTTCTACTAGAACTGATGGGGGTTTAGAATTCTGCAACAACGAATTTGAAAAATTTTTAGAGAAGCAGGGAATTTTACATGAGAAAACGAACCCGTACAGTCCAGAAATGAACGGTGTCGCGGAGCGTTTTAATTTAACTGCTCTTGATGGTGTTAAAGCTCTCCTTAATTCAAGTGGCTTATCACAAAAATTTTGGGCTGAGGCCTTAATGTGTTTTTCTTACACCTGGAATAGGATCTGTCACAAACAAAAAAGAACCCCTTTTGAGATGTACTCTGGTATAAAACCTTCAGTTTCTCATTTAAAAACATTTGGCTGTTTAGCTTATGTTGGAGTGCCCAAACAAGTCCGAAGGAAGCTTGATATGCGAGCTAAACTAGGGATTATGTGCGGGTATGCTCAGGCAACTAAAGGCTACAGAATTTGGTTAATAGATGAACAGAAAATTGTAGAAACCATTAATGTTCGTTTTGATGAAACTAAAAGGGGGGTAGATATAGCTTCAAAAATTAAAGAACCTAAATTAAATTTTTCACTTTTTGATTTCCCAGAGGACGGAAATATTTTTGATGTAGAACCAGAGATTACATCTGAATTGGGAGGGGCATCAGATTCTAACCAAAGTTTAGAACAGAGTAGTTTAAAGACTTGTGCAACTATTCCTTGGATACGTAAAGCAGTACCTCGAAAAATTGGAAATAAAACAGACATTTACTATGGCATCGAAGGAACCAATACTAGAATAAGATCTTTTAATGAATTGTTAGAATATTGTAAATTAAATAAAATAGAATGTGATAAAAACCTTTTTGACTTCAGCAGTAAAAATAAAGAATCCGGTAAAATTTCTAATTTTTTAAAAATAGATGAAGCAAACTTGACTGAGGTTAAAATCCCCAAAACTTACAATCAGGCTGTAAAAACCCCAGAAGCATCTAGTTGGAGGGACGCAATGAACCAAGAAATGAACGTTATGTATGAACGTAATGTATGGGATCTTGTGACACCTCCGAAAGATGCAAAAATACTTGGTAATCGTTGGGTGTATACCTTAAAAAGAAATGAAAATAATGAGATTGTAAGGTATAAGGCTAGGTTAGTTGCAAAGGGGTTTAATCAGGTTAAAGGAGAAAGTTACGATGAAGTTTTCAGTCCAGTTGTTAGTTTTTCAATAATTCGGTTGTTCTTTGCCATATTTTCATGTCTGTTGAAATGGGTTAATGTCCAGGTAGATGTCAACAATGCATATCTTTATGCTGGTCTTGATGAAACTATATACATGCACCAACCTGAGGGTTTTGAAAAAGAAAAAAATAAAGTTTGTAAGTTAAATAAAGCCATTTATGGTCTGCATCAAAGTGGCAGACAGTGGTATTTTGAAATGGATGATGCTTTATCCAAATTAAATTTTTGCAAACTAGATTGGTGCAATTGTGTATATATGTTTCAAGACAGATTGGTTCTTTTGCTTTATGTTGATGACATTGTTCTTTTTGGCAAAACTAAAGATGATTTGAATTTTGGGATGGATTTGCTGCAAAAACATTTTAACTTAAAAATTTTGGGTGCAACCAGAAAGCTATTAGGCATAGAGTTTGAAGAGGTTGGAAATAGACTTTACATACACCAAACAGCTTATATTGAGAAAGTTTGTGAAATGTATTCAAACTTTAAATTTCCAATTAGCTCTTTACCTATTCCTAAGGGTTTAGTGTTGTCAAAGCAAGATTCCCCTTCCACTAAGGAAGAATTTGATAAAATGTCTAGTTTTCCTTATAGAAATCTTATAGGATGTTTATCTTATATAGCGGGAAGGACCAGACCTGATATTATGTATGCAGTAAATTTATTGTCCCAATTTCAAACCAATCCTGGCATTGCTCATTGGAATTGTTTATTAAAATTGTTAGGTTATTTAAAATATACTAAAAATTTCAAACTTGAGTTATCTAGAGTTAGTGATTTAAATCTCTCATGTTATTCGGATTCAGATTTTGCAGCAAACAGAGACGATCGTGTTTCCATAGGTGGCTATATTTTGTTTTTGGATGAAACTCCTATTTCATGGAAGACATTTAAACAACAATGTGTAAGTCTTTCAACCATGGAGGCCGAATATGTTAGTTTAACTGAAGCTGCTAAGGAATTAATCTGGATAAAAAATGTCTTACAAAATAAAATACTTAACTTAAATTTGAGAGATTGCACTTTATTCTGTGATAACCAAGCCGCCATAGCCTTTTCTAATTCCCCTTTTGAAAACCAGAAAACAAAACATATTCATATAAAGTATCATTTTTTAAGAAATCTAGTTTTTGATAAAATGTTTAAACTTAAATATATTCCTAGTAAACTTAATCTTGCAGATAGCTTTACTAAGCCACAAGTGAAAGAGCAGCTGTTGAATTTTTGTAAAAGAATTTTTGATATTTAAATCTTTATGTGGGGGGTTATAATTTTTCTTACAATGTTGTTCACTCTGGTCAGTGTCCTGCCAATAAAGTCTTATGTGACCTGACATTGATCAGATTGTTAGTTTTTGAATTTTTCAAGTGTAATTTTTTTGTAAATTTTTTGAACTTTTTCATGTTTATGCAAATGTTTCATGCTTTTGTAATATTCTAGAGATGATGAAAAAGGAGGCCGATTGTTATGCATCTTTATAAATCCTTGGCTTAAAGCTTTCTTTAAATATAAGTAAAGGTATTTAGTTTTACATTGATGCATTTTGGTTTTTCAACATCTCTTGAATAAACATACTCACGTATCTGAAACGGCCAGCGCTAATGTTTTCATTCACGATCTTTCAGTTCAAAATATGTTACTTGGTAACATTAAGTAACCTGTGATTTCAGGATCGCGCTAGTCACCGTAGTCTGCTATTCGCGACTTGCGAGTATTCGTATCCAATGGCGTTTCAGATGCGAATTTGTGTACCTCTAAATGGCAACGTGTTTATGCAAAACATTCGCCGATGGTGTGTTTAAAAGGCTGGACTTTCCAGGATGCTTTCCCTTCACTTTTCCTTCCTCCAGCTTATAATGCTGGTTGTAATATAAAATGTAGCTGCATATTATTTTTCTTCAGTTCGTTTATTTAACAGCGAAGTTATGCTGTCTTATTGTATGTCATCATGTTCATAATAAACTACTATGATTTTAAAGGAGCTGTTATTTTTAAGTCTTCCACATGTCACATGAAACACAGTTTTTTATTGGTACGGCCAACAATAATAATAATAATAATAATAATAATAATAATAATAAAAGGTTTCATAACATTTTTTAGCTTTTCTTTAAAAAAAAAATGTATGTTAAATTAAATAATAAATGCACATAAGAAAAAAAAAGTTCTTTTAAATAATAAATTGAAAATAAAAGTAAAAAAAAAAAATGGAAATTAGAGCGCCTGAATTTTTTTTAATTTATGCTTTGAATAATATAAATAATAAGGAACAATTTTTAATGTTCATTGTGGCATTTAATATATTATATACATATATAGAATAACAAGGTAAGACAAAATAGTGCCTCATCTGACAATGTACGTTTATTTTTTAACCAAAAAAAAAAAAAAAAAAAAAAGGTGATGAAAAACAATTTTTATTACATTAATAACAAAATACCTTAATCATTGAGTGAAAAATAAACTTTAATGCAGTATAATTACATAATGTGAAGTGTGTAACAGAATTTATATTATTCAGTCACTAAAAAAAAAAAAAAAAAAAGACTCAGCAAAAACTTAACAATATTTCTTTAGACAAATATAGTTTTTTTTTTTTTAATTTCCTGAAAAAAAAATTATGAAATGATTTCTGCAAAAAATATTAATTTTAAAATTATAATGACATTTTAATACCGTAATTAACATATTAACCTTATCGTTCGTTTATATTTGCAAAAATAGTTTTTTAAAACTATTAATTAAAATTTGAAAAGAATGTTTTAGAGGCTAAGTATTGAAACACGTTTTATAAAAATATTTTGGGGGAGAGAAGATTATGAGGACTTCTGAAGGTAAAAATTAATCATTTTTATGTATGAAGAAATTATACTTTAAAAATTCTTATTAGCCTAATTCATTTAAATAAAAAGCTTATTTATTTTTGCTTATTTAATAAAAGCTATATTTATTTTTGAAATACCACTATTTATGTATAATAATGCTAATAAATGCTAGCTAATCGCAAATCCTTTTCTCAGATAAGACTAATATTACTATTCATAAGTTAGCAGTATTGAAAAATAAAGATTACTGTGCACTGTCTGCACAGTGAACCATGAGAAAAATAGTTAATCTTTTGCCAGAAGATTTGTATAATTTTATTTTGAATATTGAACTTTTTATTAAAATCTGTATAAAAATTTAAGAGGTATGTAAAATTGAACTGAAAAATAGATTACCTTAAAATTTACAAATTAGATGCGCAAACGGAGCGTATATATCTAAAAATACGATGTATTAAATACGGGACTTGAATGTCTGTATTTCTCTTTAAAAACTAGATGGCGCTACGAGTACTATCTTAAATCAAAACGTTCCACTCAGAAAATTTACTTATCTCTTGTCAGAAATAAATTTGTTTCCTTTATCAACAACTTATGCTGATGATGTATAGAATAATTTCTGAAAGTGGTACATAAGAGAGAGAAGGCACATAATTTTTACTGAAGATGCGCAAATACGTCTAGTATCGTAATATGATATTATAATGTGTATACTAATTGTCTTACAAATCGAATGATGACTGTGACAAAGATATAAAATGTTATATAAAATTTCCGGAAACTGCTATAGAAACACGATTAAGATTTTTCTCTCTCTTGCGGTCTATTATTTTTTCATTTTTCTTTATTCGTTTCATTGTGTCAAATTGCTATACACATATTTTTCGTTTACTTTTATATGGAAGTATTAAAATATGCTCAATCAGAATTATGAAATTTTACTTAACAAAATCCATACCACTATATTTTTTTTCTTTTATTAGTAATTGGTTAAATTACATTTGATATTTTTTTAAGGATGTAAACTATAATTTATAAAAAAATTAAAACGTTATTATACTTTTGAAATCCGTTTGTAAAAATTGTAATCTGGTCTTTATGTAGCTCTATGAATAAAAAAATATATATTATCTGTTTATTTTTAAATAATTGATATGGAGAAGCAATAAAAAAATTGTAACAAAAAATTTTACTTTTTTTTGCTAATGTTTTTGTTCTTGAAATGTATATTTATTTATTTTTTCTTTTCCAGTGTAGATACATATGTTTTATAGTTGATTCTATAAAACATTAAAAAAATATTTTTATTAAAATAAAAATTTCGAAGTTTACCCATTGTTAAACTTTATATATCTTCTGAATTAATAACCCTCTTAACCCTCTTATTTTTCATTTTTAAGTTGAGAAAAGGATGGCCATTAATTTGTCACGGATATTTACAATAGAAATTATTTTTGTAAAAAGAAAAAAGGGGATCCTTTTAAAGAGTATTTTTTACTAAAAGGTTTCATATTTACATATTATTCTCTGAAAACTAAAAATTCCGAACACAATTTAAAGAATGTAGTAGACAATACCCGTCAAGATTTGACGGTAAATAACTTGAAAGTTCTTTTAGAAATATGCTTTTATTTTTCTGCTTTTAAATTAATTATGTATTGAAAATTGTATGAATTGTTATATTGTGTAAGCGAATCCTATAGATATAAGACGATAGATTGTGTTGTCAGTTTCCTACTCAACTAATGAAGTGAAATAATTTTAAGCTTGTAATTTACATCCTATTACATTTTAATTAATTTAGCAAGAATTTAATATAAATATGTTATACAAATATGATATATCTTGAAATAATACATTCTGAGATAAATGAATTAAACTTCTGGAAGAAGATAGTCAGAGACAGTACTACGAGTACATAAAAACTTATATCTAGGTATAATTGTTGCGTTTACATGGGGTTTACGTCATTGTATTCTAAAACCTCGAAAGTATAATTAGTTTAATTGCTAAAAGGCGTAATATAAAAACATTAGAAACAGTAAAATGAGTTTTATTAGACTGTTGACATGTTTCGGCTCCATATGAGCCACTATCAAAACAAATAATAATGTTCTATAATTGAACGGTCTATTAAGTTATTATTTGAAATGCTATCATTTAATTTTTCACGTGCTTTTTCAACATACGCAAGTTATTTTTTTTTTTCACTTCAATGTTTATTTTCATATTGCTAACTATGGAGTAACTCCAGCCACAATTTTGGTAAGTTAAATGATGCTGCATCGTTATATATTGTATTTTTAGGTGTTACAATCTCTATGGTTTTTCTTTTAATGGTTTGATAGCGTAGATTGCAGGGGAAAATTATTTTACTTTCATTGAAATTTATTTGTATGGTTTATGCTTGATATAATTTTGCCAGTGCTGTGGTTTATTGGCCTCCAAAAGTCAAGGTACAACCGGGTTTTTGCGTCTAATTTGCAAATGAATGAATATAGAAACAACAAATTTGGAAGAAATGTGCGCTAAAATGTTATTTATTAAATGCGACATAGAAATTTACTTAAATTAAACGTATAAATGAAATTACAACAAAAAAGCACTCATGGTGGAAAATTCCATTCTTGGAGAAATCAGTACATCGCAGTATTATGCAGTAAAATGTGACAGAAACATTAAAAAACTGGTTCTAATACGGAATATGTCCAGCCCGGACTTGATTGCATTGGCGTCATTGACTTTCCATGCTCTCAATTAAATTGTCGAACACCGAAATAGGTAAAGCTGACCAGACTTCGAGTAAGCCTTGTTCCAGCTCATTTAATGACCTTGGAGGAGGACTTAAAGCCGCAACCTGTCTTCCAAGATAGTCCCAAAGATGTTCTATCGTATTCAAGTCTGGAGAATGAGCCGGCCATTCCATTCTCTCCCAACCGTGATCCTCAAGATAATCCTCAACAACCACAGCTCGGTGTGGTCTCGCATTATCATCCATTAGAATGAAACCATCGCCAATAGCACCGGCATATGGGCGCACATATGAATCAAGGATCTCATCCCGATATCTCGCACCAGTCACAGTTCCTCCATGGAACACATGCAGGTCAGTCTGGCCTCCGAGTGAGATCCCTGCATAAACCATGATTCCACCGTTTCTGTACCTGTGTGTTTCGACAGTTTTTGATTGATGGTATCGAGTGCATTGTTATCTCCAGATCAGAAGACGTCCTAAATCGCTCTCCAGTGTGAATCTGGACTCGTCTGTGAAGGGTATAAAAGCCCACTGTTGTCTGGTCCAGGAAACATGTTCTCTTGCCCAACATAAGCGGCCCTTCTCTGCGTCTGTTGACAGGGACACTCACAACTGGCCGCCTTGCATAGAGACCTGCATTTTGAAGACGTCTTCGCACAGTAGTAGCGGAGATTCTTCTCCCTGATGCTGCAAAGTGGTCTGCATGTGTTGCGGCACAGTAGTGCGTCTTCTCCTTCGGGCTGAAAGAGCTAGAAACCGGTCTTCTGCAGGTGTTGTAACACGTGGGCGGCCTGTAACATGTCTTCTGGACACATAATCTTCGGATTCATACTGATCCCAGAGTCGCTGGTCTACACTGCGAGACACATTGAGCCATCTAGCAGTATCGGCCTGTGACAACCCCATTTCAAATCCATCCCACTGCCCGCCACCTTAATGAATCGGGCAAACGACTTCTTCTAGACATTTCTAGACTATACTGGAAGTTGTGAACAAAACTGACAACAATAGTTCGAATACAACAAAACTTACACGCGAAATTACGAAAGCTTCGTAATTGCATATTTTTCTCTCATTCACAAATACCTATTCTTTTCTATAAAATAAAAGTAATAGCTGTAATTTTTGCGTAATTTTTTATAAAGCTTATTATTGTCATTCATATAAACTATGAAGTTTAATCTGACTGCCATTTTTTGTCTGGTGAGCTTCGAAAAACGTCTTGTACCTTAACTTTTGTAGGCCAGTGTATTTAGTATCAGCTATATGTCCCTTTTTTCTGTAACTAAATTTCCTGCTTTTCATGCCAATATCTGATTCTTTGATCCGTCTTATTTAATAAATGGTATTTCATATACTCCTGAATAATTCTCAAAATTAATTGAGTCAATTTTACTGCAAATAGTATTCTTTAATTTCTGAGGATTTTTGGCAATTAAGCAGATACTGAAACGTTTAGGGCTGTATTTTAATTTTTCAAAAAAGATTGAATAATATTGAAAAGTATAAAGTTTATATTTTTTCGAATAAAATTTCTTTTCAGGTTTCTTATTATTGGCAAAATCCACGATTAATTTATTAATATGACGTACCTCAAAACCATTATTACAAGCAATTCTACGAATATTATCAAATTGATTATATACTCGAAAGTATTTTTTAAGCAAATATAAGTAAATACATTTTTTAAAGACTTTTTGTGTATTTGAGCAATTTTATAAAAGTACATTATAAGATAAATGAATTTAAATCTTAAGACATATACTATATTTATATATTGGTATAATTATTATGCTTACATGCGGTTTGCGTCATTTTATTTTAAAATCTTGAAAGTTTTAGATTGAAAGTTTTTTAACGATTAATCTTGACGATTTATCTTGAAAGTTTTTTAACGATTTTTAAGTACCTGAATAATTTTATAAATATCAATGTGATATAGAATATAAAATATTATTCTTAAACCAGTTATTATACATATACAATCTATAAAATAAATAAAATAAATAATATTATTAATCCTATGAATGAGCAATACATATTCAGTATCATTCATAACTTTTGGGGAAAAAAGTATGAAGTTAGAAGTTAGTATAACATTTATTATCAGAGAATGCGTGGGGGATGGGATTGCTATGGTTATAATTTGCACACGAGCAGGGGCGCTGTAACATAATTAATCCAAAGAATTGCTGATGCAACATGGACTTTAATTAAGATACGTCTCAGTACACATAATTATTACAAATACAGAAAAGCTGCACACATAAAGCGTAGTTTTGTGGGTTAGAGTTTATGGTTTCGTCAGGACGCCCATCACCTTTCTGGGCAAAGTTTTTTTAGTTCACGGCACAAGGGCCGAAGACACCTTACTTTCTCTCAAGAGAGAAAGATCCACGAGCTTGTTCGTTCTGCTGAAACAGAATTCAGAATCCTCCTTTGGCCCCTCACATGTTTGATTATATCTAGTGAGAGAATTTCAAGTAGGTTCGAGAGCTTAACATCCCCAGGATGAGCAGATGGCGGTTTTTGAAGTAGCTGAAAGATATTGAACTTATAAACTCAAGTAGCTTGAATTTATTGTATCATTAATGTCTGTATAACGTCAGATCAAAGGATTGATCTAAGATTGATATCTCCTTGAGAAGGCGATTACTCTTGAGATTTCTAGCACGGTTGCATTTGGAACCAATCTTGCGGCATCAATTGAATAAAATAATTCTTAACATATGGTACACAACTTAAGTCTTCCAATTAGTGAGTTAGACTTGTTTTAAACTAAACTTGTTAGAGTTCTTTTAATGAGAAGTTGTCACAGCGCCCTTTTGGAGAGGCTAGAGGAGGCAGTTGCAGGGAAAGTAGTTGCAGAGAAGACAGTGGCAGAAAAGTCGGTAAATATGCGATTTTTCAAAGAATTTTTGTGTACCTGAGCAATTTTATAAAAATACATTCTGAGATAAATGAATTTAATTCTTAGAAGAAGACAGAGCAATGAGAGACAGTACTACATAAAAGACATGGAAGACATATACTACTTTTATATCTTGGTATAATTATGATGTTTACATGCGGTTCAAATACATTATTTTTTTAAAGATCTTTATGTACCTGAGCAATATAAATACAAATGAAATATGGCATATAAAATATTTTTCTTAAAGTTGTTATTATACTATCTATAAAATAAAGTGAATAAATAATGTTATTCATTCGATGAATGAACATTACATATGCAGTATCATTCACAACGAATCGAAAACAATCAAGAAGGTAGAAATTAGTATAACATTTAATTAGCAAGGAATGCGTGAGAAATTAGTTGGGGTCACTATGATAATCATTTGCACATGAGCAGGGACAGAGAAGTCAGTAAATATGCGATTTTTGAAAGAATT
This sequence comes from Maratus michaelseni, assembly GCA_963931845.1. Lineage (NCBI taxonomy): Eukaryota > Metazoa > Arthropoda > Arachnida > Araneae > Salticidae > Maratus > Maratus michaelseni. The sequence goes on along the minus strand of OZ007592.1, from coordinate 369,725,183 downwards.
TTTGTGTACCTGAGCAATTTTATAAAATACATTCTGAGATAAATGAATTTAAATCTTTGAAGGAAACAGAGCAATTAGAGACAGTACTACATAAAAGACATGGAAGACATATACTACATTTATATCTTGGTATAATTATGATGTTTACATGCGGTTCAAATACCTTATTTTCTAAAGATCTTTATGTACCTGAGCAATATAAATACAAATGAAATACAGCATATAAAATATTTTTCTTAAAGTTGTTATTATACTATCTATAAAATAAAGTGAATAAATAATGTTATTCATTCGATGAATGAGCATTACATACGCAGTATCTTTCACAACGAATGGAAAACAATCAAGAAGGTAGAAATTAGTATAACATTTATTAGCAAAGAATGCGTGAGAAATTAGTTGGGGTCACTATGATAATCATTTGCACATGAGTAGGGACAGAGAAGTCAGTAAATATGCGATTTTTGAAAGAATTTATGTGTACCTGATCAATTTTATAAAATACATTCTGAGATAAATGAATTTAAATCTTTGAAGGAAACAGAGCAATGAGAGACAGTACTACATAAAAGACATGGAAGACATATACTACATTTATATCTTGGTATAATTATGATGTTTACATGCGGTTCAAATACATTATTTTTCAAAGATCTTTATGTACCTGAGCAATATAAATACAACTGAAATAGAATTTAAATCTTAGAAGAAGACAGAGCAATGGTACTACATAAAAGTACATACAGTACTACATAACAGTACTACATAAAAGACATGGAAGACATATACTACATTTATATCTTGGTATAATTATGATGTTTACATGCGGTTCAAATACCTTATTTTTTAAAGATCTTTATGTACCTGAGCAATATAAATACAAATGAAATACAGCATATAAAATATTTTTCTTAAATTTGTTATTATACTATCTATAAAATAAAGTGAATAAATAATGTTATTCATTCGATGAATGAGCATTACATATGCAGTATCATTCACAACGAATGGAAAATAATCAAGAAGGTAGAAATTAGTGTAACATTTATTAGCAAAGAATGCGTGAGAAATTGGTTGGGGTCACTATGATAATCATTTGCACATGGGCAGGGGCGTCATTTTTGGTGAGGCTAGAGTAGGCGGTTGCATAGGAGACAATAAATACATGATTTTTTAAAGAATGTTTGTGTACCTGAGCAAATTAATAAAAATATATCCTTAGATAAATGATTTTAAATCTTGGAAGGAGACAGGTCAATGAGAGACAATACTACATAAAAGACACAGAGAACTACATTTATATATTCGTATAGTTATTATGTTTAGATGCGATTTGTGTCATTTTATTCAAAAATCTTCAAAGTACATTATTTTTTAAAGATCTTTATGTACTTAAGAAATTTTATAAATATAAATGAGATATAGAATATAAAATATTTTTCTGAAAGCAGTTATACAATTTATAAAATAAAGTGAATAGATAATGTTATTAATTAGAAGAATGAGCAATACATATATATTATCTTTCATAGCTAATGGAATGCGTGGGAAGTTGGTTGGGATCATTACGGTAATCATTTGCACACGAGAAGGGGTACCATTTTAAAGATCTTTATGTACTTGAGAAATTTTATAAATATAAATGAGATATAGAATATAAAATATTTTTCTGAAAGCAGTTATATACAATCTATAAAATAAAGTGAATAAATAATGTTATTAATTAGAGGAATGAGCAATACATATATAGTATCTTTCATAACTAATGGAATGCGTGGGAAATTGGTCGGGATCGCTACGGTAATCATTTGCACACGAGAAGGGGCACCATTATGGGGAGGCTGGAGGAGGTAGATTCCTCTCTAAAAGAATTTAATATTTTAGAATGTATCAGACATCACAGGTCAAAATAAAAACAAAAACTGCACAAAGGATAAAATAACGTTTTTAAAATTTGACTTAAATGTAAACATTAGTATTAAATATCCACTCTAAGCATAACAAATAATAACTGTCAATAATATTTGCTAAATCCTTGCTATTGAAATATTCTCTAACATAGACACATTTAGCATTAATGAGTACTTTATATAATTAAAAAAAATTATTTTAGCAAAATAAAACTACATCTGTTGCTTCTTAGCTGTAAGTAACAAGGTACAAGAAATTCTTCCCTTAAAGAAAGCTTTGTCCTCCATCCCAGACAAAGTTTTGAAATGGTCCTACTTTACACAAAGGCAAAACGTATCCTTTATTCGTAAATCTTTGTTGAAAGGAAGAAACAACAGTGTGAACTGGTAGCATTGGAATGCGACACATTTTGAGTTGAAAATGTCAATAAAGTTTGAATTGTGTCCCCTTCCACAAAAAATGCAGTATCTGTAATAGCCTTGTTTCTAATCCATAATTAAAACAAAACTTCCAAGAATCCACAAATTTTTTATCATTTTTAACAAACTTATATAAAAAATAGAGGTAATATAATTCTTTTTCATTTTTTATTAATTTTATGTTAATACTAGCAGACTACGCCCGCTGCGCTGGTCGGTTTCTCCAAAAGAACCTTGAATCAATCGAACTTTAATGGTGGATTTAACCTTATATTTTAAAGTAATCTCTACCTTTATCTGGAATATTCTAAAATAACATAAAAACGGATACTTATTTCACTAAGTTATATATTTTTAATACGGTTTATTATTACGTTTACAATTTATTACTTTTCCATTGATTTATATGTTTTACAGCTACATTTTTTAATAACGTGAATTAACCTATATTATTCACAACTAAAAAGAAATGGCGCATCTAGTGTATTTGTCGAGAATTAAATAAAAACCATGCACTCGTGACGTCATAATTCACCTTTATATTTTAACAGAATAATACGGTTACTATAATTAGTGACTCGTGCTGACACATTGCTGTTATTATTATTTTACGCGTGAAGTTTTCGCTATAGTACTCCATTGTGAAATTTGGTAATTTTTGAAATTCAATATTTGAAAAATGGCATAATCAGTGTATTTGAAATTTATATCAAGAAAAATACAATCTTTTACCTTTCTAACGCAGTTTGTCTAACAATTTTCTGACAAATACTTTTCGAATAATTAATTTTTTCAGTAACTTCCAATTTTTTCATTTTCCGAGATTAATCTGTGGCAACGATTAGCGAAAATCCCAGTCGTCAGCAACGCATACCTTTTTATTAAAGAGGATGTGTCCATTCATAACTTTTGAACGGATGTTCTGATATATTTATTTTAAATGCTAAAAGGTGTAAATTAACAACACAATACAAATTAAAATAATTTTTATTAGGTTGTTTTGCATGTTTCGACTCACTCCGAGTCATTTTCAAAACAAATGAGAATATTCCATAATTGCACGGGATTTGAAGTTATTATTTTCATGTACTTTTTTTAAAATTACGCACGTTTTCTTTTATTTTTACTTGGTTGTTTATTTTCATACCTGTGACTATGGAGTAACTCGAGCCACAGTTTCGGTAAATTAAAAGATGCCGTATCGTTACATATTGTACTTTTGCGTGTTAGTATCTCTATGGTTAGTATCTCTTATTATGGATGGATAGTATAGACTGGAGGGAAATATCATTTTACTTTCATTGAAATTTATTTGGATGGTTTCTTCTTGATATAATCTTGCCAGGGCTGTAGTTTTTCTATTATACTTAATATCAGCTATATGCTCTTTTTTTTCTGTAATTAAAATAAATTGGATGCTCTGATTTTAATGTTTTTTTTTTTTTAAATTGGTGCGTTTTATTAAAAATGTTAGTATGATCAAAAAAGTTACGTTTGTCTACTTAACCATTTTCTTGTGTTGTATGGCTTGTATTGTTTCTAAAAATTGACCAGTAGCCATGAAATTTCGGTATGTTGTTAAGGTACGCAGTACTGTTTAATATTTTTTGAAAATTCGTTCTAGTCTATATATATATATAATTTTTATTATTATTGTTTTAAAGAGGTACATCAAACAATTTATTATAAAGTAGTCGACAAATTTTCAAAATAGCTTAATTTTGCCAACAATGGGATTTTATGTGAATGTGGATAACAATTAAATGTTGCAAGAAACACTCTGCTGTGCCAAAACACTAAATACAGCAATATTAGTGCTGGAATATAAGGAAAACTTCCTTGAAACCTGTTTTATTTTTTCCCTGAATATTACTCGTTTTAAATCAGTTTTGCATTTTGGATACATTGGATCTCTGCAAATCTCTTTCAAGTCTCGAAATATCTGCCAAATTACTGATGCGGAATCTGTATTTTAATAAAACAGTTTTTTCAGCAAAGCGTGATCCTGTAAGCCTAGCGCCATTTTCAATGGAAAAGTAATGGTCATTAATAAACCTTTAATAAATTGTAACTCTTTAAATGCAAATCTTCATCGCACTTACGTCAAGTGGTTGTTAAAATTTTCATATATGCCAAAGTTTTACCAAAAGCTTTCTGTGGATGGAAAAGACTATCGCAAATACACCAACATGAAACCTGCCTCGACCCTTATATACTTAGAAACAACATATAAAATTAAACACGTTTGCTTATTTTTGCAACTCGCTATCTTTTATACGTTACTAAATAAACCCGTGTAAATATTACATAAATATGCTTACCCAAGCTAAATTAAACGCTAGATGACAGAAAGATTAAATATATCAGCAATGTTCTCTTCATTATTTGAGAGTGTTGCCAAACGTGGGCCGGATTTTTACCGACATGTGTTAAACTATAGTTTGTGGCTCAAAACATATATTTCGGAAAATACAGCACACGCTTGACAACGATGTTAAATTTCCGATCGAAGGAAAGAGGTCAATTTTTGATCCAAGTAATCTACAGTTTAGCTTCTATTAACCGCTTCAAGACGTGAGTCACGTATACGTTCCATATGAGCCCGTACATTCTTTTTTAATACCAGCATACTTTAGTTGTAATCTTTGCCTTGCCTAATCGAAGAAGGGTTAAATAAGACAAAAATACAATATGAAAATACTGATATTAAATAACAAAATGTCGTTAAACGGTGCCAGTCTTCAAAGGTTTAATGCGTTAGCATTTGAATCTTCAAGGTCAAGTACTCGTTATTATAGCATTTTTACATTCTTTTATCTTTATAAGAAGAAAGTATTGAATTCGTGTAAAATATCAACTTCCAGTTTTTGACTGATTTATACGTTTTAGAAGGCCCTGAACACGATTTGACTGTTTATAAAAAATGTTTGTTTGTTTGTCTGTTTATATGTCTGTATGTGGCAAAAATTTTGTGAACGCTCTATCTCCAGAACTATCTACGGAATTTAATAAAATTTCGGATTCAGTTAGACATTGATATGAATTGGTGCTAATTAGTTTTTGGTGCGAATCACCCAACAGGTAGCGCTGCTATACTACATTTTTCACGATTTCCGCAATAGCTCTATCTGGAGAACTAACTCACGGATTTTAATTAAATTTCTAATTCAGGTAGACGTTGACATAACGTTTTGCTGATTAGATTTTAGTGTAAATCGCGAGAAAGGTGACGATGCTATGCAGCATTTTTCACGATTTCTGCGATAGGTATATCTCCAGAACTAATGCACGGAACTTCATCAAACTTCATATTCTGTTTGATCTAAACATAAATTGACACCTGTTAGGTTTTGGTGAAGATCGCCTAACAGGTGGTACTGCTATCCTGCATTTTTCATGATTTCCGTAATAGTTATATCTCAAGAACTAATGCACGGAAAGTCATCAAACTTGATATTATGTTAGACTTCGACATAAATAGATTCTTATTTTGTTTGGATGTATACCGTCCGAAAGGTTGCGCTGCTATGCTTTATTTATTTACGATTTTCGCAATAGCCATATCTGAAGAACGAATATATTGTCCTTTAATTTTGGGTTTACAGACGATTTGATTGATATAGAAGTAAGTTTTGTGATGACCACAATATACTAGTTTATAAATGCATATCTGTACTTTCAAGTTGAACTGAAAGAAAATCTCTTAATGTACTGTCGTCCTAACTTTTTCGAAAAACCGAGATACTGTTTGCTGTAGTAGTAATTTTTGCTACGCTATTCTTATATTATTCAATAGTATAAGACATAAGTCATACTAGAACCGGGTCGATAATATGAGATATAATATTATGTAATTAATGTTTTTTGAAAAATGCCCTTCCTATGGCTTCATTTACACGTATTACAATTTTTTAAATAACTTTAGTATTTATTAATTTGAGTATAATATCGACAATACGCAACTTTGAATAGGTAAACTTTAATTACGTAATCATTAAATATTTATCAATAACCAAAATCACGTCTCCATAAAATTTAATTAATCTTGAGAAATATTCCAAAAAATAAAACTATAACAAGTTAAAATATTACTAGTAAAAAAAAAATATATCTGAATTATACTTAAGGAAAGAAAAATAATTAATTTATCTTTATTCTAAACTCTAGACTTTTCACGCTTCTAATATCCCAAAATTTCTCCCTTTAAATGTTCTTTGACTATAAAGCATTTACTTGAATTTTTTTCATATTGTTCAATTATTAAGCTTCAGGATGAAAGCGTTTAAATTAATTTAAAACTCCTCTCTTTGAAACCAAAATAAGACAGAAAGAAAAAAAGAATCACCGCAACTTTATGCATTTTTGAGTGTTAAATGTTATACTTTACAATTTTATTTCCCTTAATAAATTCTGTTCTCTTGGTTTAAGAACGTTTTCAAGTTGGGTAAGAATTAAATTTCGCAGAAGTTAACGGGTTTAAACACACATTTTTTTTCCTCTCTCTTTGAAACATTTTTATTTGCTTTAATGATTAAACTGGCGGAAGTCGTTTAGTTTTAAAATAAGGTTTTTTCTCTTTTGTTTTTTTTTTAGAAAATCTTCTGCATTTCTGTAAGTATTTTTAGAATTAGCTAGCAATTGTTAGGAACTTTAAAGAGAATTGCGTTTCAATAAGCGCGAATAAATCAAGCAACTAACAAGCCGTTTGTAGACTTTAACTATAGAAAAGAAAACTCATGGAGTAATGCAAATTTTTTGTAAATGATTGATTAACTATGTATTACACTAACCCCTCAACATTCGTGGTTTTAATATTTGTGATTTTTGATTATTCGCAAATACGAAAATGCGGAAAAACTTAACGTTCGCGACAATCTGACTTGATTATTCGCGTTTTTGTTTTTATTATCTCTTTCTTTTTCAGAATGTATAGTGGTTAAAGATTATTTCCCCTGTGTTTTTTAGTATCTATTTACAAACCAATTTTAAGTTGTCAACTGAAAAAGGAGCGAGTGTTGTAGGAAACCAAAATAATAACAGAATACTACTCATTGCAATGGGTATATTCGAAGTGGTAAGGTAATGCCATCTTCAATATATTAATTTAAAATATTCAAATTCTCGTAGAGATGGAGCTGAAGCTGCACTTAGATAGAAAATAAAGACATTTCTGAAGCATTTACCTGTATTTAAATATCGTATTATAATATTGTATCGCATACTGACCCACTAATACATTATCATCTCTTTGCGAATAGAGAGATTCGAAATTGCTTTATACAGAAGCCTATGCTTTTTTAACTGTAGTTATTTCTCCAGACTGTCACTTGGAATTATATTCAATAAATAAAATTCATATTTATGAATACATGTGTGCATTCTCCTTCTACATATGTTTTATACATAACGTATTGTTAATATGTATATCCTTATCTTCTTTCAAATGCTGTGCCACTCTAATTAAAATTTTATAGAACGTAACCCCTTTTTTTAGTGCAGAGAGATATACTCAACATTCGCAGATTTCACATTCACGAGGTTTTTATAGAACGTAACCCTCGCGAATGTTAAAGAATTTTTGAATTTATCATTAAATCCAAAACGAAATACTTTCCAACTACGCATACTTTTTTCCTAGAAAGAAAAAAAAATTGAATCCAGTCGGAAATAGTTGCAGTCATTTTTATTAGACAAATGAACAGTTTAATATTTCTTGTGATTTGTAGCATTGTACGTTAACAATTAATATCTAACTTTCTTTAAAAAATAATCTTTAAGAATATAAACATATGTGGATATTTACTTCAATGAAATGAAATTCTTGCTGTAAACTTTTGTAAAATCACCGAGTTTAAAGAAAACTTATGGAGTAATGCAAATTCGTAGTAAATGATTGACTGAATATCTATTACTTATCATTAAATCCAAAACTAAATATTTTCCAACTACGCATATTGTTTTCGTAGATGGAAAAAAAATGTGATTCCAGTTTCAAATACTTGTAGTCATTTTTATTGGACAAATGAATAGTTTAATACTTCTTGTGATTTGTGGCATTGTACTTTAACGATTAATACCAAACATTCTTTTTAAAATAATCTTTAAGAATATAAACATATAAAAAAATAATTATATGGTCATTTACTTCAATGAAATGAAATTCTTGATGTAAACTTTTGTAAAATCACTGAGTTTAAAAAAAAAAAAAAACTTATGGAGTAATTCAAAAATGATTTGTTGGATATCCACTGTTTATCATTAAATCCAAAATAAAATTCTATCCAATTAACATAATTTTTTTTTTTGAGGGATGGGAGAAAGTTGGTATCAACTCTGTAATAATTGTAGTTATCATATTTGTATTATTGTATTGTTCATATAATTTTTTAAATTATTTCTAACATTGTATGTTAACGATTTATATTCAACATTCATAAAAAGAAAAAAATAAACTTTTAGCAGATAATTATATGAGCATTTACTAAAATGTAAATGAAATTCTTGCTGTTGTAACAATATAAAGCCAAAACATAAAAAAATACCGCCATTGTATGCATTTTAAGTGTTGAGTCTATGCTATACAATTTTGTTTCTGTTAATGAGTACTATTTGCCTTGTTCAAAATAATCTTCAATTACGGCAAGAGTTAAATTTTGCAGAATTTAACAGAAAGGAACACACACATATATATATTTAATTATTTGGAATATTTTTATTTGCTTTAATGAATTAACTGTAGGAGGTCGTTGCGGTTTAAAAAAATGTATTTTGTAATATCTTCGACTTTTCTTTAAGTATTTTTCTTAGAAATAGTGATCAGTTGTTATGGCGTTTCAAGAGTAAAAACTTTCCATTCACTACGGATAAATCATGTAACCGAGAAAAAATTTGTATTCTTAAACTACAAATATACAAGATAAGAAGCATAAATTTGGGATTTTGTAGTAGATTACTGAGAGAATATGTATTGTTTATCGTTACATTTAAAACAAAATACTCTCCATTTATATAACTTTATTTTGATCAATGGGAAAATGTTTGAATTAACTCTCAAATAACAGTAGTTATCATATTTGGATTATTGCATTCTTCAAATAATTTTTCTATCATTTATAACATTGTATGTTAACTTCTTGATTACGAACTAAGATTGGCGGCTATTTTTACATTCACTCGTGCTACAATATACAAAAAAAAAATTCTTTGTTGTAAATTTCTTTTGAAAGTATCCTAGTATAAGTATATGGCAGAGATTATTTTTGAAAAATTAGAACGAATAGAATAAATAAATAGTGATTGGGACGACTCGTGTCACACCCCCGTTATCAAAGGGTTAACGATTAGTATTCAACATTCATAAAAAAGAACAAGTTGGAAATTGTACGTCAAACGTAACAAAAAGAGGTGCGTTCTTACTATAACTAGTTATATAAATATTCAGATCTTGATGATTTTTAATTCTGTGAAATGAATTATATCGTCTGCAGATTCATTTCTGTAATAAAACAAGTATCTCGGTCGCTTGACGATTAAACCTCGAAAGATCCTATAAAAAGAAAGCACCGATTAAAAAAAAAATCAAATTTCTTAATAAATGTTTTTATTAATATTTTCTAAAGTTTTGATTCGATTTTTAAAAAATGTGAAATGTCTCGACAAAATTCTGCAAAGATAATATATCTTAAATTTCAAACCATTCGGTTGGGTAGTTTTTGCGTTGTTATATGCGGACGGACGGACAGACAGAGGGACGGACAGACGGATGGACCAGACGACGACAATAGGTGCTACGTATTTATACAATTACGAACGCACCTAAAAATGAAACCTTTAACAAATAATTATATGAGCATTCACTAAAATGTAATATGTGATTTTTGCTGTTGTAAGTCTAAAAGTTTGTGAGATCGCTGTGTTTAAAAATATCCGCTATCTTGTTACTTTAATGAAAATAAAGATGATTTGTTTCACTGGCGCTAAAATCATTTAAGCTCAGAAATATTTCTTAAACCTGCGAATAAGTTGTTTTAAGCTTTAATGCAACAATGTATGTGCTAAGTTATTTATTAGTAATTGCAATCATAACTCCATAATGTTTAATTAATCTGCTACTAAAACAAACAAAATAAAAACATAATTTCCTAATTAAAATATTACCGAATATTATATATTTCAAATACGTTTAGCAAAAGAGAAATAATTAGTTTTCTGGTTAAGTTTTACTTATTCTAAACTTGAGACTTCTCAGGAATCTGAGTACAAACAGGATAATTTTACAATTGTTTTTCTTTAAATATAAAGCGTTTACTTGAAAAAATTTCATATTGTTTAATTATTAAAATTCAGATTGAAACTGCTTAAAATAATTTAAAAATTATCTCTTTAAAACAAAAATGAGATCGAAAAAAATCACCGAAACTTTACCCAATTTAAGTACTTAATCTGTACTTTACAATTTCATTTCCCTTAATAGAATCTATTCTCTCCGTTTCATAATGTTTTCAAGTTGGTTGAGAGTTAAATTTTACAAAAGTTAACGGAGATGTACACACATTTTTCTTCTATCTTTGAAACATATTTATTTTCTTTAATGTTTAAACAGGAGAAAGTCATTTAAGTTTAAAAAGTTATTTTGTTGGAATATCTTCTCTTTTCTATAAGAATGCGTTTTTAGAAGTAGCGAGAGTTTTTTTTTTATTTCAAGGGAATCTCGTTTTATTCAGTACGCATAATTCATGTTATAGAGAAGCAGTTATTTATTTTAGGCAATAAGGTAAAGCCAGGGGAAATAGCGCGGTCGGAGAGATTGCGCACATAGAGGTTCGGGGGGAAGGAGTAGAGTAAGCGTGCAGAGACTTCAGGTAGTTGTACAATAGCAGTAGTGGAGTGTCTACTTGAAAGTGCACGTTTATTGTTTGGAGCGTCTAAGATAAAGCATTGCTATTTTGTTTTGTTTTCCCAAGTAAGGGCTTGAATTTTCATAGCTATTCATCAGAATTTCTATACAATTGTAGCAGTACAAAATATTTTAAACTTAAACGATTTCTCATAAGCTACTGATCTAGACTAACAATGTGAACATCAACGGTTCGTTTTAGTAGCGGCCATGTTTAAATAAAAGGCTGCGAAATCTCTCCTAACGAAATTGGAGAGTTTGCGCATCTGCTACTTGAGGTTCAGTTTCCATGCTAAGAGAGATTACGCAGCTTATTGGTAAATTTACATAAAAAATTAAAAATGAAAATGGACTAATTCTAAGTTAAACGTGTTTTCAAGTAACTTAATGTTATTTTGTAATCTTTTCTGGAATTGCTTTTTCTGATTCTTTAATTTTTTTCCCTTTAATTAAAATTTTTTAAACGTTTTTAAAATTATTTCCTTTTTCTGATTCTTTAAGCATTAGGTTGAAATATTCACTCCTAATACAATAATATTTGTTCACAAAAAACTTACAACAATTTCAGTTAAGTGTAATTATTATTGTTAACAATTTAATTGTATTTATTATTAGTGTGCTATATTAGTGTGCTATATATATATATATTAGTGTGCACCGAAGTGGTGCTATATCGGTACTGGCCCCGATCAGATACCCCGCTTTAGCCCAATCCCGAAATAGGAAACGGCCTCCCCGGCGTCTACGGCCAGGTTACCGGTCATCTCTCCTACCCATGTGCGCAATCACACCAACACTGTAAGGACAGATTACGCAAAATAACTTTCTTGGTTTTGTTGCAACTGTTCTATTAAATTACAACATAACAACAAAATAGCAATGGAAATGCATAAAAAACAAATGAAGTCAAAATTATTCATGGATAGTTTAGCAAAAAATTAATATTTAGATTTTTTATTGTTATTCTTTTGAATTGTGCGCAGACTCTCCTAGCTTTACCTTAATTATAGAAATAAACTTAAACATGGAATAATATAAATAATGGTAAAAATTATTTAATATCGTATTATTTATGACTCAATCGAAAATAAATAATACTAAAAGTATTTATAATTCTTCGACGGAGATAAAAGTAATTTTTGTAAAGTCATAATTAATTCTAGTGGTCAAGAGAATCTCGTTTCTTTAAGTACGCATATTTCAAGTTTCAGAGAAGCAGTTTGCTTTATTAGACAATAATTTTAGAAATAAATTAAAACATGGAATAATATAAAAAATGGTAAAAATGATTGAATATTGCATTATTTAAGACTTAATTCAAAATAAATAATACTGAAAGTATTTATAATTATTCTGCGGAGATAAACACAGTTTGAGTCAGTCATAATTAATTCTAGTGGTCAAGGGAATCTCGTTTTTTTTTTTTTTTTTTTTTTTTTTAAGTACGCAAAATTCAAGTTTCTGCGAAGCAGTTTGTTTTTATTAGACAATAATTTTAAAAATAAATTAAAACATGGAATAATATAAAAATTGTAAAAATGATTGAATATTGCATTATTTAGGACTTAATTCAAAATAAATAATACTGAAAGTATTTATAATTATTCTGCGGAGATAAACGCAGTGTGAGTCAAATCATAATTAATTCTAGTGGCCAAGGGAATCTCGTTTTTTTTTTTTTTTTTTTTTTTTTAGTACGCATAATTCAAGTTTCAGAGAAGCAGTCTGTTATATTAGACAATAATTTTAGAAATAAATTAAAGCATGTAATAATATAAAAAATGGTAAAAATGATTGAATATCGCATTATTTATGACTTAGTTCACAATGAATAATACTGAAAGAATTTATAATTATTCTGTGGAGCTAAAAAAAAAGGTTGAGCCAAGTCATAATTAATTCTAGTGGTCATTTCTACCACATTATTTCCTTCTTGGGATTATTGTTATTAGGTAAGTGCACCAGTAATGAGCCAAGCAACTATAATGTTATGTCTGTTTGAGAAATGGCCCGACCAATGGCTGAGAGGTTCTGCTCTCAAAGCTGGTAGACGGGAGGTGCTTTGTTCAAATCCCTGTCGCACTCGTCGACCTAACTGTTTGGAGTTTTCCGTGGTTTTCTTCGAACATTTCCGTAAACACGGGTTAGGATCCCTTAGAAAGACCCTAACGGAGGACACTCCCCCTAGTGTCTATATCCCTCCAGTAGACAATTGCCCGTCATAAAATCAACCAACCAACCAACCTGCTTGAGAAATGAAAAACAGTATATCAGTGTCACAGACATCTAAAGTGACAGTTCATTAGTTTAAACCTTTTTTCAAATTCACGAGAAAAGAAATTTTTACTCTCAACATAAGTCTCAAGCTATACAGTTGTTTTTCTGTTGTGGTGTTTCAAAACAGACTTTTTTGGCCTTTACTAAGATCAACTAAAATTTTCCTTAAAGTATAAGGTTTAAGTAATTTATCTCTTAAAAATATATGGAATATAACATAAAAATATAATTATTATATTTTGCAGATCATTTAATAATTTAGAAAATCTGCTCTTAATATATAAAATAAGAACATTAAAACATTTAGGGGTGGCCCAATTTAGAGTCATGATTTTTCGAGTTGTTTCATCAATAACATAGTGGCAAATAACTAGAACAGAAACTTGTTTTATTTAATGTTTTACTGGTTATTTTATATTACTTTACCTATGCATTAGGAGGACCGTGGTTACCTTTGTAGGTCTCCACATCCCTATATTTCTGATAAAGCAAGTGCGGGTCGCGAAAACCGGACTTAAGCCCAGGACCTGGTTCCCTTTTGGGTGTCCAGCTCCAAAGCTGTTGAGGGACTCCGACACTTCCCCAAGTATTTTCGTGGTGAACTCCTCTGATAATGGGATCCGCCGCGTATAGCAACGACCTATGTCACCAATACATGGGTTCAATCGGCGTGATGCGCAGGTGGCGGTGCGCCGACAGGTCGCAGCGCATACGGGAGGCAGATCCTGGTCGTGTGCGTTACATGTCCCTCAGGACATGGGTGTGACGGTTGAGACGCTGACGGGCGCCTCTCAGGCGTCTGGCGGCGGTTTCATACCATGGAGCTGATATCTAGAGCTCAGTTTTATACCACATGCTCCATTCTGTTCAATAATGATGAGAACCAATAATTGACTATTTGGCTCCTTATCGGGGGCTCCTTACCTGTTCGTGGCCCCTCTCTGAAACAAGTGCGATATTTCATTTTGGAAACTGAAATCGGCTATTAGATTTTTATTATTTTGCATAATTATGCATGAATAAAAACATCAAAATAATAATAAAAAAAAGAAATACTATTAAATATGCTTTGGAAAGAATCAGAATTCGTAAAGTGGTGTAATTTAAAATAAAGGAAAAAAGTATCGTAATTACACCATAAAAATTAGAAAATATGCTAGGCCTTTCGAAAGAACTTTCTCTTTCTTTCTTAGGTGCAAAGCACGCGCTACTACTTGGAAGACCAGACTTTCTGCCTGAGGAAGAATAGCAAAATTCTTTCGAAAGGCCTAGCGCATATTCTAGTTTTATGGTGTAGTTAAGAATTGTTTTACCTTTATTGTATGACACCAGTTTGTTGAATTTTTGGATGCAATCTAATTTAGGTAAAATTTGAAATATATCTTTATAAGACTCATGGGCCTTTGGCGCCCGCCCACTACTGGGCATTACCGGCATTTGTTTGAATGCCGGACGTTGCGACAGAGGCTCCATGCGTACTCAAGAGCCTCGGATCAGGTCCCGTTCCCGGGGTTGGATTGTGACATCATCGCCTCCAAGCACCTCTGAAAGCCCATATTAGCAGACAGAGACCTAGAAACTAAACAAGGGCCCCCTCCCGCGATTTTCTTTACCCCGGGTAGGAATCGAGGAGCACCTATAAAGGTTACTTCTGGACTCCCTTCCATGGGACGGACTCCGCAACAAATAACAGATTAATAACACTTGGCTAGGATAGATGATAAAAATAGGAAAGTTAGTCCCCCACCATCGTCAAGACCCAAGGTGAATAGGTTTGGGGGGGCCGTATGGCAGAGTATGAATTAAAACAAAAACATGTCCGTTCAGACCTTGGCACCGTCCAATCACGTTTGCTCTTCCTAACCAGTATACGGTCACCTGTTTTCTATGCCCTTAACCGGAAGCCCTACCCCACAACCGGCTCCAACCTGCAACGGACTGTCTCCGATGCCCCTGCCAAAGCTCTGAGACCGGCAGAGAGAAGCTCTCATCTCGGATAACCTCTGGATTATCTGGAGTAAGAAGAGTGAGGCAGAGACCGCACGATGCCGCATCTGATTCGGACTACCCAAAAAGTCCTTAGATCCGCTAGGTATGATCAACGAAAGTCGAGCACCCCCATGGACCCGAAGTGGTGCTATATCGGTACCGGCCCCCATCAGATACCCCGCTTTAGCCCAATCTTAAAAGAGGAAACGGCCGCCACGGCGTCTACGACCAGGCTACCGGTCATCCTCCCGCGCATATGCCTGGTTGATTCACGACCACCTTCCCATAGACTTATAAAAAAACTAAAAAGGAATTTATTATATAGATATACACATACGATACTTATCCGTATAATTATCAATTAACTCAGTGTAATATTAAGTAACAAATAATTATTAAAAATATAACACATTTTCCTATCGTACTCACAAACTCATAATCAATCTTTTTGTGTGTCATTTAATCTAATTTATAATTTTCATCTATTCAAAATTCTCATTCGTCATTACTTTTCCGGTTTCATTTTCATCTTATTTAATTACAGAATGAAGGAGAAGACCTACAAATTAATTTCCTTCAATCTCCTTTGAATTAATTTAATAAAACTAAAACTAAATATTAAGAAATCGGATATAATTCAATAGCTCCCTATGCTTTTAAATACAGAAATGCAGAATATCATTTATTTAAACGTAAAATGTCAATGCTAACAGATTATATACAGCTCTCGGAATTCATTAATTCTAATTTCCGATATGTCTTTGTCACGGACATAGAAAACTTTTATTAGTGGTTTTAATAATCGTAAGAATGTCGGATTTATAAATCTAATTTAACGTTAAATATTTGTTAATATTTGAATTTATATTTTTACAGATTAATGGAAATTTAAGCTAAAATAGTCAATAAATTCATATGGACTTGCCTGGTTAGGAGAAGTACATTGCGTGAATTATTTAAATTAATTTAAGCCATACTAATAAAAGTAAAACTAAAATATTTATTTAATATTTTTCTAGAAAATTTCAACGAAAAAATATTTTTTTAGATATTTTTATGCTATACGAGTTTCATTTTCTCTAACTGAGCGAAAAAGAGTCTAGTTCAGGAATTGAACCAAGGGTATCTGGCTTAAATTGCCAACGCTCTACAACTGAACCACTTGACCGATACGTGTCACACAGACAACCTTTTGGCAATAACATTCTGTCTGTTACAGGTGGCAGCTCAATAGAATAACGCGAGATAAAGAAACTCTAATACAGAATATACGTTATTTATTTTTTAACATTATTTAATTCTTACATATTATTACTTACTTATCATACTTAGTCTAGGGTAAGTCTTGGAATCATTTTGAAAATTGAAAAAAAAATTGACGAATTTACACGTTTCAGACACTGGATATTCCGAAAAACATATTTTTAGGAAAAAAAAAAATACCGTCCGTCTGTCTGTCTCTCTCTCTCTCTCTCTCTCTGTGTGTGTGTGTTTGTGTGTGTGTGTCTTTAAACGCGAATTCATTTGATTTCAGATAGAAACTTGAAATTTGGAATGTACTTAGTATGTAATAATGGGAAAAAGCTTATTGAATTTCAGTAACCTCGATTATACAGAACTATTTTTTTCGGACTCTCGAAATATTCGTTCTGATAAAATGTACATAAAATTTTTCGAAATTGTTTATTTTAAGGACAAATATAAAAGACAGTAAAAAAACATAAATTTTGCATTAAGAATGAAGTCGATCGGATAATTAGTTGCCGAGATATTTGTAATTATATTTTCCACACTCTTCGATATTTCATGATCCTGTATTTCATTCAAATTTCAATTCAAATATATATTTTAATTTAAATTAAATTATATATTTATAATTATATATATTTAATAATTATATATAAATTATATATTTTAACGCTTAATCCGACGCAGTAAACCGTTAGTTAATATGATTATCAATTTTGGAGTTATAAGGATGTTTCTTTTACGCAATTCAGTAATACAGCATTTAAAGTTTATGACGTCATCAAGCCACGATTTTATTCGAATTGCAATGCATTTTATAAATAGTTTACATATTTTTATTTTCATATTTTATATTATGCATATCCATAATGAGTAAGTATTACGGTGGCCCCCAACAACTAGTTTTTTGTTTATCTACGTATTTACTTTATAATGATAATGATTGGTAAAGAAATCAAAGAAGTTGAAATCATGTTCACTTGGCAAGAAAATTTTCAACTCACATGATTTTATTACCAATCAATATTATTCAGATAAAACATTAAAATATATTTATTTAACACATTATAAGTATTTTATAAAATTTCTTTTACTGTTTTTCAAAAGATTTTCCTAAATTAGTGGTTTCAGAAAAGCTTTATGATACATGATATTTGATATATATTTATATTTAATCCATTTCTTCAAATTTAGAATCTGTGAAAAATTCAGGTGTTATTAATCTCAAATATTTTCCAATAAATTACAGTTTATTATCTCATTTCCATTTTCTGAAAATTATATTTGTAACAACAGAACAATAAGAGATCTGGTTGTTTTATTTTTAAGACTGATGTTCAAGTTGCTCGGTTAATATTGTGGTAACCACAAATATGAAAATCTCGAATACAAAGATTGCGAGTTTGATTCCAAGCGCGATGGATGTGTGGATTACAAGTTTCTCGCTCTAAAAAATGAGAATTAAATACACGTTTCTTTAAGAGGCTACTTCAATCACGCAAAAATAAAACACTCGCTCGCTAATGTTAATCCTATGAGACAGTTATTTTATAATATCTTCTTTGCACTTAAATATTATTAAATGATTTTTTTTTATTGGACAGCTGAGGTTGATCTCTATGCTGGCGCTTTTTCCCTTTTCTATTTTCGTTGCAAGTTTTTTTTCTTTCTTTTTTCTTTTTTAGGGTTTCGTTCATCTCACGAAACCCTATTGCTCCCGCTCCGTTGTCTGTCTGTCACAGAGCCATTCTCGAAAACTATGTAACTTAC
Organism: Maratus michaelseni; assembly: GCA_963931845.1. Classification (NCBI taxonomy): domain Eukaryota; kingdom Metazoa; phylum Arthropoda; class Arachnida; order Araneae; family Salticidae; genus Maratus; species Maratus michaelseni. The sequence goes on along the minus strand of OZ007592.1, from coordinate 369,706,673 downwards.
AGAGTTGAAACTTTGTGTATAAATCAGAATGTCAGATGTGAAGAGCTAAAAATATTAAAATTTGAAAAATTCGTATTATTTTAATAAATAGAGATAAAAAACCCAAATTCTAACAGCCTTTTCCTATTAAATTTAAACATTTTTCGTTATAGCCGATGCCAAAAATTAAAAATCAACGATGAAAATCTTTCTACAATAATTATTTTTCTATCAGACGATTTCCAAGTGAAAAATGAAATAAAAAGTTTCACCAATTGAAAAAAAGATTAATATGAAATAAAATTGATTGACATCATAGTGGTAATAAAACATAAAACGGAACGATTTCTCAATAATACAAGGAGTATGAGTATGTGTATGTGCACAAAACAGATTAATATCACGTCATCAGATAATTAAAAAGAAAATCTGACGTCATATCAGAAGTTTAACGGATTTTTCAAATGTTTCAGAATAATACAAAGCGTGTATCAATATGAGTAATAGAGAATAGTAAATATATGAGTTTGATAAACATATTGAATCATGATAAAAATCCGATTATGGAAATATTCGCATATTTTAACATTTTGAAGGTGTACAACATGTTTAATTTTGAAATTATTTTTTTGAAATATCGCATTTAGTCCGCATGACAGATATTACAGTGAGATAATACAATAGCGGGCTTAGACCGCTATCGGAATGGTTTAGATATTCGAAAAAAAGAAAAAATAGACCGGTAAATTTTTACTTTATAAAAAACTTTTTTTTTTATGAAATTTGTTTGAATTTATTAAAGAAATGATAAAGTGTTTTGAAAGGAATATTAAACGAAACCCTTTGAGCGATCTTCGATCACACTTACCCACTTTTTTTTATGAGGATACTGCCACGTTTGAAACGGGTTTGGAAAGTGAAATCATCTTCATAAAAAAAAAAAAAAAAAAAAAAACATGTAAACAAAATCGAAAAAGTTAAAAAGGACCTGCAAAGAGATCAACATCAGCTATCCAATGCAATTTATATATATATATATTTAAAAATATTAAGATGCAAACTATATTTTATAATATAAATCTCCCATAGGATTTACATTAGCAAGCGGTTGTTTTCTCGTAAGTGAAGAAGTCTCTCAAGAACAAGATAATCTGTAGTAGGAGGGTCGAAATCAGCTAATCCTTAAAAACATTCATACATTCTGAGTGCAGAGGTCTGATAAACGAACAGAAGCATTGACTTTACATGTATGCAATTATACTTAAATCAATCCGATATCTCATTTTAATATTAACCAATTTGGCAATATTTTAGTGTAAAAAGGATAAAACATTTGTGTATTATTTAATGGATTATTTAAATGATAAAATATCTGCATATTATTTAATGGATTTTATAAGTTTTATCCATTAGGGATTCTCCTTCAAAATTAAATTTCCGATTTCACTTCATCTAATCTAATTCTAAATTGCAAGAGAAAACAGAAAAATAAATTTACTTCAAAGTTCTTAGTTAAGAAAACAGGACGAAAATCAGTAGAAATCATATATAATTGCATAGTTTCCTACGTTTTTAAATACGAAAATCTAATTCCAATTTTAAAAATACACAGAGATGTATACGAGAAATGTATACTAATAAAAGAAAGTTTCACTCTGTGTGTCTATGTGTGTGTCTGTCTCTCTGCGGCTAGCAAAATGTAACGCACATAGAAGTCTGACAGTTTAGGTGAGGATATTTCAAGGCCTCTTCTGGTGCACCTGAGTCTCAAAAATTTAATATTTTGAAAATTAGAGTAGTTATTAACCCATTAAGCGCCATTGATCCCATTTTGGGAACATTGCTTAAGATTTTTTTCTAAAGTGCGTATTTTATAAATTGTTAAAAGGTTCATGTTATTTGCATTCTGAATATATTAGATGACATCGGATTTTTTTTTTTTTTTAAGTTTCATTACAATTTTCTATTTTTTAAAACGTGTTAAAAAAAACAAAAATTGCTTTTTGGCAGTATTGGAAAGAATTATTAAAAAAAAAAATCTTTATAATAAACATTATATCTTTTAGTTAAAATATGCTTATAACAGTGTATTATATTAAATAACTTCAATCCGGAATTAATATGTATAATAGATCAATCACAATTACTGAAAGCATAAGTTGTTCCCAAAATGGGAGCAATGGCGCCTAATGGGGGTAATGTTTTTGAAAACTTGTACATATGCCTCCGTGCATTTGTGGTATTTATTTTTCAATTTATTAGCTATTGAAGGTATAATATCATTCTGAAACAAATATTTTTAGAAGATTTCACATAAATTAGTCCAACTTTTACATTTATAATAAAAAACAAAATGAAATTACCAGTTGCATAAGCATTTTCATTATCCATCTCTTTATTTTTCATCATTACATCATTTTTTCTGACTATTTTACATGGAAGATGATTGAGCAATTTTTTAGATTTGGATGATTTTTCGGATGTTCCGGAAATCGTTTGTTTGCCACCTGATTGCAGTATTGTAACATATGAGGAAGATATCTTTCTCATATGTATGTCGCATAAATTATTTTCTATTACATATGTAATAGAAAATAATTTATGCGACGATTTATCCCATGTTATATTTGGTGGAGTAGAACTTTCTGTAAATTCTAAATCAACAGACAATCAAGAATTAGCTGATTTAGTGCTTAATAAAGACAAAGTATTAAACACAGGCTTGATATTTTAGATGAAAGTTCAGACGAATCTTCAAATTGGAATATGGAAAAAAAAAAGTTAAAAAACCAATTTCAGAAAACGAAAAAAATGTAATATAATGCTGCATACAAAATGTTCAATCATTTTCACGTAAAATAGTAGGAGAAAAATGATGTAATGAAGAAAAATAAAGAGGTGTATAATGAAGATGCTTATGGAATCGGTAATTTTATTTTTTATTTTTATTATAAATGTAGATGTTGGAATAATTTATATGAATTCTTCGTAAAATATAAGTTTCAGAATGATATTATCCCTTTTATAGCTAAAGAACTGAGAAATAACAAACATAAATGCACAGAGGCATAAGTAAAATATTTGAAAAAATTATCCCCATTAGGCGTCATTGCTCCCATTTTGGAAACATGCTATTTTTTCTAAATATTCGAATTTTTTTATTATTTTTCTTCAGAAATACCTTAAAGACTTTCTATTCATACAGAAAAAACCAACCGTTTCATTAAAAAATAGCTTAATATATATAGCGCCGCTTAATGGGTTAATTACAAACTGATGAAAGATCACAAACAAAAAAGCACTCTTCCGAAATCCGTGCGCTCATGCTCAGAAGCCCTTTTTCCGCACCTTCCTTGAAGAAAAGAAGTAAATCGCGAGTTAGCCCTTTTTTTTTCGTTTTTCCAAATTCGCCATGGATGGAAAAACGGAAAAACTGTCTACATTTTCTCGAAAGACGTACTTTTACGTCTCGAACGACCTGGTTGGTTCGAAAAAAGTTTTACATTTAATCCTTTCAAAAAAATAAATAAATCAAGAAGCGTCGAATTCATGTTTTTTATTTTCTCCCGTTTTCCGAGCCTCGCATCCGCCGGACTACAAGAGATACGAAAAAACTGAGTTCAGCAAATTAAAGATCAAACTTTGCTCTTTTCCGCGCAAGCACGGATAATTCAAAAGTTAAAAAAATGTGTTTGCTTCCAGCGTAATTTTCTTATTCATTACCATTGTCAAACCAGAAATCGTTGTTTATTTATATACATAATCGAACTGGCTTTCCGGACGTATGATTGCTTTTGAAAAATAATAATATCTTCGCGAATAAATTTCAATTCTACTAGTAAATTTGGTTGGGTAGAGTGTTCTGAAAAGGCCTCCTCCAGAACAGATTGCGATCGCTGGCGGTGGAAAGTGGAACTACATGTCTATCTCGGGTTCTATGATACGACGGGGTTTGGCTCATTCGACGTAATATCGATAGCCTTAAATATTTCAGTTGCACTTTCTACCGCCAGGGTGCGCTTTCCGATTTTGGGTTCTATGGGCCCGTTTACGACGGGGTTTGCTTCACTAGACTTCATTTCAGTAGCCTTAAAGATTTCACTCATGTTCGTATAAAACAGATTGTTATTATCATCACGGGACCGTGAAACGCTGGGTGGGTCAGCTAGTTACAATATAAATAAAATTATTTAAATAGGTATACCGGTGTAAATCTTTCAAAAAATCTTTTTAAAGTCTAAACATTTTATGCTTTTTTCTTTTTCCAACATCAACTTGTTCAGCGCTCAGTTAACAAAAAATCGCGCTCCTACAATTTTTTATCTGAGTCAACTGCCGAAGCGTCAACACTTGTTTAAAAACTTTTAATACAGTTTTCTAAAAATAGAGTTTTTGAACTAATGAAATTTCAGAAGTGTCCTGTGGTCGAGACTACGGATTATTTTTTTTGTTCCGAACTTTCGGAATAACATTGTTTACTCGGCAGGTTCTCTTTAACTTAATAAAATTACTCTGATTAAACACACAATCTAAAATGTGAACTGTAAACTTTCAATTAAAAACATTAAACTCTCTTGGTTACACCATGACAGCGATCGCCATCCAACACACACGAGCTCTGTGCTCTCAAATGAAAAGTTATATAAAAAACAGTCACTTTGACAGTTAACAAGAGAAAAGAAGAAACAAAAGATTTAAACTGTGAAATGTTCTTGGATGCAGGAAAACTCAAGATCACTTGCGAAGTTTCTGCAAATGCACGAGCAACTGCGAAGCACGAGGTCACTTACCGAGGTGTCGTTCGATAAAGCTCTATCGAAAATGTGTCACGTAAATATTTTTGAATAAAAATATTAAACATTATTTGTACGATTTTAACTGTAAGTCTTTACGCTAGATGTCAGCACCAAAGAGCATTGAAAGAGACTATGCTTTGAATTCCAACTTCTCGTCAGACATTAAATAAATAAAAAACATTCTATAAAACTATAAACTATTCATAAAACTATAATTCTTATTATGTTTAAAATATTCTATTATTATTTTACTGTAAGATGTGTTATTAATTTTCTTTCATTCGTTTTTATTAGATTTTTTGTCTGTCTGCGACCCTGCTTTTTTCTGCGGGATTGTAATGTAAAAATTCCATTTTGAAGCGGTTGTGTTATTCTGAACGTAAATTCTGATTGTTTGTAAAGATTATAATTGTCATTCGAAGTTACGTTCTACTTTATTAAAAATGTGAAAAGGATCAAATTCTCAAGTTTTAATTATCGTGAAATTATGCCTCAATTCTTCAAATTTAATTCACATGGTTAATTCTAGAAAAATGCTTCTGGGTTTGCACAGAATAAAAATTCTTCTGTTCTTCAAATAGTGCCTTGGAATCAAAGAAAGGGTTCTGTTTTTTGATCGGTGAAAAATTAAAGTCATGGAATTTCAGCTAATTAATTCTACGTAAATTCCATAATAATTCATCATTCCTAATTTACTACGTGATGATTCATTATTAGATTCAATGCAATTGGTACAAGAAAATTCATTCCGGAATCGAACACCCGACTCAAATCAGAGGTACGTAGATTCTTTTGATTTATTTTATTCAGTAATAAAAACGCAAAAATATTCTTAATCTTTAATTCCGAAACTATACAAAAAGTCTGGTCCGTCGTATCGTAGCCATGAGCTTCTACGTGGAATCTGTTCTTAAACCGTAGTTTTCTTTCTGTGCTAGATTTTTTTAAAAAAAGGTAAAATTGTTATAGGTACAGATTCTTTGGGTTTATGCTTTTATATTTTATTGAATGTGGTATTATAGTATATTTTATGTGTAGTATTTTGATTACGAATTTTCATAATCTAATTCAGTTTTATAGTGCTTATTTGTAAATATTAAATATGACTAAGCAATCGAAACAAGAGCTTTATTTTGAAAGGATATGTAAAGAAATAGATTTATTTAGAAATAAAGTTAACGAGTCTAAATCTGATGAACAGGCAAAAATTAAAATATTGAAATCGAAAGTATTACCGTATGAAAATATTCTCGCGCAAGCTTTTGAAAAACTGTCGCCCAAAGAAAATGATGATAATTTAGATGCGTATTTGAAGTATAAAGAAATAATATGTGATTTGTTAGTTGACTTAGAAGAAAAGACTAAGGTTGATTCTCAGCCCGAAATTCATTTGAATTCTCAAGTTAAACAGACTACCTTGGTAAAATTACCGAAGTTTGATCTTCCGCATTTTTATGGCGAGAAAGAACATTGGATTTCATTCAAAGAATTATTTAAGTCGACGATATTAGAGAATGAAAATTTGTCAAATTTTGAGAAATTGCAATATTTACATTCTTCAGTCCGTGGAAGTGCGGCAAAATTAATTCGCGGATTTGCATTAAAGGAGGAAAATTTGGATCAATGTTGGGAGTTGTTATGTGAGAGATTCGACAACAAAAGACAACAATAATTCAAAATCTTTATTAGAATTACTAGATACTTGTAATGAGGCAATTCGTAATTTGAAAACATTGGGGTTAGAGTCTAATGCGTTAAGTGATTTGATGGTTATAAATTTCATGTTAACTAAGTTAGAACAGTCGATTCAACAGCGATGGGAATTGATGTTAGACAATAATAAATTACCGGACCTAGATTCATTTCGAAAATTTATCGAACGTGAAGCTAGGAGTATAGAAGAATCAAAATTCATTAAAGTAGAAAATAAATCCAATTTTGTAAAAAGGCCTCCAGATTCTAACAGAGGAGCCACTAAAACTAACCTAGTAACCATCGCATTTGTTAGGAATAGTAATAATTGTGTAGTATGCAATCAAAATCATGCGGTATTCAAATGTTCCGTTTTTAATTCTAAACCAGTAAACGAGAGGTGGAAAATTGTTGAATTAAACAAATTATGTCAAAATTGTTTACGTCAAAATCACAAAGTGGAAAATTGAAGAATAAATATGAACTGTAAAAATTGTTCTCAAAAACATCATACATTATTATATGTGTATACAACTGTTCAAACCAGTCAGGAGGTTGTGAATAATAATGTACCAGGCACTTCTTTGTCTAATAGCACGCAGTGTCAGTCATCTATGCAAAATTATAACGTCTTATTATCTACCGCTCTAATTAATGTGAAATCTAGCACAGGTAATGTCGTTCAGTGTAGAGCACTTGTTGACAATGCTTCTCAAAGGAGTTTGATTCCAAAATCGTGTTGTAAAAAGCTAGGTCTTCCCTTGAGAACTACAATTCATAAAATATCAGGAATCAACAATTTAGTCGCAGAGACAGCTCTTCAGGAAGTTTATTTAACATTTTCTCCGCATATTAATAACGAAACTTTTCAGTTAGATGCTTTAGTTGTTAATCAGATCACAACAAATTTACCGAACTTTGTGATTACTAATAAGTATTGGCCTCATATTGAAGGATTAGATCTGGCAGATCCCAATTTCCATGTGTCCGATTCCATTGATATACTCATAGGTGCGGATTTGTTTGCTAATATAATAATCGGAGAGTCCTTTCTAGGTCCTGAGGGAACACCGAGTGCTGTTAATACGAAACTGGGTTGGGTATTATCTGGAATAATTTATTCGAATCATTCAAATCACAATTCTTCTGTTAGTTGTCATGTTACGACGCAAATAAATTCTTAATTGCAAAAATTTTGGGAACTCGAATCAGTTCCTAGTTATGATCCAGTTTCGCTAGTAGAAGATAATTATGTAAAAACAGTCTCACGCACGGAATCAGGAAGATATATCGTGGATCTTCCATTTAAATCTAAACCTGTTCTCGGAAATTCTAAATCTCAAGCTTTAAAGCGTTTCAATTCCTTAGAAAATAAACTTCAAGGCAATTCCATACTTAAGGAACAATATTCGTCATTCATGAAAAAGTATATTGATTTGGAACACCTGGAACTCGTACCAGCCTCAGAAATGTCAAATCCAGATCATTTTTACCTCCCCCACCACGGGGTAATAAGAGAGAATAGTTGTACAACTCGACTTCGGGTAGTATTCGATGCATCCGCAATTGGTTCTAAAGGTCGCTCGTTAAATGATTATTTGGAGATAGGGCCAAAATTACAACCGGATATTTTTCAGTTATTAAAATTCAGGATGAATCCAATAGGCTTTAGTGCGGACATCGAAAAAATGTTCAGGCAAATTCTTATCAATCCAAAACATGTAGATTTATCAACGTATTTTATGGCGGTTCGATTAAAAAAAAAACATTCAAACCTATCGGTTGTTAACAGTAACCTATGGCACTGCTTGTGCACCATTTTTGGTAATTAGAACTTTAAAACAGTTAGCAATAGATAACGAACAAACTTTTAAAAGGGCTTCTAAAATTATTCAGGACAATATCTACGTCGATGATTTGTTGTCGGGTTCAGATTCCAAAGAAAATGCTAAGTCTCTAGTCACAGAACTTATTAATGTGATGAAAGGCGGGGGCTTTAATTTGCGAAAATGGACCTCAAATGATCTGAAGTACTCGTTTATTTACCAGATGAGCTTAAAGCTTCAGCACAAACTATAATCAAGGAAGATGAAGCTGTTAAAATTCTGGGTTTGCTATGGGATTCATCAAATGACATGCTCAAAATTAAGTTTAGTGAGTTCAAAGACGTTAAAAACAAAAGAGATCTCCTATCAGTGGTATCAACAATCTTCGATCCTCTAAGTTTTCTTTCTCCGATAACTATTAGTTTAAAAATAATGCTACAACACCTTTGGAAGGAAAAAATCTCTTGGGATGAGGAAATCCCAAATTCAATATTAATTAGTTGGAATCAATTTTTGTCAGAAATTCATTTGTTAGAATGTGTTGAAATTCCCCGGTATACTAACTCATACCATAAAAAGGACTCTGAAATTCAGTTACATGGTTTTTGTGACGGTTCAGGAAAAGCTTACGCTGCTGTCACTTATTTACGAGCTATCACTCCTACGAAATATTCGTCAATTTACTTGCTGCAATAACAAAGGTAAATCCCATAAAGCCACAAACTCTACCACGCATTGAACTTTTCGCCGCTCTGTTATTAGCAAAACTATGCTCAACTATCGTCGATACGTTATCTACGAGCATAAATACTGTATTTTTATGGTCAGATTCCCAAATAGTTCTCTGCTGGCTAAAATCGCCCCCTTTAAAGGTTTCGTATTAAATAGAGTACCTCAAGTGCAAACATTATTGCCTTCAGCCGAATGGAACCATGTTTCAGGAACGCTAAATCCTCCAGATGTAGCCTCCAGGGGTATTCCACCGCGAAAACTCCTCAATAATCAGATGTGGTGGCATGGGCCTCCATGTCTGTCGTCAAAAGAACCAATTCCAATCCCCTTATACAGTCCTATCGCTGAATTAGATCAAGAAGCTAACTCTATGAGTAACAGAACAAAAATAAATTTCTTACCCGACTTTATTAAAAAATTTTCAAGCTTTAATAAATTAGTACGCGTAATAGGATGGTGTTTGCGATTTATTCATAATTCTAGACATAATTCTACAAGAAAGATCGGAAATCTAAGTGCACAATAAATATCTAGTTCTACCATTTCTATAGTGAGAATAATTCAAAATTATGAATTTCATGCAGAAATTAAATTTTTAAAAGAAAATAAATCTTTGCCAAGCAATAGCAAATTGCTATCGTTGAATATCTTCTTAGATTCAGCTGATATATTAAGAGTGGGCGGTCGTCTATCGAAACATGAATCATTCAGTTTCGACAGAAAGTACCCTATTCTTCTTCCTAAAAACAGTGTTTATACTAAATTATTAATGAAGGATGTACAGACGAAAGAAATTTACATGCAGGCAGACAGTTAGTGCTTTCTAGAATCCGCCAGAATTACTGGTTTGTAAATGGTCGTTCCAAGGTCCGACAAGAGCTCCACAAGTGTGTACTTTGTAAACGTCTTAAGGCACAAGCCTGCCAACAAATGATGGGAAACCTTCCTGTTGAAAGAATCACTCCAATTCGTTCATTTCTCAAGGTGGGCTTAGACTTTGTTGTTCCCTTTTTTGACCAAACCAAAAAATGCCAAGAACAAAAATCAAGCTTAAATCTTATATAGCTGTGTTTGTCTGTATGTGCACGAAAGCGGTTCATCTTGAACTTGTTTCCGACGTATCTGTACAAGCCTTGCTAGCAGCTTTCAAATGCTTCATCGCACGCAAAGGTTTGCCCTCTGATGTCTTTTCGGATAATGCAAAAAATTTTATTGGTCTGTCCAACCAATTAAAACAACTCTTTAAATACTTGAAGGAAAGAGACTTTCAAGAATTTCTTTCCACCCAAAAAATTAATTGGAATTTCATCCCTCCATATGCACCACACTTTGGTGGTCTATGGGAAACTCACAAAAACTCATCTTGTGAGAGCTTGTAAATCAAGCGTACTCTATTTTGAAGAGCTCACTACTTTACTTTGTCAGATAGAAAGTTGCATAAATTCCAGACCGTTAACTCCGATGTCTTCAGATCCTTCTGATCCTCGTGCCTTAACGCTGGGTCATTTTCTAATAGGAGCACCTCTTCTTGACATTCCATAATCATCAAATCATCCTAAAATATCGTTAAATGCTCGCTGGCGTTTAATAGAAAAAGCAAAAAATCAATTTTGGGGCAGGTGGTCCAGCGAATATTTACAACATCTTCAACAGCGTCCAAAATGGACTACTCTACGTGCAAATCTTCGAGAAGGCGATTTGGTAATAGTTCACGAACGATTACAGCCCATGAAATGGAAATTGGGTCCAATTCTAAAGACTTATTCTGGAACAGATAATCTTGTGCGAGTTGTCCTGATTAAGACAGTTGACGGTGACATCAAGCGTCCTATATCAAAGGTGTCCCCTCTCCTGCTGGGGGCGGAGGATGTACGATTTTGACTGTAAGTCTTTCCGCTAGATGTCAGCACCAAACAGCATTGAAAGAGACTATGCTTTGAATTCCAACTTCTCGTCAGACATTAAATAAATAAAAAACATTCTATAAAACTATAAACTATTAATAAAACTCTAATTCTTATTATGTTTAAAATATTCTGGTATTATTTTACTGTAAGATGTGTTATTAATTTTCTTTCATTCTTTTTTATTAGATTTTTTGTCTGCCTGCTTTTTTCTGCGGGACAGTAATGTAAAAATTCTATTTTGATTCGGTTGTGTTATTCTGAACGTAAATTCTGATTGTTTGTAAAGATTATAATTCTCATTCGAAGTTACATTCTACTTTATTAAAAATGTGAAAAGGTTCAAATTCTCAAGTTTTAACTATCGTGAAATTATGCCTCAATTCTTCAAGTTTAATTCACATGGTTAATTCTAAAAAAATGCTTCTGGGTTTGCAGAGAATAAAAATTCTTCCGTTCTTCAAATAGTGCCGTGGAATCAAATAAAGGGTTCTATTTTTTGATCGGTGAAAAATTAAAGTCATGGAATATCAGCTAATTAATTCTACGTAAATTCCATAATAATTCATCATTCCTAATTTACTACGTGATGATTCATTATTAGATTCAATGCAACTGGTACAAGAAAATTCATTCTGGAATTGAACACCCGACTCAAATCAGAGGTACGTAGATTCTTTTGATTTATTTTATTCAGTAATAAAAACGCAAAAATATTCTTAATCTTTAATTCCGAAACTATACATTATTATTAAATAAATATATTTTTTAAAGTTTATCAAATCCAATAGTGATTTCCGTTTGAAATGACGTTGTTCATTAACTCTCGCAAAAGATACAACATCGATTTTAATTTAAAAGAGTTACAGTGTTACTTCTACAACAGTTTTTACTATGCTCGCAGATTTTGTTGCAGAATGTGGAGTTTTATGAAAACTGGCGGCTTTACTGTCATTGTAACTGTAATGATTTTATTTTTTATATGTAATCATTAGAACAACATTATATTACTAATTGAAACTTTTCTTGCATTTCAGAACTTTTCGGGCTATTCCCTGTACACTAGGTAGAAAATCGCAAAATTTTGTAATCTTGGAAACATTTTCCTGAAAAAAACTGAAAAAAATATCTTATGCTACATATGAATATGTAGCATATTCCACAAGTTCCGTAATTCTAGTATTAATCATTAAAGTAATAATTCAGTATTAAAAGGATAAAATATTTTCCTGGCATACTTTACAATACTTAGAATTAATCTATTTACGTGCCCCGTAAACTATTTTTCACTAAATTTATTATGTACTATATAATATATATATTATTTCATTACTCAATATTTTTAATTTTTTAATCAAAATGACGCAAAAACAAACGTAAGTGATAGGATATAAATTTAATATTTCCTTACGCTTTTAAAGACAGAAATAAAGAATATAGAATTTCACTTATAGGAATATACAAGGATATAGCTAGGTAATTAAAATTTTAATAATGTAATTTTCCAGGGAACAAATTGACATGCTAGGGACTTCCTGTGAATATTGTATTAAGGATAACTTATATCCTGAGCATGGTTAAAATTGTCCTGTAGACCGTCATATAAAATCCACCGGAAGCCAAAATGTCACCCATATAGACATTCTGCAGTGACTTTTGACACACTCTGGATAATATTAGAATAAAGTAACGCGAGAAGAAACTAAAGTCGAAGCCTAATGCGCATGCATATACTAAAAGAGAATCTATGATTTTTTCTAGTACAGTCGTCCTTTTCTAAAGAAAATGTAGCTTGATAATTGAATGTCCATATACTTTGGCTATCTAGTAGACAGTACGCATGGTTAAAATTGTCCTGTACGCCGCCATATAAAATCCACCAGAAGTCAAAATGTCACACATTAAGACATCGTGTAGGTGACTTTTGAAACATTCTGGATAATTTTAGGATGAAGTAGCGCGAAAAGAAAGTAAAGCCGAAGCCTAATGCGCATGCATATACTAAGAGATAATCTATGGGTTTTTTCTAGAGCAGTTGTCCTTTACCAAAGGAAATGTAGCTTGATAATTGAATGTCCATATCGTTTGGCTATCTAGCAGACAGTGCGCATGGTTAAAATTGTCCTGTACACCGTCACATAAAATGCATCGGAAGTCAAAATGTCACACATTTAGACATCGTGTAGGTAACTTTTGAAACATTCTGGATAATTTTAGGATGAAGTAACGCGAAAAGAAACTAAAGTCGAACCCTAATGCAAATGCACATACAAAAAGAGAATCTACGTTTTTTATAGAGCTGTCGTACTTTTCTAAATAAAATGTAGCTTGATAATTGAATGTCCATATCATTTGGCTATCTAGTAGACAGTGATCACGGGATATGACAACTACAGGATATATGGAATCATTGTCGCACGTTCGGAGGTTGACTTTGGTTGTATGGGTTAATAGTTATTTATCAGTTTTTAGCTCTGACTATAGCACAGTGCGGAGTTTTACGAAACCTGAATGCACTTCAATTACGGTCAATGTATTGATTTCAAACTTATATGCACGCATTAGATCTTCCTTATATCACTCATGAAAAATTGTTTTTTGCATTCTAAATTTTTTCTATTACACATAGTACATCAAGTTGCTAACCGTAAAATAAAAAAAAACCTTCAAAAACATTCCTGAAAAACAGTGAAAAACATTCCTCACGATTAGTAGGCACATATAATATTACAGAAATTATCTAATTCTAATATTAATCACTGAATCAATAATTCAGTTTTGAAATGATAAAATATTCTCCTGTCGTAATTACCAAACCTGCATTTAATGTCTGTTAGAGTGGAACTCATCTGTTTTAAAACTATCATTTATTCAAGATTATATTTAGTCATTACTTTACCGGTTCGATTTTCAACTTATTCAATTATGATATACAAGAGGAAGACAAAAAAATCAATTTCTTTAAAAATCCTTGAAGTTCGTTAAATGAAAATTAAACAGAATCTTAAGCGACTGGACATAATGGAATATTTTCTTACGTTTTTAAATACTCTGCAGTAGAATTCCACATACCATGAATACTGCAATACAGCCTAGAAAATTTAATCTTATCAAAATGATACAAAAGTTTCTTATCTTTAAACAAAATTTTAAACAAAATGTGTAAATTTAAGAAAAATTGCTACACTACTCATTATGTTACTTTATTGTTTTAAAGCTTGTGTATACTGATTAAAACTTCGTATAAATCGTTTATTGGGTTTCCGTGATTATTTAAGCTCATATATACTCATTAAAATTTTGTATACATCATTGGATTTCCGTGGTTATTTTAGTATTTTTTAGTGGAATCCCTGTGCACCGAGTGGCTAGTCGCAGCACAATGTAATCCTGGAAAAATAGTATTAGAGATATACTGAAAAACTTTAATCAGGATGCTTATTAAATCAGTAAATGTCAAATTCTAATATTAACAACTTAAACAATAATTTTCCAATACAGACTTTTCGGGTTACAGAATATACCAGTTTACAGAACATAACTGAAAGTAATTTTTAATAGAAGACTCTAATATATTTTTTATATTTAATATATATTTTTAGATTGCCAACCAATTAGACTAAAATTAATTTTATATGAAAAATATCAATTATTCATTCAATTGATAAAGTCTGTAAATTTACTTAAAACTGTGTTACGTCCGTTTTAGCCGCTTGCCAGCGGTTAGTATCCAAAGAAATTGCCAAACACTTCACTATATATAGCAACTTTTTTTATTGCCATTATTTAATAATTTATGTGAATTGTTCGATTACATACCTGTTAAACTTGATGTTTTATTTATTTATTATTTAGTGAAGTTCTAATTTTGTGAATATTAGCTGGAAACAAATTCTGAACTAGTATTTAAATTGTTGTAACTAAGCACAAACGTGCTCATCTTTTGCAACTGCGTTTATTTAATCGGGTGGATTAAAAAATGATGCTTGAAAATTATTTTAAAAATCACACAACTCAGTAAATTGAGATACAGTTTTCAAACAGATTGCATCTGAAACTACAATTTCTTTTCTGTCCATATAAAAACTGAAATTGTGCGTTGTTTGGAAGTTAATAACTTTGCGATACAAATCAAATTATTTGTCCCAAGTCGTTGTCACTGTCCATGTGACAAAAGAGTTTTTCATGGACATGTTTTCGTTTATAATACAGACACAGTATATTCATCTCGTAATCACTTAGTTTGTAATCAATCTCCTTAAGTGTCATTAAACTGTTTTAAAACTTTCATCTGTTCAAGATTCTAAGTATGTGTATGGCATTTATTTCATCATAAAATTTCTATGCAAACAGTTTACAAATAGCATTCAGGACATTTTAATTTGAATTTTTGCTACAATCGTTGTAACGAACACAGAAAACTATTCTTAATGGCTTTAATATTCAAATATTTCATGAATATTAATAATTCAGAAGGGTTTGTTTTAAAAGGACAATAAATATTTTCCAAACTCACCATTCTCGCAATTAATCTGCTTGCGTGTCGTTTAATCCATTTTATAACTTTCACCAGCTAAAGTCTCGTCATTACTTTTCCGGTTTCACATTAATCTTATTTAATTACAGAATGCGAGTGAATACAGAAAAATTAATTTCTTCTAAAATAATCTAATTGATTCACAAAACTGAAAGGAAACTGATATCGGATATAGTTGAATATTCTCTTATGTTTTTAAATATAGACATGTATAATGTTAATTATATATTTCATCATAATACTTGAAACGAAAAGTATTACATATAGCATCCCGAATTCTGTAATTTGAATGTTCGCTACGTTCTTGTAAAGGACACGGAAAACTATTCTTAATGGCTTTAATATTCAAATATTTCATGAATGCATGAAAATGAATAATTTAGGCAAACAGTTTGTTTTAAAAGGACAATAAATATTTTTCCGAACTCACCATTCTCCTCGCAATTAATCTGCTTGCGTGTCATTTAATCCATTTTATTTTCACCAGTTCACGTCTCGTCATTACTTTTCCGGTTTCACATTAATCTTATTTAATTACAGAATACGAGTGAAGACAGAAAAATTAATTTCTTCTAAAATAATCTAATTGATTCACAAAACTGAAAAGAAACTGATATCGGATGTAGTTGAATATTCTCACATGCTTTTAAATACAGACATGTACAATGTTAATTATTTCATCATAATACTTAAAACGAAAAGTATTACATATAACATCCCTAATTCTTTAATTTGAGTTTTCGCCACGCCTTTTTAACACACACAGAAATCTTTTATTAGGGGCCAGTTACATATATATATATTAATAACCTAAACAATTGTTTCAAGCATAATATATATTCCCCTCGTACTCATCAAATTCGTAATCCATTCATAACTCCCATCTGTTCAAAATTCTTATTTATCATTATTTTCCCGGCATCATCACTTTAATCTTTTCTAATTGCAGAATGCGAGAGAAGGCAGAAAAATTAATTTCTTCTAAAATAATCTAATTGATTCACAAAACTGAAAAGAAACTGATATCGGATGTAGTTGAATATTCTCACATGCTTTTAAATACAGACATGTACAATGTTAATTATTTCATCATAATACTTAAAACGAAAAGTATTACATATAACATCCCTAATTCTTTAATTTGAGTTTTCGCCACGCCTTTTTAACACACACAGAAATCTTTTATTAGGGGCCAGTTACATATATATATATTAATAACCTAAACAATTGTTTCAAGCATAATATATATTCCCCTCGTACTCATCAAATTCGTAATCCATTCATAACTCCCATCTGTTCAAAATTCTTATTTATCATTATTTTCCCGGCATCATCACTTTAATCTTTTCTAATTGCAGAATGCGAGAGAAGGCAGAAAAATTAATTTCCTCTAAAATAATTCTAATTGATTCTACAACACTGAAAGGAAACTGATATCGGATATAGTTGAACATTCTGTTATGCTTTTAAATACAGACATGTACAATGTTGCTTATTTCATCATAAAACTTGAAACGAAAACTATTACATATAGCATCCCGAATTCTGTAATTTGAATTTTCGTTTCGTCCTTGTAAAGGACACGGAAAACTATTCTTAATGGCTTTAATATTCAAATATTTCATGAATGCATGAATATTAATAATTTAGGCAAACAGTTTGTTTTAAAAGGACAATAAATATTTTTCCAAACTCACCATTCTCCTCGCAATTAATCTGCTTGCGTGTCATTTAATACATTTTATAACTTTCACCAGTTCACGTCTCGTCATTACTTTTCCAGTTTCATATTAATCGTATCTAATTACAGAATGCGGGTGATGTCAGAAAAATTAATATCCTCTAAAATAATTCTAATTGATTCTACAAAACTGAAAGGAAACTGATATCGGATATAGTTGAACATTCTCTTATGCTTTTAAATACAGACACGTATAATGTTAATTATTTAATCATAATACTTGCAAGAAAAGTATTACATATAGCATCCCTAATTCTTTAGTTTGAATTTTCGCCACGCCTTTTTAACAGACACAGAAAACTTTTATTAGTGGCCAGTTATATATATATATATATATTAATAACCTAAACAATGTATTAAAACATAATATATATTCCCCTCGTACTCATCAAATTCGTATTATAACTTCTATCTGTTCAAGATTATCATTTATCATTATTTTCCCGGTTTCATTGCTTTAATCTTTCCTAATTGCAGAATGCGAGAGAAGGCAGAAAAATTAATTTCCTCTAAAATCCTTCAAATTAATTCAATAAAACCGAAGTAGAACCTTAAGAAATCAGGTATAATTGAATATTTTCTTATGCTTTTAAATATGGAATACAATATGTATTATTTAATCATAAAATTTGAATACAAACAGATTACATATACTCATATAGCACTCTATATTCATTAATTTAAATTTTTGTTACGTACTTGTTACAGACACAGGAAACAACGATTATTGGCTTTATTATTCCTATCAAAGTCGTTCATCAGAATAATTTGTTACGTTTTGAATTTAGATTTCTGTGTTGGTGATGTGAACTGAATTGATAAACAAATCTTATGAGGATGAATTATGATGACCCATCTACCAAATGATGAACTTAATGAGTCAATGAACAGTTAAATTCTAAAAAATAAATTCATGTGCATCTGCTGGTTGACGAATATTATGCGTGTGGGTTACTTTAATTAAAGGGTCAGGTACTTTTAAGATGTCAAATTTAACAAAAGTTGTAAGCATTTTTATTTAAGAACTTTTAGACGCACTTTAAATTTAAGAGATGTATATATTTTTTAATGAAAATGTTTTAATGTAGAAAAGATTTATTTAAAAAATATATCTGTATGTCTAAAAAATGCAGAAGAAATATTAAAACTTATGTGTATCCTTAATGAGTTATAACATACACACCCAATAATTCGCAGTGGTCCCACCAGTGGATTATTAAAAAGCGTGAAAAACCTTCTTGAACCTTCTTGTTCTTGATTTAAACAATATTACTTATTATTTTTAGACTGTGTCATTCATCAAATAGTTTCCCAATAGCTAAAATATTAGTTAATATATTAATAAAGTTTAATTGTTTGCCAGATTTTATATCGCAGTTAAATAATCAGAAGACAAAAAATAAATAAATAAAACTTAAGATTAATCCAACACAAAAAACATAAAAAAATAATTCTTGGCATATCATACCCCGCATAGCATGCACAGTCACAGTGACGTCATTGTGACGTCACTGTGAGTCACGTACGTCACGTCACACCTGTGACCAAAATTCCACCACTTTGTAACGTCACGCTGTGACCAAAATGTGAACGTCTTGGGGATTTTAAGAAAACTTAAAATAAACTTCAGAACAACTTATGGCATCAAGAAAATTACTATTTGAGAGCTTAAAAAAATTTTGTGACGTTGCAATGACGTCACTTCAAGTCACATAAGTCCCGTCACACCTATGACCAAAATTCCAACACTGTGACTCCACAGTGTGATCGGAGAGGGAATTTGAAACAGAAACTCATAAAATATAGATTTGAATTATGTCATTTGCCTAAATCGTTAATAAAAACATTGTCACACACTATTTAAATAAATTGAGTATTTCCAGAATAAAATAATAAATAAATATCTGTCTACATATATGAGGCAGATAACTTTTTTACAATTTTCATTACCATTTTCAAGAAATTTAACAAAATATACTATATAATACACAGGTAAAAAATCCTAAATAGAAATTTAGTAACATATGAAAGTTTTAGCGGAAAGTAATTCAGAAATAGATCTCCCAGTCTAATAAAATTGTTAGCAATTTACAGGTTTGTTAACATTTTAAATGCAAACATTATTTTTTTTTCTACTACCGCATGGAACTCATTTGCTAATTTTGTAATGCTAAAAATATTTCTTTAAAAATCTCCAATCTTTAATTATTTTGAGAGGCCACTCAACCCAAACATCAGTTTTCTTGTCAAAAAATGAGGGCACAATTTTTGCGACGATCCAACACTTTCAGGATTTTTCTTGTACGGTATAATTAAGGTGGTTCTTAACTGACCTGCTCAACAACACGAAGCTTTCTGACATAATTTCAGACTCCCTTTTAAACGCAAAGGCATAAATTGGGCAGGACGGTCTATGGAAGCAATTTGGATTCGAAATGATTTTTCATTTTTTTTAAATAAATAAACTACTTATCGAGTTATAAGCAATTCGTGTCACGTGACGACCGGTTTTTCCCCTTTCTTTTACTGTCAAACGCCGACTTTGACATTTTTTTCTGAAATATCTTCTGCTTTTAACAAAAAATGGAAAACGTCTTTCAATTACATAGTTTCTGAATAAAAACACCAGCCAATTTAATGCATTTCCGAACAAAAACGAATTAAAAATATGTCATAAAGTAAATGTCATAAACTATATGTCATTCCTATAGCAATTTATTCCAAACTGGCCAGTGCTTAGTAAGATATCACCTCTAGCCATATAAATTATAAAGCATTTGAAATATCTTTATTTAAATTATTTGTTTTATCTATCATTTGCGGTAAGCTGTAAACATCTGCGAGGTGTTACTTTCTGGTTAAACAATGCTGCGCAGATCTTAATTGCGGATATTGGAAGCAGACGACTTTTGTCATTCGAAGTTCGAATTAGAATATTTTCAATTTTATTCTTCTTCCAAAATGGCGGATGTGAACGAATTATGTGTCGAAGGATACGTTTTTGCACGTTCAAGGAGAGATACTTTTATTCAGAAAATGGAAATCATTGTGAAAAATTATTCTTCAAATTTGGACGTAATTAACATCCTTATCATACGTAGTAATATTTAAGGAACTGCTGTAAAATATGAAGAAAAGCATCTGCGTCGTTTGGCCTTGTTTTTGCTGAGTGCTAATGCAGACTGCAGACCACTAAACAGTAAAACACGACATTTAATTGTTGGAACGGAACAGACAATGAATATTATCTAGAAAAAACTTTTTTTTTTATAAGGATTTATGTTCTGGATTTAAGAATTCCAATTAAAATATAAGTCCGAAAATAATTACAATAGCGTTGGCGTGTTATGATATGTATTCGTCAATGCATTTGTAATGTTTTTGTACCTAATTTACTTGAAAAACACTTGTATTACTCGGATTACTTCGTTGATGCCATAAAAAATTACATCTGCTAAAGAAAGGTATGTAAAAATTTTATTTTTTCAATCTACATGATTAAAATATTTAACATAGAAAGAACACCAACAGCAAAGCTTGAAATTTTTTTGTTGTTGTGTATACTAGTAAGAATTTAAATATTACCCTGCTAAAATATTTTAATTATCAAAATAATAATAATGATACATAATCTTTAAGTAATGAATAGCTGTAATATAATAATTTGATTTTTGATTTTCTGCTTTGAATTACACTACTCACTATTTTTATTCCTAAATGATTTTGATAAATTTCAAAGTATTCATTTAACATCTATACTTTAATATATAAATTTAAAAGTAGGATTATTGTGATCAGTATGATTAAAATAAGCTTGTTACTTACAATTACCGTATAATTTAGTAAATAAAATAATAATGATAAACCGATGTCTTATTACGCTTGGTGGTTAGACTGCATTTCTACACTTGATAAACATTAAAAGATGAATAACTATTTGATATTAATATTAGATTTATTATTTTTTAATTGTATCATATAAATATGATTATCTGTATTGTTAAAACAATGCAAAATAGCATCCTTAATGCAAAATATCAGTAACGTTCACTAAACTGCATTCTAAAACTTATATAATAGATCTCAAATCCGGTTGTATTCGGGATATACTATGTATTATGGTATCAGAATCACAGCAAATGTTACTGTGGTTCTTGCCCTGGAATCAGACATCAAGCCAGATAGATATCATGTCATCGGCGTCAACATGTATTACTATTGATGAATCGTAAATCAATAGAAAATTGTACATTTTCTTCACATCATATGCTAACTAGAGTGGCTGCGGTGCAGTGGGTTATCAACAAAAAATGATCGGTGTCTCTAAAAAATAATATATTGCAAAACTTATTATTTAAAAAACATTACAATTTCATAAATATATACATAATTTATAAATCAATTAATAATGGTAAAAAAAATAAGCAAAATATTGTTTTTATTTTTTTATAGTTATCATTTATATATAAAGTAATACCAGTCAAATACTGGAGTAAACGTAATTAAAACACATATAGTATTTAAAATAGAGGTCCCATGCATGATTTGTAGCATATCTTATTTTGAAGGTTAAATTTTTGCTTTTTTCTTATTAAATATATAAGATACTGTTTAAAACCTATTGCAATATTTGATAAAAGGTATATTTATAAATTTAAATGGTTAAAGGAGAGAAAGAACACCCCCCCCCCCCCAAAAAAAAAAAAAAACAGGGCAAAGTATCAGTTTTTTAAAATTATGAACTCAAATTATATAATATATAATTTTTTAACGTGGTTAAAATGTAAAATCTACCACTTTAATATTGCTATATGTTTAATATGTACAGAATCGTAGATCAAGCAAGCCTCCTACTCTGTCCATTTTTGAATACCGCCTTTTTTTTAAATAATCATCGTTTTACATTTTTCTTATAAATTTTGCAGACACCAACGCGGTACGTAATTTTTTTCTGCAAATGTTGTAAAAACCTAGCACAAATACTAATATTGAAAAAAAAAAAAAAAAAAAACGAACCAGTGGGAGTCCTGTTCAAGGGGTACTTTTTCACAAAAGAAATCTGTAAATGGCTTCTTATCAATACTATTTTTTTCCTTCTTTTTCATACTTTAAAAATGTTAAAGTACTTTTTTTTTTGTATTTACGGTTGAGCTTTACAATTTTCTGCACATATTTTTTTTATTATGTATTCGATAAAACTGTACATGACATTTACTTTGACATTTTAATTTTTTTTTTTAAACAAATAATATCATATGAAGAAGCGTTAGATTACCCCCACTTTTCACTAGATATGACAGTTAAAAATTATTTTTAATCTAATATAATTTGTACCTAAAATTCATGCACTGCCTTGTATAGCATATAAGAAATGTAAAAAAAAAAATTAATTAATTAATTAAAAATATCAATATATAAAAAAGTAGTAGGAATAAAAAATATTTTTTTAAAAAATATGATCTGTTAAAAGTTTTATTTTAAATGTGCTTTTAAATCGAAAATTAAAATGCAGTGCAGTAACAATTTTTAGAATAATTCTTAAAATTATATATTTATGTTGTTGTGGTCAGGGTCAAACTGATTCTATTATTAGGGTTTCGCTCATCTCACGAAACCCAATTTGTCTAGATTCTCTGTAAGTCCGTCACAGAGTGGGATCTCCGAAACTGTATAAGTTAGAGACTTGATATTTTGTGTACTTACAGCTGAAAACCTACTGTCACGCTGAAAATCATAAAATTTTGAAAATGTCTTCATTAACGCAAGATATTAATTAAAACCTTTGAAACCCACTCATTAATGGATAAAAATATTCAACTAATGCGCAGAATCTATTTGAATTGTTGCCAATTTGCAAAAGTTCGCGCATAATAACATTCCCTTTCAATTAAAAAATGTATTTACATGTAACTATCAAAAATAGAAATAAAACTTTAAAAATATAATTAAATGAACACGTGTTAAAAGCAGTAATTGTAAAAAAAAAAAAAAAAAAAAAAAAAAAAAAAAAAAAAAAAAAAACATAATAAAAATATACTTGCGCGTGAATATTAAAAAGTGCAATAATTAAATTATTACGTGTTCAAAGCATTAAATAGGGAAACTTACGTCATATTTAAAATGCTCAAATAACAATATTTCCGAACAGATTCAATATAAAAATATATTTACAGGATATATTAATTTATTTCGACAAAATATTTGACCTATTATCGCAAATTTTAAAACAGCATAAATATTAATATTTCCTTTCAATATATATTTTTAAGTTTAATAATAGAAAGAAAACTTTGAAACTTACGTCATATTGGAATCGATACATTTCAAACTTCTTACGGAAAAAAAAAAAAATCGGTACTTCTTCATTATACGGTTGACAACTTCCGAATGACAAAAAAAAAAAAAAAAAAAAAAAAAAAAAAAAAAAAATTGCCAAATTCTAATGTCCAAAAAACCAATGGAAGAATGCTGCCATTATAGAATCTAAAGCACCACTCACTAAAGTGTCAATTATCAGTAACTTTAAATAATAAAATTTATAATACATTAAAGAAAAGAGAATAAAAAGTAATCTTAAATCTTTATTTATTTACAATATTTTTCTTAACTATCCCCCTCGGCTGACGGATAAGTGTTTATGATGGCAGTTGACACGGGTATGTTGTGCATAACTATGCATAGCAACATTTTTTCAACGCAAGGTCGTTATTATTTTTTTAATTAATGAAATAATTAATAAATGGGTAAAATATCATTAAAAATACAGATAAATGTCTAATAAAAATCTCTTGATGACATAGGAAACACGTGTAACGCATCTGATGTCAACAGAATGTGATACCACGGTAACACACTTTTTTCCCCTATATTTTGGCGACTTTTTTTTTATAGTGGTCGACGGGATAACGGATAAATACCCAATTTTTTATAACATCATTATCATATATTCCCCGATGCAACGACATTGTTTACTTAGCTATTTAACATAAGTTGATTTTCAAATGTTTAATTGATGTTATTTAATCTATCACGAAAACAGTTGTTAGCTCTTTCGACAGCGGTTGATTTGGCCTTAAAATATCTCAGTGAAAGGAAAATGAATGGAAACCCGATTAAAGCCGATCGCCACTGGTCGCTTAATTCTAATTGAATCTTCTGTAATCATTTTAGAGTTAATCAAATTAGCGTGCTTTTAAAGTTTGCGGTGTCATAACGGGGGTTGGCGAGCGTAGCTCCTAGGGGGCAGAACTCCCTAGTAAAAAAAATAAATAAAACGCTAATAGACAATGATGTACTTATTATGTGAATAGGGATTGTTAATAAAGAAGGGGAGAGGGGGGGGGGAAACTACTTTTTTTTTAAATATCGCGTTTAGTTCACCTGACAGATATTATTATGACAGAGTATAATAGCGGGCTTTGCCCGCTATAAGGACGGTTCAGATATTTGAAAAACGAAAAACTAGACCGGCAATTTTTTATTTTATATAAAACATGAGTTTTTTTTTAATTTGGATTTATTAAAGACACTTAGTCACTTGTTTCGGATTCGTTTCGATTTTAGATTAAAATTTTATTCTTGCAGTTTGGGGTACGGGTTAATCTAATTTTTCAAAAGAATTACTATAATATTGTTTCAGATGAAAAACTATAGTTTAGTATGAATGAGTTTTTATACATGCTTATTTTTCTGTATAAGCCATAAAATAGATATGATAAATATTTTTATAGACTTCTTTTCTATAATTGTATTAAATTGTAGATATATTTTTTTATTTAGGATTTTGGGTCCGGAGAAATGTCGATCAAAACATTTATCAGGTTCGGACGGGTTATGGGTCAACGGAATTTGTTTTATTGGGTTACGGTCGGATTTTGGGTGGACTTGAAATAAAATTTAAAAATTCAAGTCGGGTTTGAATAAATTGAAATCATCCAGCACAGGACAGGACCCAAATGGCTTCACAATATTGTCACTGTCGTCACAGATTCATCACAATATTATGTCAAAATCGTCACAAATGACACATATTTCACAAATTGGTCATAATGTGACTTCAAAATGTTGTCGCTTTCGTCACAGATTCGACACAAAGTTAATGGCAAAATCGTCACAAATGACACACTCTTCACAAATTTGTCACACCGTGACTTCACAAAGTGGTCACAATGTGTCGTCACAAAAGAGCTCTAAAACGGCCATAACGACTTCACAGTCAGGTCACCGTGACTTCACATCGACGTCACGTGACGTCACATCGACGGTCACAAAGTCACAGTGTGACTTCACACTGACGTCGCCGTGACGTCAACATGCCTTACGGGACTATACTTAGTTATAACTTTCAGTTTAGTATGTTCAATGATAATTAGTTTTGTTAAGCCGTGATTAAATTCCCGTTTATAGAAACATGCACTGAGAAAAATGACACTTTCAAATCTGAGTAAATCGATGTTTTCATTTTGTTATGAAACTCTTTGTTTCAAGTATGACGACCCAATGCTTTGAATTCTGAAATACCAGAAATACTCAGAATATTGTACCATGGACATACTCAAAACTGAGCACATAGCGGTCAGTTCGTACTCATTTTTGAAACATGGACATACTCAAATATGAGCATATGATGTTTTATTCCTGAGTGTATGCATGTTTTCATTAAATGAGTAGATACATGTTTCAAACTTGAGTAATTTTGATTCAGAGCCATTTTAACTATACAGATTTGAGTATTTTTTGCTCAGTTTTGAAAATGTCGTTTTTAGAGTGCAATATTCCATAAAATCTTTAAAAATGGCGTAAAAATTTAACTTGAGACAAGGGCACTAAAAGTGGAATGGTGTAGCGAAAAGAAATGACATTATTTTTACAAATTGATTTTTATTCATAAAAACTGAAATATTTTCTTATATGCCCGTCCTAAAGCCTTATTTTCACTTAACCAGCTCTAAAATAAAAATACAAATAAGAACATGCTTTTAAAAAATGCGGTTATTGAAAACGTGCATTTTTATTGAGAAAGCTGTCTGCCTTGCTAGAGAATATGATCGATGTCATTTAGTTTTTAATGAAATTAATTACACACACACACATATATATATATATATATATATATATATATATATATAACCATAAAATAAACCTTACAACCACCAACAAAAAGTGTGAAATTATGAATAAATTTAAAATAACTAATTGACAACAAAACAGATCGCCCAGCAAACTGAACATAGATGCCAAAAACATAGCACTTAAAAAAAAAAAAAGAAGCAGAAATTGAAGAAATTGAATAATGGAAATTTGTGGAATTTACACAGAATCTTCAGGCCCCAAATGACTAAATTTCCGCAAATAAAATGTGTGGTTTCATCTTCATATTAGCCATAATATAGCTAAAGAATATGAATTTGGGACAACCACACTCATAATGTACAGAAATACACAATGAAACAGCAATTAAGTTCAAAACAAAACATGATTAAAAAGGATTGAGGGAAAAAATAAAAACATGAAATTATCCTATTTGAAAGCAAAATCTAAACTTGAGTCAGCATATATTACAAGAATTGGAGTTTTAAGCATATGTTGCCAAAAAAAGGAAAAAAAGTTATTTAAAATTTGATGGACCATGGATCAAAGAACAACATGTAATGCATAGCCAAGCACATACCTCAATATATAAAACCACCACCCTCAATAGAAAAATTGAAATTGAACTCCACCATAAATTCAAAAGAATAAATCAATGCGGTGCTGCCATCTATTGGTAAATATATACAATTATATAATAATTAATTACATTATTGGATGATGTTTTAAAACAAATACTGTCTTAAGACAGATAATTAAACAAAATTATGTTAATATTTTTTTTGTATTAGAATAATGAATAAAAGATGTATTAAAAAACGATGTATTAAACAAAATAAATAAATAAAATAAAAAATAAATGAAACTTATGATTATTGCTTAATGTATCACATAAATAAATAAATATATATGTATATGTTATATAAAAATTTTATTTTCCTTCGCATATCCTTCGCATTTATTTCGCATTATTCCTTTAAATTAATCTAACTTTTGACATAGTCATTATTTCCTTAATTCTTAATAATATTTATTCCTATTTAATGTCCTTTTAAAAGTAATAACACGTATATTAATAATTATCTCATTCCAAATCTTAATCTAAAACTTTAAGTTCATTCGTAGCTTTTATCAACTCCCCAATCTATAAACTTCTGAGAGACGCTTGTTGTCATTTCGAATGTTTTTAAAAGTCATTTTTTTAAAACTTTTATTCCATGCTTTGCTTCGCGCGCTGGGTATTTTTCACGTCAAAATCAATGCGCAGCTACGATGGGGATTCTTTCGTGTTAAATATTCCCTTCGCACCTCATTCGCTTAGCTTAAATTCGCCTCTCACTCATTATATCGTGTGCTCGTTACGTCGTTTTCAGTAACTCTACGCGCCGTGAACAAAACTCGCTTACAAGATTTTCGAGAGCAGATTTCTGTCGTGTTTTGAAGTGCTGACCAAATTGTTCTCTGGTGTTTAACTGACTTAGAATTTCATAACAGCTCTTTAAGATCTATTAAATGATGTAGTGAGCTATCGTCAAGCCTGAGAGCTATAAGCATACCTGATACTGTGGGGACTGTTACTGGCATCGTCTAGGTTGTGAATAAACGATTTATCTGGAAATTGGCTGCTCCTTATTGAAGAAACTCTTGTGGTGTCTCATCATTGCCTAACCTCCTTGCCATGATTCTTGATACCGACTGCATTCATTCTACATCTTTAACAAACTGCCATTTTCTCGTGGAATATTAAATCAGCTTCGTAAAAAGTTCACATATATATATAATAAACTCCGATGTAAAAACACATGCAGAAAAATATCACAAAAGTCAACTAAAATCTATAAACCACATAAATACAAACAAGAAAACAAAACAAACTACTTAAACACAGAACTAGAAATCACAACTACTTTAACACAAAACTACAGAACACTATACAAATAAGAGCAATTTATATCACTATAAGAAATTTTATATCACTCTTAACCCTTTGATGCATATTTTGAAACTGGCAAATCCCCAACAATAAATTTGCTATTTTCTAATTAAAAGGGTCCTACAGAATGAGAAAAAAATTATTTTATTTATTATAATTGTAATTTTTCTTCTAATTACAGCCTGCCTGCAATCATCCAAAACGAAACAAGTAATTTATTTTTTTTATACTTGTGTTTCAATTATGTATTAGACCAAGAAGTCTGAAAACAATAATTAATAAACAAAATACAATTTAAATAACATTATTATAGGTTTGGAAACATTTTAGTTCATGCGGAACTATTAACCGGCATTCTGAAGGCACGGTCAGATAGATATCTCTAAAAGTAAGTTACCCGTTGTTATGGCACGATTTCGATTTTTTTACTAGTAGCATAGATGTCACATAGTAGCATCAGCTTTGAATAGGAAGACTAAATGAAATATGTTGGATATGAAAAAAGTAGCATTTTTATCCACTGTGGTGGACAGTATGCAACAAAGGGTTAAAATACAAAATTTCTACAAAATTATTAACGGAGAAGTTATTAATATAATTTTCGGTAATTAATAACTTCGGATAAAAGGAGTCTGTAAAATTGTCTCTTTGGACTTTGTGTGCAAAACTTTACCATAAAACAGGCATGTCAAACACGTGGCCCGCGGACCACAACTGGCCCTCCGACAACTTATCTGTGGCCCGCGAAGCCATTTGCTTTTTACCTGTGTTAGTTGTTAGAACAGGCATGCTGAAAATATACTTACCACGAACACATTTGCGCTAACCGTGATTTTATAAATGTCAAACATTAGAAAGATATGTGTATCAGTGCAGGGTGGCTAGTGGTCAGGGAAAAATACAGTAAAAAAAATTATAATTACCAGTTTATTCTTATAGAAAAATTTAAATTGATTATTTGATCGGATAATCAACATAAATTTTTCTATAAGAATATATTGGTGTTTATCACTTTTTTTGACTGTATTTTTCCATGACCACTAGCCACCCTGCAGTGTTACTAGTTTGGCGAGCTTTTTTTTTTATTATTCAGAATGCTACCACGATTTTTAAATAGAAATATTTGTCGTATTAATTCTGTCATTAAATAAGAGGAATATTTCTTTTCAGAAAACGGTTGCATCATGAATTGAAAAATTCACGCTCATCTGGCAACAGTGATACATAGACATATGTAACACAATTTTACATTTTCGCCCAAAAAAATTGTAGATACAACTATAGCCAATAGGATGCAAAGCGTAGAATCTTGAGTCTGAAAATTTAAAGATTCGTAAACTTTTTAAAGTATTTTACTTATAATTTTTATTTTTTTTTGCTTAAACTAATACTTTATTGTACTTTTTTCGATTTTACACTACTTTACAAAATAATATACTGTATTTATTAAATACTAAGAATTGTATTGCAAAATTAATAAAATTCGGCGCTAATTAAGAACTGTTAAAAAATTAAGAAAAAAAATCAAAATATAAAATTAATTAGCTTTAAACAATTCGCTTTGAAAGTTGCACGAGTTATCATATTTGCGCTGGGCACAAAACCCCAAATTTGCCATCCAGATATTCTTTACTTTTGCTTTTGTCGACCATACGGATTTTGGATTTAAGCTCTTTAACTATTTTCATTACTTAAGTTTGTATTTGTGTGTGATATTTCTGGAATCCTGCGTTATCTTTCTTTTCTTTCTTTTCTTTTTTTTTGATCTACACACATTTTATTGACATACTCTGATATATCCCACAATTTAGTTTTAATCAATATTAAAGCTCTATACCAAACATAGTGCTTGTGAAAAACTTAAGATGAACATCATAGATTTTTCTAAAGGTGTTTACAACACAATTGCATTTAAAGGAAAACTGAAATTTTAATTATTGATATGTAGACACTGTTGGATTTTGGAAAGAATGTAACATTAAGAGGTGCAAAAGCACAGAGTATAAAGAAAACCCACAAAAAATCTGGCTAAACATCGGAAAGATAAACTGTCATAATTGAAACTGATACGTCTTAAAAGAGAATCAATGTATTTCACCAATCATATTGAATAAAATAGATTTGTTTAAAAAAAAAGTAATGATTATATTTATTACATTGAATGTCCGGCGAGTCGAAATTATTCACTACGAAATTGATGCCTAGAGAAGATAGAGAAATTTGAAAATACACTGGAGTCCAGCAATTAAGGTACAGTGAGCAATTTCAGACGTTTCGTCAAATATCTTATTGAAAGTCGTGAGGAAATGCCCGGAATGTCCTTGAACTTTGAAGATGTAAATATCATGTTTGACTTCATGCTTTTCAGTGAAGATTTTGTCGCGAGGACAATTAATAGGGGGGGGATAATAATTTTAATAATAAAATAATATTTTTGATCAACCACGTAACAGAAAATACTAAAAATGATCTGTCACTGTAGTAAATGACTATGTAGGTCCTGTTCAACATTTGTGTGCATTTATGTAAGCATAGCACGTATATTCGTGAAGTTGTTAACGAAACTGTACAAAATTCAAATGCTTATTTTCTATAACGTGCGGAGTTTTCAGCCGAATTTAACACCGCGCTTTCTAAAAACTTGTCAAAAAATCGTAGAAATAGTTTACAGTGGTTAAAATATTAAAATATTAAATATTTGATGGTATATAGGTGTTTTTATGAAATAAATTTTAACTGCGCATGCGCCAGCTACAGCAAAGATTTTTTGTCATGATTTGATAGTCAAAACTATAGAGCAACCCATATAAAAAGACCAGTGAAATATCGTGAAAACTCAAAAATACAGCAATAATTGAAAAATTGAGGAAGACATCCCATAATATTATATGGGATATTATCTTTGTTAGATCAAGATTAATAAAGAAGCATGTACAATCAATTTAAAAAATGAATAAAATTTAGAAAATTAAATTAAATTTTAGAGATTTGGTTGATGACAATTAATTCAGTATATTTTCGAAAAATAAGATATGAAAAGCTATGTATAATAATAATAAATTTAGAACTTTGCGTAAACATATCGTTGAAACGGCTGTGTTTTGATCGTACAAATTTTACCTGTGCAATGGTAATTATATTATCTACTTTTTTAGGGTTTTGTTCATCTCACGAAGCCCTATTACTTCCGCTCCGTTGCCTGTCCGTCACAATGCCATTCTCAGAAACAATATAACTTACAGGCATGAAAATTTGTTCACTTATAGCTAAATACCTACTATGAAGCTCAAAATATTAAAATTTGAAAAAATCGTATTATTTAAATATATAGAGATACAAAAACAAAAATCTAACAGCCTTTTTCTATTAAATTTAAACATTTTTTGTTATAGCAGTTGCAGCAACTAAAATTTTACAATAAATTTCTTTATACAATAATTAATTTTCTATTGAAAGATTTCCACGTGAAAAATGAAAATGAAATAAAAATTTTCACCAATTGAAAAAAAATATTATTATGAAATAAAATGATTGCGCATATTGGTAATAAAACGGATAATTTCAAAGATTTCTCAATAATACAAGGAGTATGAGTAGAGTATGTGTATGTACAGAAAGTAGATTAATATCACGTCATTAGAGAATTAAAAAGAAAATTAATCTGACATCATAACGGATTTTTCAAAAGTTTGAAAATAATACAAAGAGAGTATCAGTATGAGTAATAGAGAATAGTAAATATATAAGTTTAAGGAACGTATTGAATCATGATAAAAACCCGATTATGGAAATATTGGCATATTTTAACATTTTGAAGGTCTCTATACAACATGTTTAATTTTGAAATTCATTTTATTTTTAAATATCGCATTTAGTCCACATGACAGATATTATTATGACAGAGTATAATAACGGGATTCACCCGCTATAGAAGCGGTTCCGATTTCAAAAAAAAAAAAAAAAAAAAAAGAAAAAACGAGAAAAATAAACCAGTAATTTTTTACTTTATAAAAAACATAACCTTTTTTTTTTTTTTTTTTAATTAACTTTATTTGTATTTATTAAAGAAAGGATAAAGTGTTTTGAAAGGAATATTAAACGAAACCCTTTGGGCGATATTCGATCACACTTACCCACTTGTTTTAAATGTGGCCCGAGGCTTTGTATATAATGCTTAATTTGGCCGGCGGCGATAAACGAGTTTGACATGCCTACTATAGAACAAGAGAAACAAACGAAAAGCAGGTTTATGAAATAAAAAATAGTGCATTAAAGCATATATTATCTGCATTTCTTCTGGCTTTAAAACACGTAAAAAAGAATGCCGAGAGACAAATTATCGTAATATGTTCAATGGATAAAACATTTACATTCAGTACATTATTTTTAACATAATTTGTTCTATTCAAATAATTTGGAAATATTTCAATACATATATAAACAACTTCAATACCCTTATAAACAACAAAAGTTATGACAAAGTTAAAGATCTCGCTTGCATTAATGGATATGGTATTGTAATGACAAGAGTATTTCCTTTAAATACCTTTGAAATTATATCTCACGTTTGAAATGCTTCATCGACACAAATTTCTCTTTACTTGAAATAAATTGTAATTCCTGCGTAAATGTATTTAGAGTAATTCTACTGTCAAGTAAGATTAACTTTAAAATATTTTGAAAATTATTTCATGAATTTTGAGAAAGTTACACATAAAAGATAGAGTGTTTACATATATTTAGAAATTTTATTTAAATGCTGTTTACTCTGAATATTTAAAATAATGCATGAAATGAATAAAATATCTATATTTGATAAAATCACTTTAAGAAGATACTATCTATCCAAATAAAGTAACATAAGTAAACAATTTCTTTCTAAGGAACGTAGTGTTAATTTACAATATATGAATTTGTCGAAGTCACATGAAATCAACTGTAAAATGTTTGAGTAGTATTTAGAGAATTTTTTTGACATTTTACATTAAAGGCAATGCTTAGGTATACTTATAAATCCTTAAATATAATGTAAAATGAATAAACTATTTATATTTAACGAAATAATTTTTAAAACAGTTATATTTAAGTAAAGTAATGCACATCTTTTGACATAAACAGATATGCACATTTATTGAAAAAGCATAGTATTATTTGTAAAAGAATTAAATTCCACGAAATCCCTTGATAAAACAGAAGAAAATACATTCATATCTTACATGTCTTACTTTTATGCATAAAACACATATTTCAGATCCAATAGTATTACGTACTTTGAAAATGTTATTGACCCAAATTACGCTTGAATTGTAAAAAATAAAATAAAAAATACAGAATAAAACAAAATTAAGAGCCTACGCTAGTCACGTGAAGAAACTTGAAGAATCACGTGAAAAATGTTAAATCAATGGCAGAGTTATTTAAAAATTTTTCGCTTGCATCTCAATATTTTAAAAATATTTGTTTTCACATAGGATATCTGTAGTCGATTTCGATTCGGGTACTTTTTAACTTTTTTGATTTTGGTTGCACTTTTGTTTGATGAGGATACTTTTACTCTTGACATAAACAGAAATACACATCTATTGAAAGAACATAGCATTATTTGTAGAAAAAAATTAAATTCCAGGTAATATTTTGATAAAACAGAAGAAAATACATCCATATCTTAGATGTCTTACTATTATGCATAAAACACACATTTGAGATACAATAGTATTACGTACTTTGAAATGTTATTCACCCAAATTACGCTTAATTGTAAAATTATAATAATAATAATAATAATAATAATAATAATAATAATAATAATAATAATAATAAATACAGAATAAAACACAATTAAGAACCTACGCTAGTCACGTGAAGAAACTTTCAAGCTAATGTTAAATCAATGGCAGCATTTTTTTCAAATTTTTCGCTTGCATTTCAATACTTTAAGGAGATTTTGTTTTTACATAGAATATCTGTGGTCAAATTCTAATCGGGTACTTTTTTACTTTTTCGATTTCGGTTGCACTTTTGTTTTTTAAGGATAATTTTACTCTTGGAGCCAGTTCCGAAGTAGACAGTGATCTTATTAAAAAACCTGGAACCAAAATCGGAAAATTAAAAAAGTACAAGGTTAGAGATCGTCATCGGCTATTCTATGCAAAAACTTAAAAAATCATATAAAGATATTAAAATGAGAAAAGTAAACAAAACTCTGTCATTGGCTTAACATTAGCTTGCAAATGTCTTCGCGTAACTAGCATAGGTTCTTTAAGGGGTCTTGTATCTTTAAAACTCGCCGAAAATCAACAACAACATTCAAAGTTTTCATTAGTATATCTTCAAAACCTTTGAATGTATAAACATAACATTTTTACTATTGATTAAACGAATTGTGTTTTTAAATATACTACCATTAGAAACTGACTAGTCTTTTACAGAAATTGCGCATTGTTGAAATTAAAATAGATTTTTTTTTACTTTGTAAGGCATTGCGCGCATAACCTGAGAACGTATGAATAGATTTTTATAAAATTTGATTTAGATAATAAGCACATATGTATTATAAAAATGATCTACACTTATGTCAAAAATTATTTCATTAACCATGTAAAAAAGAATGTTTTTGTAAACAAGTAAAAATTTTACATTTTTAATGAAAATTTAAATTATGATAACTAAAAATCTCCTCACTGTAAATACTTAAAAGTATATAATTTTAAACACACCTATGTGCTTATTATCTATGTCAAATTTATTAACAATCAATAAATACGTTCTCAAGATATCATGCGCGCAATGACTTACGGAGTAAAGGAAAATTAAAAGAGTTATTTTAATTTCAACAATACACAAATTTTGTAAAAGACTAGCCAGTTTCAAATGATAGCATGTTAAAAAACGCAATATGATTAGTCAGTAGTCAAAATTTCATGTGTACATATGTAACGGCCAAAGCTCGAAATCGGCCAATTCGCGAATTGGCCAACTTCGTTTTAAATTGATTGGCCAATTCGCGAAATGGCAAAAGACTGTCGGCCAGTTCGTGAATTAGCCAGATGCCGTCGGCCACTTCCCGAAATAGCTATGGGTAGTTGGGCAGTTTGAACGTAAGTGCTTGACAAGTTCGGTATTGAAAATGCAGTATGTAGAGTTTATAATTCATATGCAAGAGTACTCAAAAGTAATATGTAACTTCATGGTCTTTGGGGAAAATCAATTGCGGCGTGCCTTAATGGTGTTACACTGTTACAAACATAATAAAATAATATGAATTTCTGAAGTGCACTAAAACAAGCTTTCTGTGGAATAAGGAGAACAAATAATTTATCATTGATTTATAGGGTCACACAAAATAATTCTATTACATAATGGTGTACGGGAAAAAATGTTTGTAGCGTATTTTAATTATTTCAGTATTTGAAATATACTGAAACTGATATACATTGCTGATTTTTTACTACAAGAATTTTTTCTGTAGAATATAATGTGTATATCAATTATTGTTCATTTACAGGGACACATAATAGATTTCGAATACATTACTGTATCGGAAGTATTATCTATTAGAATTGATTGCTGGAAGTGCGTTTTCAGTTATGCGTTTTTAAGTTTAATTAAATTTTTGCATAGTACTTGGACAACAACACGTATACAGAACACTGGATATATTTATTTGTTAACATGGGAGTCCGCAGAACAATATCAGGAAGGGGTAAGATTTTCGAAAAGATGTAACTGTAATATAATTTTTACTTTCTTCTATCTATAATAGAAAAAAATATTGTAATCGAAAAAAAATTTCGACTTTCGGTTTCCGACGGATTTACACGTTTTAGGATCCCGAAAAACAAGTTTATACAAAATGTTTCATTTATCAATGCAAAATTCTTCTCATTTTTTGTTTCGAAAATATACATAATTAAATAAAATGCGACATTTGAAGTTTAACATGTATGAGATACAAGAATGTTTTGTGATTGTCCCAACCAACAAGTTTTCTTCTGTTAAATAGAGAATATAAACACGAAATAAACAAAATGTATTACATCAGCATAAATACAGAAAGTAACAGCACATATTAAAAATGAAGAATTGAAACAATTTACTATTTTTTCTAATCAGGGCAGGGGTTTTGCCCTCTGTATCCTCCGTTTAAGATAATTTTTAAACACATGAACACAAAAAGAAAAACATAACTAAAAACTGTCTTTAACGGGGGGGGGGGGACTAAGGGAACTTTGACCCCGTGACGAAAACTATTAATTACTTCTCTTTTTAGTGTTTAATTATTTTACATTTGAGAAGAATAAATTTTACTATTGCTTTCAAAATCACAAGAGAAAAAAATCATAAATTTGAAAATTCAGCAAGTGGCAATTGCTCTCCGCTGACCCCTCCTCCCCTCCTGTTTTTCGAACTTTTAAACGAATAATAATGTTTTGAAATTCCTCCATACAAATACTTTGGCTTAACGTCAGATTAATAATAATAGAAAAAATTATATTTTTAAACTAGTTTTTCGTAACAAATAATGATTTTGGACAAAGAATATTTTTTATATGAATCATAAGAAATTGTATTCCAAAACAATATAGAATAGCCTTTTACAATATTTATAAAAAATACTATACTGGTATGAAGAATACAATAATCACAATGAATCCTGAGTCACAGAGGCAGGAAATTAACTCATCAACAGATCAGAATATAATCGTCACAATGAATTCACTGTATCAGAATAAGTCACAAAAGCGGGAAATTCATCATCAGAGAAAATCTGTCATAAATTCCTAGAAAAGTATAATCATCACAGCATGGAACTTCCTTTCCTATCACGTGTCCCGTGTGCACGTCAGTGTCACCTATCGGACATCCCCATTTCGTATATTGGCCAAGGATTCCCGGCCACTTCGCGAATTGGCCGAACTTATATATGAACATATACATGAAAAGATTTTTAAATACATTAATTCAAACTTTGAATATTTTTGTTGATTTTTATCGTGTTTAATATGTGCAAGACCACTTTAGAACAACTATGAAATTAACGATATGCACATGCGGTAAAGAAGGTGCTTATAGGACATCCACATTGCATGTGATCATATACAAAATGTGCCAAAATTCTTTTTATCAAAATTTAATTTATTGTAAAACAGTTTTATTATAAACAGTTTTATACATTTATTATAAAACAGATAACATTTATAAATAGAAAATAACAAATAATGCAATATTTCACATCATATATCCTTAAGAAACTTCTTCCACGTAAAAACATTTCTAAAAATATAAATAGAACAACTAAATCTTGTTATATACTTATTAGATTAAACAGTACGTTTAATACATTAATTTTAAGAACATATTTTCTGTTAACATAATCTTGCAATAATTTAAAACACATAAATTCGAGAGAAATTTTCAGAATGAAGAAAATATTGCATGAATTATTGCATCGAATCTAATGTCGAGAACATTTCCTTTAAACACATTTGAAATTATATAATATTTTTGAAAAGTTTCATCACTGCAAATTTCCCTTTGTTTGTAGAGAATGGCAAATCCTGCGAAGAATAATTGTGCAGACAAATGAAATCAACTTCAAAATTCTCTAAATATTATTTTGAGAAATTTCGGCAAATTATTCATGAAAGTCAGTGCTTAGGTATGTTTATAAACTTTCGTTTAAAAGTTGTTAACTCAGAATATTTAAACTAAAGCTTGAAATGAATAATAATAATATTATATATATATTATATATATATATTGTCGAATATATATATCGAATATATATATATATCAAATCACAAATTGTCGTCATATTAAATGAGTTAATCATATACGTTTCACAAATTCATTTTAAAAGCATATTTTTAATTAACATAATTTGGCAATAATTCAAAATGTATAAATTCAAACAAAAGTTTTCCGTATGTGTGTGTGTGTGTGCGTATGTTTTATTTTTGTTTGGGATATAAATCTTTTAAGAAAATAACTATTTAAATAAAGTGGCACAATTAAAAAAAATACAACGTCATATTAATTTTTAATGCATAACATCGATGAAATGCTTTGAGAAAAATGCAGAAAATACATACATTTATCCATTTATTGTTATAATAATTTAACTATTTCTTTTGCGAAGAATATTATTACATTCTTTGAAAATATTACTGATAAACATTCCCCTTCACTGTAAACAATAGTAATATTTGAAGAAATTGTAACTATCAATAACAACTGCGCTACTAAGAGCAATTGTCGAATCAACACAATTCAATCACGGAACACAATGTGCATATACGACACACAGACTGCATATAATTGTATATTAAATTTGTTAATATTAAGAATCAAAATTTCATTTAAACTCTAGCAGGGATTTATGGGTGTTCACTTAAAAAAAGAATGCAAAAAGCAATCCATGCATGTTAAAATATAATTCTTCTAGGTAAATACATTTATAAAAGTACATATCGAATCACAAATTGTCGTAACATATCAAATGAGTTAAACATGTACGTTTCACAAATTCATTTTAAAAGCATATTTTTAATTAACATAATCTGGCAATAATTCAAAAGGTATAAATTCAAACAAAAGTTTTCCCCAAGGTTGAAAATATTGCAATCATAATTTGATATCAGATCATAATGCTTAGAATACTTCCTTTAAATACCTTTGAAATTAAATCATATTCTTGAAATGTTTCATCGACACTAGTTTTTATTTAGTTGCAAAGAATGGTGATTCCAGCGCAAATAAATTTGAAATATTTCACCGTAAATAAATTTGGAATAGAAAAAATTATATTTTTAAACTAGTTTTTCGTAACAAACAATGATTTTGGACAAAGAATATTTTTTATATGAATCATAAGAAATTGTATTCCAAAACAATATAGAATAGCCTTTTACCATATTTATATAAAATACTATACTGGTACGAAGAATACAATAATCACAATGAATCCTTAGTCACAGAGGCAGGAAATTAACTCATCAACAGATCAGAATATAATCGTCACAATGAATTCACTGTATCAGAATAAGTCACAATATTTCAACAGTCAAACGAAAGCAACATATAATATTTTGAATAATATTTAAAAATTTATAATCTCAAAGCAATCTTCTCAAATATCTTCTTCAATTTATATATATATATATATATATATATATGTTAGATTTTAGCTGTATGATTTAAAATTTCACGAGAAACTGGCAGCTGGTTAAGGATGGTGAATGATGGCAGTCGAGCATCATGGCTAGGAGAGTAGGCGATGAATGTACCCGATGAGAATTTCTCCAACAAAACTAAGCCAGCTATCCGAAAAAAAGCATTTATTCAGGCACTAATTACGAAACAATTCCCACAGGAGGTAGATGTTTTCTAAAGCTCTCTGGCTTGACTATAAATTATTTCATCGTTGAGTTAATCCTAAATGGCTGGTTTACAAATTCCTGGTCATAAGAACGCCAGATAACCTTTTGTTCAGCACTTGGAAACAAGACAAAATTTTGCTCTCCGAAGTCTTGCAGTGGCTTTATATTAAATGCGTGGATAGCTACACAATCGACGTAATCTGTACACGAACCAATCAGTGAGAGGCGAAATTTAAGAATTGGACAGCTAAGTGAATGACGCGTGATGGAGAGGTTTTAATAAGAAAGAATCCCGGATTTAGTGGCGCATTGATTTTGAAGTAAAAAAACCTAGCACACGAAGCCAGACCGTGGAATAAAAATTAAAAAATGGCTTTTAGAAACATTCGAAATGAAAAACTAGCATCTCTCAGAGTATTATAGATTGGACAGTTGATAAAAGTTACGAATTGACTTAAAGTTTTAGATTAAAATTTGGAATAGGATAATTTTTAATATACGCGTTTTGAATTGCAAAAGGAAATTAAATAGGAATAAATATTGTTAAGAAATAGTGAAATAATGAATATGTCAGAATTTAGAATAATTTAAAGGAATATTGCGAAATAAAATTTTTATATAACATATATATATATATATATATATATATATATATACAGTGGTGGCCAAAAGTTTGGGCATTTTTTGAAAGTTTCATGTTTTTCAATTTTGTATGCTTGTAGAATATATTAATTTTCACTTAAATACAAACGTTTATAT
This sequence comes from Maratus michaelseni, assembly GCA_963931845.1. Taxonomy (NCBI): domain Eukaryota; kingdom Metazoa; phylum Arthropoda; class Arachnida; order Araneae; family Salticidae; genus Maratus; species Maratus michaelseni. Next base: position 369,666,306 of record OZ007592.1, on the reverse strand, counting down.
ATCAAATTGAAGGTAATTTAATGTAGAATTTAATAATAAAAACAGTATTACAATATCTGTATTACCAAAAAAGGTATGCTCATTTTAGTAGAACAAACAAACACAAATCGTTTTGAATAAGGACGTGTTTTGTAATAAAATCGTACTAGCCAATCACAAACACTGCTCTGAGGACCAATCAAATGTCTCTAACTATAGTTTAGGTTATTTGGATGGTAAAAGAGTTATTGTTGTGGAAATATTTTGCGGAATGATGCATACCAGTACAATTAAATAGAGTATTGCTGTTTTTGAATATTTAAAGTCCTTTTTTTAATTAAACTAATTTTAAACAATGTCATCAAGAAGAAGAACTAATTGAACATCTACAAAAAGAAGCAAAATTGTCATATTGAGAGAAAATGGCCTCTCTTATGTTGAAATTGCAAGACAAGTTGGTGGTTCAGTGACTTGTTCTGGTCTACGAAAGTTCTGTTTACGTTATGAAAAAACGAAATCAGTGAAAAATAAGGCCAAATCAGGCCGAAAAAAAATGCACAAGAGCTACCGCCGATAGAAAAATTAAACGGCTATGCCTTCAAGATAGAAAAATTTCATCAGATGCCATTAGATGTGAAATGAATGCAGCGGGTATTGCAGTATGTTCAAGAACAATAAGAAGAAGGTTATCAGGATTTGGACTACAAGCTAGAATTCCAAGGAAAAAACCATATTTAAATCAAAAGCAACGCGAAAAACGAGTTAAGTGGGCAAAAGAACACATTAAATGGTCATAAAATCAATGGAAGCAAGTAATCTGGAGCGATGAGAGTAAAATATCGCTCTTTGGTAGTGATGGTAGAAAATACATGAGACGAAAAGTAGGAGAAGCACTTCATCCAGATTGCATTGATGCAACTACAAAAAACCCCAACAAATGTCATGATTTGAGCATGTATGTCTGCGGATGGTGAGGGCCGAATTCAAGTGATTGATGGATCCTGAAAGCCAAAAAATACATCGAAACTGCCTGGAACCAAAATTGATACCTTGCATCAGGGATCTCTTCCGCAACAACGCACCATTTATTTTCAAGCAGGATTCAGCTCCATGCCACACAGCAAAAGTATGCAAAGCATGGTTTCAAATTAAAGGCATAGATATATTAACATGGACAGGAAACAGCCCTGATCTCAATCCAATTGAAAATTATTGGCGACGTTTGAAAATTCTTGTACGAAAAAAACGTCCATCCAATAAAAGACAACTTATTGAAGCTATAATTGATTCTTGGCACCATGTGATTACGAAAGATGAACTCCAAACACTCGTTCACTCGATGAAAAGATGCTGTGAAGCTGTCTTAAAAAATAAGGGTTATCCTACTAAGTATTGATTGCGTAAGTATCACTTTAAAAAAATGCAAATCTAAGATAGATCTTACTATTAGCTGCATAACGTTTTTGGTAATACAGATATTGTAATACTGTTTTTATTATTAAATTTTGCATTAAATGACCTTCAATTTGATATATAAACGTTTGTATTTTAGTGAAAATTAATATATTCTACAAGCACACAAAGTTGATAAACATGAAACTTTCAAAAAATATCCACACTTTTGGCCACCACTGTATATAAATTGAAGAAGTTATTTGAGAAGATTGTTTTGAAGGTATAAATTTTAAAATATTATATTTAAAAATTCTTTACATTTTGTTTGTAAAATAAAATTTATGTTGGTCTTTCTCGTTCATAATTGTATACTATTCTCATAAAACTCTAATTCCGACTTTGAGGTATATCTCAATAAGAATTGAAATATTTTTGCATAATTAAATACCTTCGATACTAAAAAGTTAAAAAGTAAAAAATTAAAAATTAAAAATAAAAATTTTTAAATTAAAATATAATAATTAAAAAATCATTTACTTTCACACAAAAATAACGATCACTCTTGGCCATGAATAAACAAACTACGGGATTCCAAAAGTTAAATTACATAAATTAAATTAAATTAATTTGTTGTCAAACCAGAACTAAAATAAAAAATTTTATAAAATTATATCAAAAGTATAATTGAGCGAAGGCGCATACTTGGACACTTCTAAAGAAGAGTATTCAATGATTAAAGAAGAAAAAAAACCTCCCTCTTCAGAACAATTATATAAATACATATACATATATATACAGTAAAACCCCCGTTATCCGAAAAGCATGGGACCAAAGGATTTTCGGTTAAACGGGGTTTCATAGGAATTTTCTGATAACCGGGAGGCTTCCTAATTTTATTCTACCAGATGACACTACTCACTCTTCTCACTTCCTCACAGTCAGTAAAGGGTTAGTGCTTACAGGTGCTGCAAAAGTCTGCATTCTATTCGATTTCCCGTTCCTGTTTACACGTGTTTTAATTTCCTCCAAACTTTATTTACGATAAAATTAAAAACACAAACATTAACAAAAAAATTTAAACTACAAACAGGTTTTTATAAGCATAAAGAGCTGAACGAGTTGAAAAAGTTGAGATTGGCACCTCAATATATTGAAGTACAGGAAAATGCAACAGGGTCAGATCTGTTGTTGTTTGAAAGGTGGCGTGATAAGGCAGCATTGAAGCAATGCGAAGTTGAAAAACAAAAAAGAAAAAAATCAAAACATATTTTGTAAAGAAATGAAATGCTGTATGTGTCTATGCAAGTTGACGCTTTTTATTTATTTCATAAACAGCATGCTTGCTTAAAAATAAAATTTTTCATATTAAAAAAAAAGAAAAAAAAAGAGTTTTAAGGTATTTCGGTTAAGCCGATTTTCGGATAATCAGGGTTCTGCTGTATATATATAACAAAAAAAAAACACACACGGTAAACACGGTGCATAATAAATATACATACGGCACATGAAGCACGGATAATTATACTTGAAACGTGCCCATTTTGCAATTATAGTTTCATTTATTTTCAAGCAGTGTTTTTTTTTTTTCTGTTTTTGTAATCAATTACAAAAAGAAAATAAAGAACAATGCATTAAAGTGCATCGTATCACTGATGTATTTTTTCTTTCTATATATATTGTAAAAAGTAAAAATCGAACGAAAATTTTTCCTAATATATTAAGTACATTACATATTTAAATTTTTTACATTCTTTTCAAGAACATATTTCTCATCAACATAACATGACACTATCTCGAAATGTATAAATTCAAGTAAAAGCAGAATGTTGGAAAGATTGTATGAATTATTACATAACGAATTTTAATGCGGTAAACATTTTCTTTAAATACCTTTTAAAATATATTAAATGTTTTCGGAAATGTTTCATTGACAGAAATTTCTCCTTACTTGCAGCGAATGGTAATTCCAGCGTAAATAGATTTATAATAAGTCTGATATCAAATGAAATCAACTTTAAAGTGTTTCGAATATTATTTCGGTAATTTTGAAAATATTATACATTAAAGTGAGTGTTTACATTTATTTAGAAACAACTTTCAATTAAATGTTGTTTACTTAGAACTTTCAAAGTAAAGCATAAAAGGAATAAAATATTTACATTTGATAAAATCATTTTAAGAACATATATATTTTAATAAAGTACGATAAATAAACACCTGTTTAAGCAACGTTGTATTAATTTAGAATGCACAAGTTCGACGAAATGTTTCTGAAAACTTGAAAAAATTATGTTCATTAATTCACTTCTTATTTTAATGCAGAAAACTTTTATTAATATTATGAATTTGTTGATTAATTTTCCCCTTTATTTTGTAAAGAATGGCGAATCTGGCGAACCATACATACAGGGTGGGGCAAAATACTTTGAAGAACATATATAGTTTAATAAAGTAAGATAAATAAACACATGTTTAAGTAACGTTGTATTAATTTACAATGCGTAAATTCAACGAAATGTTTTGGGGAAATTTAGGAAATTATGTTCATTAATTCATTTTTATTTTTAGCAGAAAAAGTTTATTGATATTATGAAATTATTGACTTATTGACACATTCCCCCCATTATTTTGTAAAAAAATGGCAAATCTTGTGAACCATTTACAGTGTGAGACAAAAAAAAAAAAAAAAAAAAAAAAAAAAAAAAAACTCGGGAAAAATTAGAGATAGAATTTTAAAATTTGATTAAAAATAGCTTTATTATGTTTAACAATCGAAAAACAAGTTCTTATCCTAAAGCGTTATAATCACTAAACATCCGGTAAGATATAAATAACGAGAAAACATCGTTCAAAAGTTGTAAGCACTAAATACATGCTTTTTCGTTCAATATCATGACTCGGTAAGTTTTTGACCTACAAAAATAAAAGTTTTATTATTACATTAGTTAGACACAACAATACACAAACTGCAGCCCGCGGGCTGCATCTGGCCCGAAAACCCTTTGAATGAGGTTCAGTACAAAAAAAAAAAAAAAACTGGATAATATGACGTCATATTTGACATAAAACTGACATTTTGAAATTTTTGAAAATAATACAAAAGATAAACACTTTTAAATCCTACTTATAAAAATTTGAGAAGCGTATAAAAAGCATTTCACTATCGTTTAAGATATTTTTTTATTCGAAAAAAATCTATGTCATTTTTTATAATTGACTATAAATTATGTTAAAATATCCCTTTTTCAGTTGCTTGGCCTTCTTTATGTGTATCCTATTTGTGTTACGGTGATATAGCTGTCATTTTTAATCCTAAACACTAATCAAACATTATTTGAAATAAAATGTGTACTATACATTTTAAAGTTTTAAAAAGAAAAAAACTTGTTGCATTGAGAAAAAAGTCGGATTTATTAAAGAAAATCTCCTAATTTTTTTTGTCTGTAGATCTGGGAAATTCTATATCATTTTATTATTAAGTTTTGTACTTATTATATAGATATACTCAGTATATTACGTTTGTTATATAGCGTTGTTCTACTAGTTGGGTTATTTATTATTTTAATTATATTTATTATTATTACTATTATATAATTTTTATAAATTGCTTTCCGCGAGGAAAAAAAAGTTGAGTTTGTCTGAGTTAGATAATGCTGAAAGCTTCTCTAATTATAACTTAGAAGAATGAGGCACAGTTTAAAAATTTTTATTTCGTAACTTTTGCAAAAGTATGTTTTATAAAAGTCTTTTGATATAATGGAGAAAACATTTGTAACATTTTTGTAATTGAAACTATACCTCTAAAACTTACGGTTTACAAATTAGATATTGGACAAGGTATATAAATAGAGAGAAAGGAGAATATATTTTATTTTAAAAAAATCTTGCCATTTTCGTATAAAATTAAATAATAGAACATCTGTTTGTTATAAAACTATTTAAAGTATATATATTCTATTAAATCATCCATGCAATGATTGTAGTTGATTTAAATCTACTAAAAGTTTTCAGAAATGGGAAGAGATAATGTATATTATTAAATTTCTGATTCTAATGCAGAGAAAATTCCTTTAAGTACTTTTTAATATATACATTATTTTTTTTTATGTTTCTACACTTGTAAATAATGTTTTTTTAGGTATCTAGGCATTAATATTTAGAATAATTTTGCAATAAAACGATATTAACTTTAAATACCTGTTTATTTTGGGAACATTATACATTTTTAATTTTGTTTAATAAACTTCAGTTAAATCTTATTTGAAAAATTTGCATGATACCAATAATGAGCCTAATTAAAATATACAGAGTGAACCAAAAGTCTTCCCTGAATATAATAATTCTTTCTTGTTGTATCATTGAATAGGTCAGTATTAGTAGTTATTTTTTGTGCAATAGATGACGCGAATTGGTTTGGAAGGTATGGATTAATACCCTGGCCTCCGCGCTCTCCAGATATTAGTCTTTTGGATTTTTTCTTTTGGGGCTATATCAAGAACAGAGTCTTTGACACACCAATTTCTGACGTCAAAGAACTAAAGACTAGTATACAAGCTGTTTTGTATACTGTAACAGAAGACATGCTATATAACACTTGGCGGAAACTAGAATACTGGTTAGACATTCCACGAGGGGCACACGTTGGGGCACACATGGGGGCACGCGTTGGAATTTACTGAGGTACATGGTCTTATAAAAAATTATAACAGTAATTACAATGTATCCAAACAAACATATCTATAATTATAGTAGTTTAACCCATTAAGCGCCGCTATATATATTAAATTTTTTTTTTTATGAAACAGTTGCTTTTTCTTTATGAATAGGAAGTCTTTAAAGTATTTCTGAAGAAAAAAAAAATTCAAATATTTAAGAAAAATAGCATGTTCCCAAAATGGGAGCAATGGCTCAAAATGGAGGTAAATTTTTTCAAAATTTTTACTTATGCCTCCGTGCATTTATGGTTGTTATTTCACTGTTCTTTAGCTATAAAAGGGGTAATATCATTCTGAAACTGATATTTTACGAATAATTCATATAAATTAGTTCAACATCTACATTTATAATAAAAATAAAACATAAAATTACCGATTCCATAAGCATTTTCATTATCCATCTCTTTATTTTTCCCACTTACATAATTTCTGTCCTACTATTTTACATGAAAGTGATGGAACATTTTTTATGCAGCATTATATTATTTTTTTGGCGTTTTCTAAAATTGATTTTTTAACTTTTTTTTTTGCTTAGTTTTTCCATATTCCGATTTGAAGATTCGTCTGAACTTTCATCTGAAATATCAAGTGTGCTTTTAATACTTTCTCTTTTTTAAACTCTAAATAAGATTTTTCTTGATTGACTGTTGATTTAGAATTTACGGAAAGTTCTACTCCACCAAATATAACATGGGATAAAACGTCGCATAAATTATTTTCTATTACATATGTAATAGAAAATAATTTATGCTACATACATATGAGGAAGATATCTTCCTTGTATGTTGCAATACTGCAATCAGGCGGCAAAAAAAAAAAAAAAAAAAAAAAAAAAAAAAAAAAAAAAAAACGATTTCTGGAACAGCCGAAAAATCACCCAAATCTAAAAAAATGTTCAATCATCATTCATGTAAAAAAAATCAGAATAAAAAAATAATGTAATGATGAAAAATAAAGAGATGGATAATGAAAATGCTTATAGAACTGGTAATTTCATTTTGTTTTTTTATTATAAATGTAAAAGTTGGACTAATTTATTTGAAATCTTCTTTAAATATTAGTTTCAGAATAATATTATCCCTTTTATAGCTAATAAATTGAAAAATAAATACCATAAATGCACGGAGTCATATGTACAAGTTTTCAAAAACATTACCCCCATTTAGAGCCATTGTTCCCATTTTGGGAACAACTTATGCTTTCGGTAATTGTGATTGATCAATTATACATATTAATTCCGGATTGATGTTGTTTAATATAATACACTGTTAAAAACATATTTTAACTAAAAAATATAATTTTTATTATAGAGTTTTTTTTTCTTTCTTGTACGGCCAAAAAGCTATTTTTCGCCTTTTTTAACTCTTTTAAAAAAATAGAAAATTTTAATGAAACTTTAAAAAAAATTCAGAAGTCGTCTATTATATTCAAAATTCAAATAACACGAACCTTTTAACAATATATAAAGTACTCACTTTAGAAAAAAAATCATAAAGCAATGTTCTCAAAATGGGAGCAATGGCGCTTAATGGGTTAAGCACAATAAATATTTATAATCAGGGAAAGACTTTTGGTTCACCCTATACAAGCAGTAAAGATGGATGGCAACTGTTTACGGTGAAAACTCTCACTTCATTTTTGTGCTTATGTAGCGAATATTTATTTTGTAAAGTGCGCAAATGGTGCAATTCGACACTAATCTTACGGAACACCATAAGATACTCATTGTCTTCTGTATAAAATATTTTTAGTTTTTCTTTATCCGACTAGCTATCATCCGTTAATTTCTAAAAAAATGAATTATTTTATTAATAATTCATTTTAATTCAGTAATGATGAAGTTTAACTTTGAAGACTTTATAAACCTGATGCAGCAATTCCATGCAAGAGGTATGAAATCTTTTCCACTAAGGATTTAATTTTCTATATCCTTTTTCGTTTCTCCTTCTTTATTAATATAAGAAAGACGTCTCTTTCTCTCTATCTCTCTCTTTCTGTGTGTATGCTAGATTTCTAGGAAAATCTATCGCATATAGAGGTCTGTATACTTGGTTCCGGATACACGAAGACATGACCGAATGCACTTACAGGGCTCCCACTTGGTCCGCTTTTTGAACACTACTTTTTTTCAAAGAGAAATCTGAAATAGATTTCGTATTTATAGATTTCGTAGAAACTTGCCTCGAATGACGTTTTTGTTGCAACTGTCGCAAAACTATACCATGAAAAATGTTCGTAAAAAATACTGGTTTTTAGAAAACGGACCATTGGGAGTCCTGCACTTATGATTAGATTATTTGTTATTTTATACTGAACTGAAAAATTAACGTTGTATTCCTGAGATTATGAGCCAATCATAAAAGCAATCCAAATTTTATCTTCTAAGCATTTTGTCCGCTTTTCAATAAAGTTTATTCAGAGTTTATAAACAGTTATGAATTTTTAGCGTATTTTATTAAAAAAGGCTCCTTTTCACAGAAATTGAGGACTTTGTTTCTTAGGAACTCATTGATTTGTTTTTAATAAATTATCCATAAAATGTTATATTTTATATCGGTGTATGGAGAAAACCTTCAAGAAACATAAAAAATGAAATTTGAATTTATATGATTTTTTTTAAAACAATCGCAATTTTCTGACCTCGTTAATATAGATATAGAGATGGAATATTCCCGCGTGGGTTTCTACAGTAACATTTTATCGTCAAAAACCTGTTCTTATGAGGATGAGGGTGTTACCATTGATAATTTACATCGATTTTTTCATGTGACTGTTTGGTCTCTTTTTTTTTTGGCCCGAGGAAAAAATGCGGTATTAATTCTTTTCCGTCTGCCGTTTTAAAATTTAATAACTCAAGGAATTTTGTTGTTGGGTTCGGTAAGTGTCTTCAATAAACGACCCTTAATTTCATTCATTAGATTAACGCCGGGTCTAAGATTATTTTTTCTCTGCAGACACGGGTAGGACCGGTCCGGACAACGCCGATCGGGTCTGTTAGTAAAATAATAAAATTGAAATTTAACATAATATTTATCGCTTCGTATCCTCGATGCACATTTAATGCTAATTTAAAATAAAAATATTAAATTCATTTTAAAACTTGGTTTATTATGTCTGTTATTGAAAATGTAGATTCAACTCTTCAACATTTCACCAAAAGATAGCGCGCCACTAACGTTACCTCCATAAAATTATGAAAACTCGTTCTAACATTCTATGCTTCATCTGAACCATAAGATTGTGTAGATTGAGTTCTAAAATATTAAAATAATAAATCATGACTTAGTTAAACGTGAACTCAGAATTAGTAAGATGTCGAAAAATAACATAGTTTGAATTATTGTTCACAGACAAGTGACGTGATCCTTGTTTAAAGTTGAATTTGTCATACAAAGGTTATTCCAGCAAAAACGGTGATCCGATCCTATCTCATCCTGGCTTGTAACTAGCTTTTTAATCACAAGACAAAACTAGTCGTTGGGGGCCACCGTAATACTTACCCATCATGGATATGCATAATGTAAAATATTAAAATAAAAATGTGTAAACTACTTATAAAATGCATTGCAATTCAAGTAAAATCGTGGCTTGATGACGTCACAAACTTTAAAGGCTCAATTACTGAATTGCTTGAAAGAAACATCCTTATAACTCCAAAAATAATAATCCTATTAACTAGCGGTTTATTGAATCTAATTAAGCGTCAAATTTCCAATTAAAATATATCTTTAAAGTGAAATTTGGATGAAATACAGGGTCATGAAAAATCGAAGAGTGTGGGAAGTAGGATTCCAAATATCTCGGCAACTCATTATCCGATCGACTTCATGCTTTATGCAAAATTTATGTTTTTTTATTGTCTTTTATATTCATTTCTTAAAATAAACAATTTCGAAATTTTTTATATACCTTTTATCAGAACGAATATTTCGAGAGTCCGAAAAAGATAGTTCCGCTTAATCGAGGTTATTGAAATGAAATAGGCTTCTTCCCATTATTACATACTAAGTACATACCAAAATGCAAGTCTCTATCTCAATTTTTTTGTGAGATAGAGCGTTTACAGACACACACACAGACACACAGACGGACGGCAAAATTTTTTTTCTAAAAATATGTTTTTCGGAATCTCCAGTGTCTGAAACGTGTAAATCCGTCAAAAAAATTTTTCGATTTTCAAAACGATTACAAGACTTACCCTATACTACGTATGATGGGTAAGTAAAAACGGATGACGTCATATTCTAAAGCAGCATATTGAGAGCGCATAGAACGATTGTCTTTTGCATACTGCAAAATGATGGTAAAAAGATTAACCATTGCTGACGTTTCATTATAATCAGGAATTTAAAAAAAAAAATCAAGTGAACCATGTTTTGGAATTCTTTTTCTTTTTGTTTTGTTTTGTTTTAATTTGTTCTGTATAGGCGGATTCTAAAATATATTTTTAAAATGAAACGTAATATCAGACGTACGGAAACAAATAAAAGTTAAGTATATATATACATGGTTTCGATCCCCTTTATTATTTAACTAGCAGACTACGCCCGCTGCGCTGGTCGGTTTCCCCAAAAGAACCTTGAATCAAACGAAATATATCGGTGAATTTAACCTTGTATTTTAAAGTAATCTGTACCTTTACCTGAAATATCCTAAAATAACATAAAAACGGATACTTATTTCACTAAGTTATGTTTTTTTTAATACGGTTTATTATTACGTTTACAATTTATTACCTACCCTTTTCCATTGATTTATATCTTTTATAGCTACATTTTTTAAAAACGTGAATTAACCTATATTATAAACAACTAAAAAGAAATGGCGCATCTAGTATTTGTTGAGAATTAAATAAGAATCATGCACTCCTGACACCAAAATTCACTTTTATATTTTAACAGAATAATACGGTTACTATAATTTTTGACTCGTGCTGACACATTGCTGTTAGTATTTTTTTTTACCCGTGAAATTTTCGCTGCGGTACTCCATTGTGAAATTTGGTAATTTTTTAAATTCAATATTTGAAAAATGGCATAATCAGTGGATTTGAAATTTATATCAAGAAAAATACATTTTTTTTACATTTCTAACGCAATTTGGCTAACAATTTTCTGACAAATCCTTTTCGAGCAATTAATTTATTCAGTAATTTCAAATGTTTCATTTTCCGAGATAATTCTGTGGCAACGATTAGCGAAATTCCCAGTCGTCAGCAATACATACCTTTTTATTATAGAGGATAATACAAGATATCTGATTCAAAGCTTAACACTGATTTTTGTTCAGAACATTAAGGATATTGAAGTCGTTGTCAATACTTTTTTACTGGATTTATTTTCTTTTTGTGAAATGTGATGACATCACGAGAAGTCAGGGAAGTTCAAAATGAATTTGATCAATAATACTGTCACTACACTCTGAAACATGGAGTGTCTAGCTTGTTGTTGTTTGGACAATAATGATGGCCACGTCCAGCACTTATGGTAATGTCATCGCTAGGACTGGGTTAATTATCAATATATCGGTCAAATATTGATATTTTTAAAATATCACAATAACGATATCTAAACTTTGACTCAGCCGACATATCCCAATAACAAAAATATTATTTTACGATCACCGCGATTTCGAACCCCGAAACACAGCAACGAATACCCCGTACCAATATATCCTCCAATCCCTCTTTAATCCGATCTGTTTATTTATTCACTGAACTGCTTCATCCAAAATAAAAAATCTTCCACCGCTGATTATCTCTCTATCATATCTGAAAGCAAAGAATAAATACGAGAGAAATACTAACCCTTTGCTACTGAATAACACTAATCGCACGCTTCTTGTATGGCTGCTGATATTGGTCCAGACATATTGCGATATCTCTCGGCTATTGATATGTCCTATCCAATAAGTTGAGCATAAATATATGTTGGTTATTGTGTAGTATTGATATTGCTACTAGAATGCGGTTTCTCGGATTCGGAAGGAATTTATATCTGCGATTAAACTGAGTGATTTTTTTCGTTGCCCCGTTCATATAAAAGGCACTTTAAATACATTGAAAAGTTTTACTTGAATTTCACTAGGTTATCGAAATTTATTAGGAAATTGAATTTCTGAACGGGGAAAGGGAATTGCCGATCAGTTATTCAGCGATAAAGACTTTTTTCTTTTAATGATAGATACATTAAATAATTTAAACAATTTTAGATAATAATTAAGACAAAAAAATGAAATAAAAATTCCATGGTTGTCATGTTTAAATTCTGTAGTAAATCGTAACCTTTTCAAAATACGCGATATTTTTGAAATTTCTTAAATTCATATTTTTAGTCATCCAAGGTAATCCTTTGCTAACTTATAAATAAGAAACGTCATCTATCATAGATAAAATGAAGTTTTTCAGGATGCAGTGATTTCTTTATGCGAAGATTAAACGAAGGATATGTGACGGAAGGATTGTGATGTGCCGATGGTTTGGCCCGGACCCATTTCCTGCACAGATTAAACAAAATCAGGATCAGTCCCTCCAAACTTTATTTGAACCAAGTAAAACAAAGTTTGATATTTTTAACCAATAATTAAATTCTATGAAACGGAAATTGTATACATTTTTAGGTGGACAATTTTTAGTTTCATTTTACTAAATGTGCTTTCTAATCATATATTTAATCATATCATAGTGGTAAAAATGAGATTTTATAACAAAGATAAATAGAATAAAATGAGAAGAATAGAGGAAATACTATCTTTAAAGAAAAGCTTTATGAAAGTAATGCTAATACAAATAATTATTAATCAATTAGTTTATTTTCTTTTAAAGATTTTGTTTTAAAAAATAACAAAAATAAAAATTATGTTCTATGAGCAAACAGATATATAAAATTTAATTCATTGCATTCAAGTACGTTTCGCGTTTAAATTGCTGACACTATATCATTTATCTTTAAAAAACAGCAAATGCTCTTACTCTCTCGCCCCCTACCCTTTTAATTAGAATCGCAATATAACAGCATTATCAATATTAACTTGTATATACACTGCTCAAAACAATTAAAGGATATTGCAGTTTTAGGTGGATTTTGTATCTGGGAAACTTTTTAGCTGATTGATACATGGTCGACAGACATAGTAGGTTATATGAGAATAAATTACGCATGTTTGGCAGAAAAAAATGCATTTTATTGCGCATTTGTGTACAAAAGGAAAAAAACACAATTTGTGCATATGAGAAAAAAAGAATAAGAAAAGGTGTTTTCTTCAAAGAAAATCATTTTCAGTAGGGGGTATGGCTTCCACGGGCGGCCAGCAACGTTGAACACCTTTGAGGCATGGACTCAATGAGGCTATTAATGACGAGTTGGGGTATTCTGCCCCACTCTTCCAGAAGAGCTCTTTCCAGTTCTTGGAGAGTTTGTGGGGGTTGTTGGCGCCAGAAACTCGTCTTCCTAGAGCGTCCCAAACGTGCTCGTTTGGATTCATGTCTGGAGAACACGCTGGCCATTCCATTCGAACGATTCCTTCCTCGAAAAGGAAATCCTCCACCAGGTTTGCACGATGTGGCCTGCAGTTATCGTCCATTAAAATGAAGTTATCTCCGATTGCTGCAGCGTAAGGGACTACAATAGGTCTGAGGATCTCATCCCTATATCGGCGACCAGTCAGAGCTCCATCTCGAATGATGTAGAGGTCAGTGCGCCCGTCAATGGAGATGCCACCATACACCAACACTCCTCCACCGCCAAATCTGACACTTTCGTGCACGAACGCAGGATTATTCCTACTGCCACGGTCCCTCCAGATGAAAATACGCCTATTATCCGGATGCACAGAAAAACGGGACTCGTCAGAAAACAGAATATTGCTCCATTCATTTCTCCTCCAGTTGACATGATCGGTTGCCCACTCCCTGCGGTCGCGACGATGCCTTGATGTTAATCTAACACATACCATCGGTCGGCGAGCATACAGACCTACAGCATGGAGCCGGTTTCGGACAGTCTGAGTTGAAATCGTGGTGCCTGTAGCCGAGCGAAGGTGTTGTTGGAGAAGAGTAGCGTTCATGTTTCAGTGTCTCCGAGCTGTTAACGCTAAATACCGATCTTCATTGGGCGTTGTTGCCCGTCTACGACCTTGCCCTGGTCTTCTGCCTGCACATCCACTCTCCAAAAAACGGTTCCAGATCCTGGAAATGGCACTTTGTGACACTCCAATGGCTTGCGCTACTTCGGCTTGAGTTTGGCCCCCTTCTAACCTACCAACAATTCTCCAAGCTTCTGAATCTGTCAAATGACTTCGCTGAGACATCGTACTCATCGAAACAAAGCAATCACTGAATGCCGATTATCCTTGTCTTCATTCTCTTTTATCCAGTTGAAAGTCAAATTTCATTCGCTGCCGCTGAAGCGACGTTTTTGACGTCGAACTCAAAATTTGCATACTCCACAGTTTGAAAACCAGAAAAATTTGCATTTGTGATTTTCTTCTTCTATTTTCGGCAAAAAAAAATTTCGTTTATATCTTTATTTTATATAAAACTTCAAATATCCTTTAATTGTTTTGAGCAGTGTATATCACGATATTAAATTTCTAATGTCGTCCCGCCCTTCATCACCCATTTTACCTATCAGTGGACAATTAATTCAGTTGCAAAGACTTGTTAAAATATCTTCACTAGGGATAAAGTTGTGAATGAATGTTCCAGCTAGGCTTAGTTAACACAATGACCTTTTTACTAAATATGTTAATTGAGACTCAATATTTTTATGTATTTTTTGTTTGCTTTCCATTACTTAATATGACATTTTAATTTTTCAGATATTTTACAATCATCCTGTATATATCATTAAAGCCATCTTTATCTGATATATGTTTAAAATTGAATGCATTTATATTTATGTTATAGGCATCCTGAGTAAAAAATCATTAATAAGTATAATTGTGGTTAAAATATAATATTTAAAAAATCCCTGATGGCTCGCCTACAGGCACAGGTAGATTTCGAAGACGCAGACCTTGGGGCGTATGATTGTTGGGAATTGTGGAAGAAAAGACAGTGGCGTAGCTACACATTCAGCGCCCTGGAGCAAATAAAATTGGTACGCACCTTGCCACTATAAAAACACTTCTGCTAGCTGTGTTTGAGGTTTAAACTCGTATATTATATTCTTATTTATATTTAAAACCCTGTTTTTTATTTAAAAAATAAAGTATTTTCATAATAAAATATTTGACGAAATAAATACAAATAAAATATTAAAATAAACTATAATTGCTTAAGTTCGGACTACCTACTGATTTTTACGACGAATTGAGCAGTATTTCTGATTTAAATGGTCCCATGGGCGCAGTGCAATCTACCACTAACTTCTGTTGTTCCTTTCGAGGCTTTTGAAGCAATATAGAATGCTAATAAAGAAACACACTATTGTCGAGATATTTTTAAGACGCGTTTTTTCCTTTTCAGTACCGAAAGCTCTGAAAATTCATAAAATTCGAGTTATTATAACTCGGTAACTTTTGATCGTACAAAAAATGAAAGTTTTGTTTTACTTGTTAGTGAATATAGAAAATTTTACTAAATTAATAGTTTTACTAAATATAGAACTTAGCGACAGTAAAAAAAATAAATAAATTTCGTAATCTTTAAAAAAATAACTACTTTGATACAAAGGATTTTAATAGGATCATAATTGCCAACCTCCCGATTTTTTTCATACCAATATTTTTATGTAAAAATATTTGTTTTCTTTAATCGTACAATTTCTGAAATTTAATAAAGAGAAAATTTCTGTAAGATTTTACTGGTATTCAAAAAATCGGGGCGTATCTATCCTACAAACAGGGGCGTAGCTACCGTGGAGCAGTTCGCTCCAACTGCTCCACGGTAGCTACGCCACTAAGAAAAGACATTTTTACCATGATACGGCATTTTGGAAACGCCCACTTCGAAACCTAACTTGTTTCTGGGCGGAGCCGGCAGGGATTTTTTTTTTTTTTTTTTTTTTTTTTTTTTTGCTATAAGGGTTTGTCCTATAAAAAACTTGTCAATATAAAAGTTTTAGATAATATTAAGAGGATTTATAATAAATTCAAGCGGATTTGATATCTTCTGAATTGACGAAGTTATGAATTTTTTTCTTCTAAAACACCCCTCCCCCCCCCCTTGGGCCCATTTTTAATAATATTAAAAATCTGTCAAACATAAATTTTCGACCCTTTTCCTAGAAGTAATAATAACTTTAAACGGACTCGACACGTATCATAATTGAGAAATTATGGGTTTTTTTCTGTTTTTACAAAAAGCAGCACCCCTTTCCCGCCCCCTTGGTTCGATTTTGCCCATTAACGAATTTGACCGAGATTTTATGCCCATTGATTTTATGTATCAGTTTGGAAGAAATTTGAGCAGAATTATGGGAGTTATTGTGTCCATAAAAAAGTGACATAGGTAGATAGATAGATAGATAGATAGATGTGTATATATATAAAGTTTTGAACTGGGGATGGTTTTGGGTTCTGGGAGTTATAATCGGTGTAGATCTGCAAAAATTTTTCAAAAATTCCAACTTAGGTTAGAATTTAATAGGTAGTATTTCTTACGAAATCTACCTAATTGGAATGTGTGCCAAAACTTTGGAAACACGCTTTAATATTTTACCTGTTTCATTTTTGTAGGAAATGTAAATTTCAAAAGTGCCCATTTAACGTTATGAAATCAGATTATATCAACTAAATAATCCTGCCATTTTTTCTCAAAAAGTTACACTTTAAAAAATTTTATAAGATCCCCCCCCTGACCTCTTTACAAACACCTGGTAAATTAGATTTTTGTTTTATTTTGCTGTAATATGATCATTACAAAAAATTGCATACCTGTATCTTTAACCCTTCCAGAGGCAAGCAATTTTGTTCCTGTAACGTCGAATCCACACCGGTATTTACGGAAGAATTTAGCTCAAAATAAGGAAAAGCAATTTTACTACTTTTCCCGTCAAAGATAAAAAAGAAAAATTTAATTAAAAGTTTCTGGTTCGAATCGGATTAAAATTAGGTGATAATAAAAATAATAAATCCCACCGCCCCTCCAAGGGGTAAAATTGTATGAGATCTGCTTCACTGAAAATGTATCATTGCATGTGTGGTCCATACAGAAAATTAGAAATGTAAATCTGGGATATATTGCAAGGAAAATAAGGCATAGACGATGCAGTTTACCTTAAAAAATTAATGGATGGTTGCTCAATAATAATCACGAATAATTTCATAATAATTACAGAATTACTATTAAAAGAACTCAATAATGCATTGAAAATGTGGGAAAAAACTTTGGAATTGGATTTTCTTTTTAATTATGTTTCTACGTCTTACTCAAACAGATGATGGAATTAGATAATGCCATTTGTCTCTTTATATCATTTTTACTTGTGTAATGCTTTATTTCGATGCATTTCTGTTGCAATCCTTTACTGTTAAAAATTTTCAGCAAACTGTCCAGTCATTTGACCGTTTTTATAGAACATGGTTACATAACCGTTATTTAACTCTATTTTGACCATATTATTGCCCATATTATGGTCAGAAAAGAGTTAAATTGCGGTTATGTAACCATCTTCTATAAAAACGGTCAAATGACTGGACAGTTTGCTGCAAATTTTTAACAGTGTTTCACACTTGTAAGATATTCTTCATCTGAAGAACGCCATGCTTAATTTGCGAATAGTCCCTATTTTTTACTGATGAAATAGCCTTTTAAATGATCCCGAAGTGTAATATAAGTCAGATTTTTTTTATTGATATTCAATGTAATTCAATTACTTATAATGATACAGTATGCAATTTTGTTGCAATGATTTTGTCGAAGTAAAAGTAAAAAAACAACAACAATAAAAAATCTAATTAACCAATGTTTTCTAGGGCGGTCGGATGAGAAATTAATATATATATATATTTTAAATTAATGGAACTAATATTTCATTAACATATCTTATTTCCTACTTTATTTCGACCACTTTTGCATTTTACATAGGCTGCGTATCTCTAGAAGGTAGAAAATTAAACGCGTTTCAATCTGTTTGTGACATCTTGTATAACCATTCAGTTAAGGTAAAACGTAGTAAGCTAACTCATAACTTAAAAATATGAGTAATTTCAACAATTGTAGTGAAAACAAAAGTTAAACTATTAAATCAATATATTTAATTTTTATTTATAATCCTGAAATATTTCATTTTATAGAAAATCGTGTTTACAGAAATTTAAGTGAGTCATAGGAAGAAATGCACTTCGAATGTTCTAGAAAGAGCCACATAAAACTACAAATTTGATGAATGAACTTATTTCGTCATAACATGTGCGAAAATTTGTAATTGTTGCGTAAAACAAAACACTATCCGAAAGGTGTCTTCAATTTACTTCCGAACAAATTCAATATTCTAAATTATATCAGAGCTGACAATTTTAATGTCAAATATTGTTACGTTTAAAACATCCATGAAAAGTTTCATTTTAATAGAAAATCCTATTTGCAGAATTTCAGTGAGTCATAGGAAGAAATTCACTTAATGTGTTCTAGAAAGAAGCTACATGAAACTGGAAATTTCATGAATAAACTTAATTTTACATAACGTTTGCATAATTTTGTAACTGTTGAACTGTTGCAAAGCATAAACGGTTGCCGTAAGGTGTTTTCAATTCACTTCCATTCATTTCTAAAATATGTCAAAGTTGACAACTTTAGTGTCAAATATTGTGACATTTAAAATATCTATGTATGTTTAAAATATCTGTTTTATGAATGGTACATATATTGTTATTAAAGGTTTAAGCTATGTGAGAGTAAATAATTTATGAATATTTCTAAAATTTATTCGGAAATACTTTCGAAGTTTTTTCATTTTAAACAAGCCGAAGCGTTATATACAGTACTTTTTGTTAGTTATAAAATTAAAAATAAACAATTAATTCAGATTAATAATTTATGATTCGTCGAAATTGCGCATTCAAGAATAAAATCATTGTAGTAAAATAGGTAATAAAAAAGAAAGTTATATATTATTTTGCATCTAAAGATATGTTTAGTATGGTATTCATATACTAAATTTAAAATTTTACAAAGCTGCAAATTGCATTAATGCATTTATTTTAACACAATGATTGCATAAATCGTGTAACTGTTAAGGATTGCTTTACGGAATTTTCAATTCATTTTTCTAAAATAAATAAATTTTATCATCTTGCAACATGAAATTTTGTTACTTTTAAAATCTCCAAAGCATTTCAAATGGCATCTGACTTATGAATTATTATTTAAACTGAAATTATATTTTAATAGTTCAGCTGTGTAGAAAGAAGAATTTAAAAAAAAATTAAAAGATATTTTAAAAATAATTTCGAATTGCTCTGAAATGATAATGTTTTCTAAATAAAGGAAGATTTAAAGACATAAATCTTTTTTAGAGTATTTTGTTGTTAAAATAAAATAATATCTTTAATAATTTATAATTTGACATTCATTAACCCCTTGAGGACGAGCGACACGTATAAGTGGCGCAGAAGATGCTCAGAATCCTCGATTATTCTCACCAGTAACTTTTTATTGTAAGCTTTGCCTTAGTTAATGAGAGCATTTCTGCGATTCAATTAGGCGAAAATCTCTGTTTTGAGAAACCGGTGGCAAAATATTAAAAATTCTGTAAAGGACGCTCGTCGCGAAAGGGTTAAACCATAAGAGTCTTTTTGAAGTATATTATAGCTATTAGAAAAGGAAGTTATATTATTTTGCGGCTAAAGATATATAGAACCTTGCTCTATATTTTAAACTCCAAACTTCATAAAACTGCAAATGACATATAAACTCATTCATTTTACACAACTTTTGAATAATTTTGTAACTGTGGCGATAAACAAAAAAAATTGCCTTAAGATATTTTCAATTCATTCCCGAACCAATTCCGTTTTCTAAAAGAAATAAATGTTAACATTAATTACATTGTTACTTTTAAAATCTTCTACGTCATTTCATACATAATCTGAGTTATGAATGATTATTCGAAAATGAAATTATTATTTAAAATTGAAATATGACGATTTTCGAAATATATTCAAAGATATATTATATTTACTGTAATATATTCAAAGATATATTTTATTTACTGTAAAATATATTCAAAGATATGTTATATTTACTGTAAAATATATTCAAAGATATATTTTATTTACTGTAAAATATATTCAAAGATATATTCAAAGATATATTATATTTACTGTAAAATATATTCAAAGATATATTCAAAGATATATTTTATTTACTGCAATATATTCAAAGATATATTATATTTATTGTAAAATATATACATAGATATATTATATTTACTGTATATATTCAAAGATATATGTTATTTACTGTAAAATATATTCAAAGATATATTCGTAGATATATTTTATTTACTGTAAAATATATTCAAAGATGTATTCAAAGATATATTATATTTACTGTAAAACTTTTTTATACACATCTTTACAATAACCGTCAATTTATATTATCCGCTAGTCACCACAAATAGTGCATGCACAAAACACTATTATGACTCATTTAGTCGTTATTTATCGATTTCCATTCGAAGTTTTGCAACTGGAAAATGATTCTATAAACATATCAGAAACAAATCAGTTTAAATAAAATAATTATATTTTGAGAATTAACAAGAGAGCAAAATCATGCGCCAAGCATTGATGATGAAACACTTTCCAATGCAAAAAGAATACTGTAGCAACTTCATAAAACTGCAAATTACATATAAATGAATTCCTTTTACACAAATTTTGAATAATTTTGTAACTGTGGCTATAAATAAAAATAATTGCCTTAAGATATTTTCTATTGACTTTCGAACCAATTCCGTTTTCTAAAAGAAATAAATGTTAGCATTAATTACATTGTTACTTTTAAAATCTTCTACGTCATTTCATACTTAATCTGAGTTACGAATGATTATTCAAAAATGAAATTATTATTTAAAATTGATATATGACGATTTTCTAAATATATTCAAAGATATATTATATTTACTGTAATACATTCAAAGATATATTTTATTTACTGTAAAATATATTCAAAGATATATTCAAAGACATATTTTATTTACTGTAAAATATATTAAAATATATATTCAAAGATATATTTTATTTACTGTAAAATATATTCAAAGATATATTCAAAGATACATTATAGTTACTGTAAAACTTTTTTATACCCATCTTTACAATAACCGTCAATTTATATTATCCGCCAGTCACCACAAATAGTGCATGCACAAAACACTATTATGATTCAATTAGTCGTTATTTATCGATTTCCATTCGAAGTTTTGCAACTGGAAAATGATTCTATAAACATATCAGAAACAAATCAGTTTAAATAAAATAATTATATTTTGAGAATTAACAAGAGAGCAAAATCATGCGCCAAGCATTGATGATGAAACACTTTCCAATGCAAAAAGAATACTGTAGCAACTTCATAAAACTGCAAATTACATATAAATGAATTCCTTTTACACAAATTTTGAATAATTTTGTAACTGTGGCTATCAATAAAAATAATTGCCTTAAGATATTTTCTATTGACTTTCGAACCAATTCCGTTTTCTAAAAGAAATAAATGTTAGCATTAATTACATTGTTACTTTTAAAATCTTCTACGTCATTTCATACTTAATCTGAGTTACGAATGATTATTCAAAAATGAAATTATTATTTAAAATTGAAATATGACGATTTTCTAAATATATTCAAAGATATATTATATTTACTGTAATACATTCAAAGATATATTTTATTTACTGTAAAATATATTCAAAGATATATTCAAAGACATATTTTATTTACTGTAAAATATATTAAAATATATATTCAAAGATATATTTTATTTACTGTAAAATATATTCAAAGATATATTCAAAGATACATTATAGTTACTGTAAAACTTTTTTATACCCATCTTTACAATAACCGTCAATTTATATTATCCGCCAGTCACCACAAATAGTGCATGCACAAAACACTATTATGACTCATTTAGTCGTTATTTATCGATTTCCATTCGAAGTTTTGCAACTGGAAAATGATTCTATAAACATATCAGAAACAAATCAGTTTAAATAAAATAATTATATTTTGAGAATTAACAAGAGAGCAAAATCATGCACCAAGCATTGATCATGAAACACTTTCCAATGCAAAAAGAATACTGTAGCAACTTCATAAAACAGCAAATTATATATAAATGCATTCATTTTACACAACTTTTGAATAATGTTGTAACTGTGGCGATAAACAAAAATAATTGCCTTAAGATATTTTCAATTCATTCCCGAACCAATTCCGTTTTCTAAAAGAAATAAATGTTAACATTAATTACATTGTTACTTTTAAAAATCTTCTACGTCCTTTCATACATAATCTGAGTTATGAATGATTATTCAAAAATGAAATTATTATTTAAAATTGAAATATGACGATTTTCGAAATATATTCAAAGATATATTATATTTACTGTAATACATTCAAAGATATATTTTATTTACTGTAAAATATATTCAAAGACATATTTTATTTACTGTAAAATATATTAAAATATATATTCAAAGATATATTTTATTTACTGTAAAATATATTCAAAGATATATTCAAAGATACATTATATTTACTGTAAAACTTTTTTATACCCATCTTTACAATAACCGTCAATTTATATTATCCGCCAGTCACCACAAATAGTGCATGCACAAAACACTATTATGACTCATTTAGTCGTTATTTATCGATTTCCATTCGAAGTTTTGTAACTGGAAAATAATTCTGTAAACATATCAGAAACAACTCAATTAAAATAAATATATTATATTTTGAGAATTAACAAGAGAGCAAAATCATGCGCCAAGCATTGATAATGAAACACTTTCCAATGCAACCAGAATACTGTAGCAACTTCATAAAACTGCAAATCTACCCTATATATATAAAATCCTAATGAAACGAATTTGTGAAACGATTTTATGAAACGAATTTATGAAACGATTTTATGAAACGACTGATTAAACGACTGATTATGTTTCAGGGCTATTTTTAATAAAATATTAAACGCTTGATGGTGAAATTAATACCAATTGTCCATAAAAATCCGCGGATGTCAAAACTGGTAATAGAATTTTGAAATTGGAATTAGTTTTCGAGATATTAATTTTTTTCTAATTTTAATGACATTTCTGTAATGATGGCAACTAATTACTCAGTTTTTTGTGACAAAAAGGGAAAAAAATCGAAAAGGATCCCGATAGGGATTATTGATTTCTTTTTAATCGTCATTTTCAAATTGAAATTGAATTTATCTTTTATTTCAATCGATAATGAAGACAAGATTGTGATTAAATTATGTTTTTCAGGAAAATTTGAAAAAAAAAATCACATTTCTATCGTCAGGATTCAATCGTCTGTCAGCATTTAATTTAATTTATAAATTGAAAATATTTTGAATAAATTCGTCCAAATGACGTCATTAATTAAATGCAAAAGAAAGGGGAGGAAAGGAATTAATAGTAATTATTATTTATTGATATCATTTTGTTATTTTTTTGTAAAATTTAATTAAAAGAATTTATTTATTTTTATGTACAAAAAGAGGTAAATTGAAAGACAATTATAAATAAATTGTATATATACATATAAATACATGTATAAACAAGCATAAAAGTTCGGTTCTTTTCCAGTATATGGGGCCTTGACGAAACAGAGAAAATAGCCTTGGCGGAAAAGGAAATTTGGCAACATACTTTCCGTCAACCTATTCACTTTGTCATTTCGTATACAGAAGCATTTTTTCAATATTTATACAATTTGTTTAGCGTAGAATGCCAGTTATCCTATTTTATATATAATCAGAAGTAATTTGTATAGAAAAAACAATAATAATATACGTATAATTAAAATACGCATATAAACAAAAAAATCATCGAATTTGTTTCCATGGCTGTTTATGTCATTTGGCACCAAATCTCACTTTCTGATGCCGAATTGCGCCAAGCTTTTTAAAAAAGCGTCAAGACCCCCTACAATAGAAAAGCACCAAAAGTTCATTGAGTTTGTTTTTATAACTTTTGGCAACAAATGTATGTATATTAACGAATCTATCCGTTTTTGAAACTCGAATTACGCCAAACCTAAAAGCAAAGGATCCTATACTGGAAAAGTACCCGATTTTCTTATGGACAATATTCAAGTGACATAACATGGTGTAAAATTATCGCGGATAGCAAATTTGTTTAAATATCTCAATTGATGCCGAATAAATGCAGGCATGCATGCACAAAATATTTAATTAATTTTGTATGATAAATAATTATTAGAAAATTCATATATATAGATATTAATTAAAATAAATAATTTACATATTTAAAATAACATGAAAATATGCATGATGGTGCACTAAAATAGAGAGAAAATTAAAACCTGTTACTGAAAATGTCTATAACATAGTACTTTTCAATACCGTGGTTCTTAATGTTATTCACAAACAGATGTAATTTTTTTCATCCTTAAACGCAAAGGAAGAATAGAATACAGATCGTTGTTATAAAAGTCCGAGAGGTAGCCACAATTTAAACCTCACCATTTTATACAAGCTGGTTTTCAAGTTGTAATTGATTATACTTATCAATCCCAAAAACAGTTGTTAGTTGTCGCAACAGTTGTATATGAGGCCATGATAATAAAAAAATGCCCCATTAAAACGTTAAAAGCATGGCAACCCAATTACAGATTTACCAATATTTTTAAAACAAAGCACGCTGTCATGTTTTTAGAGGCCTCGAAGTCTGAGCAGAGGTTGGCGAGCGTAGCTCGCAGGGGGTAGGCCCCCTAGTTACATATAAATGCATTCATTTTACACAACTTTTAAATAATGTTGTAACTGTGGCGATAAACAAAAATAATTGCCTTAAGATATTTTCAATTCATTCCCGAACCAATTCCGTTTTCTAAAAGAAATAAATGTTAACATTAATTACATTCTTACTTTTAAAATCTTCTACGTCATTTCATACATAATCTGAGTTATGTATGATTATTCAAAAATGAAATTATTATTTAAAATGGAAATATGACGATTTTCTAAATATATTCAAAGATATATTATATTTACTGTATAATATATTAAAAGATATATTATATTTACTGTAAAATATATTCAAAGATATATTTACTGTATATATTCAGAGATATATTATATTTACTGTAAACCTTTTATACACCCATCCTTACAATAACCATCAGTTTATATTATCCGTCAGTCACCACAAATAGTTCATGCACAAAACACTATTACGACCCATTTAGTCGTTGTTTATAAATTTCCATTCGACGTTTTGTAACTGGAAAATGATTCTATAAACATATCTGAAACAACTCAATTAAAATAATATAAATATAATTTGAGAATTAACAAGACAGAAAAATCATGCGCCAAGCATAGGTGATGAAAAACTTTCCAATACGACCAGAATACTGTAACAAATCTTCACCGTTTAATATGTTAAAGGATTATGGTAAATTAAAATAATTGGAGAACGCATAGCACATTTGAAAACTCAATTTCATTAAAGCAATTACCATCTATAGTCGGACAAATAACCGAATTCTTTTGTGCAGCACTGTATATGATCTATAGATTTGTATATATACTACATAATACACTGAAATTTAGTTCAGTTAGGAAACGCATAAGTTGAAAATTTCCCTTCAACAATTCACGCCCATGAATGTACTCGAATTCGTTGGTGCAGCTCTGTATATTATATATTGAATTTATATACACGCCACTTAATATGGAAAAAATAGATAAATTTAAAAATGCATACCACAATTGAGAAGGCACTTCTAGCAGTCATCTCTAATATGCAGTACTGTAACCGAATTATTTTGTGCATAAATGAACGGTAAATGCTATGCATAACCTATTCTATATTAAATACCTTGTAATATACTTTAGTGATGTATATCATTTTCAATATATTTGAAAATATGTCACTTCATTAAAATACACTGAAAACAATTTTTCTCCGTAAACCAGATTGTAGTGCAATTCTTTTGAGTGCAACTATAAACTAACTATAAATGCTACGCACCTCATTTTTAATACCAAACATTCCATGGTAAACTTCAATAACATATATAAATTACGTAACATATAAATAAGTATATTTACCCGAGTTATAGCGCGGACAAACAGCCAGACATATCGAATTCATAAATACATTTGAAATTAGATGGAGAGTGTATAAAGTAGAAATGACTGACTTATTTCAAATCGTATTGGTCACTATATTCGGCCAAAGTCTCAATCGTTTTGTGCTGCATCAAAAAATAGGAAACCAATACAATAGAAAACAAAGTTGAATAAAAATCGATAAAAATATCAATATTCGGAAACTGCAAGAATGTTCAATGGCATAAATCTTTTTAACCCGCCAGCACACGCACTGGGATATAATCTACCCCAGCTCACAACTATTACTTAAAAATGTGCGAAAATCGTTCATGAACATTCTGAGCTTTATAGCACCTTTCAAGCTGAAAGATATCAAGATGTGGCCAAACAGAATTTACTTCCAGTTGTCGATTTTCCATTCTTCTGTTAAAAAAATGTCACGTGGGAGGAAATTTACCCCACGCGTGTTATAACGTAACCCATAATGATAGGAAAATGTTAATGCAAATAATAATATAATTGTTCTTTTAAACGTTAACAACTCTTTCACATGTAGTTTCTATATATCAGTTTTATATATTTTTTGTATTTTCATGGCTGAATTTGGATTGTGAAAGCTTCGTATGTAATGATATGCAGAAAAAAATCTTAATGCTAGATTTCTGTTTTTCTTTGATTTAAGTATAAAAGAACTTCTTATTTTAAGTTAAATTATGTTCTTTACTGATTTACAGTTTATTTCAAAATATAAATTTTTGGGTATAATAAAACCCGGTGGGGGGGAGGGGTAAATTGACACAAGAAAACCCATTGGGGTAAAACTTATCCCGCGCGTGTAGTAACGTAATGGAAAGGGGCGAATACATTCTATATAGAGAAATTATGTAATTCCGTGAACCTTTTCATATACAAAGAGAAAGACAGAATTTTGTGAAACCAAAAACGAAGTTTAATATAAGCTGAAAATTCTCAAGTTGCTTTTAAGAAAGTTTTGTCACCATAAAAGATATTTCAATTTTATGTAGACATAAAAAAATAAAATGCTAGTCTGTTGCATTCGTAACTTTTGCAACTGTTCTATTTGCCTTTAATTTAAATGTATAGTTACTAAAAAGTGACTTTTTTATGAGGTGTTAGGGCTTCTCTTCGGTTGCTTTTGCCACCTAAGGAACTAATGGTATCTTTTACCATTTTAAATAACTTTTTATTCATTTATTTTAAAAAGAAGTTTAACTCGTTTATTTTATTTTTTATAATCTTAAATTTCTTTTAAATTTATCTTTTTATACTTTCACTCATGCAGTTTTTACTACAATTTAACTAATTTTCTTTAATGGCTCTCTTTGTGTCTCTGCAAGTGGTTTACACGTCGCCAGGATGTAAAGTTGCTCTGCAACTAGGAAGTCAGCTGACATTGTTCAGCAGTGCTCAGCAAAGCTAGTAATGTTTCTAGTAAACTTCAATATGAACAAAATAAAGAAAATATATTATTTTCTTAAGTCCAGTAGCTTAATGTTCAGTGCCTCACGCTAACACGCTACTGGTCCAGAGTTCGACGCCGGACTGGACTAGATTCACTGAACCTTTCGTCCATTTATGGTCGATAAAATGAGTACCAAGATTACTTCGAAATTAAACACTGGGTATCCCATATTAGGTTGACCACCTGACAAGGACATATGAATTTTAGTACCCCATGGTCTAGAAAATAGGTGCTATACGCCAAGATCCCTAGGGATTATATTATCACACAGTTCAGTTTCTTATCCCTTTTCGTTCAAAAATATAATGTCAACATAGAATTTGTTGCTGGAAAATTATACGAGAAGCTATTCAGATTTACAGCTCCACAGAAGTTCTAGTTGAACACCGCGTTCCAGCCACTGAGCTATATATATATATATATATATATATAACAAAAGATTCGAGTCAGTAGTCAGAAGCTTGCAAACCAAATAAAGATTCCAAGGCAGAGGGAAAAATTAGGCTACGTTTTCAATGTTAGCATTAGTGTTCTCATTTACTATTATCCCTATTTATGATTCTATTTCAACTATGCTTATTTAATTAATTAATGATTCTTTATTAATGTAAGTCTATACCATAAACAGCATGTTTTACCATGAATGCAAACTAAAAGTATTGTCACTGTATAATTCCAGCTCATGTTGAATAATTGGAAGACAGATCTCCTATTATATGTGGAGCTCAGTGGTTCCAATTACATAGAATCACAGTTCTTACAGCAAAACAAATAATTATTTTTTAAATAAAAATAAGCTTCATGTAAGATTATTTTGTAGAATACTCAGCTTGAACTCCTTGTCTGACATTGTCCGATTATTTTACACAATTACTGAAAGAAAATCTACGAATTAAGCTATATTTTAATAAAATAAATCGTGACAAATATTGAAAAAATGAAATGACATCACAATACAAATCTCTTTGAACATTATTGTCCTACCATATACGAGGGTAGTTCTCCGTCTGACACAGAGATTGAACAATTATGACCAAACGACAGTGATGTTTGCAAAGTATGATCCTTTATATGACATGCTGCCGAGTTTCAGATGAGTTTATTGGTTATTGCTTGGCGATAAAGTAAATAAACAAGTTTTGACATTTTTTAAAAATGGAAAAAATTTAAATTCGAACTGTCAAAAAATACTTTGTTAAAAAAAGGTTTAACCCCTCCCCCCCCCTCCCCGATATACAAAAAGAGTTACATTCCACCTTAAAAGATTCTTGTCCTTCATATTCGACTATAAAAAAGTGGACTGCTGAATTTAAACATGGTAGGACATCCATTCACCATGATGAACGCTCAGGACGCCCCAAAACCGCTTCAACTGACAAAATCGTCTCAAAAATCACATTGCCGCATTGAATGATCGCCAATTGAAGATACGGTAACGTGCTGACATTGCAAACATCTCGACAGACCGTCTCCAACACAATTTACACGATGTTTTCGGTATGAAAAAGCTTCCCGCTCAATGCGTTCCACGTTTGTTGAAAGTCGACCAAAAACGCCAAAGAATGTACATTTCTCAAGAATATTCTGAAATGTATTGTGTTGCAAGTTGAAAAATAAAATGAAATATTGTCAAAAATCTTGTATTTTCTTTGTCAAGCCGAGAACTTTTCGAACCACCCTCATACAGGCTGCACACACGAGTGTGTTGTAAATGTATTTAGCTGCAAGGTGAGTACATTGAAAAATAATATGAGATCATTTAAAAAATCTTGTGGTTTCCCTGTCAGGCCGAGAACTTATCAAACCACACTCGTATTACTACCATGTATTATTCACTAATAATTTAAACTCAAATTCATTTTCTAAAGCATCAGCATGAGACTTATTTTCAATATAAAATAAAATAATATAAATTAAGTAATACCAGAAAATTTTGAAAAAACTATAATTTAAAATATTTTTTCTTATTAATAAATAATTATTTGGTTACAAAATTAGAAATTTTTTTATACAATATCTAGTCAAGTTATGTAATACATAATCAATTTGAAAAACTCTCTCAGTTGCTTAATATGAAACTAAATATATTCTAGAGTAGCAAAACATTCACTATAAGATTGTTTTTCTCCAGTATCATCAATCATTATAGTTTTCTTCAACATAAAACTGGCCTTTTCTTTTTGTACGATATTTACTTTTTCCGCAAAGTAAACAAAAACGGAAATCGAAGTATCTTAAAACATGAGTAGTTACATAAATAAATATATATATAGTTAAAAGTATTGGATTTTGACCTACCCCGTTAAAAAACGTAGAATATTTAGAAAGTAACATACATTTTTAAACGTAGATATTAGCTTTATTTTATCATGTGATTCAATTTAACACTGAGAAATTGTAAATAGAAGATAAGTTCTTGCGTAATGGAATAGTACACAGCAACTAAGTTAAACTAAAAACAGATAAATGCACTTCTAGTGCCGGAAAATGTTGTAAATTCGTAATTTTCAAAGCATCATAAATCGGTAATTTTTGTCGAAAAAAAGGAATTATTTTTGTTTCACCTGTTAGTGCATGGAAAATTGTTTTCTAAATATATTCACAAAAATTATAAATATAACTAAAGTATCATAACCCTGTTATTTCGGACATGAAAGAATGGAATTTTTACCGTTTTACTTGTTAGATTACGGGGAATTTTTATCTAAATATAACCAAGGAAACTCAGTCACCACATAAATATTTAAACTTTGTAACTGTTACAAAATAAATTATTTTCTTGGTTTGTAATTAAATGAAGAACAAAATTTTAAACATTTTGCAGTTCGAGGTATACAGCTAAAATTAGAAATTTAGGAATTAACTATTAGATAACGATAAGAAGTGACACCTAATATATAAATACATTTTGAGATATCTACCTGTGCGCATAATATGCATGTATATAATATTAAAATTTAATTACACGACGACAGAATGGGTATGCAGCGTGAGATTCTAGGGAGTACTTCCACAGTCACACAGTAATATGTTACATTGGGGAAGATATAGCCTCCTCATAGTCGAATTACCTTAAGAGGGGAACGCACTATGGGATAACTTTTGTATTTTTATAACATGCAGGCTTTTATATTGGGACACAGTTACTTAATGTGGCAAGACCATAATTTTATAAGCGTTACTGTTTTCACCAATGACAATTTTCGTTCCTTACACTTATATGACTGTATCTGGATGGGAACACATAGTCCAACTCTAGGTTATCTTTATTATGCACTTGTTGTTTAACGTATTTTTCTTTTAGTACTCATTTTTAAAAATATTTTTGCTGATGAGTGTCATTTTGCCATTTTGTCATGCATCAGTTGGCGTAACATGTCCCTGAGGGAGACCTTGTTCCATTAAACCCCACCCATTCATCTATCCGTAATCCAATTCCACCATCCATGAAAGTGACATAACGGCGCGTCGTATTCCGTGCAACTAGGTATAGGTTGAAATTGGTATGCGCACATACTATCAGTCCAAATATTTGCATAACTACAAAACTGGAAACATTTGGCCGGATTCGTGAATTTCTATACACCATTACATGGATCACAACATACCGTTACCCTCTAAGCATCATTCCATTATAACTCTATACTCCCAGACCTAACATGTGAAATATCGGTATTGTCGTCTCAATGTTCGCTATCGCAGTTGTTCGCTATCGGAATCTATTGGAATCAGACTCTACTTACTCACTGAGACATACTATGTTTTTATAATATTTTTTATTGTATATTAACTGTAATTAAAAATGTACGGTAAGAATAAAAAAATGTAATCATGCAACAATTTCAGAAATTTTACATCGTACAGAAAGAATATTGAAATTGAAAAATCAAGATAAACATATTTCTCATACTCACACACACAGGTTTAGTAATTAAAATAAAATATAACGATATTATATTGCGAAATATGCATGAACATATGAAAAAAGTAATTTAACACTAAAATCTCTATATAGTGAAACTTATAAAGATGCATTCAGTTATTTTGTAATTTAAAAATAACATATGAATATTCATTTAGATGCAAAATTTGAAATTTTGTTTCAGTTAATCAATTTGAAAAACTGTTTCGCTTATTTAATATGCAACTAAGTGCTCTAGAGTAATAAACATTCACTAAAAGATTGTTTTCCATTAGTTATCATCAATCATTATTCTTTTCTCCAAACAGAAATAATTACCATTTTCTTTTTTACGATGTTTACATTTCCTTCAAATGTAAACGAATTTGGAAATAGAAGTATCTTAAAACATGGATTGTTAAATAAATAACTGTAGATTGTTAAAGAAAAAATTGATTTAAGATACAAAGTTTAAACAAAATGTATACATCAGAATTAACGGAAAATTTTGAAAGAAAAATATGCGTTTATTTCATATCATATTTCTAGATAAATTTGGGATATTACAGTAACTCTCAAAAGTATAGGCACACAGTAAAATATGATATTAAAATTGAAAAAAAAAAACTACATATGTAACAATTTATCAATGAAAGCTCAAAATGTAATTGAAATGAAATACAGAACAGATATTAGAAAAGTTACATCAGCAATATTTATTTCAAAAAATACGTCCTTCTTGATTATTATTAATGAAACACTGCTTCAAAAGTTTAGGCACGTTATGCAAATGCTAAGAAATGCTGGATTAGTTTCAACCAATCAACCATTCCAACCAATCCATTGTTTTACCTGAACAGTATGACAATAAATATTCAATGTATCTCGGTTTTATAAGATGCCAAAAGCTTTGAAATTCACAAAAAAGGAAGTTTTGAACATTTTTCATTTGAAATCGAAAAAAAAAGCTCAGTATTGAAATTTCTAGAATTTTAAATCATTCAAAGCGAGTAATTTGCCAAGTACTTGATAATAATCAGCTTGATTGTTGTTCAAAATTATAATTTTCACCGAAAACCAAGATGTGGGCGGGCATATTTAACAAGTTTTCAGACTTATCGAAAAATTGGAAGTTTTCTGTCAAAACAATTTTTTTTTCATAAGGAAAATTAAAAATAATCTTGGTGTCAATGTCTCAAAGTTCACGAAACATAGATGCATAACAGACTGCACGAATATTAACAAAAAAAAAAAAAACGCATTGGAAGCCGCGCCTAAAATCACACCATACACAGACCAGAATGGATTGGGCTTGAAAGTACACGTCGTACGGGGGCAAGTGGCTCACCGTAGTATTCAATGAAAAAAAAAGTGGAATCTGGAGGGTTCTAACGGCTGGAATTGCTATTGACATGCCTTCAGGAAACAGAAACGTACTTTCTAAAGTTGACGACAGAGCAGTAAGTCTCTGATGGTTTAGTTGGCGATTGACTTTAATGGTAGTAGTAGGAAAAGGACAGTTCTGCCTCAGGTGCTGGAGGTGTGGAGCGAAATTGTTCTCTTAGAGTACGATGGTAAAATTCAAACTTGAAATCTAGGGTGGGGTGAAAGGGTGTGCTATACGAGAGGGGTTTTTAGGAGGGGGCAGCATGTTATAGTAGAGGAGGTATTTTGGGGGGCTAAATTAACAAAATTTTTAAATGTCTTATAGTATGAGGTATCGGTTATGGTAGAGTCCGACCACTACCCCATCCCCAACATCCCCCGCTGCCCCCCCCCATTTTTTTAATTTCAGGGGAGAGAAAGTTCAATGTGGTGTCGCCCTCTATCGTAAGGTCTAATAGTTATGGAATTCAAAAATGATTGTTTCTTCAAAAGAATTTTGTTATAGCATACTATAAAATAAAATATTTTAAAGTATCTTACCAAACTGCATACATAGGAATCTGAAATACAAATTTAAGTTATATCACTAAATAAGTAATTTTAAAATGTGTTACCATACTGCTCGCAAAGGAATATGAAATTTAAGTTAAAGCATACCACTAAATAAATAATTTTAAAGTTTCTTACCAAACTGCTTACAATGGAAATATTTAGTTATAGCATAGCACTTAATAAATATTCTAAAGTGACACATGTAAATAATTATAGTTATAAACCGACATATGGGCAGATAGACAGATAGGCAGACAGACAGACACACAGAGAACTATTTGTTACGTACACACACAAGCATGCATATACGAAGTGAGCTAATTGTAATAAAATACATGACGTGCATACTTCTTAAAACATAAAAAACATTTTTTTTTAAATTATTAGCTTTTAACAAACATTTAAATGAAGAGGGGTTCGAACCTGACAAAATTATCTCATGATGTGTTGATTTGTAGTAGGTTTAAACGAACACACCATGAGGCCATGTTTCTCAGACAAGATTTAAGATATTTTAGAATCCGTGTCACGTGATTGAACATATTGGATTATTACTATACAGTACTAATGATATTATAAATTTTGAGAAATAATTTAAGGTTTACGATAAACTTTAATGTTTAAACTTACAAACACATTGGAATGTATTTATAACTTTGTAAAAGGTTGGTTTTATAAACTTGTAAAAGCAAAGCGTATACAAGAGATTCTGTAACATAAATTGTAAATTATACTGTATAATAAAGCAAATTTTAACTTACCAAGTGGGGTTTAAGGATACTGTAATAGAATTGTTAATTATAAACTTTAAAAAGGAAAGTTTAACTTACCATTAAATTTATAGTCGGATTCGAACTGTCAACCTTTCGGCTAGCATTCAAATGCGTTCCCAGTTGCGCTACGAAGGCTCCATACAATTAATATAAATAATTAATTCCAATATTTTCTTTAAAAAATTTTTTAAAAAATGTATAAGTTAATAAAACAGGATATGACGACATTTGTAGAATAACATCCTGTTTTACAACGATAAGAATAGCAATATATGAATCTTGTACACCATAATGAATTTACTGTTTTATTTAAGGATACTGTAATAGAATTTTTAATTAAACACTTTAAAAAGGAAATTTTAACTTACCATTATGTTTATCGTCGGATTCGAACTGTCAACCTTTTGTCTAGCATTCAAATGCGCTCCCAGTTACGCTACGAAGGCACCATACAATTAATATAAATAATGAAACCTAATGTTACTTCTTTTAAAGATTTTTAAAAATTTATAAGTTAATAAAACAGGATATGACGACATTTGTAGAATAACATCCTGTTTTGAAACGATAAGAATAGTAGTATAAGACTCTTGTACACATAATAAAATTACTGTTTAAAGTTCTGTAGCCTGACTTAGACGATTGTTCTTTTAATTACCTAAAACCTTGCTGCATATTTGTTTGATCACCTGTGTGTTTACCCTGCTTTTTGGATACTTCTAAACCTGAAAATGACTACTTCGCTTAACACATCTTATGACATTTAAAAATCAGCGAGTTTAGTAGAATATTTCAGTATTTTGACGTTTTTACCTCATACCATTGGGACTTAGGTGAGGATACGATTGACGAAGTGCAAATGAATAAGGAATGTGTTCACATACGTTCACATTCAGAAATATAAAGAATTTGAGAATATTGGTAAACTGTTCCCTACAAATGAATGAATTACAATATTGTGCCCAACCTTTGATAAATTTGAAACGAAAATGGCTAAACAAGCTATTCTTATCGTTGTAAAACAGGATGTCATTCTACAAATGTCGTCATATCCTTTTTTATTAACTTATATATTTTTTTAAAAATCTTTAAAAGAAGTAACATTAGGTTTCATTATTTATATTAATTGTACGGTGCCTTCGTTGCGTAACTGGGAGCGCATTTGAATGCTAGCTAAAAGGTTGACAGTTCGAATCCGACCATAAACATAATGGTAAGTTAAACTTTCCTTTTTAAAGTGCATAATTAAAAATTCTATTACAGTATCCTGAAATTAAACAGCGAATTCATTATGGTGTACAAGATTCTTATATTGCCATTCTTATCGTTGTAAAACAGGATTTTATTCTACAAATGTCGTCATATCCTGTTTTATTAACTTATACATTTTTTAAAAAACTTTAAAAGAAAATATTAGGTTTCATTATTTATATTAATTGTATGGAGCCTTCGTAACGCAACTGGGAACGCATTTGAATGCTAGCCAAAAGGTTGACATTTCGAATCCGATCATAAACATAATGATAAGTTAAACTTTCCTTTTTAAAGTGTATAATTAAAAATTCTATTACAGTATCCTTAAACCTCACTTGGTAAGTTAAAATTTGCTTTATTATACAGTATAATTTACAATTTATGTTACAGAATCTCTTGTATACGCTTTGCTTTTACAAGTTTATAAAACCAACCTTTTACAAGGTTATAAATACATTCCAATGTGTTTGTAAGTTTAAACATTAAAGTTTATCGTAAACCTTAAATTATTTTTCAAAATTTATAATATCATTAGTACTGTATAGTAATAATCCAATATGTTCAATCACGTGACACCGTTTCTTAAATATCTTAAATCTCGTCTAAGAAACATGGCCTCATGGTGTGTTCGTTTAAACCTACTACAAATCAACACTTAATGAGATCATTTTGCAGGTTCGAACCCCTCTTTTTTTAAATGTTTGTTAAAAGCTAATAGTTAAAAAAACTACGCTATTTCAAAGTGAAAGTTGTAGTCGAAATCTAATATTTTCTTAATTTCTTACTTTCTGTGAATAAAAATATGTTTTAAGAAGTATGCACGTCATGTATTTTATTACAATTAGTTCACTTCGTATATGCATGCTTGTGTGTGTACGTAACAAACAGTTTTCTGTGTGTCTGTCTGTCTGCCTGCCTGCCTATCTGCCCATATGTCGGTTTATAACTATAATTATTTACATATGTTACTTTAAAATTTTTATTAAGTGCTATGCTATAACTAAATATTTCCATTTTAAGTAGTTTGGTAAGGAACTTTAAAATTATTTTATTTAGCGGTATGCTATAACTTAAATTTCATATTCCTTTGCGAGCAGTATGATAACACATTTTAAAATTACTTATTTAGTGATATAACTTAAATTTGTGTTTTAGATTCCTATGTATGCAGTTTGGTGAAGTAATATTTTATTTTAAACTATGCTATAACAAAATTCTTTTGAAGAAACAGACATTTTTCAATTCCATAGCTATTAGATCTTACGATAGAGGGCGACACTACGTTGATCTTTCTCTCCCCTAAATTAAAAAAATGGGGGAGAGGGTGGCATGAAGAGGAAAGGATAGTGGTCGGTCTCTACCATAACCGATACCTCATACTATAAGACATTTAAAAATTCTATTAATTTAGCCCCTCCAAAATATCCCCCTGTACTATAACATGCTACCCCCTCCTAAAACTCCCTTTCCTGTAGCACAACCTTTCACCCCACCCTAGATTTCAAGTTTGAATTTTACCATCGTACTCTAAGAGAACAATTTCCCTCCATACATCCACCACCTTAGGCAGAACCCTCCTTTTCCTACTACTAATGGTCAAACTACTCTGGCATTTATCCATAAGAAACAAATTTCAACACAGTATCAAGAGACACTAGAACAGCATCTACTTTCATTTGGTGAAATATAAGGCGGTCCTGATTCGAGATTTTAGCACGACAATACTTTAATCCATAGCTGACATTATACAAAACAGTGGTTTTCCAGTGGGCAACAGTAGTTTGGACAAATTTTAACGCTTTAAGATGGAAAGCTTTAAGTTTAGATTTAAACCCAATTGCGAACATTTGGGATATCTTATCCCGTGAAGCATTCAAGAATGGAAATCAATATGACTCTATAAATGAACAAAAAGTGACCAATGAAAAATAATGGTATTCTCTATTTGACTTCTTCTTAAGTTCCTTCGTGGCAGAAGATTCTGGGTCCGCTATGTAAGTATATTTTCTACACCTCGCCCGGTTAATGCGGATTAACCGCGAGGCTTGAAATTAGGTCCGTCGTTTAATGCGTAATGTCGGGAGTTTCTTCAGTATGCTTCCTTCTTCCACTTCCAAATATTACTGGTAGTTGGCACTGCGTTGTTGCAAATTGTTAGAATTCTCGAACTAATGCATAAATTAGATCAACATTACTCATATTTTATCATATCGAAGCTCGTTATACTTAATGTCCGCTGTGCATCTGTGAGATACACCTGAAATAAATTTATTAAGCCACTATACCTATACATTTATCATTGTATGGAGATAATACGTCATTAAAGGCCGATTTAAATACCATTCAATATATAGAAAAATATTCTAAAATTGGAACAAATTTCACCTTTGTGTGTCATACTTTTGATATCTATTTTCTCTGAAACATCTGTTTTGGTCCCTTACTTAGAAAATTATGCAGTTTTCCGTCTATTTTCTTATTAGTGAGATTAACATATGGTACTGGTTTATAGGATTTCTTGTCTTTAAGTCTATTGATTTTCCCTTAAATACATCTTTCTTTTTGTTCTTTCTGAATTATCTGGTAAATGTTAACCAAACGCAAAAATTCATTCAAATCTCTGTTATCTAAAACCCGTGACAATTCACTGTATAAGTCCCTAACTTTCCTGGTCAAAAGATCAATCAGTTTAAACTTGCTTCTAATATATGCCTTCAGGGCAATACTGTCTAACTTATATCCGACCTCAGAAACTTTCTCCTGAATTACTTTATTACGATTCCTCAAAAATGTGGGGACACATTTTTGGTCAGTTTAAACTTGCCGGCCAAGGCTGCCTTAATTCTCACTTCTAGAAGATTTGAGGGTGAGGAACTCTCTACTACCAAGAGGTCGAGAAATAGAGTAGAAAAATTATCGTGTACCTATCTCTAAGATCGGACGCGAACGTTTGCGTATTGAAAATGCAATGTTATTTGTAACATTATTACAGTATGTAAGTGCAGTGCTAACTATCGGTGATATTTTGAATTAAAACTAGGAAACATAGCAAAATGATTTCTGATTTCTCTCGTTCCACTCCTGATATAATAACTTTATCAGGTGTCACATGTTATATATACAGGGTGGTCCTAAAATATATGTCAAAAATGTAAAGGCAGGTAGAGGGGACCTAAATAAGCATATTTCGGATAGGAATGTGGGTGTGGAAATCCAGCGTTCAGGCAGTAGAAGGCGCTGCTGATTTCGGCGGATGAAAGCGTTTCGCTGTCTTGAATCGTCGTTCCCCGCACGATTCAAGCAACGTGCATCGTTACACCAATGCGGGGGTTGTCGACATGCATTTCATGTGTGGGGCTGCGCAAGGAAATGGAGCGGCTGCTCAAAGGATGCTCACGTTCAACGACTTTCGAGCTTGTCGAAGGACTATACTCTACTGCGCATAATACTTCTTCTTTTACTGCTGGAATTCTGCGATATCTTCCAGTGCTCGTATCACGCCTGGAAGCATAAAACGATCCACTCGCGCACAACTCCGGATGAAGACGCTCAATCGTTCGGCGATTCGGCAGATTCCTACCCGGAAATCGTTCCATGTACATCCTTTGAGCATCTTCTTGCGGAGCCTCTACATGAAATGCATGTCGGCAAGTTCCGCATTGGCTTAGCGATGCCTGTTGCTCGAAAACCGTGCGGGGAAAGACGATTAAACACAGTGAAACGTTTTCCTTCGCCGAACTCAATAGCGCCCTCTACTGCCTTAACGCGGCATTTCCGAACCCACATACCTATACGAAATATGCTTATTTAGGTCCCCTCTACCTACATTTACAATTTTGACATATATTTTAGGACCACGCTGTACATATAAATTGGATCAACGTTCCTGAGCTTTTAACGCTTGGAGGTCGCTAGACTTAAATTCACACGGAAGGTCATTATGCATGTGTGAGATGCCCTTACGAAATCAATTTATTCGTCAGAAATATTGATGCATTTCGCATTGAATCTATAGAAAAATTGTATATGATATTTTAAGTACATTTATTTAAGAAACAAAATTCTGAATGAAAATCTATGTTTTTGAGAGATTTGGATTCGGCGTTATTGTTTGTACGTTATTTTTAAAGTAAAAGATCAAGTGTTCGATTCCTGTTATTTCGTTTTTAAAAATGAAAAATGACATGTATAATTCAAAATGTAATTAAAAACTCATAAGGTCTAATTATTTAAAATACATTTATTAAAATGAAAGTTCAATAATTCAATTCAGTAAACCTCATTCAAAACATTGCCTGTTACAATATAAAGATGACTGCATTACGTAGATCAATGTTCGACTGCAAAATGCAACTGTTGCCATTGGCTGTATGACAAACATTTTTCATTATCGGTCACAGTTAAGGTTTATTTCTTGTGTTTAAGAATGCATGTGTGACGTCACAGCCCGCATGGTTTTCAGTCAAAACAGGAAAGAACGTATTCTAACATGAATGTATGACGTCATGAACCACGTGTTCAGTAAAAATAAAAATAAAAATATAATTTAACAAATTAGAATAACCATTTGAAAAACTTTCCAAAAGCTTAAAAAAACAAAACAAAAACAAAACAAAAAAAACGTACTTTCTTGTTATAGTGGCCCCACAATTATGATTATACCAAGATTGCAGTTATAATTTCACCAAGATATAGCAAATCTTATATATGCATCCTATGTACGCATATATACACTGCTCAAAACAATTAAAGGATATTTGAAGTTTTATATAAAATAAAGATATAAACGAAATTTGTTTTGCCGAAAATAGAAGAAGAGAATCACAAATGCAAATTTTTATGGTTTTCAAACTGTGGAGTATGCAAATTTTGAGTTCGACGTCAAAAACGTCGCTTCAGCGGCAGCGAATGAAATTTGACTTTCAACTGGATAAAAGAGAATGAAGACAAGGATGATCGGCATTCAGTGATTGCTTTGTTTCGAAGAGTACGATGTCTCAGCGAAGTCATTTGACAGATTCAGAAGCATGGAGAATTGTTGGTAGGTTAGAAGGGGGCCAAACTCAAGCCGAAGTAGCGCAAGCCATTGGAGTGTCACAAAGTGTCATTTCCAGGATCTGGAACCATTTTTTGGAGAGTGGATGTGCAGGCCGAAGACCAGGG
This sequence comes from Maratus michaelseni, assembly GCA_963931845.1. NCBI lineage: Eukaryota > Metazoa > Arthropoda > Arachnida > Araneae > Salticidae > Maratus > Maratus michaelseni. The sequence continues at coordinate 369,625,442 of OZ007592.1, read as the reverse complement.
CAAGGTCGTAGACGGGCAACAACGCCCAATGAAGATCGGTATTTAGCGTTAACAGCTCGGAGACACCGAAACGTGAACGCTACTCTTCTCCAACAACAGCTTCGCTCGGCTACAGGCACCACGATTTCAACTCAGACTGTCCGAAACCGGCTCCATGCTGTAGGTCTGTATGCTCGCCGACCGATGGTATGTGTTAGATTAACATCAAGGCATCGTCGCGACCGCAGGGAGTGGGCAACCGAGCATGTCAACTGGAGGAGAAATGAATGGAGCAATATTCTGTTTTCTGACGAGTCCCGTTTTTCTGTGCATCCGGATAATAGGCGTATTTTCATCTGGAGGGACCGTGGCAGTAGGAATAATCCTGCGTTCGTGCACGAAAGTGTCAGATTTGGCGGTGGAGGAGTGTTGGTGTATGGTGGCATCTCCATTGACGGGCGCACTGACCTCTGCATCATTCGAGATAGAGCTCTGACTAGTCGCCGATATAGGGATGAGATCCCCAGACCTATTGTAGTCCTTTACGCTGCAGCAATCGGAGATAACTTCATTTTAATGGACGATGACTGCAGGCCACATCGTGCAAACCTGGTGGAAGATTTCCTTTTCGAGGAACACTGTTAAAACTACAGGTGACACATGGCACCTCCAAGGGGTGAACAGCTTGTCTGACTGGTGACACCCCTTGGGGAAGCAAAACGGCACCCTTAACTAGGGTGAAAGGATGGCACCCCTAACCTAGGGTGCCCCAGGAGGTGAAAGGATGGCACCCTAAGGGAGAATAATGGCACCCCTAACCTAGGGTGCCCCAGGAGGTGAAAGGATGGCACCCTAAGGGAGAATAACGGCACCCCTAACCTAGGGTGCCCCAGGAGGTGAAAGGATGGCACCTTAAGGGAGAATAACGGCACCCCTAATCTAGGCTGCCCCAGGGAGTGAAAGGATGGCACCCCAAGGGAGAATAATGGCACCCCTATTCCAGGGTGCCCCAGGAGGTGAAAGGATGGCACCACAAGGGAGAATAATGGCACCCCCAATCATGGGTGCCTCAGGAGGAGAAAAGCTGGTACCTCAGGGGAGAATAATGGCACCCTTTATCCAGGGTACCCCCAGGGGTGAAATGAGTGCTCCTTTATTCCAGGGTGATCCAGGGGGTGAAAGGACAGCAACTCTGGGAAGAATAATGGCACCCCCCCCCCCTTGTCTAGCAATTGCAATGGTTTGAATCATGAAATACAAGGTGTTAACCAATTTTCAAATTTAATTCAGTAGAGAAAATGATCAGGATCACTCAATATTGTAATTTAACGCATTTGACCACTTTTGAGTCTCTCTCTTTTTTTTAATGATTGATGGAATATCATATTTTTAAACTCATTTTATGTAAAAATTACCAGCTGTGCAAAAAAACTGTAACATATTTCTGTAACTATAAGAGAGATAATGCAAATTACAAAAATAATCATAGAAATGCAGAGAATTTTAACACTTTCATCTACATGGAGAGTATTTTAAGAAAAATTCAATTTTAACTTTTGTACAGTCCCTGTATTCTAAAATGTCTTATCACAAAAGTAATCACTATTACACCTTAGTCATACCCAAAAGGTTTTGCTTGAATACCTCCAAAAATCATAGAGTTAAAGTCAAATATTGTGACTTATTTAACTTTGCCACACACTTGGAAGATTGATCTCTGATTTCATGTTTGGAACTTCTTGGCAAAATGAAATAAGTCACGATTTTTGACTCTCTATAACTCTGATTTTTGGATCAAACTTTTTTAGGTATGAATAAGAATGGAACAGAACTTATTTTTGTGATTGGGCATTTTTTGATACAGGAACAGTACAAAAATTTGTATTTTTCTCCCCCAAAATGAGAAAAAGTACAATTGGAATTTTTCTAAATTATCTACCTTCTTATGAATATTTTTGCAATTTATCTATCTCTTATAATTTCAGAAATAAACAGTGTTACTACCTTTTTTGACACCCAGTATGTTGCTTGACATATATTTTCATTATTTTATATATAGGGCAGCTGAAAAGTATAGGCACACAAAAAAATGCTATATCCTGAAAAATATAGGCTATATTTTAATGCAACAAAACAAAAATATAATAAATAACTATATTTTGATAAATTGTTCACCATTCATTTTTACAAGTTTACAAGTTTTTTTTTTTTTTTTTAAACGAAGGATCACATAATTTACAGTGTGCTGCAGGTAACTCTGATTTAAATCGTCCCATGCCTTGATAATTCCGTACTACATACCATGCAAACTGGAGATTTTTTTTGCTCTTTAACGTTTCTACAGAAGTCGAGTGGGTTAAGATCTGATTGTTCGAAGGATCGAAGGCAATACATCCATTGTTAAATATCCACAGAGATGGGTGTTGAAGGCCAATGTTGTTTTTGTTCCATGTGAAGACCCTAATTCTACTGAAAGATTCCATTAGGATTATATTGCGTCCATGAGGCCAACACATCGTCTTGCTACATTTTAGCATTAATCTTTACAGTTTTTATCGATAAAAATTAAAAAGGTGTTTTTCCGTGATGGTAAGTCTTGCCCAAACTATTAATCCTTTGAAAAAAATGCCATAGTGTGATTTATTTTTTTTTTTGTATTGAACATTGGACATAACAATTGCTGATTGATGATTTTTATGGTTGTGTACCTTCCCGATGGTTAAGAATTTCTTGTAATAGAAAAATTTAAATAAGCATGATTTCTCAGATTTTAGTTGTGAAATATCAATGTCAAATAACGCACCCATCCCATACTACTTTGTATGTATTTCTACTTTTAAAAAAATGTAAAACACAAATTAGAGATGAATATACATAATAAATGCTGTAACTTTTAAATTCGTATAAAAATTTTCCAGAAAGTTAGCCATCAAGCTATGAAATGACCTATAGAAAATAAGATAATTTTATAGTTGTGGTAAAATCAGTTAATAATAAAAGTTAATTTTTATGTGTTGAAGGCAACGGGGGAGGGGATTTACATATTAAACACTTTATCTTACTAAAACCAAATAAAAACTGGCTTTCTATAAGTATGAAACCTGATTAAACTACAATATTTGGATTCCTGAAAAACTTAATACTTTTATATGCATACAGAACAGATAATCAAGCAATTATGTCCACAGAGAGAAAATTTGAACTTTTAGATACAACCAAGGATAAGCCTAGTTAAAAAAAAAAAAATTGCAGAGACTAACAGTACATCAGAAAAAAAAAATTAGCAAATAAATGAATCTTTGGTTACCAATTATGGTGTAGTATTTAAAAACATTCACAAATCATACATGCTTTTTTTTTCTGGTGGGGGGGGGGAGGGGGAGGAAGGAAGCACAAACATTTTTGCTCTTGAAGTGTATGCTGCAGGGGGCAAAATGTATGTTAAAATACAAATGAAAGCATTTGTTAAATAAAAATTAAAATAAAAGATAGCTAGGCATGAAAAATTGACAACTAGGCATAATTTTGTGATCATGAAATGCAATAATTTAGTTGCATTTGACGACTAACGACTGCTAATTTCGAACCCTGTATCCACATCAAGACACTTTCTGCCAAATTTTTTGTTTTGACTTATTAAATATGAAACTTTAGTCCACAGGGTAAATATAATGAAATGAATAAAACACTGAATAAAAAAAACCTTTTAGTTAAAATAATATATTTTTATTATAAACACCAAGAATAAATTAGATCATATTAAACAAGGATTTTACACTACGTGGAACTGGTGCCACTGAAAAATTTTTAAAGACATATGTGTCCAAAAATGTTAAAAATTTAAACTGACTTTTGCTGTACCCCACATCAAACAGCCAAAACAAAGTATAATATAATGTGACCGCTTTAATAAAATCTTCAGTTTTTGTGACTAGCTGCTTATCTAAATATATTTCATAGGGTGAGTCGTTGAGAACATTGCTTGACTTGCGGTGAACAATCACAGGCTGGAACACAGAAATTTCTACACCTTCTTCAAGATATAGTGAGGGAAACTTTTCCTGCAGCAGGCATGGCAACACAAGTATAGCAAATGCAAGTTCACTATCTGAAATAATAATAACTTTATTAAGGAAAACACACAACAGACAGTCCAATTAAAGTGTATCACCAAAGCACAGCAAAAACAGATAGATGAACAACAAAAAAAAGATTTAAAATTAAACAAGTTGGAAATTGTACGTCAAACGTGACAAATGAGGTGCGTTTGTACTATAGCTAGTTATATAAATATTCATATCTTGATGGTTTTTAATTCTGTGAAATAAATTATATCGTCTGCAGATTAACTTCTGTCATAAAATAAGTATCTCGGTCGCTTGAGCATTAAACCTCTGAAGCTCCTCTAACAAGAAAGAACCAAATTGTTTTTTTAAGTCAAATTTCTTAATAAATAATTTTATTAATATTTCCTAAAGTTTTGATTCGATTTTCATAAAATTTGAAATGTCTCGACAAAATTCTGCAAAGGCAATATATCTTAAATTTTAAACCATTTGGTTGGGTATTTTTTGCGTTGTTATATGCGGACGGACGGACAGACCAGACGATGACAATAGGTGCTACGCATTTATATAGCACCTAAAAAGAAATTATTCATGGTGTTTACAGTGCTAAAAATTAAAATTCATGACTTGTTTAGCTTACAGACTATCAAAGCCTGACAGCTAATGTGCCTGCAGGTTCCGTATGTATGTATTGCAATAACGCTTGATAGAAATATCAGATTTGCTTTAAATTTTGCATATAGGTTCATTCGAATAAGGCGCTTCACTGATTAGTTTAGGGGGTTCATTGGTTAAAGTATAAAGGGGGAATGGAGGTCTAATCCCCCCCCCTAATTTATTGTTGATTTCTTTATTTTTTGAGGGGCATTATTCTTTGAAATAAGAGTATAATATACAATTAGTGTGAATAGCCTGTTAGCTCAATGCCATCAGTTTAACTGGACACTTTTTTTTTCATAGCCTATTTCCGAACTTCACAAGAACATTATTGTGCTGTCCTCTAAAAAAAACCCATTTTTTTAAATTTTCTCTATAACGTCTAATAAAGAATTTATAAAAATTGAACATGGCCAAATAATTACAGCTTGTTCTGATTAAGATTTTAATGTTGAGCATTAAAAAAAAAACACTTTTCCAAAAAATGCCTTATGTTACCGAAAACAACCTACACCTCAGCTGAAAATGAAGCATTTTATTACATATTAATGATTTAACATAAAAAATAAAATAAAATTTTATGTAGATAATTCTAAAATTCTATTATAAAAAGAAAATCTGTAAAAATTAAGCTATTGTTTTGCCAGAATTCTGCAATTGTTAATTTAAATTATTTTTAAACTAAATAAGCACTCCCTAGTATTTTTAACTTTTTTATTATTCTAATGGTGCATAAAAACATAATAAAACAAAAAAAAATTGACTTTAGCAAAATATTTGGTGCAATACTAGGTTTTTTTTTTTAAGGAAACATTTCAGTGTGGTTTTTTTTTTTAGAGAAGAGCACAGTACATGACCAACTAATGCTTGTCTCTCAGATATTCTTTTTCTGTGTTATTATTAAAAGTTTAAAAATTATTGACATTATTAACCATATTTACAAAATATTATATTTTGCAACAGGGTGTCTATTCCACATCAGCAATGAATTTCCCTAACATTTCCAAGTTTTCCTTACCAATTCAAAAAAACTCCAGGTATAGAGATTCTGTAACATTACACACTCAAAAAATTCGAAGTTGTGAATTTGAGAGTGGAACTTTCACAACTGATTCTGAAGCACAAATTACTGATTTGTTATTTGTTGAACATTTTACATGCTAAACATTTTACAGATATACACTTTTAGCATCAGGTTCTATCCATTTTGTCAAATCAGTATGAAATTCATTATCACATCAGTCACAGTTAAATACAGATTGCTTTGACATACTTTAATAGAAATAATAAATATTTAATAAATTAAGCTAACAAATGTTCAGTTCCCAAACAAAGATAAGTAAGCAGAGTGTAACACCTAATCCATCCTACACCGTTCAGTAGAAAGTTCCAGTGAATCTTGAACTGAAAACCTCTCAGTTACAAAGGAAGACTGAAAGGGGACAGACAAAATTATTTGCACGAGAGGTTGAAATACTCGTTACAGTGCTTATGAAGAGTAAAGTTTGATTTTAATGGTGCTTCAATTTCAAATCCTCAGTTTTATAAGAAACATTTTCCTCTTTTTTTCTTGAAAGTTAAAAAATTTCTAACTTTTTCTCAGAATTTCCAAATTTCCCTGAAATTTGTCCCCCCAAAAAATTTTAGAAATGATAAATTACCCAGACTTTTACAGTCCATATAAATTTCCCTGACTTTTCCAGGTTATCCAGGTGGCTAGACACCTTGTTTGCAATATCTATAAAACTAATCCACTTTAGCACTAATGCATTTAGGGAGGGGAGAGGGAAGATATTTATATAAAATATATTTTTTTGTGAAAATCAATTGAATGAAAGTTGAATTTTCAAAACAAATGCTAACATTGATTTTTAGAGTAGAATGAACAACAATTAAAGTGATCTAAAATGAACATATCAACAGGGGCAATACGTTTTTAAAACAATTGTAGTATGCATATTATGGTAAATTTTGCATGAGAAAATCAAATTGAGTCACATTCCAGATATTTTGTTTAATTAAACTCGTGGATTATTTCCAGAGAATAGGTATTCTAAAATGCTTTTTTTTTTCACCTGTGGGTTACAGGATTATATATTTTATATATCACTCCATAAAGTATTGTCTGGAACAATTAAAGCAGGTCTGATAACACTGAAAATTCCACACCTCAGGGTTGATAAAAATCATGATTCTTTTTTATATATAAAAAAAAATAATATTCGATTTAAAGCAGATTTTTTGTTATATTTCTGTATATATGCCCGAAATTATACATTTTTTCTTTATATATATTTATTAGATCAGGGACTAACTGAATATAAAGTTTTATTAAATTCCGTGCAGTAGCTCTTGAGATAGAGCTTCCACAAAATTTGTGTCACATACATACAGACTCACAGACAGACATTTTCTAAAAACAGTCAAATTGTGTTCAGGACCTTCTAAAACATATAAATCCGTCGAAAATTTTCACGAATCCAATACTTTCTTCTTGTAAAGATAGAAGAAAGTAAAAATAAACGTCTTAAAAGTGAGTGATATTAGTCAGTATTTTACTTTGTATCTATAATTGTAAACTTTTTTTTAATGTTGGGTTTTTTTTTCATAAAATAATGAGCTATATCTTTTATTACATACATTTTTTTAAACAATTATTTCATTACATGCTAATTGCATTTAAATAATCAAATATAAACGATGAACTTTATCCTTATTCCAATAATAATCTATCTAAATAAGAAAAGCAGATTAAATCAAAGATTTAAAAAAAAAAAAAAAATTAATCACGATTTAAATTGGGACAAACAACTCGGCACCCCCTCACTTGCTGAGGTGAACGACTAAAAACTTTAAACACACTTTTACCTTCTGTGCATGTACATTCTGCCTGTGCTGTTAGCAGCTGTGATAATCCTCTGTTTTTCGATTTTCGTTTTTGTGCCAGTTGTGAAAGACTATTCTTCTTAACGACTAGAAACTCTCTCAAAACAGCTTCAGATATTCTTAAGCGTTTGGCTTCATTCAGTAACTAAAAAAAAAGGGGAAAAAAGTTGCCTAATTTTTCAAGCTGTTTGTAAAATGACTACAAATGACTTGTGACAAATGACAAATGAATGTAAAATGACTACAAAATAAATTTGCAGTTATTGTAACTGAATATACCTCATTAGTTTGTTGTAGTGGGGGAAAACATGTTAAAGTTTCAGTCACAGAATGGGTTGTTATGTACTTAGCCCTGTGTAGAAAAGTTCGATCCATTTTGTCCCGTATTATGTCATCATTTTGATGGCGTTTCTTGCACTCTTCTTGTAAAGCTTTAATATGGATGTTTACTGAGAAGTCATCCTCTTCATATTCACTTGATTGTTGAACCTGTGAGTAAAGGAAAATAACTCTGTGATGTAATAAACAAACAACATATTTGTTATAAAACAAATGTAACATACCAATGAATGAAATGTTGTAACATCAGGCTTTCAAATGACTTTTAATGATGGATAAAAAGTAGGGCCAAAAAGCAAGTTCTGTTAGCACACTTACAATCAAATTAATATTTTTCTTTCAAACTTCTTATCAATTTTTGAATTTATTTAAAAAAATATGGTATTTAATTAAAATGTTGATTTATATTGCTAATTTAAAAAAATAATTTAACCAGGGGATCAAAATGAGTCTTTTAAAGGACCCTCCAAAATTTTTTTCATTTCAAAACAGGAAGGACCTTCCACAATTTTTTTTATTTCAAAACTAGACCCTTCACAAAACTTTTCATCTCAAAACAGGACCCTTCACAAAATTCTTCATCTTAAAAATAGACTTCAATAGAAAACATTTCCTTCTTGAAACTGAATCTTTCACAAATTTTAATCATTTAAAACTAAAATCTGACTGTCACTTTAACATATATAAGAAAGATATATGCATGTTTTACATACTTATCTTATTGTTATGTTATATATCTTATTAGAAAATAATAAATTCTACTTGTAGACATGACATAATGCTAAAATAGCAAGCAAACTCAGAATTAAATGATTGTTAAATACTTTCAGAAAATTAAATATTGTTTTTACTATTAGATTTCAGTAAAAATTAAAAAGGAAAATTAAAAAGATATTTAATTAAAAAATAAACAACAATGAAAAAAAAAATTAAAAAAACATGGAGGATCTTGGGAATTATTGCCCAAATTTTAATTAGGGATGCACCGAATAGTGATTTTGGCTGAATAACGAATATTTGGCTGGCCGAGTACTAGGGATGTAACGAATATTCATTTGGCCACTATTCGGTATTCAGCCCTTTTGCCGAATGTTCGGCATGGCCGAATATTGAACCGAATATTTGGCCGAATACCTGTAGCCAAATATAATTTGATATTTTGCCAAATAGTTGCATATTTGGCCGAATATTCTAAGATATTTGGTTAAAAATAAAATCAAAACAAAATGTGATTTTAAATATTTTCAACAAACAATATTAAAAATTATATCTAAATACATTAATTATTATAAGAAAAAGAAATTCTAATACTTATACAATTTTAAAGCTTCATGACAACTTATAAATAACTGTATATAATGATATTACATAAATAAAACTATTTTTCTTGCTGCATATTTAGGCATCATGTGAATTTAAGTAAGTATTGCAACATTAATTTATTTTACATTAAAATGCAAAATATATACTGCATTTAAAGTTTTAATCTCTTCAGTGAATTTAAAAATATTAACTTTATATCTATTTTTGGTACTTTTACCCTATTTTTTTTTTATCTGATTTATAATGATGTTAACAGTTTCTTAAACAATAAAATTCATAAATATTAAAAATAAATATTTTACTGTCTTGTAAAAATGTTTAATCTTTCACAAATTAAATCATTTTTCTAGTTTAGTTTTACTTTTAAATAAACAATTTTTAATAAATATAGGACTATATAATTACTTTATTAATTAAAAATTAAACATTAGATGTTGATTAAACGAACTAATGAGTTTGATACATTGAAAAGAAAAAAATACTATTACCTATACTGAAAAAGCATTTAATGAGTTGCTTCAAAATAACAGGGGTAACAAAATAATTTATCACTGTAAAGCCTGAAATTGTGATGCAAAAATAATAATTTTTCAGCATTTTCAAGAAGTCTGTTTCGTTTGGTTTCATATATATATTACCAGCTTCAAAAAACAAACGTTCACTATATACTGTGCTTGCAGGAGCTGAAAGATGATTTCTTGCTAAATTAGCAAGCCTTGGAAAGTTTTCTGTATTTGTTTTTCACCAGTTAAATGGACACTCTGTCCTAGCTATTAAATGTTTATCAAAATAGCAATCTACCTCTCTTAATTTATCTGCTGTATCATTAACTTTACTTGACAAATTTGGCAGTGATGCTTTCATATTTTTTATTTCTGTAAAGCAATCCCAAAATGAAAATGAAATTATATTTTAAGAAAATAACCCTTTTCTTGACATACAGAATGTAAATTTACTAAGTTTGAGTTGCATGAGAAAGGATATAAAAAGACAGAGGACACATGCAAGTTCTTATTTTTGGGGGTTAAATGATTTTACTAAAATAAAAAAAGTTGGAAATTGTACGTCAAACGTGACAAATGAGGTGCGTTCGTACTATAGCTAGTTATATAAAAATTCAGATCCTGATGATTTTTAATTCTGTGAAATGAATTATATCGTCTGCAGATTAATTTCTGTCATAAAATAAGTATCTCGGTCGCTTGAGCATTAAACCTCTGAAGCTCCTCTGACAAGAAAGAACCAAATTGTTTTTTTAAGTCAAATTTCTTAATAAATAATTTTATTAATATTTCCTAAAGTTTTGATTCGATTTTTATAAAATTTGAAATGTCTCGACAAAATTCTGCAAAGATAATATATCTTAAATTTCAAACCATTCGGTTGGGTCGTTTTTGCGTTGTTATATGCGGACGGACGGACAGACAGATGGATCAAGCGACAATAGGTGCTACTTATTTATATAATTACGAACGCATATAAAAAGGGTACTTTTCAGTGAGTCGGGCACCAGTGATTTATATACATGTATATACACACACATATATATATATAGATAGATACACATATATCTACATAAACATATATATACATACACATATATATACATACATATATGTACACACATATATGTATGAACAGGGCTTTACAAATTTGATAAAATCTGGTAGCCAGCAAAAAATTCTTGTCGCCAATAAAAAAATATCACCCCCCCCCTCTCCCAAGTCATTTATTTTCAAACTGCACAAAAGTTTTTTATGATGAATTAATTGAAAAACAAATTAAAAAGCATAGTTTAGTATAGTTACATAATTTAGAAAGATAAAACAAACTAAGTTTTCTAATGAAACTTATAAAAGTCACATAATCTCTGGCAAAAAAAAAATAAATAAATAAATAAATAAAATAAAAAAGACTTAACTAATCGGCATGTTCGAGAAATGCTGATTTCCGAATGATACAAATGTCAAGATAGTTGATTTCTACAAATTCTATATCTGATGAGGGGGCATTGATGAAATAGTGAAGCAGAAAATTATTTTTTGTTTGTTTTCCGGTCGAAGTCCGTGATAAAATTCTGATTTTATTATTTTAAAATTTGCATTTGATGAACTTATTTTTTCTAAATTAAAAATAAAAGTCAAAAATATATTTTGTTTAAAGATAAAAAAAAAACTTAGTCACCAGATAGAAAAACCTGGTCGCTAGTGGCGACCGCATTTGTTAAGCCCTGTGTATGAATATACATATGTATATGTACATATATCACTGGCTCTCGGCTAACCGAAAAGTACCAAAAAAAGTTTCATTTTTTACAGAGGTAATGAGTTTCTATTTTAGGTAAAAAAAATATAAATTACTAGAACTATCTATGGATTAAAAAAAGATATGAATTAAATTATTAATAACATTTTTGAAAATCAAATGTTATCTTATTGGCATCAAAGTATTTCAAATATTACAAAAAATACATTCAGCTGTTATGATTTTTGAATAAACTCAAAACAAAAAAATTATTTCAATTAGTTCTTAATTTAATTTTTGATTTTAAAATTGAAAAAATAAATAAACAATTAAAATAATTTTTTTAAGTCAGTATTCGGCCTAAAATTTGGCCAAATATTCGGTATTCGGCCAAATCACTATTCGTTACATCCCTACCGAGTACTTTTATCTTTCACAGTTTACAGGTATAAAAATTTTAAATTTTAAAACAATATTTCATAATATTTAACACACATACTTTCATTTTAATAAACAAGACCTTTTTCTGCAAGCAAACTTGACACTAAAAGAATCTGTGCACTGAGTTATTATTTAAGACAAGAATAGTTTTAAAACTTTTAATTAATAAAACTTTCAATATCATGGCTTCTTTTGTGAATTAAAACAAATGAATAAAACGTTATATTCAATAACAAATATTTTAAAATCAAAGAGAAATTTTGAAGGAATTGTGACAAAAATTATCTGTCATATATTGTTTGTTTGTACTAAGACTAAAAGTAAAAAATAATTATATAATACAGTCACCATTTGATAGATTGTATTATCAAGAGGCAAAGAATGATGGTCCTGTTCCTTTTGATATAACAAGGAAAATTTTAAATGTGCACCAAAGAGGGGATGCACCTGGGATGAGCTATCATTTTAAATGTTGTAAATATACAGGTTATTTCTAAAATCTTTTAACAAACTTTCAGGTGATATAATGTATTCAAGACAAACATTATTTGAAGAAACCTCTCAATCCACTTATTCCATTAAAAATACAGGATGTGTCACTACAAGAGAAACTGCATTTTCGTTCACAACCTTAACAATAATGAAGATATTTTAGCGAGATTTGCATCATATTAATATTTTTTGTATAAAATGTGATAATATCATTGGAAGTGACAAAGTTGGCCAGTGAGACAGTATAAGTACTGTTGGCTGCATTCTGAAAAAAGGAATGTCTAGCTCGGTGTTGTTTAGATCAAACAATTAATCAGACATAATTTTTTTAATTAAACAATTACCTTCATACGCTTTACGGATCTTAATGAATCATCCAGGCCATTCTCTGTATTAGATGGAGTTCTGTTCCTTTTTTTCCCATATTTATCTTTCATTCTCTCCAGCTCATCAGTATTGCAAAGCTCTGCATTTCGAGAGCGATGTTTCTTAAATTTATCCCTTAATCTTAACACCCAGCTGTCCTGCAATATAATTCAGAGAAGATTATTTGTAGCCGAAATGCTTTTTACATGAAACTTATTTCTTAAAATTCATAAATGTTTACATGGGGTTGGGCATTGACAAACTGCTTGTCCTTGAGAATCGGATGCTTTTCCACCAATGCTCGCGATGTCTCTTGAAACATTTGGGATGTTGGGTAACTGTAAAACATGATACTCTCAATGATACAATTGCTGACTATTAATCATCATTATTTATTAACAATATAAATATAACACTAATAACAGACCAAAGCATTATGCCTGATAACAAACATTCAACATGCCACCTACACATTTTTTTCCAGATGTTGCCAACTCACCAGAGGTGGAGAATTACCACTGGCAAGTGCACATTTAGGTAGTCTTAAAAAACACAGGCTATAGAAAATATAACAGAACTGCATATTTTAATTTTTAGCCATATATTGCATCTCTCCCAATTGCCAGTGTAAACTGGCACCAAATTCTATTCTACATTAAACTTTTTCTGTTGTATACGTTTCTTAAGTTTATATATTTTTTTTTAATTAAGAAATATTGAAAGATTTAAGAAAATGTTAGTACAAAAATGCACTTTAGTAATGAATTATTTTTGAAGCCATGTTGTACATTTTGAACTGTATGTTGTATTTTCTGGCTTGTAAAATAAATCCTTGGCTAGTAAGATTTTATGAAAATTCCCCTTCCCTGCTTACAGGGCTCAATCCAGGCAAAATTTGGGGCCTATTTAGGGCCGCTTCACAAAAATCAATTTAATAAAATGGGCGGCCCCTTCACAAAAATCAATTTAACAAAATGACTCCCTTCACAAAAATCAATTTAATAAAATGGGCGGTCCCTTCACAAAAATCAATTTAACAAAATGGGCCCCTTCACAAAAATCAATTTAATAAAATGGGCGGTCCCTTCACAAAAATCAATTTAACAAAATGGGTCCCTTCACAAAAATCAATTTAACAAAATGGGTCCCTTCACAAAAATCAATTTAACAAAATGGGCCCCTTCACAAAAATCCATTCCATAAAAACTTGCTATTTATAATTTATTTATTGTTTTGTGATGTATTAAAATGTGTAATTTGTAAACAAAGAAGTTCACCAAAGAAGAAAACTTCACCAAAAGGATTTAAAAAATTTTGTTTATAAATGCTTGGTTCGAATTTGATTAACTGGATTTCAACTTCCGTTACAACATGTTATTTTTCACAAAAATATAATAAATTTCACAAAAATAACCTTTATTTTTCACAAAATGGGCCCCAAGAAAAAAAAACCTGCATCGACCCTTGGCTTATCACATAAAACTCTTACAATGCAAATCCAATTCTATATCAATATATATGTCACAGTAACTTATTGAATAAAAGTAATTTGTAAACATTAGCATTATCCACAAGTGCAGTAAAATGGTATAGTGCACTTACTAGCCATAGCGAAGCAAATCATCAAATAACGCATCTATAACACCACGCCGACACTTTGCTTCCTTGCATAGTGGACTACGTGTATCGAGCATGGTCTGCAACCACATTGGGAACTGCGGCAACTTGTAAACATAAGGAAAGTCTTCACTGCAAGAAACCAGAATATGCAAGATCAGTGTTGATTTCAACATAGTTAAATATGTAAAAAAGTTTGAAAGTGAAATTTATGATTTTCATAAAACAAGGTAAAATTCATATGCAATGTCATATGAGAGGGAGTGGTGGAGGTTACTGTTTTGTGACGGATTGTGTAAAGTGGTATTAGGGTGTGTTTATGGTTTTATAACATCCAAACACCAATACCTATTACAGGGAAATTAATTAATCAAAACAGTCAAAATCTTCCACTGTTTGCATTGCTACTCATTCGGCAATAATATAATAAACCATTTTTAAATTTCTCAGTTTAAATACTATTTTTGGAGCATGTGTTTTATTCAATTTTTTTATTGAAAGTACTTTTTGGTAAGATGTTGGATTTTGTAATTCTATAACAATTTTGAAGAGAATTTGAATGTCTAAAACTTTAGTTAAAATATTCTAATGTATGTGTGTGTGTGTGTGTAGAAGGGGGAAGGGATAATGAAAATTTTGGACATCCTATAAAGGGAGAGTTAATTATCTTAAAACGTACTTCTTTAAATGACATCATATGTGAACAACCACAAAGGAAAAATATATATAGTTTAAAATAATAGTTGTCATCTATAAATATATATATTTATAGATAATAGATAATACATAATACAATTATCTGATTATCTGTAAATGTATATTATGTAATGTATGCATATTTGTACTAATGTAAATCTATTTCGGTAAATATAAATATTCATATTTCTGAAAAAGGTTAATAATTCCGATATTTTTTATGAACTATCACATATTAAATAGCATTTCATGTTTAAATTCATGAGTGCATTTAAATTTAAAATATAACATATGACTAATGAGTACCTATTTTAGATAAAATGTTTCTTAATTACTTTCCTGTAGATAAAATTATGCTATCATAACTTAGATGTAATAAAAGTTGTTTTATTATTAGCATCAAGGTGAAATATTAGAAGAAATAAATCAAGCTATTAAAAATTTTAAACTCATAAATAAAACATCCATTTGTGTTTAATTATTTTTCTATTTTAAAAATATATGTATGTATCTCGTTAACATTTTCCATTTTAAAAAAAACTATCACCAAACAATAGGATTAAATGTCAAAAGTGCATGATAGTGACATCAAATGCGTTTGGTATTTCACCAAATGATTTTTAATTCGACATTTATCTGTATTTTTAATAGTGTTTTGCTGACTTAAGTATTTTGTTAGTTAAAATAACATTTATGTCATTAAACAGTGATATCATGCAATTTATAGAAAAAGCATTGAAAAAATGTTCTGATGCACAGTTAAGTATAATAAACAAGTTCCAAATGGCATCACAAACATTTATCCACCAACTGAGAAGGATAATTAAGAAAAATTGATGAAAAAAGAACATTTAAAAAAAAAATGATTTGAATGAATATTTATGATTTAAAAATTAAATCACGTTTTGCCCCCCCCCCCCCCCCCAAAAAAAAAATATCTTGTTAAATACTCCAAACATCACATAAAACAAACTTTTGAGGAAATTTGGTATTGGACATAAACTTGTCAAAATACTTGTTAAAAAAATTTATATAAAGTATCACTTAAGCACAATATCTAGTTATTAAAGCAATTAAAACGTGAAAAGTAGACTTACAGATTCATTTGTTCAGAAGGTTGTTCATCCTGCGAGTATTCTTTAAGCGTAGTCCATGATGTTGAATTTTCAGTTGGTGTGCTGCAACGCAATCCCATATTTGACGGTGGTGGTGCAGACAATGAAGAAGAATCTAGTTCTTGAAGATCAAGTTGTTGAACGCTGTGACAAACAAAACAAAACAAAACATTGAAAAATAGGCTCAGCTGTAACACACCTGCCAAATAAAATGTTCCAGATAACCACTTACTTCTGCCAGACATTAAGTTTGGTATCGTTAGTCATTTCATCAGTCTCTTCACAGTCAACCCAATCATTATGCCTTACATGAAAGTACTGCAAATGTAATGAGCTGGTTGAGTCTAATAGGAAGGCTTTTTTGATTGGCTCATGAATATCCTTGGCTATATTGCTTCCTGATTTTATGATTTTCTTGAATGCACCATATGTAACGTGATATTCATACATTTTCACTAAAAAAATAATTTCTGAAAATAATCCACAAAAAAAAAACAATGGAAATTGTAGCAACATACTTTAGAATTAGTAACAAAAGAAGGAAACACTACAGCACGTTAAATTATAGATTTTGATTAAATTTAAGAATATTTATATATTTATATGTCTTAATGCTTTAAATTATAACAAATATATCATAAGAAAGAGATAATTAGATCAATTAATAGTATAGTATCTACAGTGCTTTAAGAAATTATAAGACCATTTTGATTTTGAAGTAAATAAAGGTTCTAATTATAGTTTAAACACATGAGATATCAAAATACAACATATTTATTAAAATTAGTTTGAAATAATTTTGAATACTGCAATAAATATGTTAACAAAATATAAGCAATGATTAAAAAATACACTGTTATTAGAAATTACAAATTATATACAAATTATAAGACCACTTGTCTAAAAACAAAAGTAAGTAAATTAATACGATATTGGTCTTCCATTTTTCCTTATAAACCTCAAACACTGTTTTTCATAGAAGTGACCAGGTAATTAAATAAAGAATAAAAAATATTATGCCATTCTTTTACAATGGCTACTTCTAGTTGATTGGCAAATAAAAACTGTATATTATTTGCATAAACTTTTTGCGACTTAATACGCCCCAAAGATTTTCCATAGGGTTCAAGTCTGGACTTCAACTTGGCCGACATGATTATAATAAAATGTAACTTAAATTTTAATGTAGCAATTATAACAGAAAACATTCTACGATCAATTTTAAATACACACACTAAAAATTTGCATATTGTGCCTTCTTCAGAAGTGCACCAATTCGTTAGTAGTCTTATAATTTCTTAACGCACTGTAAAAGGTGGCATATAAAAATAGCTAATAAACATAGTGGTGGGGAATGATAACTTTCTCGTCATTAACAATGTACATCATTAACTCTGTTGAGTCACATTCCTCGCCAGGGTGAATAACACACCATGTATCGTTCTTGATAACATAGCCAAAAGCAGTGGAACAAAACTTTGATGTATTGTAAACCTTACCAGCTATATCTACTTAACATAGGTACTTACTAACATAGGTAATTATTTTGAAAAAGCGTATTTTTTTTCCTTCTAATTCTTGCATAATTGGCTGCTATTTTGTAATAAAGTGATAAAATGAAAAACGCTCAACAGTAAAATCTTAGTCAGAACAAGCTGTAAAAATTTAGCCATGTTCAGGGCTTGACAATTACGGTCGTCAGATCGCCACTGGCGACCCAATATTTCTATCTGGCGACCAAGCTATTTAATCGAATGGGGGTTTTGTTGTTGTTTCTTTTTTGTACAAAAATTGACCTAAGTTTTCTTGAAATGAACACAAATGCCACCCCCAACCCTTTCCTAATATTAAAAAATAAATTCTGAAACTTTATTCACTCAAAAAATATTTTTAACTTTTGTTTTTAATTTGGTAAAAATAAGTTCATCCAATGTAAATTTTAAAATAATCCAATCGGAATTATTGGAGACTTCGACAGAAAAATAGGCGAAAACTTGTTTTCCTGCTTCACTATTTAGTCGATGCGCTCCTCAGCACATATAGATTTTGTACCATTCAGCTAATCGGGACATTTGAAGCATTCGGCAATCAGCATTTTTCAAACATGCAGGTTAATTCACTCTTTACAGTATTTTTTATTTTTTTTTTTAAATATATGATTTTGATAAGTTTCATTAGAAAACTTAGTTTATATTATCTCTCTGAACTATGTAACTAATAATTCTAAACAATGCCTGTTATTATTTTTCCTCAATTAATTCATAAAAACTTTTGTGCTTTTCGAAAATGAATGACGAGGAAGGAGGGGGTGGTAAATATTTTTTACTGGCTACTAGCATTTTTTTCTGGCTACCAGATTTTATCAAATTTGTAAAGCCCTGGCCATGTTTAATTTTTATAAATTTTTTATTGGACTTTATACAGAGGGGAAAAAAAAAAAAGGTTTTTTTTTTTTTTTTTTTTTTTTTTTTTAGAAGACAGCACAATATTAGTTTCATTGCTACTATAAATTGAATTATTAATATTACAACTTTGTTTTTTTTTTGTCAGAGGTGAATAAGCAAACAATCAACACAGAAAATAATAGATTTTTAACAAAATACAGACAAAAGAGTCAATAATAAAATCAGGGCTAAGCTTCGGGATTAGCCTGATTGGTCAACAATAACCCATATTATAAAACATGCAAGGAAGACTAATGAAAAAAAATATACAAGGCTAAATTTTTATTGGTTATTTTTTTTAAACCAAAAACTTCGAAGGCGGCTCATTACTGGTACATAAATAGCTTTATGTATTACTGGTATTAAAATAGCTTTTTTGCAAAACTAGATACTTGTTTAACTTTAAAGTCAATATGTTTAAAGCTATAAACAATATTAAATATGATTATTTATTGAACTTAAACATGGGGCACAGTGGTCCACAATCCACTCTGCCCCTGTAATGCAAAATGTTCAAAATATTTAATAATTGCTTATTTTCTATAAAGGAATATTGTTTTAAAGTATAGTTATTTAACTGTAAAATAAAGTAAACAAACAAAATAACAATTTATTTAACATAGTAAGAAATATTTTATTTTGTATTTACTGCCTTTGATAAATATAACTGTAGTGTTGTTGATGATTCTCTTCAAGTAAAATTCATGAGATGCAAACTGAATGAAAATCAGTTTATTTTTCTGTAAACTGTATTATAACATTAACTGTAATGTTATTATATAGGGTAGATGTGCCAATAATGAACCTCCTTCCAGTAATGGACACCCCTCAATGGTTTTGGTTTATAAAAAAATAACCAATAAATATTCAGCTTTTTTTATTTCATTAATATGCTCTCTTTAAATTCTAGTTTTAAATACAATCATAATATCAATTATCTATTACTTTTTGTGGGGTGTTCATTACTGGAATTTAGGGTGTTTTGATTTATTTCTATTATTTACAATTAAATTTCGATTCACATTGGGAAATGTGACTATGAGCATGGTTAAGTATTGTTGGTAGATTAATATAATATTAAAAATGTGGAATGTAACAATTATAACTATTAATTAAAAAATAATTTTTAAAGAAATTCCTTAAGGGTGTCCATTAATGGCACATCTACCCTATATATATATAGGATATATATTTTTTTAATGTATTGAAAATTATGTTTTTTGTAAATTATGATGAATATATAAGGGTTTAAGGAATATTCAAACATATTTTCATGCAGATCGAGTTTGTCCATTAAAGATTTAAAAAAAAAAAAAAAAAAAAAAAAAAAACTGAAAAAGTGGTCTACTGCGTGTGTGTGTACCAGTCTCTCCTATACGTTATTACTATTGAAATAAAAAACGAGAAAGTATTTGGCGGATTCCGAATATTCCGTAAAATTATAAAGGAATATTCGGTATCTGGCAAAAATCCACATCTGGTGCATCCCTACAAAATATACCAGAGAACTTGAGAAAATTTAAAAGAAGCATCTCTAATTATGAAGCTACTTCAGTCTTGCTCGCTAATATTAATCCTATGGGACAGTTATTTTACAATGTTTAGTTTGCATTTCAATATTTTTAAACGATTTTTTTTTGGCATTGGATAGCTGAGATAGATCTATGCATTCCTTTTTTTTACTTTTTCTATTTTGTTCACAGATTTTTCTTATGTGGATACTTTCACTTTTGGAATCGGTTTCGAAAGTAAAAGTACCCTCATTAAAAAAAAAAAAAACTGCAATGAAAAAGTAAACAAAGGCATGTCTAGCGATCAACCACAGCTATCCAATGCAAAATAATAATAATAATAATAATAATAATAATAATAATAATAATAATAATAAATCGTTTAAAAATATTGACATGCAAACGAGAAATTGTAAAATAA
Source organism: Maratus michaelseni (assembly GCA_963931845.1). NCBI lineage: Eukaryota > Metazoa > Arthropoda > Arachnida > Araneae > Salticidae > Maratus > Maratus michaelseni. The sequence continues at coordinate 369,604,844 of OZ007592.1, read as the reverse complement.
CTTCCTCATAAGAATGACATTAGCGAGCGGGTATTTTCGCCAGAGTGTAGCTTGTAGCTTATACATAATAAATTCACCGATTTATATAATAATAAACTCACTGATCAATTAAAAATGATTACATTTGCAGATAAACGATAAAATAACCTAACTTAAAATAAAATAAAGTTAAAACTTACCTTTTAATCGATGTAAATATCTAAGTACGTTCTTCTTGCAGACGGAATGACACTGACGAGGCGTTCTTTAATTCTAAAATCCAGCGCACGCGCAGAGGCCACTGAGTACTTTAGGAACTTCGTCTTCGTATGATATAATAAGCGTATTTGGCGCGTAAACATCCTATTTTATAACAAGAGGGGGGGGGGGGAGGGGGGATCGACTCTGCGATGTTTGATCATGTGATCATCTGGAAGTTTCTTTCGAAAATTTTCTGGAACTTTCTTTTGAAAATTTTCTGGAACTTACTGTCGAAAGCGAAACTTAAGTCGTGGCTGGGGAAGGAGTGGACAGAATCGGCTTCTAATTTGCTCATAGGCTATTTCATCATCTGATCTTTCTAGAAGTTTCCACAGTTAACCAGAAAGATTTTTTTTTCGAAAATTTCGCCGTGGGTGGCATAAGCAGGGGTGACCTTACAAAGTAATTGTTCTGTTCGACATGTTTAAGTCAATTTTTCATGTTCTACAAAGTAGTCTATTCTCTGGTTAGCTGAGATTAGTGTCAAGAGAGTGATCTATGCATTTCTTTTATATACCGCCGTGGGAAAAGGTGTGGAAAAGGTCACCCAGAATATTTTTCTGGCCTAGAAACCTTTTACATGAGAGATATAATGCAATATATAGAGATTTCAGTGTAAATCCTACAATGCTTCTGGGAGTAAAAGTAAAAAAAAAGTAGATTAAATTAAATTTCAGGCTTATACTTTCGTATTTTTTGTTTAAAAACTTCGGCTATCTGACGTGATTTCAGTAAATGGTGCTCAAAAAATACTGTGAACTGTGATTTTTCCCTTTTCGTGAAATTATTTCAACATTTTCCACTGTTATTTTCACCATTATTTTTTACAGTGTATATACAAAAATTCATACTAGTTGAACAGTTTATAAAACAACAGAAACAAATCGCCGACGCTAAGCAGCAGTGTTGAATTCTGACACATTTCTCTGGGAGGGATTTCTGTGGGGGGGGGGGGGGGATTGCCCTTTTTAACCATTAAAAGCAACAAAAACTCAAATTTTCCGGAGGGGACTAACCCCCCCCCCCTCCCGGGCAACCCCATGAATTCGACACTGCGAAGCATGTTCGACCTCACCGAGACCGAAAGTCACATGTAAAAACTAAAAAGTAAACAGGCTCAGATTTCAGAAGGAGTATCTCAAATGCGAACAATAATAAAATGTTCCAAAGGAAATTTAAAATAAATAATTTAATAAGAATTATAAACTGTTCATTTGTTTTTTGAAAGTAGAAGTAATTTACATTAAAACTGGAAGTCATGTCTCATATATGGTGGAAGGGGGGGGGGTCAAATTATGCAGTTAGTATAACGCCACCTGTATTTTTAAGCTTTAATCATGGGCTCCTCCACCTGCAAACAGGGAAAAGGGCGATTGTCCCTCCCTCGCTTTTGAAATTTAAATAACTAAATTATATTTTTCTCCTATTTTGAAAAATAGTAAAATTGGTTCTTTTCAAGCAGCTTAAAATAAATTAGGAACTAAGAATTTTTCCTTTAAGAGCAGGGAGGACCATTACCCCTCACTGGATTTTGAAATTTAATTAACTAAATGTTCTTTTAGTCTGGTTAAGACGTAATAAAATTTATTCCTTTCGAGTAACTAAAAATAATTAAACATTCAGAGAAAGAATAACTGAGAATTTTCTGTGTGTGGGAGGAAGGGGCTTTTCCACGTAACTAATATCCTATTACAGTTAATTTTAGTTCTGTTTTACATTTTACGCATGCGCAAGGTGCTAGTCACCCGATGGGGTGCCACATTTCTACCAATGCGAAATGCATGGCACCTTATTTAGCTCCAGTCACCCAGTAAGAGACCAATCGGCACCCCAACCACATTTCCAAGTTTCTAGGCACTCTAGGGTTCCAAATGACACCTTCTTTTCACCCCGGAGTGCCAAACAGCACCGGTTTGTCACCTTTAGTTTTAACAGTGAAGGAATCGTTCGAATGGAATGGCCAGCGTGTTCTCCTGACATGAATCCAATCGAGCACGTTTGGGACGCTCTAGGAAGACGAGTTTCTGGCCGCCAACAACCCCCACAAACTCTCCAAGAACTTTAAAGAGCTCTTCTGGAAGAGTGGGGCAGAATACCCCAACTCGTCATTAATAGCCTCATTGAGTCCATGCCTCAAAGGTGTTCAACGTTGCTGGCCGCCCGTGGAAACCATACCCCCTACTGAAAATGATTTTCTTTGAAGAAAACACCTTTTCTTATTCTTTTTTTCTCATATGCACAAATTGTGTTTTTTTCCTTTTGTACACAAATGCGCAATAAAATGCATTTTTTTCTGCCAAACATGTGTAATTTATTCTCATATAACCTACTATGTCTGTCGACCATGTATCAATCAGCTAAAAAGTTTCCCAGATACAAAATCCACCTAAAACTGCAATATCCTTTAATTGTTTTGAGCAGTGTATATTCCAAACACTCCTATATGTACCATATACGTCATTATACACATATTTTTTACGTCTTATATTTCGTATATACATCATGTACACATGCTATATATATACATCATATATGCATCATATATGATTATAACTTGGCCACATACGCCAATAAATGTTATATATATATATCATATATCTTTATTATAAAAGACAAACGTGTCCGTGCGTAACGCTGACGTCATTTTGCGAATGGCAGCATTTGACGTTGAAAATTCGGTTTCGCGATTTTTGCTACTGCAATTTTTGTAATTTCTAAACATCGCATATTTTTAATTTTTACACGTTATATAGGGGAAAAAATTTGCTTTCAAATACAATTTGTTTGAAAACTGTATCGCAATTTACTCATTTATTATAGCATTTAAATTAAATTTCAAGCATGATTTTTTAAAAGTATCTATCGCTTGCAGACGATTACAAAATATTATTTCGTTTGTACTATAAGCAATATAAAAAGTTCAGCATTTGTTTCCAACTAATATTCCATAACAAAATTAAAACTTCATTAAGCAATAAATTAAATAGTATAAATAAAACACAAATTTAACAGGGGTATACTAAAATAACAACATTTTTCTTTTTGGGGAGGAGGGGACATGGGGCACAGGAAGCAGATTGTGGAAGTGAAGGGCTACACTCCCTGCCCCAAATCTTTGAAAATGTAAGAATTTTGGTCACTTTTGGCCAAATTGAACCATTTTGCACCTTTTAAAGAGAAATCTTGAATAAGCCCAGAGGGGGGGGGGCTCTCAAATGGGGGTGCCGGGGCAGCTACCCCGCATGCCCCTGCATAAGTCGGGCCTTGATGGGTGCTACGTATTTATATTATTACGAACGCATATAAAAGGATTATTAAGAAGAAATATTATGAATTTTTTTTTAAGTATAATTATATCAAAATTATAACAAGAATCTCATAAGAGATTTTAAAATACTAATACAAAAATATTATTATATTTAATAAAACTTTTATGTAATACTTTAAGCTTTGGATACATTAACAAAAAAGTACAAAGTGTTATTTCCATTTAGTAGGAAAATGGAAATTATAATTAGTTAACAGCAACATTTAATAATCTTAAAAGCAAGAGAAAGTGGACATTTTATTTTTATAATAACTGTTTAACAGTAACGTTGATAAGAAATATGGAAATTGGAAATCATATTTTTTTTCTATTCTTTTTCTACAGTTATTTCTTATGATAATAATCAATCTTTTCATGCATAATTTTTTCATTTAAATAAATTTTAAAAGAATTACTTTAAGAATTACTGAAATTAAAGAAGAAATATTCTTAAATTTGCATAAAAATTATATTTAGTACAAAATTGCAGCACCATTCTCATATGCAATTTAAAGCCAATAAATCGTTATTATTAAAGTTTTTAAACACCTTTAATGATAGTTAAACATGATATACAGTAACACCAAAGTATTATTAAGTCGAAAAAGTAAAATTTTGTGTAGTTAACAGCAGCATCTAAATGCCTTAAAAGTAGTATTAAAATATTAAATTTAAAAAAAAGTTACATTTATTAAAGGATTACAACACGAAACTCATATGAGATCTAAAAACAATAGTATTATAATTATTGTTATGAATGTTTATATTTGTAACTATTGGAATTGTTTATAGTTTATAGATAATATTTATATTGTTTATTTGGAAATGTTAATATGTTGATACGTAAACGAGAAACACATTAAAAATGTTACATGGACATTAAACTACACAGACTCATATTGTTTTATATGTGTAACTCATATTTATTATATATTGTATATATTGTGATATATGATGTTATACATATTATGTTATGCACATATTATTGCTGAAATGCTACAGACTTGCTTAGATAATCTGATAGAAATTTAGCCTCTCAACACGAGATACAGGATTTATTTTAGGGTTTAGGTAGAGGTGATTAAAATTAAGATTTATCCGAGATGTATGGTGAAAGAAAAGCAACATGTATCTACAGTTACAATGTTATAGTATAAGTTAATCAATATATTACCTAAATAAATCATAATATTAAATTCGCCTTACTGTTGTTTCGAAGATCGTTTCTCATTTAAGTCCATGCGATCATCTGAAGTTGTCCCACAGAAATAAAATTTTATCATTAAAATAAGAAAAATAAAAGGGAATAATTATAAAACCTAGATCGCAATATCCTTTTTCTAAATAAACGCACATAATGCTAGTGAAATAACTGCAAATTAAAGTAGCATAATGAATAAAATTATTTTACAAATATATTTACATATAAAATAACAATAAATAAATAAAATTATTTTACAAATATATTTACATATAAAATAACAATAAATAAATAAAATTATTTTACAAATATATTTACATATAAAATAACAATAAATAAATAAAATTAAAGTTAAGCTATTGCATTTTCTGGATGTTATGCAGAACATTATAATTGTCTTCTTATGAATAAGCAGATTTAAATCCGCGTTAATCACCAATAAAAAATATTTCATATTTACTTATAAGTTTACTAAAATAAATCTAATCTTCCATGAAACACTCGGCTCCCTGATATATTACTGAATAATCTATACTAATACTAATACTAATATAATATTATAAAGGAGTAAATCTTGTTTGTTTGTTTGTAGGGGGTAATCTCTGGAACTACCGAACCGATTTCAAAAGTGATGGTGGCAAATTGATGGTGACAACCCCTGCTCCAACATAGGCTATATTTTATGTCGGTGCCACTAACCCCAGGGGGTGAAGGAGCAAAAAACGTTCTAAAATTGCGATTTTTCAGTTATCACACTGGCTGTCAAGCCCTGAGAGCTTGGCAGCCGGTTCTGTATGTATGTATGGACGTACGTAATGCGATAACTCTTCATAGAAATATCCGTTTTCCTTCAAATTTTGTTTATAGGTTCACTGTGTTAAGGCGCTTCCCTGATTAGTTTTCGGGATTGATTGGTTAAGTATAAAAGGGGGGGAACAAGGGGCTAATTCCCCCCCCTTAATTTATATAAATGGGTTTTTCATGCAGAATTATTCCGTTTTCCTTCAAATTTTGTTTATAGGTTCACTGAGATAAGGCGCTTCCCTGATTAGTTTTCGGGATTGATTGGTCAAGTATAAAGGGGGGAACAAGGGTCTAATTCCCCCCCCCCTTAATTTATATAAATGGGTTTTTCATGCAGAATTATTCCGTTTCCCTTCAAATTTTGTTTATAGGTTCACTGAGTTAAGGCGCTTCCCTGATTAGTTTACGGGTTTGATTAGTTAAGTATAAAGGGGGGGATCGGGGGGGGGGGCTAATCCCCCCCTTAATTTATATAAATGGGTTTTTCATGCAGAATTATTCCGTTTTCTTTCAAATTTTGTTTATAGGTTCATTGGGTTAAGACGCTTCCCTGATTACTTTTCGGGATTGATTGGTTAAGTATAAAGGGGGGAACGGGGGGGCTAATCCCCCCTTAATTTATATAAATGGGTTTTTCATGCAGAATTATTCCGTTTTCCTTCAAATTTTGTTTATAGGTTCACTGTGTTAAGGCGCTTGCATGATAATTTTCGGGATTGATTGGCTGAGTATAAAGGGGGGAACGGGGGGGACTAATCCCCCCCTTTATTTATATAATTGGGTTTTTCATGCAGAATTATTCCGTTGTCCTTCAAATTTTGTTTATAGGTTCACTGAGTTAAGGCGCTTCCCTGATTAGTTTTCGGGATTGATTAGTTAAGTATAAAGGGGGGGGGGATCGGGGGGGGCTAATCCCCTTTAATTTATATAAATGGGTTTTTCATGCTGAATTATTCCGTTTTCCTTCAAATTTTGTTTATAGGTTCACTGTGTTAAGGCGCTTCCCTGATTAGTTTTCGGGATTGATTGGTTAAGTATAAAGGGGGGGGAACGGGCGGATAATCCCCCCTTAATTCATATAAATGGGTTTTTCATGCAGAATTATTCTATTTGCTTCAAAATTTGTTTATAGATTCATTGGGTTAAGACGCTTCCCTGATTAGTTTTCGGGATTGATTGATTAAGTATAAAGGGGGGGAACGGGGGGCTAATACCCCCCTTAATTTATGTAAATGGGTTTTTCATGCAGAATTATCCCATTTCCTTCAAATTTTATTTATAGGTTCACTGTGTTAAGGCGCATCTCTGATTACTTTTCGGGATTGATTGGTTAAGTATAAAGGGGGGAACAAGGGGCTAATTCCCCCTTATCTATACTAATATATAAAGTAGTAAAGATTGTTTGTTTGTTTGTTTGTTTGTTTGTAGGGGGTAATCTCTGGAACCACTGAAGCGATTTTAAAAGTGATGGTGGCAAATTAATGGTGACAATCCCTGCTCCAACATAGGCTATATTTTATGTCGGTGCCACCACCCCCAGAGGGGTGCAGGAGCGAAAAACGTTCTAAAATTTCGATTTTTTGTGTACTGAAGGAGATAGAAGTATCAAATTTGGTATGGTAGTTACTTATAAGATGTAAATGCTCTCTAAGAACAAATTATAAAAACATTCGCAATTTAAAAGGGTGAGATGAGGAAGAAGCGTTCTAAAAACATTCTAAATTACAATTTCTATGGAATCTCTGAAACTACAGAACCGATTTCAAACGTGATGGTGGCAAATGGATGGTGACAGTCCCTGCTCCAACATATGCTAAATTTTTTGTCGGTGCCTCTGCCCGCAGAGGGTGCAGGAGCGAAAAACGTTCCAAAATTATGATATTTTCAATAATGAAGGAGTTAGGAACTTGACATTTTGTATGGTCGTTACTTACAAGATTTAAATGCTCTGTAAGAACAAAATCTAAAAAAATTCGAAATTTAAAAGGCTGAAATAAGCAAAAAATTTTCTAAAAACATTATAAATTACAATTTGTATGGAATGTCTGGAACTACTAAAACGATTTCAAAAGTGATGGTGGCAAATGGATGGTGACAATCCCTGCTCCAACATAGGCTATATTTTATGTCGGTGCCACTAGCCCGAGGGGGGTGCAGAAGCGAAAAACGTTCTAAAATTGCGATTTTTGCGATGCTGAAGGAGCTAGAAACTTCAAGTTCGGCATGATTGTTATTTATAAGATCTAAATGCGCTCTAAGAACAATTTCTAAAGAAAAATGATCTAATGATTCTGCGATTTTTCAACTATTGAATTTCTAAAATTACCAAATTTCACAATAGAGTACCATAGCGAAACCTTCACGCGTAAAAAGATAATGATAAGGGCGACGTGTCCTGACGTGTATATTGACTATAGCACGAGTCACAAATTATAGTATCCTTATTATTCTGTTAAAATATAAAAGTGAATTATGAAATGTCAATATTTTGTTTGATTAAAGGTTCGTTAAGAGAAATTGACCAGCGTAGCGGGCGTAGCTTGCTAGTAGGTTATAAAGAGAACAATGGAATTACATTTGTTTGAACTTGCAATTTGTTAGAAACTTGCCAACTCACGCCAAAATTGATACCAGATGGCGACAGATGTTGTTAGGAAAAGACAGAATGGAAGTTTCAAATAAATCGATTGATAGAGCAGAAAACCATAACATCAGTATTGAAGATGCCTGGGACAACAGGTGAAAATATTTTACTTTTGGAAAACTTTTAACATATGACTGGTTTTATGTGATTTTAGAGATGTTTTTAAGACTTTCGAAAAATGTACAATGTCTATCTATATGTTGAAAAATTAAAATAATGTCTGTAAAAATAGGTTGTACGGTGAATTATTAATTAAGAACAATGGAATTTAAAAATAAGCAGTACCTAGTCTGCCGCAGCTAGATCATGATAGGTGAGGAGATATAGTAATAAAAAGATCAAAGATCTTCAGTTTTTGGTTGAGAAAATTACTGTTAACTTTATAATCTCATTTTTTCCACAAAAGTTATTTAGTGTAAAAGAGAACTCTATTTTTAAACAAAAAACATTACAAACTAATAGCCTATCCGGCTTTTAAAACAACACGTCTTGTTAATCCCACTATAGAACTTTTATCATTTACTCCATCACTCGACTATTGCCGAGGGAACGAAAAATACAAATGTGTTTTGGTACAACTTCCAATGCACTCTCTAGAAAAAAATATAATTACAGAAAAGACACATAAACTCGAGATTTGCATATACAAGCATAAAGTATCAGTTTACAAAACAGAATTCAACATATTTGCATATTAGTTCAATGACTCTCATTTTAGTGCAACTCACTGGTCCAGATCATTATACTGGACACTTCTTTTGGTCGGTCATTCTGAGGCTACTTGTGACAAGAGTTGCATTTAACTCATTCTGATGTCTCTGGTCGTGGTCAGGAAGTGAAAATTCAGCCCATTTCTCATGAGGCCAAATCAAGCTGACGCTCTGCCATAACCTTAAAGATACTGTCAAGAAGCACTCTAGATAAATGTCCAATATTGTAAATTGAATGTGACATCTATAGAAGACAGTTTTGTGTGCCCGGCTATAACTAACAGTCATAAAATCTCTGAAGACAGAGCGTTTATGTGACTATGAACATATAACTGGAGTAATGTTATAAAAATAAGTATACGAATTACTTATTGACTAGAAAATTCTAATAACTGTTTATTGTATCTTATTCTTGATTCAATACGGATTTCAACGATGTCAAATATGATATTTTAAATTCAGAAATATTAATATTCCATAATTTTCTGCGGTACATTTGAGGCAAATAATTAATGATGGTTGAACCGCTACTTCTTTAGATCAATAATGTATGCATATATATATATTATAATACATGCATTTAGTTATGCATATGCAAATGAATATCTATATATTTAAAACCAAATGCATTTTTTGTCAACTCCCATAAAATTGGGTCCTACACGCATGCGTCAGCATTCTGCCAATCAGCTAAGGGGCTGTTACTGTCCAGAAACAGATTCGGATTGACGAATCATATATCTACATGGCTTACTGCACGCTGATCTTACATATTTTGAAGGTATTTTTTTTATTTATTATTTTATTTATTATAATTTGTATAAATACCTTGGTGTCGAAACTGAATTTAGGCTCATTTAATGTTCGCCAAACAAGGAAATTTTTAAGTATATCTAGGTGTATCTATCTAAATATCTAGGTGTCGATTTCGATTCTAGCGTTTCGCCAAATCCAAATCAATCTAGATGGAAATCGCCTTTTTCCTTCTGTTTGTATAGTACAGCAAATAATTCACGTAATTCTTATTATACATACATGATGCTTCACACTTCGCTGACTGTTTTCATTAATCTTGAATGTTTTGATTTGCAATCTCTTACTATTGTTTGTATGTATACAAATCTTGAATGTTATCATTGCTTTCATTACTGGGCAATGACAACATACATATTTATTCGTACTGTGTTCCGATTACTGCAATAAAACTCATAACATGAGAGAAAATTTGCAATCTCTTAATATTTAAGAAATATTTACATTATATTGTTTGTATGTATACAAATCTTGAATGTTTTGATTTATTATCATTGTTTTCATTACTGGGCAATGACAACATACATATTTATTCGTACTGTGTTCCGATTATTGCAATAAAACTCATAATATGAAAGAAAACAGTGATTATTTTTTTCGTCTTATACTTACAAATTATAATTGTTTTGATGAAAGCATACGTCTTAACACTTCAATGAATGTTTAATTTCTTAGCAAACTCTTAATATTTAAGAAATATTATCATTATATTGTTTGCATGTATACAAATCTTGAATGTTTCAATTTGCAAACTCTTAACCCCAGTAGCAGAATTTTCTGATTCAGTCTGCGGCAAGCCAAAATTTATCTGCGACACAATGATGTAGGAACAAATCTACTATTAAAAGAAATATTAATAGTAAATCCATTAAATAAGCAAAATTTGCATTTACAGAAAATATAATAAAAATATTCAATAAATTTAGAGACACACTAAATTTTAGCAACTTTTATAAGCCCAGCATTTCTTTTTAAGCTGTGAGATTAATCTGCAATGTCTAAAATAATCTGCGGCGCCTGCTGCCGTGCTGCCTTGTTTCTGCTACAAGGTTAATATTTAAGAAATATTTACATTCTATTGTTTGTATGTATACAAATCTTGAAAGTTTTGATGTATTACATTCATTTTATACCAGATTGCATGTCCGTTCTTGGGCGATTCATATGAAACTCATAATTTGTCACAAATTGGTGATTTTATTAATTTTGTGCTTTGCCCAAGAATGCGAAAAAAAAACTATTTTTGACTTCAGGTGAAATGAATGAGGTTATTTCGGTTTTCCTTTTGTATATAAAAAATGTTATATATAAAAAAAACCTGGCCATTAATCACATTGTTTTTTGTATATTTAAAGACGATTACTTATTCTTTGTAATTATTTATTTGTTGGGGGTTTTTGGGCGAAATAATATACCTCATACTAGATAGAACCGGTTCCGCTGATCTTTAATATTTACTTAATCCTCTGACCGCCGAGCAAATGAGCAAATTTGTAATGTTTTTTCTGTTATTTTTTTTTAAATATCAAAAAAAGATAAATTTTCAAACTTGGTATAAAAAACTTAATTACGTATATGAGTATATTCCTTGACAGTATTAATCATTACTCGATATTTTAAAACTGCATCATATTTGTTGAATTATATTAATTTAAACAATGCTTCTATTGTAGTGAACGGATATACCAGTTCACGGCGGTGAGAAGGTTAATGTTTTATACAAGATTTGTATACATACAAACAATATAATGGGTACTTTTCCATTATATGGACACCATGTCAAAATGTATGCTAATGCATAATGTATGTAAATGTATGCTTGGCGACAATGATGTCCATATATCTGAAAAGTACCATATAATGTAAATATATCTGAAATATTAAGAGTTTGCTAAGAAATTAAAACATTCAGTGACGTGTTAGATGTATGCTTTCATCAAAACAATTATAATTTGTAAGTATGAGTTTTTAAAAAAAATCCCCATTTTCTCGCATATTATGAGTTTTATTGTAGTAATCGGAACGGCGTATGAATAAATAATAAACGGACTATAAGAGTTCCAATTTTGTATTACATGAATTATTTTCTGTACTATACAAACTAACGGACAGAGTTCTAAAAACGCAATTTCCATTTGGATCGATTTGGCGAACATTAAATGAGCCTAAATTCGTTTTTAACGCTAAAATTAAAATCGACACCTAGGTATTTATACACAATACAACAAATAAAATAAATACCTTCAAAACCCTCTTGATCATCACATCAGCGTGCAGGACAAATTCTTTACCGGAGATTATTTGACGAATTTCATGATATTTCCGTTATCGATTGACGAATTTTACGATTTTACCGCTAACGATTGTTGAATTTCGCAATTTATCGACTATTGAGTAACGAATTTCATGATTTTTTCCATGAACGTTTGACGAATTGCTCAAAAAAATTAAGCATATTGTCAAATAGTCTCGGGTAAAAAAATTTTGAATATTGTTAAATGTCTTCGAGAAAAAAGTCGCAAAATCCATCAAATGATTTAAAAGAAAAAATCAGGAAATTCCCAAAATGGTTTCAGGAAAATCTTCGCCAAATTGTTCCGAAATTCTTTGAGTGACAGCGGAAAAAAAATCTCATTTTCTAATCAATCATCGCAATTGGCGAGTGTGACTATTAAGTTTAGCCAGTGGTGGCAATAACATCAATCACCAGTTTTCAGTATTACTCGCCGATTGGTGAGTTTTAATTTTATCTGACATCACAAACTGTATTTACATATACTACTAGATTGAACCCGTTTTCTGATTTTTTTTTCCCCTTCGCGTTTTTTCCGCATCCGTTCGACAAAAATCATGATTTTTCTGCATCCGAGCAACGAAGGTATTGATTTTTCCGCACCTGATCGATGACATTGATAATTTTCCTGCAACCGATGGATGAAATTTGAATTTTATGAACTAAATTGACGAAATTCGTGATTTTTACGCGGCTGATTCACGAACTTTGTGTTTTCTGCAACCGATCGACTAAATTAACGATTTTTATGCTTCCGTTTGACGAAATTCAGGATTTTTATACGCCTATTTGACGAATTCAGAATTTATACACGCCCACTTGACGAATTTGTGATTTTTACGTGCCCGCTTGACAAATTCGTAATTTTTACGGGCCCGTTTTACATAAACTTGTGATTTTTACGTGCTTGGTCGAAGAAACTCATAATATGTAAAAATTTTTAAGCTAGGATGATTAGTTGAGAAACGATTTTTAATTAATTCCATCGCTTTCGTACATTCTTTGAAACATGTAACTTATCGGATTAAGACAGTTGATGTAATTAAGAAAAATATGTACATTTCTAATATTTTTTCGGGAGAGGAAATGCATGAACAAAATTTAAAAATGAGGCCACGTCAAGAATTATGGGGAGGGAGGGGGAGCGCGTTTCGCACATGTTAGAGGTAATTTAATCTAAATTTTTATATTTATATTTTCATTAATATCTTAAAACATTTCTTTTTTATAAACTCATTCTATTTTGATATTTAATCAAACCCCCCTCCTCTTTTTTCTTATTTTTCTTAAACATTATTAATTAAAACTCTTATTTTCAAAATCCAAACATCTGTATTTTTCTGTAAGTCAAGACCACCCAAGATCTTCTTTTTTCACTGTGAGATAGTTTTCCACGCAAACAACTTTTACTTGAAATTCTCACGTAATTTCAGGGTTCGTAAATTCGAAACACACACAGGCAGATTGGATAACGTACAAAAGGCCTTTATAAGAAGTCGTGTGCATAGCTGAAGCCTTTTTGTCAGTTGTATTGTACGCAACTTTTATTACCCTCAGAAAAGATAGTCGTAAAACTATTTCGAAGGCTTGTTACGAAGATAACATCAACATATTGCTTTTCGATCGTTGTTTACGAAATAGCAGGTGCAAGTGTGCACGTGGTTTCTTTTTTTTCCGTGGGACCCAACGCACAGCTGTCAGACGGCTAATTTCCAGGAATTGAAGCTAGGATTTTTTCACCTAGTAACAACTCATCCAATAAACGTGTTTTTATCTCTCCTCACTCATCCAATAAGCGCTGAGTTTTTTTTTCTACCCCCTGGTCCACGCGTTACCAAGGGAACGGGGAGTTAGCTGGTAGAGGCAGTCATGTTTTGAAGCGCGGATAGTTTGGGTGTGTGAGGGTGAAGGGTTCCTTCCCCCACCCCGCCTGTTAGGCAGTGGCGAAATTTTCAAGAGAGAGACGCACTCTCTTCAGTGGTAGCGACAGTGAGAGGACGATTTAAAAAAAAAATACTAGAATGTTGCTCCGTCGAGTCTCATTCAGCATGATGTTTTCGTGCACTACGAGTTTTGTGAAATAATAGTTTGCATAGTTGATGAAAAATACTTCCCTGAAATACAATACTGTTTTGTTGGACTTAACAATATGATTTAGATCGATGACTAAGCTTATGCTGTTTTGTTTGTAAACTTGCGCTTTCCTTATGATCGAAGAGATGATCGAGGTACTGTACGAGAATATACAGTTGTAGTCGGAACATGAGGTTCTAGCGAAAAGGTATGAGGTATGTTCGAAATATAACTGTCTATTATTATCATCATACGGCGTACAACAAATAACTCAAATTAAATGTGGTCAGCGATTGCTTTACTGTGTGAAAAAGCTGAGAGTATGAAATATACAGATACTGACCTTTACACTTGTTTGCAGTGCACATTCCATAAAACTACCTAAGATGCCATATGCAGTGAGATAGGATTAACTCTATTTCGGTTAGAGTCATTGTAATACGGTGAATGACTATTCAACAAAAAATAATAAGGTTTGTGGATCAAAAGAAAAACTGAATCCAAAAGTCGATGACCTATGAATCATCATGTATGTACCATCAGTCTGTATCTAGTGTTCACTACACTGCAGGGATGTGAGTAGAGAAAGCCTTATTTTCATTATTATTATTTGTGTTAATAATATTGTTTGTTTGATCATATAATATCTATATATATTTTTAGTGAATGATATCCAAACTACCTAAGAGGACATTTGTTAATAAATACCTGTTTTCTCTTAATAAATCTTCTCTGTTTTCTTTCTATTTTACTATTTTCTTCAATACTTAAAAAAAAAAGTTTTCTCTTCAGTATTTTACTTCCGATTTAATCTTATGAGAATCAATCTCCCAAGGATTTATATTAATCTTTTTACTTAATGTCTTTTAATTGATTTAAATATTAATTCTAAAATAAATAAATAAATAAATAAATTAAAGTAAATTTTTTGTATTCCTTAATCATGAAATTCTGAGTAATATTTCAAGCACTAAACTTGGTGAAAATAAACTATTGTCTTACCAATTGTTAAAATTAATAATATTCAAACTTATTTTATTTAAGTAACTGAGACCTTTTACTATTCTTTAATTAATTACAGAACATACATGTCTGAATTTTTATATAAAGTAATTTTAATACTTTGATTTAAAGTCTTGTGAGAAGTGTTTTATTATAATGAATTACCTTATTCAAAATTTAATTATTTATTTATGGTCTCTTAAACAATAAGTAATCTATACGATCACAGCTCAGGGTTGTGAATTCTTGGAATTAATTTAGTATTTTTTTATATTTGTTAAATATTATTTTGTTTAACCTATGTCATCAATTTTATACCTCCCCTTTTTGTACTTTCGTTAAAAGAAAGATTTTGTCCCCTTTATTCCAAAATTTTCACTTAGTCAAAATTATTATGTGTATGAAAATTCCTTGTTGTTACACATCATATTAATTCCTAAATTCACAATGCTGATTGTTGGGGAATTGGATGTAGTGCAAATTGAGAATCTTGTCAGTGCTTTTAAATGATTAATTCTTATACTATTTTGAATTCAAAACTTAGAATTCAAGTAATTTAAATTCTTTAAATTTTAATGGTTTCTGTTTAATTTAATCCATTTACGTTTTACTAAATTTATTTTAGTTTGAGAATAATTTTGTAAGTGTGCATATTGACAGGATTCATTTCAATTTTAAGTCATAGGTAATTTGCACTTATTCAAATTTTAGCAAAAGGTAATAGTACCTAATCAAATAAACAAAACCCCCAACACACACACGGAGCGAGGACTTTTCTAAATTTTGCTGACACCACTCAAATGATACATCGTTCGAAAGGCCTGTGACCGCTTTTTCATATTATGCATCTCCGGGATCTATCCCCCCACTTCCCCACCAAGTGGGGCACTTTTCTAAATTTTGAACACACCCCTCATATTATTTATCGTTGGAAAGGTCTGTGACCGCATTATCATTTTATGCATCTCCGGTGCCCATCCCACCAATTTGTCCCCCCCAGGGGTACTTTTTAAAATTTTGCACACACCCCTTATGTTATATATCGTTGGGAATGTCTGTGACCACTTAATCATATTATGCATCTCCAGTGTCCCTCCCCTCACTTTTCCCTCCCAAAGGGGAACTTTTCTACATTTTCCTGATACCCCACATGTGACATATTATTGGAAAGGTCTGACACCGCTGAATCCTATTATGTATCTCCGTTGTCCATCCCCCCACTTTGCCCCTCCCCAAGGGGGGTACTTTTCTAAATTTTGCACACATCCCTCATGTGATATATCGTTGGAAATGTCTGTGACCGCTTAATCATATGCATATCCAGTGTCCATCCCCCCACTTTGCCTCCCCAAGGAGGGTACTTTTCTAAATTTTGCACACATCCCTCATGTGATACATCGTTGGAAAAGTCTGTGACCGCTTAATCATATTATGCTTCTCCAGTGTCCATCCCCCCACTTTGCCTCCCAACGGCAGTACTTTTCTAAATTTTGCACACATCCCTCATGTAATATATCGTTGGAAAGGTCTGTGACCGCTTAATCATATTATGCATCTCCAGTGTCCATCCCCCCAATTTGCCCCTCCCACAAGGGGGGCACTTTGCAAAATTTTGCACACATCCCTCATGTGATATATCGTTGGAAAGGTCTCTGACTGTTTAAACATATTATGCATATCCCGTGTCCATCCCTCCACTTTGCCCCCCTCCCCCAGGAGGTATTTTTCTAAATTATGCACACAACCCTCATGTTACATATCGGTGGAAGAGTCTTCGAACTCTTATTCATGTTATGCATCTCCGGGATCCATCCCCGAAGAGAGACAATTTTCTAAAGTTTGTTGACACCCCTCATGTCATATATTGTTGGAAAGGCCTGTGACCGCTTAATCATATTTAGCATCTCCGATATCCATCTCCCCAATTCCCCCCCAAGGACGTACTTTTTAAATTTTTCACACAACCCTCATGTTATATATGATTGGAAAGGTTTGTGAACACTTAATATTATTATGTATCTCCCGTGTCCATCCCCCCCCCCCACTTTGCCCACCCCAAGGGGGTACTTTTCTCAATTCTGCACACACCCCTCATGTTACATATCGTTGGAAGGGTCTTTGATATATTCTTGGAAGGGTCTTTGATATATTATTCATGTTATGCATCTCCGGGGTCCATCCCGTCACTTCCCTCCCAAGGGGGGTACTTTTCTAAATTTTGCACACACCCCTCATGTGATATATCGATAGAAAGGTCTGTGACTGCTTAATCATATTATGCATCTTCCGTATCCATCCCTCCACTATGGAATTCGTCAAACAACAGCAGAAAAAAAATCTCATTTTCCGTTCAATCGTTGCAAATGGCGAGTGTGACTATTAAGTTTGGCAATAAAGTCAATCGCCAAATTTTCAGTATTACTCGCTGAGTGGCGAATGCTAATTTTTTACTATATCACAAACTGTATTTAGATGTACTATAATGACAAAATGGTTATTGGGTCAGTAGATGGAAAAATGTGTGGTGTATATAAATTAATTTTGCATTAACTGACATCGTATAATGACAATTGTGTATGATTTATTACTGCTGTGCCATGATTTTCGATTTACTGGCACAACAGCGCGAAATGTGTCGGATGAAAGAAATTCTGTGAGTACATGTGCCAGTGAAACATAGCCAATTGCTGTTCTCCAACCTAGCTTTAATTCAAGGTGGGTTTTTTATTTATTTGAATTCTTCTGCAAAGTTCCAAACATTTTAAAGCAGCCATGAATTTATATATATATATATATATATATATATATATATATATATATATATAATTATTATTATTATTATTATTATTATTATTAGTGTTATTATTATTAAAATAATAACTATACAAATATTTAAATCAAATTGTAAAATATATAAAAAATAATATATGTATGTATTTATTATTATTATAGTTATGATATGCATTAAAAACTTTGGATAGATTAACACAGACGTACAACTTAAGAAAAGCAATTTTGGCCATGTCCTTTATTAGTTGCAAGAGCAGAAATTGTTTCACAAAATGTTGACTCCCCGCAGAACAGAAATAAATTGTCAAACATGGGTTGTCCAATTGAATATTTGAAAAAGAATATTTCTGTCACCTGATGCATTATTGAAATTATTATATACCTTTAAAATTGTAAATATTAATATTTTGAATCTCTAGAAATTTTAACATTTTCTTCATAAAAAATAGTCAATAATAAACATTATTTAAAAATAAAATTCCGTATGTTAATACTCTTAAAAGCCTTAGCCAGAACTTTTAAATTTTATTATAGTATTTTGCAAAGAATATCTATACACTTATAATGCATGCATATGTGAATGCATATTTCAAAGACATATTTAAAATGTTACTTTTTTTCTGAATAGAAATGTGTGTAAATTACTACCTATGTGTAACGATTTTTCAATAAGTATTTGTATACTAGATATGAGACGGATTCAACCTTAGTATTAATATTTTTTAACCTATCAAAATTAACTTTGCTGAAGTCAATACTTATCTTATTTTCTCGTGTTCAAATTAGTACACAAATCATGTTTGATGTAAATTGTGTTAGACTGGAAGGCGATCGCTGAAAAATCTACGTCTTCGTGCATTATCAGAATTCATACATCATTCAAAAGAAAATGTTGTCTATTGAAAAATTAAACAGGTGGTCTTAATGAATGCAATCCGTCACAAGACTATGTCAGACTGGACTACAGTTCGACTTACATTACATCTTCTATAGAGTAAAATTCTTCCGTTATGCTGGTGCTTATCAATGGTAAATAGTGTTGGCGGGAACTTTGGTTACGGGAGTTTAATGATATAGGAAAAATTGTTTAAACGTATCGACATGCACATTTTTTAAGTTTCATCCTAGATAAATGGTTTTTCCGTACTCGAATAATTATGTAAGGCTCATGTCTTCAAACTCGTCCACATCGCTTCTGATTTAAACATTTTACTTAAATATTTTTAATGCTGGTTTTGTTCTAACTTATTAAAACGAATTTCCCGAATTAAGGATCTATCTACACAATTTTCTTGCGCTTGATTTAGTATAGAAGGCAAATTCCTTGATAATCATTATACCTATTTCGATATCATCCGTAATCATGTTGCTGATCAAAAACGAATAATATTGGCGAAAATTCTGATTACTGAAGATTAATTTCGAAAATTACTTAAAACTATGAAAGCGATTTTTTCGGAAGTCCAGACCTAGCGAGACCATTTTTCTTGTGCTTGATCTGATATCGGAGCAAATTCCGTGAAGTCTTCGATATTGTCCGTAATCTTGTTGTTGATCAAAGACCAATAGTATGTGAGAATTTCGATTACTGAAGTTTGGGTTTCAAAAATTACTTAAATGTATAAAAACTATTTTTTCCGAAGTCGAGACATAATCAGATTGTATTCTAGTACTCGAATAAGGCTTATTTCATGAAAATCGTCGGAATTACCATCATTTTCAGTACTGAGTTTGTTTTAACCATATAAAACGAATTTTCTCGAATTAAAGACATAGCTAGATCGGTTTCTTTCGCTAGAATTAGTATAAAAGCCAAAGTGTGTGAAAATATTTCGAGCCGTCTTCAACATATAGCTGAATTTTCAGAGCTGAATTTGTTTCAACCTGTGAAAACGAACATCCTCGAATTTAAGACCTAGCTGGCTCGTGTTCTTCTGTTAGAATTAGTACAGGAGACAGGTTTCGTGTGAATCGTTTGAGCATTTTTCAAATTATAGCGAACAGCATTTTCTGCGCTGAGTTTGTTTTATCCTCTCAAAAGGAATTTTTTGAAATTCAGGACCTACATAGATCGTTTTTCTGTGCACGAATTAGTATAGGAGGCAAGTCTTATGAAAATGGTTCCGGCCGTTTTCGATATCACGCGTTTTAAGGAAAATTGCTTGCTCTTTTAATATATATGACATACAAATTGTGTGTTGATGTATTTATTTATTTTAAAAGGTTTCACCGAATGGATGAGTTTTGAGTGTATTTTAAATCTAACTAGGAGGTGGTACTGAATTTACTTCCGCTTCGGGGTCCGTCTCTGCATTTAATTTCCAAAAGACGCAAGTGTTGCGAGAGGAACGGTTTCGTGCAGAGATTTTTAGAGTAATTTTTCATTTTGTATTACTTTTTGATGTGATCGCTGAACGACGCACGGATCAGCTAGTATATATATATATATATATATATATATATATACTATTTGACCAGCCCGTCGTTGATTTGTCCCATCAAAAATTAATAGAAAATGAGATACAAATGATACAAAATGAATATGTATATATATATATATACATACTATATATATAATCTGTTTCAGTGAATTGTTTTTTTGGGGTTTTTTTTTCAAAGCAATAGCACTTAGACAAACATGCATACACTATTATATGCCACCAATTCAATTGAAGAATAAACAGAACAACCAACGAAACAAGAGTGACATATAGAGACTTTAGAGAAAACAAAAAGTCAACTGTAAACAGGGAATACAATCAATTAGGCTGATGTTCTGAGGTCCTCATTAGTTCGGTGGCCTTCAGCTATCTGCTAGATATACTGTTACTTGATAGTGCGGGGCACTGTGGTAAATGCTGTGCATTCACGATTACATACTCTCCACAATTTGGATTTTCAAGAACACCAAATTTTAAAAGGTAATTAGGTAGACAATTGTGTCCCGTGGCAAGTCTAAATAACGTAACACTACTAACTTTTTGTTCTGTGACAAGCCACCATCGTTCCAATGGAGGACACTCAGATAATCTTCAGCCATTATATTCGCAGTTAACTGAAAATAAAACAGAAAATCTCCAAATCCCTCCTTCAGTCATAGATCATTTTGCGTTATCCAGGGTGCACCACATGGAGGCGATCTACATTACACCCCATTACATCACTACATTATAAAGGACATATGAATTGAATATATATGTATGTTGCGATTTAGAATCCCCAGCTTGATCGATACGTTGCAGTCGTAAAAGTTGTTAATGACCATTCACAAAACTGAACATGGTTCCATTTCAAACCGCACCAGGTTTACAGTGTGGTAGTAATTCACAGTTCACGCACAAATGAGTTTAAAGTAAAAACTTTACAATTGAATCTATTTAGTAATAATCTTTAGTAATAATCTATAAAAGTAAAAACTTTATTTACATTTTTGAAGACGTCATTTCAGGAGGAATGCTCAATGAATCAAATTTATCCCGAAGAATTAATACATTCCATTGCAACAGTCGGCATTCTCCATAATTCTCCTCTTTGAGACTCACGATGTTTATTTAGATGAGTTGGATGTAATAATTTGGCACTAAACACCAATAAAATATTTTAGAACTTTACATCACTACATTATAAAGGACATATGAGGCAATTAGCGGCCGATAAAAGTTTCACTCCTTCCTTTAGCTACCGCCAATCATCAAATCCTCTGCCTCAATCAGAGCGTGCATGTGGTTTTATCCTAGCTTGCGCAATATTACGAAACACGTCACATGACCTTTTAGTTCCAATCGTAGTCGTTTTAAAGGAATTAGATTAGTATTTCCGGTGCATTAATTTTGAAGAAAACAGACTTCCTGGTGCCAAAGTTATTCTAGACGTTTCTATAGCCTCGCACTCAGATCAATGAAGTATAAACAAAATGAAATATCTGTTTTGAGATTGTAGAGCTTCGAATTTAACACGCTTTAAGGCGAAAAAAATGAATCCTTGACGCGGAGAAAAAAATATATGAGAACATTTTAAAATATTGTAATAGACAGTTAATATTTAATGATAGAATGTTTTTAAAAGAAAGTGTTTTATAGAGCGGAATAATTTTAAGAGATATGACATTTTAGCATTTAAATAAAAAAATTATAGCGGTTTGATATACACGGGAAAAATAATGAATTTTAATAGCGGATTAAAAATAAAAGTGTTCTATTTAACGAATAAATTTAAATAGTTAGCGCCATTTTTAGATTTAAATACTTTGGTATAAATATTAATAAGGTGATTAAGATTTTATACCTTTACATATGAAGATTGATTGTTTAATTTAAGATGGGATTTTTATTTAATTAATCGGAATTATATGTGGAATATTATAAAAAGGAAAAAAAACATTATAGAATAAAAGTTAATTATGGCGTAACATAATAAATTTTGCAATATATATATATATACATTTAACTGAAATAGATTTTTAAAAGCAAAGATAATTATATCAATTCATAAAACTTCTTTTAAGCTATTATTTTTATAATTTCCTCTTTCCCCATAAAAAAATATCCTTTTAAAAACTATAGTATATTATGTTTTATCTCGATTGTCCAGCAAAAAATGGATATGATATAAATTAGTAAAGCAACCATTCCGTGTAAAATTTTTAAATCTTTTAATTCGGTGAAACACTAGCATTAATTATATCAGACATTAAGCAGGCTTTGTTAAGTTTTTAATTGGACGAAGATTTTCCAATTAGTCGAAACAAGAAAATTAGGTTCAGTTAATAGCATCGTCTAATTGCCTTATAAACACCAGATAGAGAACTTTTTTTAAAATAATGATTGCATTGCAAAATCTTTGAAAATAAGCTTGAAAACTGGGAAAAATAATTCTTTGGTTATTATAATTCCGCAACTAATTCTTTAAGCAATAAAAAAAATTGCATTGAAAAATTATTTAAATACCCTTTCTAATTTAGTTAATTACACTAATTAATATTTTGTTCTTCTATGTAATAGCGTATAAACTTTCCCTTAAAAGCTTTATTTAATAAGTAAAAATTATTTGAAATATTATCTTTTGCTATTACTATTATTAATCTTAAGAATTATTAAACTTTTTTGTCTAGCATTTTTCCATAAAAATGTTTTATTACTTCTTTTCTAACGAAAATATTATCTTGTTTATACTATGAATTTTTGTAACATTTAATGTAACCTGAAATAGCTTTTCTTTTCAATAAAAAAAGCTATAAAGTTATTTTTTAACCATATTGTTCATACAATTTAATACTAATTGGTGAAGCTATTTCATTAATATTTCAATTATTCTGGAACGGAAAGTTGAATCTAGAGTAATTAGTAAAACAATATTTAATTGAAACGTGTCTTGCACTTAAACGCATATAATAAATATTAAATTTCAGAATTATAGTTTGAATATTTTTCGAAAACTTTGGCATCTTTATAATTTAATTTTCTGTCATTTATTTATTATAATCGTTCGACTCTATCCTAGAAGTTTCTAAACAACTTACAGACAATTTTCCTTGAAAATTTTCAAAACGCCAATTTAAACAAGTTATCATAAACTTTTTAACGATATCCATTTTACATTATCCTTCAGTTTCATTTTGATTGAAACGCTTTCTAGGCTTTCTAATAAAGTTTCATTTTGTAAAAAATTAAGAACATAAAGCGCATTGAAAATAATTAAATTTTATATTCTTGGTAATTGATAACAACAGTATTTGTTCTTCAAAGTGCATAAACATTCAGTCACAGTTATATATTTTTAAATATGTTTGTAAAAAATAATTTGTATGGAACCTACTTTTCCTTATTTCTTTTTCTCGGAAAGACACATGTTACCAACGCCTTGAAGATATTTTTCTTTAGAAATATTAGACATAATCAATTAAGCAAGTTATAACAAGTTTGTGATAATTAGCTATTTCATGTTTTTCTCCCATTTCATATCGGTGGAAGTAAGTTCCTTGATTTCTTCTAATATTTCACTTGACCAAAAAACAAACAAGAAAAAATTGAATTGAAACGAAATATAATTTTAATAGTAATTAATACAAATTAGTTTTAATTTAATTATAATTTTAATAGACACTTAAAAAAATTTAGTAGATAATAAAAAAACAATTAATTGTAATGAATATGAATTAATTAAAATAATTATAATGAATAGGAATTAATTAAAATAATTATAATGAATAGGAATTAATTAAAATAATTATAATGAATAGGAATTAATTATAATAATTATAATGAATAGGAATTAATTATAATAATTATAATGAACAGGAATTAATTATAATAATTATAATGAATAGGAATTAATTATAATAATTATAATTAATTAAAATTAATTATAAATGATTACTTTTTTATATCGGAAGCAATTTGTTATTATATCTATACCTTACACTAGCATTTTCGAAGTTCATTACAACATTTCGAACAATACTAAAATTATATATGCAGTAAAATCTCGTTACAACGAATTTGTAGAGACCACCGTTGAAGTTCGTTATTCTGAAAAATTCGTTAATATGAAATTCCAATATGGCGGATTTAAAAAATAAAATTTCGATACACATTAAATAAAATTACATATTATTAGTAAAGTTGTATTAAATTTCTGCAAACATGTCAATAAAGAATTTATATACAGTTATATTATTGTAAACTTTTTTGTTTTCAGATAAAAATTAAATTCATTAATTTTGAAGATTTTAGTCCTAATTTCGTAAATAAAGAAATTATAATTTATCTCAAAAACCTGGCTGTTGAAAAATTCACACTGATATATTCCATTAATGTAACTGTTAATTATTTTTTTTTTTTTACAAAATAGTCGGAAATTTTCCTTCTTTTTCAAATTGACAATTTTTTTCTAAACAAAATCTTCAATATTGTTTAACATTGTATAAAATGTGACCGGCATAATCTTTTTAAAAGTTGCAATGTTCGACGGAGCTTCTATTGATTGTAGAACAGAATTTTAGTATTGGATGAACAATCGCTATCTTAACGTTCACTGTCATTTGTTTTCTCTTCTTTTACTAAAATTTCAGCAGTGTAAAGTGTACGTCAGGTCATGCGACGAGTCCTTCATCCATTCAATGTAACTATTAACAGATAGTGTAAGTTAAAAACATTCTGTAACTGTGGTCTAGAGATCTGAAGGAAATTTAATGCAATAAGTACACTCTTTTGCAGTCTTTTGTACTTAATTTGTCAAATGTATAAGAGTTTTTAATTGTGGTAGAGGATACAGTTTGCCAGGCAGCCTATATTACGTCAATTGCCTATCTCACATTCACCGTTACAGATATTTATTTCTTATTTCAGAAAAGGCCCTTTCTATTAGTCGGCGCCTAAATAAACTTTGGAATTTTTTTTATAATGCCTTGATGTGTTGGCTGCAAAATGGAAGTAAGATTAGGAGGTCAAAATTTTACTTTTATGTTCATAATTTTCTGTAATTTAGTGTACAACACTATTATCTGAGAAAAATTTGTTTCTCTTCTGATTTTTCTCATTTGTTCAGTCAAACTCCTTAGCCACTTGAAAAATTGGAAGTTTCTTCACAATTTTTAAGCAGCGTGGCTTGCAGATATCAAAAATAACTTTAAATGGTTTTAAAGAATTTTAGCTTTTTTGTGCCGGTGACATTATAACAAAACAAAACTGAAATCCGCACTTTATATTTTTTCCGACTTTACATTTTTCAACTTTCATTGATGTAGTGCGACTTTCATTTAGTAGAAGTTTATACAAAAGCAATTTCGTCGGCACTGAAAACCTCTCACGATATATAGGCCCTTTTTTCTTCTCCAGAAATTTGTTTTTATGCTATGCCATACCTATGACGAAATTCAAATTTCTTAATTTTCATATTCTGTGGAACATGTTTGGCTTTACCATGTAATATAGGTCCTGAAATGGGCAAAGTGTTTGTCTTATATCTTTAAACCAAGTGTATACCTTTTCAGAAATTGCTTGATAGTCCCCAAGCCATATTGATTTTCTGTTTGGGCACATATTAGATTTTTCAGAAAGCTTCAAAGCTTTTCATTTTTTTTAATGATAGCCAATGCCAAAGTTTCTTTCGCGGCATCTACTTGCTTTCTTTCAGAACTTAAAGCTTAATTTTTTTTGCAATGAAAATTTCTAACTTTTTGATTTCTTTACGATTAAAAAATAGAAAGAAATCTAATTCCAAATGTGAATTATTACAGATTAGAAATTTACTGATAGGTTATTTATACTATTATTACTATTTATTGCCAAATTCGAATGTATTTCGACAATAAAATCTTTGGATTTCCTAGATTTTTTTAAGCGAGTGTAAAGGCAAACCAGAGTAACTATAAATAAAAGTGATTATATATAAATAGAAAGAAAGAATTTCTTAATTGTCTGTATACAACGAAGACTCATACACAGCGCGGTATTACTTTGCCCCATATATAGCTACGATGGATATTAAAACCTTTCGTCAAGCATAACTCAAAAAATATTTAACGGATTTCGTTCAAATTTTTACAGCAGGTACCTATAAAGGTGACAACGACGTCTGTTTATTACCAAGAATAAATGTCAAACCGTTTGGAAATTAAATTAAAAAAATAGATAAAAAAGCACAATTAAAGTACATACGTCACGAAAATTTTGTGCGTACGTCATTTTCACCTGCGGGAGATTTTCGTAGACAATCGGAATTGAAAAGTTCATGGAGTACATGAAGCAAAAAAATATGCACGCACTAATATTCAGCACAATAAAATGTATTTCAATTTAGTAGAAACCGAAAATTAATCTGTATTTTTTTCTGTATGAAAGAAAACCCCCGCAATAACTTGGTAGACTCGGTATTAGACATTTGGCGCAAATCTCAGCAATAGCAGCTTTTTTTATTTCGCGTGTGTAAATAAAAAAAAAATTCTTTGGTGTTTAAGAAAAGGTTTCGATTTATGGCATTATTTCTTTTTTTTCTCTTTTTAGCATTTTAAATGGGATTAATGAAAGGCATGTATTTTAAATTAAATGAGTGAAAGGTTTATATTTAAATGAAATGAATTTAATATGAAAATGTTATAAGAACAATATTTGGCGATTTATCAACTGCGCCAGGATAACATAAAAGTATCAATATATCAAACGGTACGTAGTATGTGAAATGAAACAATTATATTATATCACCCATCGTACAAGAAAAAAAAACTAATCAGAGGGAAAAATCCATCTCCTGTGCCGTAAGACTTGGCGAGTTCTTTTTTGGTGATAAGTTTTTCGATGTGATTGTTGGGATCTGCAGGATTTGGCTTACTTTTTCTAAATCTGATTTTTTTACAGATGTAATATTATGTAAATATATTTTTTTGCAGATATTTTTCTATTTTGTATATTTGGCATTCTATTTTGTATATTTTCTATTTGGCATTTGGAAAAGAGATTTTTACCTTTTTATCTGTGCCTTCGGAAATATTAAAAAATAAAAAAAGATTTACAAATATCAAGCGTATAATGTTATGTTTTGCATTTTTATACGGACCGCTTCTCCATTTTTAGATTTTAAATGCTATTTATTATTTACTAGCCGTTTATTAATTGTTTACAATTTACCCCCCTGACAATAACAATAATTATATCACAAAAATGCCTCTTAGGTTTGTTAAGTAAGTTTGCTTATGTATTTTCATTACTTATTAAAATATCGAATATGGGGATAAAATTTTATTTTAGCATCGTGCTTAAATTTTTAAGATGGTGCAAAAACATGCTTTAATAAACGTATGTTTGTAAATATTTGAAAAAACATGTTTTACCGCTCTCTTGAAAAATTTTGTAAGATGCTAAAACTACCTTTTGGCACCATTTAAATTTTTTTTCGCCAACCAACATAGGATACGAAACTTTTCCCCATTCAGACACACAGGCAAGGCTGGTCTCAAACAAGAGTAAAGCTAGCAACAATATTGTTTTAACTCTACAAGAGTTACAATAATGATATTAAATGCTCCGATTGGCTTTGGGCCCAATTAAGAAAGTTTCTCCTAAAAAAAAACTGTAGAAGTATTTTACATTTGTTTCAAATGAAGCTCGGTGTACAAGGTATTAGTTAATAATACAAACAACACTAATGGCATGGAAGCAAAAGTTTTAATTTAAACTAGATGGAACCCGTCAAAACTTGACGCAAAAAAATACTATAACAATATCAGTAAAATAAGCTTCTTTATTATTTATGAAGGGGCGCGTATAAAACAGTCTTTCAAATATTTTATTTAATTTTTTCCCCAGTCAAATACAGTACTATTTCCGATGCAAACTCCAAACAAACAATCCGTAAATAACTGTGTAATACAAATCAGTTTGACATTACCACCATATTTCCCACGGCAAAAAAAATTCATGGACCTATGAAGTATATACAAATAGTATATTCCTACGTTCATATCATATTCAATAAATAACAGAGCATAGTAAATAAAGAACACATCTCCCCCCCCCCTCTGTTATGATACAACCGAATGAGCTCCTATGCGCATGTGCATTGCATCTGCCCAAAAGCACCGTCGAAATTCGACGTTAAAGAAGTTTTAAAATGATTAAATTAAAAGTTTTAAAATGTCCTCTTTAATCATTGTTCGTTTCAAATCCATATCTTCTAAAACGCATCCATTGTTTTAAGCTAATCAATTTTTATGCAAAGATTAAGAAGTTTTTTACAGTAATAAATCTATCTGCAGATGAGGGAGATTTTTAATGTTTTCAAGTGTAATTTATTTGTATGGTTTCTTCGGTTCCTTGACATAATCAGGATGATTATCCCTTTTCCATCACAGTCGGGGATATTTTTCCTCTTATACAGTTGGCAAATGTAAAAAAATAAAAAAATGCAATTCCTAGCATATCCTGATATCTGATGGAACATATTCATCAACGAATTCAACATATCAATTTTATGTCCAACATAAACTAAAAAGTCTTTTTTTTTTTTTTTTTTTTCCCTGACAGATTTTTGTTTAGCGTCAAAATGTTCTATCTTATGGATAATCTGATCTTATGATTTATCACTTAAAAAAAAAAAAAAAATATTATTCACTTTTTATGATGGTTAGGGAAATCTATTTTCAATTGTATCAACTTTCCCAGGGGCTGTTTTACATTATTGAAGTAAACTGGTGGTCATTGATAAGATAGAATTGAAAAACTTTTCATGCTTGAAAATGATTTAAAAAGTCGTTAAATTAATCAGCAGTTTTCAAATAAATTTCAATCGGAAGCTAATTTTTTTTTCTAATTGATGATGTAAGAATTGAAATTGTAAAGTGTAGTAAAAAAATAGAAATTTGTAGTATTTCGAAGTGATGTAAGGCGCGATGAAAGCTAAAGCGATAGCGCCTTTGTTGTCACAACTGTTGTACATTTCTAAAAATTGCCACTGTATTTTGGCTGGCGTCCAAAAGGGGAAAAACATTTTTTGACATCGAAATAGAAATTCACAGTGAAAGAAACAGGACTTTGCGCTAATAAGGAACTGTTAAATGAACTTATAATAAATCTACCAAAATAATTCCTATGAAATATTAGTCTTACATTGTTTATTCTAGCTAAAAATACAATAATTATTTCAAGATTTTCTTCTACCATAACACTATTTTTAATAACTTTAAATTTCCTGAAATCTTTTACTTTTGTGATTTTTTTTATTAAAAAAGGAAATCTAGCCTATAATTTAAAAAAAAAAACAATTGGTAACATGTAATCAAGGTATGCAATCAAGATGAAGAAATCGATGACGGCTCCAATTCTAATCCTTATGATCATGAATGCAAAAATCAGTAAAATTATGTTATGTTAACACAATCATATACATTTTTCTCTTTAGTTTTATCAATGTTAAAATGCACTTCAAGGTAAGCATAACGTCATTTTCACCGACGCAAACTTTTCACACGTACTTCATATACCTTACATTAATGCTTAAACACCATGCACACAAATATAAATATATTTTGTATTTAATTGTAATGAAAAAATGGCATCAACAAAGTTATAATGCATAATGATAAAATAAACCCAATGGACAATATTCCCGTGACGTCACAATAAATATGAATTTTTTTTCGCTTATAAAACACGCGGATAAGTATTTTTACCGAAATTTAACTTGCAAATTAACAAATTCGGCCTTAAAACCGCGTGCTTTTAATATTTATTATTTCTCTTTTATTCAACCACAGAGTTTAGAAAATAAACTCTGTGCTTCGGAACAGTAGGCGTTATCCGATTATGACGTCATTAGCAGACGTAAAAGTTTAATTGAAAATTACGGTTAATTAATTAAATTTTCGAACAAACGAATGCACGATAACAAATCTGTGTCCAAATATCTTTCATTTAAAAAAGAATGATGTAATTTGATGCAGTGGTTTGTTCTCACGGATTGTCGAAAGAAATCGCTTAGCGTTTTAAATATATAGATGTATATATTTGAAACCCTTCCCCCTCTACCCCCCCCCCCAAAAAAAAAAAAAAAAGAAAAAGAAAAGAAAAGAAAGTTACAGTAATGAATTTAAAATGGCGTTAAGCCACGCTTTGTGACATAAGCAATTGTCTGCAAACACGATAACGAAACTTTCACTTAACTTAATAACATGTAGCTAATATAGCCCTCAGGGTACGTTGCAGTTATACAGACCTTGTGGTTTTTTTTAAAAAGCTTGAGACAATTCAGGTTTAAGAAGTTGAGATTTACTGTTAAATGATATAAACAACTATGAACACAAAACTGATGAATTATTATTCAGGTTTATGTATGTATTTAAAAAAAATTGCCATCTGATTACACTTATTAGATAAATTACTTCTGTTTGCATTTAATAACTGATAAACGGCTTCTGTATATTAAATGTATTGTTTAAATATTGGGAAGAGGTAGCGAGAGGTAGAAAGACGAGTAAACAAACGGGTAGACAGACGGGTAGAGAGACGAGTAGCGACATAGGTAGGCTGACGGGTAGAGATACGAATAGGCAGACGGCTAGAGAGAAAGGTAAAAAAAAGGTTTGACAGAGAGGTAGCGAGATGGGTCACGAGACGGGTAGCAACACCGGTAGACAGGAATGTAGCGAGAAAGGTTGCGAGACGCGTAGCGTGGTAGATAAAGAGACGAGATGAGAGATGAGTACAGAGACGAGTTGACTGACGGGTAATGAGATTGGTAGCGAGTCGGGTACAAAAACAGACGGATAGTGAGACGGGTAGACAGACGAGTAGAGTGACAGTAGATGGGTACGGAGATGGGTAAGAAGATGGGTAGAGAGGTGTATAGCCAGACGGGTAGAGAGACAGATAGACAAGTTGTGAGGCAGATAGACAAATGGGTAGCGAAGTGCATAGAGACACGGCTAGACATACAAGCAGTTAGACGGATAGACAGATGGTTAGAGAAATAGATTGGCGGGTACCGAGACCAGTAGAGAAATATAGAGACAGGTAGCGAGACTTGTAGCGAGATAGACAATCGGTTAGAGAGACGGGCAGAAGAACGGATAGGGAGACAGACAGATTGTGGAGAGACAGACAGACAGGCAAAAGAAAAGTCTGCGGATTGGCGCAGTAAAGGCGCAGGGGGCAGAGCCTCCTAGAGAATAATCAAGCAGTATCTGTTAAGCTTAACTTTGAAATATATATAATTTTTCAATTTTGCCGATATGGAGATTTAATGTAAAAGTTATTTTACAGAAGACATCGAAAGATTTTTTGTATACTTTAATAGTAGTAATTTAGACTATAGTTTTGCAATCTGGTTTGTAGCAAAGCATGCTATCAATGTGGTTTGAAGTGTAAGAGTTTCTATAAACAGTTATACAAATAATATATGTATAATCAAGGAAGAAAAATTTTAAATTCACACAAAATAAAAGGTGCAACAATGAAATTAAATTTGTGTTAAGCCACGCTTGATAGAATAATCTATTGACAACACATCTGATGAACGGTACTTCTTTTCTATTTTTGGTACTTTTCGGTTAGCCGGGCGCCAGTGAAATGTATATATCTATATATACATATATATGTATACATACACACATATATGTATGTGTATATATATGTGTATATATACATACATGCATATATAAATGTGTGTATGTATAGATATATGTATATATATGTATACATAGATATATAAATTTCACTGGCGCCCGGCTAACCGAAAAGTACCCTATTTTTTAACAGTGTATATGAATTTATATATGATATTTTGTAATTCTATCATTTAATTTGCTCTTATTTTTTATGTTGTAATTGTTAACCCTATGTTTTCATCAATATCATTCAGACTAATCCCTTTGAGGGAAGTCCTAGTTTTACAGATGCGCATAGGGCAGCAATTATCCTCATCTCTCGAAACACAAATGCGAGATACGCTGAAAAAAAATGTGGGGTATTGAAAATTAAAAAAAAATTCTCTTTCGGTATTATATTTTTTTTTATTAAAGATTGTTTTTTTCTTGTCAACTCAACGCTCGTTAAACTGAAATGAGCATTGTTCTTAAGACTTCAACAAATTCGTTAATTTGAAACATTCGTTAATCTGAAATTCGTTAAAGTGAATATATTTGTAATGACAAACTATAGGGGATTTTTTTGCGATCTATATAAAATTCGTTAAAGTGACATTCATTGTAACGAGATTCTACTGTATATATATATGCATTATATGTTATTATTATTATTATTATTATTATTATTATATCGATTCAAAAACCTTCACTTCTCAGGAAATGTAATGTATCAATGCGAAATATATCTTGAAAGTTGTTTAACAAAAGTACTTCAACGTTAAACATTACCTACAATGTTGATGATCTGAAAATAGAAAAATAATATTTCCGCCCTGATTCCGGATCCACCCTTTGAGAGAACGTGATAGAGAACAACTATGCCGCCCTTCACGGCAAATGCTTCAAGTACAGATAAATGAAATTAACTCTGTTTCATATCGTTATAATTTTACCACCTGAAGTGTAACAATGTACAATAAAATAATAAGAAGTTTAAGCATCAATTTGTTTTCAGGACATTAAATTTAAGAAATGGATTTTTTAAATGTATGGGATGTGAGGCGTATAACACGAACTAAATATATTTGCCTTCAAGTAATACAAGTTTAATTGGGATGAATGCTAGCCTCATTTATATGTTTCATGCGGAAGAAAAAGGATTTAGATATTGGGTAATAATCTTAGAGTAATATTGATTTATGGGCAATCGGCACGTTCAAGGCAATACATTCTGAAAACAATAGATATCAATAATTGCAAGATTTAATGAAAGTTTTTCATTAACCTACATAAGGAAAATACCGTGTTGTACAATATAAGATTAATGTTCTCTTTCATTGTGTTTTTGTGGGAATAAAGACAGTTATTTCTGTAATTCCATAACGCTAGTTGAAGAGAACAGAAAAATGCTGCATACTCATAGTTTTTAGATGTATCAAAGACAATGAAGTATAAATGATAAATTATTTGATAGGGGAATACAGTGATCTCTCACTTATACGCGATACACGGAAATCATTTTTCCGCACCAGTTTTTTATAAGATAATTTTTGACTTCTTAAATCGCAGAATTTATAAATCGAATTTTACTGTTTTAAAATAGTGGTATGAAAAAGTAATTACTGAACATCGCGTATAAGTGAGAGACCACAGTATTCATCCCATGTCAAAATATTGCAAATATATTAGAGTGAGTGCATATGAAATTACGGTCTTCACGACGGGATAATACATTTATGAAAAAAATCTGTTTTTTAAATACGAAATCAAGGTCTCAAGCTACTTATTCCATAAAAAGTACAGAGTTCTTCACACCATGATGAACCTGGATTTCCGTAGTAACTGTAATAAGTTTCAAGATATTTTACCAAAATTTTCAACAGTAATTTTTTTTTAAGTATTTCTGTCACACGTATTGTAACAATATTTTCATCAGACATAGTTTGTGAAATATATTTTGTGAAGTGATAGAAATTGTCACTTTCCACGTCGAAACAACATTGAGCCAGATGCTCCATAAATATACATAAAAGTAATAGTATTTAGGGTGCTGTTTTAGAGTGCAATTTCAAATTATTTGAACTGTGAAAATGAATTCAAACTGGGGCAATTGAAGAGTTTATACATGGTAATATTTATTCAGAATAGACTCGAAATAAAATAATTTGAAGGTTAAAATAAAAAGAAATAAGAATGGATTCTGAAAGATTTAAATTAAGTCATTTTATTCAAAAGCAGAAAAATCTACTGGTATTAGGAAGGCATTTAATAAATATTCGCTTAACCCTTTCCGGCACAGACAAAGTCTGCTCCTAAAATGAGAAATTTCTGACTGACACCGGAATTTACAAACGACTTTTTTAGAAAACACGAACTTCTTATTTTAAACTTTTATTAAAGAAACAAAATTTTATTAAAATATTCTTGGTGTCGTATGCAAGTTTGGAATTAAAATTAGGTGTGCCCGGAGTGGGACCACTGTGCCTGAAAGAGTTAACGTTCTTTTTAGCTTGAAGTAATTCCTTTTCTATAATACCTGTGCTAAAAAAATTAAGTACACAGAAAGAGTTTAATTATTAGTTATTTTTAATTGATATATAACTGTATTAGTACTAATTAAGAACATGAAGTTTTGATTATTTGTAAAAATACACAGATTTTCAATACATTTATTTAGAAAAAAATCAAATAATAGAATATTTGAAATTATAGAAATACCAATTTTTCACTTTAAGTGTAGCATTCACAAACAAGAACTTTAGATTTAATTTTTCAAGTTGAAAACTTTTGAATCTCAAAAAATACATAACAGTGTCTACATTTCATGCATGTCAAACTGCAATTTAAAATTTCCAAGAAATTTATTTAGAATAAAGTCGTCTTTATAATACAAATGGCCTGTGTATCGATAAAGGTAATATAGTACTGCCTAAAACTCCAGATAATAAGGAATTGACTTTAAAATGATTAGAAAATGAGACTTGTATTTTGGATATCGTCAGAATATTTTAATTGGATTCAAAAGAAGTTGGTTAATATGGTTATGTGGTTGAGGAGAGTCTTATACAGTGAGAAGGGTAATTAAAAAAACTTTAATTTAGAACTAAAGACTGTAGAAAGTTTCGACATTCCATATATTAATCTACTTATTGGGGGTATCTTTCATAAGTAATTTACTAACACACGTGGATGAAAACAAAAAGAATTCACTTTCAGATACCATTGGAACGCTTCTCTTTCTATACAATACTTAGTACACAGTGAGACAAGCCTAACATAAAGCTGTACAAATACATACTGATTTATAAGGCATTTTCTCTTTCACTGTATAACCTGTCTCACTGTGCACGTTTAACCTGTATAATACTACATTGTTTTGTGAATATATCTGATATTTTATGTGTTTCTGAGATATAACTGATTTATAAGACATTTTCTCTTTCACTGTATAACCTGTCTCACTGCGCACGTTTAACCTGTATAATACCACATTGTTTTGTTAATCCTAATCTTAATAATATTATAAATCTGATTGTGTGCAAATGTTAGGCTGAAGCCAGCGTCAAAATGGAACATTTAATGATCCTGTATCTTTGCATATACGTTGATTATAACCCTCCAATGAACATAAGCCGGGTTTTGTTCACTTTATTCAAATATTTTTCTTAATAATTCAAAATTTCTTTATTTTCATAGAGAATAAATGGACAATTTCCCATAAAATTTAACCATTTTACTTTATCGTTGCTAGGGCTTTGATCGTTGCCAATAAATAAAAATACAGAAAAATAATTTTTCCTCAACAATTAATTTTCAGTTGAATGATTTTCCCGTGAAAAAGGAAAATGAAAAAGAATTCAAAAGAAGATGAATTTCTATGATATTTGAAACAAAAATATGGAGTATTTGTTATTATACATGAAGTATGAATATCGGTTACATTAAAAAGATCTTTTTCTGTTAAAAAACTGCGTTATAATTAGTAGGAAAAATGAACAATAATTATATTCTTAAAAATAGATTTCGCTTGGACCATGGAACTATGAAAAGGATCGGCTTGGACAAATGTGACGTCATAAATAAAACAAGTATTTTCAAATAGTCGTAATAATACAAGGAGTGTGAATATCAATGTATACTGAAAGTAGATAGATAATGGACGTAATATTTAAGATGAAAAATTGAAATATTTTTTATGATTACTGCTTAATAATTAGCTTGAGTACCAGTTACATACAAATGTGAGCTTTCCGCTAAAATTTACGTCCGGATTGCCAGAAAAAGAAAATTAACAAGAATTATGGCATTAAAAAGAGATTTCTCTGAGGAAAATGTGATGTCATATAAAATAAAATGGGAATTTTCAAATGTGTTTTACAAGGAGCGGGAATTAATTCCGTACATTAATAATACAAGGATCAGTATAGAAAGTATAGAAAGTAGATTAGTTTCACGACATATTTAAAACGAAAAATTGAAATGTTTTTTTATCTATACTGATTATTAAGCATGAATATCAGTTACATACAGATGGGAGTTTTTTTGCCAAAAACCACACCATGATTATTAGGAAAAGAAAAATAAATACGACACTATTATATTAAATTCTGACCGCCTGTTTGTATTTCGCAACTACTCTTTTCAGATTGTCGAACGCAACGCGATTTACTTAACACCGGTTATCATTCATCAGAGGATGTCATAAACTCTCAGAATTAAAAAAAAATGATTTAAACTCCGATATATTATTATTTTATTTTATTTATTTATTTATTTATTGTAAATTTTAACGATGTTTCTCTAAAAATAGCAACTAAATTATTCCATTTTTGTGGATAAAAAAGAAGAAATAAAACGGATTAATATATTTTTTCTCATTACAACTGAAAAAAAAATTCAATTTGAATAGATGGTGATAGAAAAAAAAATCTTGATTATAGTAAAACTTTTGAAAAATAAAAACGTATTTTCACATATTTAAACTTCATGAATCAATTTATTCAGGAGAACAAAAATCGTCTGTCAACAAATTTTCATTTAGAAATAAAGATTTTTTTTCAGTTATAGATTAAATCAAGGAGGCAAATTTAAGCTCCTTGCATTTAGGTCTACAATAATTGCTCCCTATTCACAAGAATTGAATTTAATGAAAAAGAATATACTATTTCCATTATCTTTGAAGGATTGCTATTAAAAGGTTTCACAAAGGCGTTAAAAAGTAAAATGGTTTACCAGGTAAACTTGACATATGTTTTTATATAATTCGCCGATTTCTACGATTTTATTTGGCCCGCCTTTTTTCATGGGTTGCAGTTTCCTTTTCGTGATTATTTGTCACAAAATTTCACTTTTTTAAAACTTAGTTATGTCAAGGCCTCTATAACATAGAAATACTGTATTGTCTCCTATGGAATGTGATAAAGAGTTAGTTAATTATTTACGTTTCTAATTATCGGGAATGAAATATTTTGTTTAATTAATGCATTTATTCTTCTTTTAATGATACGTGAACGAAGTCACGGGTAAGAGCTAGTAATATTATAAATCTGATTGTGTGCAAATGTTAGGCTGAAGCCATCGTCAAAATGGAACATTTAATGATCCTGTATCTTTGCATATAGGCTGATTATAACCCTCAAATGAACATAGGCTGGTTTTTGTTTATTTTATTCAAATATTTTTCTTAATAATTCAAAATTTCGTTATTTTCATAGAGAATAAATGGACATTTTTTTTCATAAAATTTAACCATTTTACTTAATCGTTGCCACTAAATAAAAACGCGGAAAAGTATTTTTCTCAATAATTAATTTTCAATTGAAATATTTTCACGTGAAAAAGGAAAATTAAAAAGAATACAAAAGAAGATAAATGTCCGTGATATTTTAAAAAATATATGGAGTGTTTGTGATACATGAAGTATGAATATTGGTTACGTTGAGAAGATATTTTCTGTGAAAAACTGTATTATAATTAGAAGGAAAAATGCACAATAATTTTATTATTAAGAAAATATTTCGCTTGGACCATAGAACTATGAAATGGCTTGAACTAATATGACGTCATAAATAAAACATGCATTTTCAAATATTCGTAATATTACAAGGAGCATTAATATCAGTGTATAATAAAAGTATATACATAATGGACATTAGACATAAGGTGAATAACTGAAATATTTTTTTTTTATATATACTGATTAATAATAAGCCTGAATATCAGTTAAATACAGATGTGAGTTTTCTGATAAAATTCCCGTTATGTTTGCCAGGAAAAGAAAAATAACAAGAATTATAGCATTGAAAAGAGATTTCTCTGGGATCAAAGTGACGTCCTATTTCAAATAAAACGGGATTTTTCAAATATGTTTCATATGGAGCGTGAATCAATTTCATACATTAATAATTACAGAGTACAGTGAAAGAATAGAGAGGCTGTCAAATCGGTGAAAAAATAGTGAACCGTGAAATCGGCTTGCAATATGGAGCTGGTTATCACTCAAATCATTAAGCCCAAGGGCTGACTTCATTGAACGGGGAGAGGTTTTCAAACCAAGCCGTCAGTTGTTTGGGTTAACTGTAGTGTTGCATTTTAAGCATCACGCTAAACATAAACATTTTATATCTATTTATTCTCTGAACTCTGTGATTAATAATACAAGCATCAGTAAGATTATTCGGAAAAGAAAATTTAACAGAAATCTATTATTTTAAAATATGACTGTCTGTTTGTATTTCGCAACTACTACTCTTAATGCAATGCGATTTACTTAACACCATCATTGATCTAAGGATGTCATGTAAACTCGGAGAATTCAAAATTTTGAATTAAATTCCGAGACATTAATATATATATATATATATATATTTGTAAATTTTAACGAAATTTCTCTAAGAACGGTAATTAAATTACTCCACTTTTGTGGATTAAAAAGAAAGAAGAAATAAAAATGGTTTACGCCATTTTCTCATTAAAACTGAAAAAATAATTTATTTTCAATTTGAATAGTTGGTGCAAAAAAATCCTGATTACAGTAGAATTTCCGAAAATTAAAAACATATTTCCACATATTCAAACTTTATGAATAAATTTATTCTGCAGAAAAAAACCGTCTGTCAGCATATTGTCAAGCAATCAAGATTTGTTTTAGCTATGGATTAAACCAAGGAGGCAAATTTGCTGTTACATGCAAACGTAACACATGCAATTGCAAAGCTTTTTGCAACCCCAAATTACATGCAAACGTAACATTTACATGTAATTTGCACCCAAATTAATTTTAATTTTAACCCTAATAAATGTTAATTTGCACTGAAAATTACATGCAAAAGTGATGTTTACATATAATTTTGGGTTGCAAAAAGCTTTGCAATTGCAAGTGTTACGTTTGCATGTAACTGTTACTGTTACATGCAAACGCAACACATGTAAATGTGACGTTTGTATGTAATTTTGGATTGCAAAAAGCTTTGCAATTGAAGCTCCTTGCATTTAGGTGTAGAATTATTCCTCCATATTCACAAGAATTGAATTTAAAGACAAAGCATATACTATTTCCAATTAATTATTTTTAAATTATGGCTGTTAAAACGTTTTTCAAAGTCGTTAAAAGTAAAATGGCTTATCAGGTAAAACTGACATTTGTTTTTTGAGAAATTGTACTTTTTTTAAAACTGAGTTATGTCAAGGCCCTATAGCAAAGAAATACCGTATTTTCTCTTATGAAATATGATAAAGAGTTACTTAATTATTTACGTTTGTAATTATCGGGGGTGAAATATCTTGATTAATGCATTTATTCTTCTTTTAATGTTACGTCAACGAAGTCACGGGTAACAGCTAGTAATCTGATATTTTTTGTGTTTCACTGGCACAAGCAGCATATGACATGGTACACCCAGAAAAAAGAATTGATTAAAACTACAAAACATGTTTTGTTGAGTACATTTTGGTTGTTTTAGCAAAATTTAAGTACAATTGAACCATTTTACTTGAATTAACAAAACATTTTTTGCTGACGATACAAATTTTTTTTTTGGAATTGCAAAAAAAAAAAAAAAAAAAAAAAAAAAAATTGTTGATTCAAACAAAATTTACATTGACATATATTTAAACAAAAAGTTTCGTTGGGTCAACCAAATTTTTGTTGTTTCAACAAAACTTTTTTCTGGGTGTATATGACATGGTTAAGCAGGAATTTCTGAGATTTCATGTATCAACTGTCGCATTGTAGAAAATTTTAAAATGTCAAAAAATGATAAATCGAGGAATTTTAGTTTTTAGTTTTAAGATGATAAAAGTTCCACTTATTTAGTAGCGCCCATGTCTAAAGGGCCTAAAAGCATATTAAAAAAACATGTAATGCATATTATTTATTATAAAATAAATATATTTATAATGCAACACAGTTTTACACAGTTTCGTGTTTTAATCTGTATCAGTTTGTTGAAATGAATGGTTACATACCTCTTTTATGGCTTTGTTCTAGTTATCTCCATGTTGTCCACTGGATAATTATCGGGTTGTTCGGAAAGTTCTTTCTGTTTGGGAAAATGAATTCGTTGTTCCGCTACAATTTCTCTTTGTTTGTTTATACGTCTAATTCCCGTGTCATTGTGCTGGTAAATTTTAAGTTCAATCCAATATTTCTTAGTTCAGTACGAAACATGTTTTTGACCGTTTCTTCTTATGTTCAAAATCTTTTCAAAGCATTTTCTTCTAGAATTTCCTTCCAGGGGATATTCTACTGATCAAAGCAGACCAAAATAAATATTAATTATTTTCACTAAAATATTTTAGAATTTTCTTCAATTTTCTAAAGTTTGAAAGTAATTTTATAAACCATTTATTTTCTTTTAACTAATTCAACGAGTTCATAATAACAATTTATCAATTTATATAAGCTGATATTTACTTTCTTTAAAGTATGTACAGATGCTTTATAAACATAAAATTCAACATGTTTTCCAGATATAATACTGTATCTGTTCAAATAAATGAGTCAACTTATGAAGAGCATTAAAAGTTATTAATCTTACTTGAATTATCTTAAGCTCTATTAAAAGAGCACAATAGGATTTCATATCTCTTAGATAAAATCCACAAAACTTCGAAGAATGAATATCTAACTTCAATATTTTAAATTATGACATAGCTAAACATCTTTTTTAAGCAGAGGAATAATTAGTATCTTTTAGAGTCATTGTAAAGGCCTCTTTTGAAAATTTACTCATTGGAAAGAATTCCGGCTTGATTTAAGGCCTCAACAGAATAAGTTTATTTTATTATCGTTTATGTGTGTTTATACATGACTTATTTGCTTTAATTCCTTTATACAGAGTACCTTATTAGAAAATAACGAAAGTACCTGTCAAGGTATCCAAATAGTCTGTTTCAGACAAAATTTGCTTGAAGTTGTTGAGACAAAATTGAACTTGGTATGAATCAAGTTCAGTCCTGGCGCGGCCCAACCTGAGTCTGTAGAAATAAATTATGCCCGAACCCAATGAAAAAATTATTGGCTCCAATCATGTCATTGGGCAAGGAAGGAGACGTTTTGGGCCTTGTACAATACCGTGTCCATCGCATTTCAAGGGGCATCAAAGTGAAAAGTACCCAAGCCGGGACTCGAACCCGGCTTTGAGTCCCAGCTTGAGTAATTTTCACTAAGTTGGCTATACGCCTATTAAGCAATTAAAATTTGAATATTATGAATGCAAGGTGTGAGAAATTTTCTCTGGAAAAATTTCTAGGTATTAATATATGAATTTAAATAAAACGTTTTATTTTGTTGTTGTTGTTGTTTTATTTAAATGAAAGAAAACTATCGGAAACATATACCGGAAAAATCATATAAAAATATGTTAAATTTAAAAATAATTTTAAAAAAATTAAAAACGCAATGTTTCTACAATCAAAATCGTGCTAACTACCTATGCTTTTGAAGCCGGTAGAGTCGCATACATAATAAAATAGATCCTCCTTATCTGGCAATAGACCACGTACAGTCAATTGCTACTTCGAAACCCTTCCTCTCACGCCATATCAACAAATAGACGAAGGGAAAAAAGAAAATAACCATTTACTGGGGAATTATATCTTCTTTATATGCAAGTTAAAAAATAGGTTTAAGCGGCCGTTTTCCTACTGAAATTATGATAAACATTGAAATTTGTAATACAAACACCTAATTTTGGCATCACAGTTGGAATATTGTGGTACATTGTGCCTTCAGAAACCAAACGGAAAGGTCTTTCGAGTAAGAAGTTTAGGAATTACACGTATTGGAACCGCATGTATTCCGGAACTTTGTGAACTTTTTAATGGGCGGACAGGAAGCTAAAATTAATTTTATTAATGAAAATAACAGATTTTCATTTTATGTTTCACAAAAAAATAATATCAAGTTAGTACCTTAAATGGTGGTGTTATATTATTTATGCCACTTAATTTTAATCAATAAATGTACCAGAATTTTTAATACAATTTTACTTTTATAAGTGTAATGAAAGAATCAAAAAATTTCCTAATTTTAAAAGGAAATGTTTTGAAAATTTTAGTGTGAACTCAACATTACAGTCACCATGATACTTTCCCCTGAAAGCGTTACCTTGAATTAAATGAAATATATTTCCGGATTTAGGAAAATTTTTTTTTTCATTGTATTCTTCATTAATATAACAACAAATACTTTTTGATAATAACATAAATAGAATAATATATTTTATAATATATATATATATATATATATATATATATATATATATATATATATATATATTATAATTAATATATATATATTCATATAAATATAATTTTAAATATTTCTAGACGTTTTGACATTTAATCTGAGAAATCTTAACTTTGAAAAGAAAATTTTATTGGGGAATGTTTGAAGCAGCAACTTTTGCATCTCAGCTGTGTGCTGTAAGATATAAACGAGATATCAAACATTCGCTGTTGTCTCAGTCAACTGCCTTAGCCAGGCTGGGGGTCTAGAAACATGAAATACTACTTTTATTGCTATAGTAAACTTCGTCTTATTTATAGCAAAATTTTTGCGATTAAATAATGCTAAGAATTGTGTTCGGAAAAAGTCATATCAGGTTTCTCTGAACCCCCAGCCTGGCTACGCCACTTACGACACGCTAAAAATACTCGATGAACCAAATGTTCTTTAAATCTCCACTACTCGTTCGGTTACCTTATCTGTTATCAGAAAGAAAGGTAGAACGGGAAAAAGTATGATCGAGGCTAACGAAAAAGAAAATCTACCGCGGTGCTTTAGGTGTATCTTTTTTTAAAGACCGCCGGAGTTTCGTGATGCTCGAATGCACCAATGCAGGTGTACGAAAAGAGCATCACGTGACTCCCGCGGTCTGTAAAAAAAGATAAGTGGAATGCACCGCGGTAGCCTGTCTTTTTCGTTAGCCCCGAGTAAGATTAAGTGACGAATGCGCTATTTCTTTCTTTTCAACATCAGTTTTTCATTAACGGTTGTTTGGATGGCTGGGGCGATATGGTCGGTTATCATTGCACTATACAATTTTTTCAGAAAGATTGATGATTATTTTTTTGCATTTTCCTCTTTTTAAATTCGCTTTTTTTATATAAACTTGCAATCACGAAAAATTATCAT
This sequence comes from Maratus michaelseni, assembly GCA_963931845.1. Classification (NCBI taxonomy): domain Eukaryota; kingdom Metazoa; phylum Arthropoda; class Arachnida; order Araneae; family Salticidae; genus Maratus; species Maratus michaelseni. The sequence goes on along the minus strand of OZ007592.1, from coordinate 369,561,255 downwards.
TTACTCTTTGCAATTTATGTCTCTATCTCGTAGCTAATAACAAAGTGTGCTTTCTTCATCACATTTGAGCACACCTGACATTTACTTACGGGTCACCTAAAAGGGCGTATCTTCATGTTAAAACCACCCACTCTTAATATATTGGGTTATTCAGAAAGTTATTTTCGTTTGGGAAAATTGGTTCTTACCGGAAAATTCTATCATTGAATTATTATACATTAATTCTGATATCTAATGTCTAATAATGTTATATTTATATTTCATTGTTATATTTTTATTTAATTTTTAACTTTTAAATTTCTCACAGCTCCCTTTTGCCTCGCAAGTCAATTACCTTTAACCTGGAAGTTCAGTTGGTACGCAACTAGGTATTACATGCTGTTAACTACATTATTCCGTTGTTCCATTGTCTAATAATTGACGGGCAGAACTTTAAGAACGAATTGGTTTTCCGAAACGGAAGGAACTTTTTGAACAACCCAATACTTTGGCTGGTCATCCGGAGTGAGATACAGGTTGAAAATCAGTGCTTCAGACAGGTACTTTCAGAAGACAGGTACTACAGTGCCTCCGCCAAATCGAGAAAACACATCCGTAAGCATCCTTTTTAGGAAGCAACTCAGGGCACTTTTGACCCAATCCCCCGCATATCTATGCACTGGAATTTTCCAAAAACTGAAACTTCAATAATTTAGTGTACGTTGCAAGTGGGAGCAATATTGCAATTTCATCTTTCCATCCTTATTAGTTCAGAAGATATATGATCTCAAAGTTTCCATTTTGACGCTCACTCACTCACTCACTCACTCACTCACCGATTATCAAAATGATAAGGTACATCGCTTAGCGTTGGAAATTTGAATTTGGCATAGAGGATTACATACAAAAATGGAAATACAAAAAAGAATACAAAATATGAAAAAAAAATAAAAAATCTGGAAAATTCGAAAAAAAAATCAAAAATTCGAAAATAATTCCATCGCGTAGTCTTAGAAACTTAAAATTTGTTGTGAAAGAGTTTAGGATTCAATAAAAGAGAAAATTAAAAGATTCGGAAATCTCGAAAATTAAATCAAAAAATCGAAAATTTATAAAAAATCAAAAGTTCAAAAATAATTTGATTTTATAGTACTGGAAACTTGAAATTTGGCGTAAAGGTAGGGTTTAGCATACAAAGAAAGGAAAAAATAAAAAATCCTGAAATTTTGAATAAAGAATAGAAAATATCGAAAAATTCGAAAAAAAAATCAAAAATGGTTAGATTTGTAGGAATTTCCCGGAATTTTTAATTTTGTCTTTCTTTTTATCCTAAACAGTACTTTAATGCCAAATATCAAATATCTAGGACTGCAAGTAATAACTCAGACTGATAGCATATTTTCTAGATGCCACTGAGAGTACTTTTGATCCCCCCCCCCCCCTATAGCTTAGTGCTTGCCCAGAAACCTGAAAATTATGTTTATCTTTGCAAACAGAACTAAAGCTCCAAATTTTTGGTATCTTTAAAAATTAGGGACAGAGTGTGGGCTTGGCGAAAATCACAATGGAGTAGATGATGTCGCAAAAAGAGCTCAAAGTCAAGAAAAGAAAGATTATTTATAAAAAGAAGTGAAATCCCATTAAAAACATCAAATGTAAAGAGATTTAGTGAAGTCTCGAGACTCTTTTACCGTAAAAAGTTCTGCGATCGTGTAAAGCCAAGTTATCTCTCTTGTTAACTCAGAATTTTTCATTCCCTAATAACTCCCAATCTCTACATCTGTTGCAAAATAAGAAAGGAACCACCAGATGGCGCTAAGCGCTTAAAACATTTTCTGACTGACTGTTTTTCTTATGTTTACGTTTTGTATGTAGTTTGTTTTTCGGCTGTGATCGTCATTAATATATGAAGTGTTACCTCCCGAAATAAATAATCTTATTAGTTAAAGATGCCTCCGAATCATTTCGAAACTATATAGAAAAGGAACTAAGAAATTAGATGAGATCAAATCTTATCTTAACATTTATTGCCTTTTATGATTACGAAAGTATGATTCCGTTTTAACATCTTTAGTTAATGATTATTTTGTGACTTGGGAATTACGCAGCACAGGGAAGTTATTACACCTTTGTATGTTATAGTATGATATGGGATATTTTTGATTAAGACAAAATATATACGTCACATTCTCATGTTGCGTAACTGACAAGTTACAAAATAATCCTTAACTACAGATGTGGAGACTAGGAGTGATTGTGAATGCAAATTTCACGAGTTAATAAGAGAGATAAACTTGGCTTTACACGATATCAGAACTTTTTACGATTAAAGAGTCACGAGACTTAGCTACATTTTAAACGTATGATGTTTTTAATGCGATACAATTTCGATATGTGTTTTGCAATCCGTAATCTTTAAGAAATGTTCGGATCGCTTGTTCAACTAGTGAAACAAAGACCAACATTTTGTATGAAACAGACTACACATCATTATCAGAATTTTTTTTACATTCTGCTACGTTTAAATAATGTTTAGATGGTAATAGAAAAAAGGGAATTCATTTATCATCATTTAAAAAAAAAAAAGTAGATAAAAATCGGGCAACTATGTGCCTGTCTCATATGCCCTGTGCATTTTCGTTTGAAACCTTATACTTAAGAGTAAATAATTGTCTTATATAACGTATTGTCTTGTATAAATTCATATATTTATTCCAGGAATTTCTACTGGATTTCTATGTGTTTACTGCAACACGTCAACTGTCTTATTTTGTAAACTGAGAAAATGTGTTCTACAAGATATTAGATAATACTTAAACAAAACCATAAAAGAGTTACGGAAAATTATATTTCGTTATAGGAGAGAGTTTTAAATTATTAATAAAAACACATTAAATATCACATGCTTTTGAGATTATCTCCCTACATCTTAGTAGACTGGAATCATCATTTCATTATAATGTTGTTTTACAGGTTGTGATATAGTAATTGATTCCGGTAATGAATTGTTAAACTCAATTTTATATTCAGAAGAAGCTACTTTAAAACTTATTTGACATATCAAATAAAATGGAAAAGAATCGGAATTTTCAATATAAATCTTAACATTTAAAACCCGAAATCACATTTGAAATGCGAATGTTTAAGATTCCATCATTTTATTTCCTTAAGTTACATTAAAGTTATTCATGTTATTAATTTAATCAATAAACTAAAATAAATATACGTTTTGTCACGACCACATATTTTGTGCAGAGGAAGAAACATCACGCAGAATGAATAAAATTGACCAAATAACTATAACTCTATGATACACTGTTTTTGAGGAAAATGCGAAGAGAAAGTATGAACAGTGAAAATGCAAAAAGGCTATATTAGAAACGAGAACACCGTACGTGAAAATATGAATAATGCGTATTCTTACGCAGTGTATGATACGTATGATACGGCATTTAAGTAAGATTGTGTCCTAAATGGCCACTGCACATATACATCTGTGCATGCGAGTTTCATACAATGACTACACTGTAAAAATTGACAATTTTTTCTTAATCTACGAAAATATAATATAATCACGAATAAATTTATAATATGAACTCATCCTTGTTAACCATGATTCTGAAAAGTGTTTCGTCATCTTTAGAAACCCCAGACATTAATGCCATTTCGAGATTTAAAGAACCATTTATAAAAACAAAATTTCTCTTGCTGCCCGTAATTTTCCGAAACGTTTCCGAGACGTTTACGAGTAGCTTTTAAAGAGTATTAATCATTTTTCTAAGACCGGAATATAGTTTTTTCTGATTCAATCAATTCTCAAGTAAACATTTTCATGTTTAACAAATATGTTTAACAGACAAACATGCAAAATTAACAACGTTAACACTAAAATTAAAATTAAGATTATTTCTTTACTCTTTCATGTATAAATTAACTTATGCAGCTGAAAACGTTGCCGTGAGAATGGATGACATTCAAAAAACAGGTATTACAGGCTGAGGAAACTGATTAATACACTATAAAAACTATTCGGAAACGTTTATGAAAAATACGGGCAGCAAAAAATACTTTGCTTTTATAAATAATTCTTAAAATTTTGGAAATGTATTGGTTTTCTGGGAATTCAAAAGGTAATGCAACACGCTTTTTGGATATAGTTTATATATGGTTTATAGTTTATATATGGTTTATAGTTCATATTTGGATATAGATATTATAGTTTCGTTCGTTGTAATAGTATATTTTCATAAAATCAGAAACATTGGTCATTTTTTACAGTGTAGCTGAACAATACCCATCATTATAAAGTGCACGATAGTAAAACAAGTCTGCGGGCGAATAACTAGGCCTCATTATGTAGTAAATGCAATAACTATTACTATTATTATTTTTAAAACTTTCTAGCATAATTCAATAGAGTTTATGGATTCGGTTTCTCTGTCTGTCTCTCCGTGCTCTAACTCGCGTAAATATACTCAGATTGACATGTAATTTTTGTTTGTTAATGAGCTTCACTATAGAATGTGCGCTATTCAAAATAAAGTGTGTAGCAGAGTTCGTTTACACGTACACATAAAATAATTCGGTTGCATTATAGTCTATGGGTGAAAAGCGTTTGCAATGCATTTTAATTAAATTGCTTACTAAGCTATCTGATTTCATCGTATGGAAACAATAAATTTCTTAATAATATTAAAGTATTTTATAATCTATGCTTGAGGACTGATTTCTTTTATTATTGGGCATTTTTAAAAATATTTTAGTTTCTCATCCGTTTTGCAATTTCACATGATTCCAATAACACTTATTTTCTCTGAACTAGATCTGACGGCATACTTTTTCTTGTGCATTTTTACGTTCCTAACGCAGTGTTGTGAAAGTATTGCGATCCTGATGCTTGTGTGTGTGTGTAAGAGTGAACATGATAAGTCCTTTACGATACTCCCGATTGAGCTTCCATTTGTCGAATAGGTTGTGAAACACTGTCGCAAGAATTATGTAGATTGGCGTAGAATCTATCGAGGAAGTAGGTAATGAATCCATTTTTAACACGTTCACTGCCGGGTTAAAATTACCGGAATTTTATTTTATTTAGAAAGTACGAATTCATACCAGGAAATACTAATAGCAATATTTACATTATTTAATTACAGACATTACGTGAATACATAAACTAAAAATTCTTCTTTCGAAATTCCCGGTATGAATTCGTAATTTTAGATTTAAAAACCACGAGTATACTCGTGGTTGACAGCGATTGGGTTAAACCATTTGCGAGCCTTTTTGCAACTCATTTTATACGGGAAAATCACCAAGGAAATTTGACACCGTGTAACTGATAAATACCGGGTGGGCCAACAGTTCATTAAAAATTTAAGAATTTGTTAAAAAGAAACAAATGATGCTAAAAATTTGCGGTTTGCAGGAATGACATTAGAGGGACATCTGATTTTTAGGTTCGTTCGTAATTATATAAATACGTAGCACCTATAGTCGTCGTCTGGTCCGTCCGTCTGTCCGCATAAAACAGAGCAAAAATCACCCAACCGAATGGTTTGAAATTTAGTATATTTAATGGCTGAAGAATTATGTAAAGTCATTTAAAATTTTATGAAAATCGAATAAAAACTTTAAAATATATTAATGGCTGAAGAATTATGTAAAGTCATGTAAAATTTTATGAAAATCGAATCAAAACTTTAAAATATATTAATAAAAGTTTTCTTCATTCTATTAAATCCTATCATACGTAATTAATTCAATGATATCCCATGATAGGTAATGATTCTAGGTTGCCATTGTGATTACGTCCTATTTATGACGGAGTCATATTACACTATATTGCCAAAGGTGACCGGTCACTTGCAATTTAGACGTTTTGTTAAATATCTAGAAAAATACATGAGGAATTAACCTGGAACTGCATGTGTGTAAACAGTATAGTATAGGTTACATATTTCCGCGAAAATGTTTTCACAAAACCCCATAGGGGACAGTCAACAAATTGAAAAAGAACGAGGACCTTTTGGATAACCCTGTAAAAACTAATGTAGGAAATAGGTTCAAACTCGAGATTATCAATAAGAGGCTTATTGTAATATATTGTGCTCATTTTTATGAGGATAGCATGTATACTCGTAGAGAAATTAAGGTTTTTATAAAAACAGTCCCAAATTTCGCAAAGTTTTTTGCTTATAATTTGCAGAGTTCTTAATATAAAAAAAAAGTTATTTTCAGAAAATATGACAAACAACATTTTACATAATACTCTGCAATCAGAATTAAAAAATAATAAAAATTGGATGAAAAATGGGCAGATTTACTAAAAAATGTTTCACTGCGTATGCAATCAAAATATAATATGTATAATGTATTAGGTATATATAGAGAGCACCTTTTGTGAAAGTCTCAAACTCATAGTTTGAAAATTCTGAAAATTATCGTCGATAGAATAATCTCGAAATCCGCTGTTCCCAAAAAGAAGCAAAAATATGAGGGGTTGTATCAAATATCTGTTGATTAGTGCCAAGATAGCGTACACAATATTGCACGTATACTACTATATTTGGATACAAAACCCCTCATCATTTTGCTTCCTTTTGGGAACAACGGATTTCGAGCTTATTCTATCGACAATAATTTTCAGAATTTTCAAACTATGATTTTGAGACTTTCACAAAAGTTACTCTATATACTTAGCTAATACATTATGCATATCATATTTTGATTGCATTCGCGCATGAGCAGTGAAACATTTTTTAGTAAACCTGCTCATTTTTCATCCAATTTTTATTATTTTTTAATTCTGATTGCAGAGTATTGTGTACAATGTTGTTTGTCATATTTTCTGAAAAGAACTTTTTTTTTTATATTAAGAATTCTGCATATTATAAGCAAAATACTTGGCGAAATTCGGAACTGTTTTTATAAAAACCTTAATTTCTCTACGAGTGTACATTCTATCCTCATAAAATCATAAAAATGAGCGCAGTATATTACAATAAGACACGTATTAATCATATCGAGTTTGAACAATTTTGCTACATTAGTTTTTACAGGGTTATCCAAAATATATTCGTTATTTTTCAATTTGTTGACAGTCCCCTATGGGGTTTCGGGAAAAAAATCTTTGCGGAAATATATAACCTATACTATACTGTTTACACACCTGCAGTTTCAAGTTAATTTCTCATGAATTTTTCTAGATAGTTATCAAAACGTTTAAAATCGCAAGTAACCGGTCACCTTTGGCAATATAGTGTATTTACGTATTGCTGAATTTAAAAACTGAATTTGTGTACTACAATTGTTCAATTATAGCAATCTTATAACCTATCGACAGTTTTTTGCATAGATGTTTCTTGAGAAATAGATATTAAATGGAAAAATAGTCTAAATATGCATTTCAAGTTCTGAAATTTACAAAGATAGCCTTAAGTTTCCCATTTTAATTTTCAGCAAATGTCAACAAAAGATAAATTGTTGCCAACTTAAAATGTACTTATTTTATTACGGAAATTAATATTTTATTACGGAAATTAATCATTTAAAAAAAAACACAAATTGCACAAATTGTGCTTATTAGTTGCTTAAATCAGTGTAAAAATTGTTTTAAACTCATAAAAGAGCTAAAATCCTACATGTTTCAGCTTTAAACTTAAAGCCATCATCGGGGAAGAGGAACAACACAAACGACTACTGATCTTTTAATTTTCGACACGAGAAAATTGAAATCAACAGTATGGAAAAATTTAAATAAAATAAGCGGGCGCTCTCTGTTGCCAAAGAGCGAAAAACAAAACAATGAATTAACCAGGGGTTAAAAATGTATCCCATAAACCAGGTATGCTGAAAGAAAAGTTATCATTACAAATACAATCTTTTCTAATTTTAATTTCCAATGATTCCCTAATGGCGGCTTTAAATGGGTTATTGAACCTATGGATAAATCTTGCTTTATCGAAATTAATTACAATATCATTATTTTTAGCGTAAAACCGGGAGAGTGCAGTGGATAACTTTCCAAATTTTATGTCGTTTTTATGCTCTTTTAACCTTTCCAAAAACTTTCTTTTAGTCATACCAATGTAAAAAATTATACTGTTATTATTTAAGCTAATGGGGATTTCATAAACACCTGCGAATTGATCAGGGGGGATAGGATCTAATTTATATGAAACTAAGTCAACCAATTTTCTGGGAGGGACAGCAATAAGATGGATATTGTATTGTGCTTATTAGTTGCTAAAATCAGTGTAAAAATTGTTTTAAACTCATAAAAGAGCTAAAATCCTACATGTTTCGGCTTTAAACTTAAAGCCATCATCGGGGAAGAGGAACAACACAAACGACTGCTGATCTTTTAATTTTCGACACGAGAAAATTGAAATCAACAGTATGGAAAAATTTAAATAAAATAAGCGGGCGCTCTCTGTTGCCAAAGAGCGAAAAACAAAACAATGAATTAACCAGGGGTTAAAAATGTATCCCATAAACCAGGTATGCTGAAAGAAAATCCTCCGTAAATACAATATCCATCTTATTGCTGTCCCTCCCAGAAAATTGGTTGACTTAGTTTCATATAAATTAGATCCTATCCCCCCTGATCAATTCGCAGGTGTTTATGAAATCCCCATTAGCTTAAATAATAATAGTATAATTTTTTACATTGGTATGACTAAAAGAAAGTTTTTGGAAAGGTTAAAAGAGCATAAAAACGACATAAAATTTGGAAAGTTATCCACTGCACTCTCCTGGTTTTACGCTAAAAATAATGATATTGTAATTAATTTCGATAAAGCAAGAATTATCCATAGGTTCAATAACCCATTTAAAGCCGCCATTAGGGAATCATTGGAAATTAAAATTAGAAAAGATTGTATTTGTAATGATAACTTTTCTTTCAGCATACCTGGTTTATGGGATACATTTTTAACCCCTGGTTAATTCATTGTTTTGTTTTTCGCTCTTTGGCAACAGAGAGCGCCCGCTTATTTTATTTAAATTTTTCCATACTGTTGATTTCAATTTTCTCGTGTCGAAAATTAAAAGATCAGTAGTCGTTTGTGTTGTTCCTCTTCCCCGATGATGGCTTTAATTTTAAAGCCGAAACATGTAGGATTTTAGCTCTTTTATGAGTTTAAAACAATTTTTACACTGATTTTAGCAACTAATAAGCACAATTTGTGCAATTTGTGTTTTTTTTTAAATACTAGTTAACAGTGTAGTGTCCAAATAGATTCAATTGGGAAATTAATCATATCATAATAACAGACAATATAATTCTTTTTTTTTCAATGAAGTAATAACGATGTTTTTTTTACATTGTTTTGTATTGGATTTTTGCGCATAGCATAATTTCAATGTAATAGAATTGTAATTGTTTGTAAAATTATATTGAAACGAAATTTTATAAAATCAAATTAATATCTGTAAGGTAAAGCCAGGAGAGATGACGCAGTCGGAGAGATTGCGCACATAAAGGTTTGGGGGGGAAGGAGTAGAGTGAGCGTGCAGTGACTCCAGGTACTTGTACAACAACAGTAGTGAAGTGTCTACTTGAAAGTGCACGTTGATTGCTTTGAGCGTTTAAGATAAAGTATTGATATTTTGTTTTGTTTTTCCAAAGAAAGTGCTTGAATTTTCATAGCTCTTCATCAGAATTTCTATACAATGTCAACAGTACAAAATATTTTAAACTTAAACGATTTCTCAAAAGCTACTAATCTAGACTAACAATGTGAACATCAACCGTTCGTTTTAGAAGAGGTCATGCTTAAATAAAAGGCCGCGCAATCTCAACTACCGAAATTGGAGAGTTTGCGCATTTGCTACTTAGGAGAGATGGCGCAGTGTTCCCATTCGTTTCCATGGTAGGAGAGATTACGCAGCTTATTGGTAAATTTGCATAAAAAAATGAAAAATGAAAATGGACTAATTTTAAGTTAAACGTGTTATTAAGTAACATTATTTTATTTTTTAATCTTATCTGAACTTGCTTTTTCTGATTCTTTATTTATTCTTTATTTTTTTTCCTTCAATTAAAATTTTTTTATCGTTTTTAAAATTATTTCCTTTTTCTGATTCTTTAATCATTAGATTGAAATATTCACTCCTAATACAATAATATTTGTCCACAAAAACCTTACAGCAATGTCATTTAAGTGTAATTATTACTGTTAACAATTTAATTGTAGTTATTATAAGTAACAATCTCTCCTACCCATGTGCGCAATCACACCAACCCTATAAGGAGAGATTGCGCAAAATAACTTTCTTGATTTTATTACAATTTTTCTATTAAATTGCAACATAACAACAAAATAGCAATAGAAATGCATAAAAAACAAATGAAGTAAAAGTTATTAATGAATAGTTTAGCAAAAAATTAATATTTAGATTTTTTATTGCTATTCTTTTGAATTGTGCGCAGACTATCCTAGCTTTACCTTAATATGAAAATCTGGACATAAAATGAATTCGTGCATTTTTGCATAAGAGTGTAACATCTATTGCACCAAGGTCTGAATAGTTATAAAACTAGCTATAGTACGATGACACCTCATTTGTAACATTTGACAAGTAAATTCAAACTTGTTTTAATTTTTTTTTTAAAATGTGGTTAAAATAATTAACGACAGATGGCACTGGCATGCATAATATGAAGCAGATATATGCAAATTAAGCTTATAGTAAAAAACCCGCGTCTGATGAGCTTCAGTAACCCAGCTCAAAAAACAGTCATTTTGTAGTGTGCAGAATTTTCGCAATGCGCTAGGTTCCAATTCCTCGTTATTGTAAGAGAGTTTAACCAACAGCATTTGATCTACTAACGATAGAATTCACTCTGGCATGGAATGAAGAATTTACGTTGCGCTAAAGTTATTGATTAAGTGGACTGTATTACGAAAATATCTAATGCATTGATGCAAATAATGAAAAGAGTTTCTAAATTACTAAAATGTTTATATACATATTTACATTACATTAGGTTAAATCCAACGTGCTGACACCATAGTCAGTTACGAACACTATCATAATGAATAAGTGGACAATACCACTTGAAGAACATAACTATATTATTCTTACGATCATTAATAAATAACATAACTATATTATCCTTACTATGATAAAAAATGATATAAATGACTTCTTATTGCGATATTTAATGACTCCATAGTCATTTTAGCTAATAAAGTAGCTCCATTGTGCCGTTTATTGAATGGAACATTTACCATGCGAACACAACAACAAATTGTGGGAAAGACTAATGCCATGTGGCAAAAACAAAGATACAATAGAATGCGCAAAAGTCGTCTGCAAGACCGGAGAGGTTTCATTGACATCCTAATTTGCGTAAGTCTACTTCATTTTACGCATGCAGCGCCATTTATGGGTAATTTTTGAACCATATTTTGTTTTGTTATTAAAAGAAATATCGATACCCCCCTAATCCAATTCCTGCAAACCGCACAATTTTGTAGGATTATTTGTTTTTTTAATGGATATTTTAAGTTTTAACGAATTGTTGGTGCACCCGGTATTTCAGCAGTATAATCAAGCATAAGTTAATAACTCTTTTTTTTTAGACATTTAAATCAGTATTCAAAAAGTCGAGTAGAATCAATCGAGATTTTGATTTCAACAACTACACGTCGTCGTAGAGATATGTTTCTTCGCGAAATTTTTAAGTCCTCAGATTGAGCAATTCTCGATTTTCAGAGTTTATGCACAGTTTATGTATACTGACGCAGATAAAAAATATATAATGAAAATTTTTTTCGCAAGTTTTCATGTACATTTCTTTTTTATTTTATAACTACTAGTAGAGGAAAAGTGGGACTCCGACTGCGGGTGGCGGAGCTGTGGAGCTGGTGCAAGGTGCAGCACCGGCTCCACAGCTCCACCACTCGAAATGAAGCTCAGCTCCACCACGCGAAATGCAGGTCAGCTCCACCACTCAAAGTGCAGCACCTGCCCTTCTGCCCACCGCTCAAAGTGCAGCACCTGCCCAACTGCCCACCGCTCGAAATGCCCTTCACCACCTAAAATAAGGATTTCTACTATAAGATAAGGGGATTAATGTTAATTTATTTTAATTGGAGAACTTAAGAAATTTTTACGATTTTTTTTCCAACTAGAGTACACTATTCGATTTTCAACGAGAGTACGTAGTTTGAATGTGAACGAAAAATAGTAATTAAGAAATAATTAAAAATGGTCATTAATTAATTTTAATTGGCGGACTTAAACATTTTTGGGGCAAACAGGCGGGTTTTAATGAATTCGATACAGGTTATGGTAAAAAATATAGGATCCCGTATGAATTGTACTGTACTCAATTCTAATAGCTCCCCCCTCCCCCACCCCCTTTTTTTACGCAGAGGGGCCCTTCGATAGCCTAACAATACACACTTCAAAAAATACAGAGTGCTGCAAAAAGAAGAATTTTAACGTGTATATAAAATAAACAAGAATGAAAAATCATGGCTAGCGCCATAATTCACGAATCACTTTCCAACATTAACGAAATGTTATGTGAACAAAATTTAATTTTACCAGTTAGTACATAGTTAATTAAAATAGTGAACAGATCCCCTTTAGAATAAAAAAGCATCCTTCACAAAAAATCCAATTATGCATAAGATCCCTTCCTAAAATCAGATAATTTACACTTTCGCCTTTTTTTTTTCAATTCAAGTTAGGCTAAAAGTACAGCTTGCGCATCATTATGTTCAAAACACATAATTATAGATATTAAGCTACCTTCACAAAATAATGGGACTATTTATATCTCAGAGTCCTTCACAAATAATGTAACCCTATTCGAATCCCATTGGCCTTCACAAAATAAATTCAATAGATTCATGTTATATTACGGCGACAGAAATACGAGGGATATTGACCTTTCATAAAAATTTAAGATCACTGTTTGAATGAAAAGGCCCCTTCACAATATACCCTGTAAAAATATTATGATTCCACAGATATTTTAAGAAATAGATTGCTATTTTCAAATGAGTACGTATTCATGCGATGTGAAAATAGGTTTAAACGAATGCCTTTTTAGTTTAACGTTTAAAATATATATTTTTTAGAATTGAAACTAAGAAAAAAATACGGCTATCCCCTCAACAGACGGGTTGCTGAATCACAATGAGCATATTAGCAGATAAGCGAAGATCTTGCTTTGACTTGACACGGTGAATCACTCACGATAAGAAATACGGCTATTGGGCTTTTTCTCAAAATTAATCACTTTCTGACACATTTTAGGTAGGTAAATGTATGAAATGAGCTATTTAAAACTGTAAATGTATGCGAATTATTTCATATATAGTTATTAATCTGTTAAGTTTTAAAAGGCTTCATTGTGTATTCATTGAAAAGTAAGAACTAAGAAATAGTCATTCCCTTAAGAATTTTGAGGCAAACAGACGGGTTTTTAATGAATTTGATACATGTTATGGTAGAAAAGTACAGGGTCCCCTATAAGATATAGGAATTAAATTTTAAATAATATAAAATTACATTCGTATAGAAAATTCTACTAAATTGGGTTTTTAGTATTTTAACTTAAACATTTCTTTTGAGGAATGTATAGGATAACTAACCTTTTGAATTTGTTATTATAAAATATATATATTGTACTATTTAGTTAGGGCATTATTTAAAAATTTTTTGTTTTTAATATTGAAAAAAATATATAAAAATGTATCTTACCTATAAAGTTTATCCATAATGTACTGGACTTCATCCAAACTCGAATGTATGCTTGTCTAACAAAAACTGAACGGTAACGTATTCGCTTATCTCTTAAAACCACGGGATATTGTGACGTCATTGATAAGGCATATGGTAGAATACAGAATGAATAGTTATTATAAGACAGAAAAATAAAATAATCATAAATCATAAATTTTGCATACTTCATACAAACACTTACAGTATGAGAAATGATTGCTACTATTAACCATATGAGAAAATGAATCATTAGCTAATCTTATTAGTGTATGTCATATTTAACTAACAGGCTCGAACATGCGTGAATTTTGACTAGAATTATTCACTGTATGTAAAAAAAAAATATTTATATTTAGATCTAATATTTATATCGTTTAACATTTATAAATCCTATTAAAAGTATATACATTAGTATGCTTGTGAAAGGTCTATTTTTAAGACGAAACATTGTGTGAAGTGTCCTGTTTTAGCGTTAAAAGTTTCGTGAAGGGGTCTGTTTGAAGGACCCTGTTTCGAAATGATTTAAGAACGTACAATTTATTCATAAACATATCCATAACTACAAATAGTATAGTTTGTATGCATCATGAAAATACATGAATATATTTATATATTATACTATGTTTTTCGAAATATTTTTTCAAAGTTAAATTCATATAATAAAGCGAGATTGATAACGTTAATGTATACAAATTCCTTCCTGTTACGCTTTATAGCTTCAACTCGATTCGTTATATATGCACCATTGTGTATTCAATGAAAAATAATAACTAAGAAATAAAATTAAAAATAGTAATTAAGAGGTAGCCTTAAGAATTTTTGGGATAAGAGATTGGTTTTAATTAAATAGGTTAATGAATCTAATTCGATGCAAGTCATACTAAAATAGAAATTACACTAAAAATACAGAGTCCCCCACAATATATATGAATTATACTCCACTAAATTTAATAGCACCCTCCCCTATTTTCATAGAAATGGCTTCAATATAATTTAGGCTAACAATATACAATTCAAAAAATACATGGTGACCACAAGAAGGATAGGAATTCGATATATACTACTACTTAAGTAAAATATAATTTCTCTTATCGCATAAAATATATTAACAAGTCCTGATAAAATATATTGACAAGACATGAACTATTAATATATGAGTTAAAACATATTGGTTATACAAAACATATATATAGCTATTATATATACTAGATGGAACCCGTCAAAATTTGACGGCAAACAACTTGATAGTACCATAAAAATAAAATTTATAGTTGCTTTAACTTGTCAAATTTCATAGTGGGGAGGATAATATGATTAAGTGGTCACAGACCTTTCCAATGATATATAACATGAGGGTTGTGTGCAAAATTTAGAAAGTACCCGTTGGGGGGGGGCAAAGTGGGGAGATGGGCATCGGAGATGCATAATATGATATAAGTGGTCACAGGCCTTTCCAATAATATATAACATGAGGGTTGTGTGCAAAATTTAGAAAGTACCCCTTGGGGAGGGGGGGCAAAGTGGGGAGATGAACATCGGAGATGCATAATATGATTAAGCAGTCACAGACCTTTCCAACAATATATGACATGAGGGGTGTCAGCAAAATTTAGAAAAGTATCACTTGGGGGGGTGGGGGGGGCAAAGTGGGGAGTTGGACATTTGAGATGCATAATATGATTAAGTGGTCACAGACCTTTCCAATGATATATAACATGAGGGTTGGGTGCAAAATTTATAAAGTACCCTTTGGGGGGGTGGGGGGGGGCAAAGTGGGGAGATGGACATCAGAGATGCATAATACGATTAAGCAGTCACAGACCTTTCCAATGATATATAACATGAGGGTTGTGTGCAACATTTATAAAGTACCCTTTGGGGGGGGCAAAGTGGGGAGATGGACATCGGAGATGCATAATATGATTAAGCAGTCACAGACCTTTCCAACAATATATAACATGAGGGGTGTCAACAAAATTTATAAAAGTGCCTCCCTTAGGGGGAGGGGGGTGGCGGGATGAACCCCAGAGATGCATAACATGAATAAGCGGTCAAAGACTTTTCCAGCGATATATCACATGAGAGATGTCTGCAAAATTTAGAAAAGTGTCCCACTTGGGGGGGGGGGATAGACCCGAGATGCATAATATGATTAAGCAGTCACAGACCTTTCCAATGATATATAACATGAGGGTTGTGTGCAAAATTTATAAAGTACCCTTTGGGGGGGGAGGGGGGTGGCGGGATGGACCCCGGAGATGCATAACATGAATAAGCGGTCAAAGACTTTTCCAGCGATATATCACATGAGAGGTGTCAACAAAATTTATAAAAGTGCCTTCCTTAGGGGGGGCGGTGGCGGGATGGACCCCGGAGATGCATAACATGAATAAGCGGTCAAAGACTTTTCCAGCGATATATCACATGATAGGTGTCTGCAAAATTTAGAAAAGTGTCCCACTTGGGGGGATAGACCCGAGATGCATAACATGAAAAAGAGGTCACAGGCGTTCCAACTTGCAACTTTTTCTCGAAGGCATTTGACAATATTAAATTTTTTTTTACCCAAGACAATTTAACGATATTCTTAATTTTTTTGCGTAATTCGTCAAACGTTCATGGAAAAAATCATGAAATTCGCTAATCAATAGTTGATAAATTATAAAATTCAACAATCGATAGCAGTAAAATTGGTCAATCGATAATGGAAAAATCACAAAATTCATCAAATGGTTCACGTAAAAAAAATTGTCCTGCACACTGATGATATGATCAAAAGGGTTTTGAAGTATAGGACAAAATTAGCACTTGCCAAACAGCGAGTAATGCTGAAAATTTGGCAATGGACTTTATTGCCACCACTGGTCAAACATAATAGTCACACTCACTAATTGTGATGATTGAATGGAAAAAGATTTTTTTCTCCGCTGTCGCTCGACAAATTTCGAAACCATTTGGCAAATTTCACGATTTTTTCTCCGAAATTTACGGATTGTGATTTTTTTTTCTCGAAGCCATTTGACGATATTCGAAAACTTTTTCCCCCGAAACCAGTTGATGAATTTTGCGATTTTTCCACTGTCGATTAATGAATTTTACGATTTTTCCGCTATCGATTGACGAATTTATCAACTATCGATTAATGAATTTCATGATTTTATCCATGAACGAACAAATTGCGCACTTTCTTTCCGCTAATGTTTGACACATTTCGCCCTTTACAATTCATCCAATGAGTTGAACGTTGTTTCTTTCCAGAAATGTCAAGAATGAAACAATGATTCTTTAGGATGAATTTTCTTCGTTCGATGCACCATGGAAGAATGTGTGCAATGCAGCAACGGGCGTCACAGACTTTTTAGGGCACCTGCAGACTAAAAACATCTAACCAATCTTCGCGGGGGGGGGGGGATCACAGATTTCGTCAAATGATTGAGGAAAAAACACTAAATTCATCAAAGGATCATGGGGAAACATGACTTTCGTTAAAAGACATCAGAAAAAACATTAATTATGCAAAAGGATCATGAAAGATAAGCAAATTTTGTCAAAGAATCGCAAAAAAGGAAAGTTCACCAAAAGGTCACGCTTTTTTACTAAATTTCGTCTAAAAATTGCGGAATAAAATGTATTTTATCAAAGAATCGCTGGAAAATGCGAATTTCGTTAAGGATCACGAGAAAAATGCGAAATTCTTCAAAGGATCGCTGAAAAAACATGAATTTCGTCAAAGAATTGCTGAAAAAACATGAATCTCGCCCAATAATAGAAAAATCATGGTTCATAATCATTATATCTAGTAGTATATGTAAATACAGTTTGTGATATAAGACAAAATTAACACTCACCAATCGGCGAGTAATACTGAAAATTGGTAATTGATGTTATTGCCAGTACTGGCTAAACTTAATAGTCACACTCGCCAATTGCGATGATTGAATGTAAAACGAAATTTTTTTCCCACTGTCACTCTAAGAATTTTTAAACCATTTGGTGAAGTTTTTCCTGAAACCATTTTGTGAATTTCTCGATTTTTTCTTCAAAATCATTTTTCAACAATATTCAACCCAATACGCATGCGTCAAAAAAATCGCCGGCCAATGAGGTGAGAGTCTATTACTGTCTCTATTAACGTGTTTGGGATCATCTCCTGTTTTTTTTTTCTTGCACATTGCATTAAACCTAGGAAGGTATTTATATAGAACTCACTGTGGAGTGTTTAGAAGGTATTTATTTTATTTATTATAATTTGTATGAATACTTAGGTGTCCATTCCGGATTTACTGTTTAAAAATGAATTTAGGCTCATTTAACATTCGCGAAATCAATCCCGATGGAAATTGTGTTTTTAGATCTCTATCATTTTGTATATATAGTACAGAAAATAATTATTCAAACGTACGTAAAAATTTCGTAGAACACGTAATAAAAATTGGACCACTTATAGTCCGTTTATTATCGGGGATGAATCTTTTGGCGTTCCGATTGCTAATGAAAACGATTATGTAAATATATGGTTCTTCATAGAAGTATGTGCTTCTTCAAACTTCAATAGAAGCATTGTTTAAATTAATATAATTCTACAAATATGATGCAGTTTTAAAATATTGAGTAATGATTAATATAGTCAAGGAATCTACTCATATACGTAATTAAGTTTTGGTACTTCTCTATTATCTCATCGACCACTTTTCATAACAAAAAACTATCGCCAAACTGTAATGCCAAATAAACGGGAGAACGTTGCCATTAATACGCGCAAATGTTGAATTAAAAACCACTTGACGACATAACAAACACGTATAATGCTTCCGACATCAAGTAAATGGGATTGCATTTTTGACATTTAATCATACATTTTGGCAATAGTATTTTGTTATGAAAAGTGGACGATGGGATAATAGAGAAGTACCTAAGTTTTTTATACCAATTTTGAAAATTTATCTTTTTTTGACATTTAAAAAAAATAACAGAAAAACATTACAAATTTGCCCATTTCCTCAGCGGTCAAAGGATTAAGAAAATATTAATGATTAGCGGAACTGGTTCTAGCTATGAAGTAATATTATTTTGCTCAAAAACCCCCAGCAAAAAAATAATTACAAAGAATAAGTAATCGTCTTTAAATATACAAAAAACAATGTGATTAATGGCCAGGATTTTTTTACGTATAACATTTTTTATATACAAAATAAAAACCGAAATAACCTCATTCATTTCACCCGATGTCAAAAATAGTTTTTTTTTCCACATTCTTGGGCAAAGCACTAAATCAATAAAATCACCAATTTGTGACAAATTATGAGTTTCATATGAATCGCCCATGAACGGACATGTAAACTGGTAAAAAATGAATGTAATAAATTAAAACATTCAAGATTTGTATACATACAAACAATACAATGTAAATATTAATATTGTTTGTATATATACTTCTTTGTATACATATATTGTTTGTATACATACAAACAAATATAATGTAAACATTATTCAAATATTAAGAGTTTGCAAATCAAAACATTCTAAACATTTGTATACATACAAACAATATAATGCATACATACTCTTTACAAATAAAATAGCACACTTATGTAATGACAAAACTTTTAAATCGAATAGAGATAATATATTTCTGTTAAAAAATAATGCTAAAGTTCAGACTTACATATATTATACATTCACATAAAGCTAGTCACATTCCTGCATATTTATTAAATATTTAGTTGCTAAATATAGAAATAATATTTTATAATTTATATTCAGGCGCTCAGATTCGCTTTTTTCGAACACATAATAATAAAAATATTACTACCGTGCGTACTGTCTTTTGACATTATATTTACATAATAGTTTTCATTAGCAATCGGAACACCATAAGATTCATACCCGATCATAAACGGAATATAAGTGGTCCAATTTTGTATTAAATGTTCTACTATATTTTTATTTACGATTGAATAATTATTTTCTGTACTATATAAACAAAATGATTTGATTTCGCGAACGTTAAATGAACTTAAATTCATGTTACACAGTAAATCCGAAATGGATACCTAAGTATTCATACAAATTACAATAAATACAACAATAAATACCTTCTAAACACTCCAGAGTTTTTTATATAAATATATTCCCATGTTTAACGCAACGTGGAGGAAGCCATCAAAGATCAAAACAACAGGAGTTGATCTTGATCCCAAATACGTTTGGATACAGGAATATACCCTCGTCTCATTGGCCGGTCCTTTTTTGACGCATGCGTACTCGGTCGAAATTCGATGGAATATTTGACATTATTAGCAAACTGCTTTAAATAGATGGATATAATTTAAGCTATTATATATATATTATAGCTATTATATATATATAATTTATATATATATATATATATATATATATATATATATATATATATATATATTTATCATTACTTAAAAATTTCAAGCACGATTTACTGGACTTCACCTAAATTCAACTATATTCTTCACCACGTGGTTTGATGACATCACTGATCGCGATAACGTTCTAGATAAGGTTCACTGATAAGAACACATTTCAATTCATTTCTTCTAAAGAAAGTATACGAGTTGATTCTAAGGTCTAGGTATGTAGATATATAGTAGGTTAGTAGTAATATATTTTTAAAATACTTTTTATTTTGTTTTAAAAGAAATGGTTATTTTTCTCTTTACGTAGGGTAGTCAAAATTAAATTAAAAAATTAAATTAAAATATTAAATAAAATATTTAATAAATTTTCAAAATTAAAATATTAAATTTAATCTTTAGTAATACAAAGACTTACACATACGGAAACGTATGTGGTGAAAAGTTATAGATATTAAACCCTGCTCATAAAATAATGCGACTATTTATATATATATATTTTTCATTCATGTGCACCACATATAATTATAAAATTCAATTTTTTTTGTTATTCTTAAGGAAAATCCAAAAACTGATGCAATAAAACGCTTGTGAAACCGAAAATTGGATATAATCTGTGTTCTAATTGTAAAAAAGTATTAGGTTGGAAACGCATACATGATTACAATCATCTAGCAGAGGTGTATACAGGGGAGCTGTACATATGGAATCTAACTTGAACTATAAGCAGTGAAAAACAATTCCTGTTATATTCCATAACTCGAAAAACTATGATAGTCATCATATTATGACAAAGCTAGGAAACTTCAAAGATCATGAAATCGACGTGATTGTCTCTTCTTCTATGAAGGATTATATAACCTTTAAAATCAGAAAGCCAACATGTCCTATTTATAGGGCCTTCATATATTATTTTCGTTTGCGCTGGTTTTGAACCCGCGAACTTCATTCTGGACATATTATTCATACGCTAACCATTGGGCTGTCCATGCCCTGATGCTTTCTCGCTTTCTTTTAAATACTATCTATTACAATCACACTTTTTTCGACTCGTGATATATCATTTGAATCGACCTGTATATATGTTGGGTTTGCTATACTAGAGGTCTCTAAACTTTGCATATATGACTTTCATTATAACTTGATATAGAATACTTAACTTACCATATTCAAACACACAATATTTATAAGGATATAGAACAATGTCGTGATTTCTTTAACTTCTCTAAGTATTCAAAACTACATCGTCTAAACCGCACAAGTTTAGAACCCACAAACATATAATCAGACTTGTCATTTTATACCCAGGATGCTAACCACAGGGCTAAGTGAGTCCCCGCTTATTTTATAGTCACCACGCTGACTATTGGGCTTAGTGAGGCCCAGGCTAACTTATACCCACCACGCTAACTATTGGGCTAAGTGAGCCACCGCTTATTTTATAGTCACCATGCTAAATATTAGGCTGAGTGAGCACCAGGCTATTTTATACCCACCACGCTAACTACTGGGCTGAGTGAGCCCCAGGTTATTTTATACCCACCACGCTTACTGGGCTTAGTGAACCCCGCTTATTTTATAGCCACCACGCTAACCACAGGGCTAAATGAGCCCCCGCTTATTATATAGTCAACACGCTAACTACTTGGCTGATTAAGCCCCAGGTATTTTATAGCCATCACGCTAACTACTGGGCTGAGTGAGCCCCAGGTTATTTAGTCGCATGAATATTATTTCCAAGGTATATGTCTTAACTTGATTTAGACCATTGCCTATGGTAAGATAAAGCTGGGAAGTAAATTGGTAAACTCTGTACATTTCCCTCGAAAACTCACCTCTATTTTATTAAATATCTGTAGAAATCAGCATAGTTTATTAAAATTATATACATTCTCATTAGTTTATAAATCTACTAACTTATAATATCTATATGGTAACTTGGATTATTAGTATTCCCACTTAAAAATTTCTTTTGTAGATTTAATATGATAAACACTAACATGAGACGGACTAAACTTTTACCAGTTTCATTTCAACTTAGTTTTAGGAAATTTATCTACATAGCTTTAAATTTTACTGTTTAGTAAGTCTATTATTTCAAAGTATTATTTTTTAGTTGTAATATTCAAAACATATTCATATCGTTTTACATAATAGGTATCAAATTAATTTAAAGTCATATTAAAAATATATGTACGAATACTATTCTTACCTAACACGCCAGTTAGCTAAGCACCCAACCGTCTCACACCAAGACTCTGAGAAAAGTGAATGCTTTTTCAGGGCCTTATCAGCTAATATAATCACTGATAAGATTTGATCACGTGACATGTGACGACACTGATTAAGGTATATCACGTGACCATGTGGTATCATTCAATATGTCACCAGTGACGTCAGAGATCACGTGACTAGGTCATAAATGAACCAATTACTAATTGCAATTAACAATTTACCTCTAATTGATTTGTATAATATATATAGATAAATTAATACAAGATTTATTTATGTATTATTTCGTAATACACAGCACATGTACTATGTTTTACAAAATAATAGAAAAATCATGTATTAATTTATCTATATATATCATACAAATCAATTAGAGGTAAATTGTTAATTGCAATTAGTAATTGGTTCATTTATGACCTAGTCACGTGATCTCTGACGTCACTGGTGACATATTGAACGATACCACATGATCACGTGATATCACTTCATCAATGACGTCACATGTCACGTGATCAAAACTTATCAGTGATTATATTAGCTGATAAGGCCCTGAAAAAGTATTCACTTTTCTCAGAGTCTTGGTGTGAGACGGTTGGGTGCTTAGCTAACTGGCGTGTTAGGTAAGAATAGTATTCGTATATATATTTTTAATATGACTTTAAATTAATTTGATACCTATTATGTAAAACGATATGAATATGTTTTGAATATTACAACTAAAAAATAATACTTTGAAATAATAGACTTACTAAACAGTAAAATTTAAAGCTATGTAGATAAATTTCCTAAAACTAAGTTGAAATGAAACTGGTAAAAGTTTAGTCCGTCTCATGTTAGTGTTTATCATATTAAACCTACAAAAGAAATTTTTAAGTGGGAATACTAATAATCCAAGTTACCATATAGATATCATAAGTTAGTAGATTTATAAACTAATGAGAATGTATATAATTTTAATAAACTATGCTGATTTCTACAGATATTTAATAAAATAGAAGTGAGTTTTCGAGGGAAATGTACAGAGTTTACCAATTTACTTCCCAGCTTTATCTTACCATAGACAATGGTCTAAATCAAGTTAAGACATATACCTTGGAAATCATATTCATGCGACTAAATAACCTGGGGCTCACTCAGCCCAGTCGTTAGCGTGATGGCTATAAAATACCTGGGGCTTAATCAGCCCAGTAGTTAGCGTGTTGACTATATAATAAGCGGGGGCTCACTTAGCCCTGTGGTTAGCGTGGTGGCTATAAAATAAGCGGGGATCACTAAGCCCAGTAAGCGTGGTGGGTATAAAATAGTCTGGGGCTCACTCAGCCCAGTAGTTAGCGTGGTGGGTATAAAATAACCTGGTGCTCACTCAGCCTAATAGTTAGCATGCTGACTATAAAATAAGCGGGGGCTCACTTAACCCTGTGGTTAGCATGGTGGCTATAAAATACGCCGGGGTTCATTAAGCCCAATAGTTAGCGTGGTATATAAGTTAGCCTGGGGCTCACTAAGCCCAATAGTCAGCGTGGTGACTATAAAATAAGCGGGGGCTCACTTAGTCCTGTGGTTAGCGTCAGGGGTATAAAATGACAAGTCTGATTATATCTTTGTGGGTTCGAAACTTGTGCGGTTTAGACGATGTGGTTTTGAATACTTAGAGAAGTTAAAGAAATCACGACATTGTTCTATATCCTTATAAATATTGTGTGTTTGAATATGGTAAGTTAAGTATTCTATATCAAGTTATAATGAAAGTCATATATGCAAAGTTTAGAGACCTCTAGTATAGCAAACCCAACATATATATAGGTCGATTCAAATGATATATCACGAGTCGAAAAAAATGTGATTGTAATAGATAGTATTTATAAGAAAGCGAGAATGCATCAGGGCACGGACAGCCAATGGTTAGCGTATCAATAATAAGTCCAAGCTGAAGTTCGCGGGTTCAAAACCAGCGCAACCGAAAATAATATATGAAGGCCCTATAAATAGGACATGTTGGCTTTCTGATTTTAAAGGTTATATAATTCTTCATAGAAGAAGAGACAATCACGTCGATTTCATGATCTTTGAACTTTCCTAGCTTTGTCATAATATGATGACCATCATAGTTTTTCGAGTTATGGAATATAACAGGAATTGTTTTACACTGCTTATAGTCAAATTAGATTCCATATGTACAGCTCCCCCGTATACATCTCTGCTAGATGATTGTAATCATGTATGCGTTTCCAACCTATTACTTCACAATTAGTACACAGATTACAGTCAACTCCCTTTAATCCGCAACTCTATAATCTGCAAACGCCTATAATCCGCACAGTGTTTCAGATGTAAACATTGAAAATTTGGTTCACGTTAATTTTGGGAGAGATTCAAAATGGTGGCAATTTGACCAACGATTGGTAGTTAGTTTCCCAACACCCCCTAAATTTTTGTATTTCAATGAAGTAAAACTTTATTTTTCAAAACAATCAGGAGACTTTTTTCCTGTCTTTTACTTATTGTAATAATAAAAAAGCGTGGTGTTATTCAGCAAATTTTCGCAGAAGGGTTTGAAAACCATCTGTAAAAGATGCCTATATGCATGGTAGTACAAAGGTCTGTTTACCTGTAAACTTTAAAATATAATTGTTCTTAGACACTTGTGCTGCACATCCAAATCTGAATACAAATTCTCATATTCAGCCAATGGATCAGGGAATTATTCGGAGCATGAAATGTCAATGCAAAATAGAATTTATGTGCAGAATTATAACCTCTGATTCATCAGCTAATCAATCTAATATGGAGGAGTATAGAAGGCAATTTAAAATTAAGGACTATATTTTTCTTTCAGCTGATGTATGGGTCTCTATATGCAAATACACTTAAATAGGTGCAAGGCACAATTTGTGGCCAGCATCTTTATTTATAGACAGCAATAGTGATGATGTTGACATTGGTGGCTTCAGTTTGTTTAGTGCTAAATAGAATCTGCAGAAAAATTCACTAACACAAAAGTAAAACCAAAAAATTCACTAACTGCTGTGCCTGATTTCTTGAAAGGTAAAAATATAATTAATAGATATCCTCTCAAGATGAAGCTTCAATTACAGAGAGTTTCACAAATGATTGCATTATAAGAGCTATTCCGTTAAACTCTACTGAAAATAGGATAATTCTGACGCACAGTATGATGATAAAGGTGAAAAAGTAACTCTTGAGCAGGGATTGGATATGGGTTGTAAATATCTGGTGTTCTGTACCAAACCGCAAGCGCTGTTGCAGCAGTAAAACCTTTCAAAAAAAGAGTTAATTAGTGGGCTGTGTTGCTCCAAAATTTGTAGAGAAAGGAGCTGTGGTGATCACATTCTTTGAGTTTTAGTTAGAAGTGTGATAATAAACAAGATATTTTTACAGTCCACCTTGAGTTAAGCTAATTTATTCAAGAATATCTGGATTTTCTTCAAAAACAGAGTTTTGTCTCAGAACTAGAAATAATGACTATACATAGACTGCAAGAAAAAATACTAGACCAAAAGTTCTCAATCAAATGACAATTGTTAGTATGTTTGAAAGTTTGAAAGTTGTAAAAACAAACAGAGAAGAAATTGTAAAATAAAATTTAAATAATTTTTCGTATTTTTCCTTAAATATAATGTGATTTTTGATTAAATAACCCAATACTTTACAATATCTTTCTTCTTTACAAATTATGTATTTAATAATTAATTTACTGTAAAATTATAAAAGAAAAAATATAAACAAAGTAATGACCTATAATCCGCAAAATTCTATAATCTGCACAACCTTTGGTCCCAAGCTGTGCGGATTAGAGGGAGTTGACTGTATATCCAATTTTCTGTTTCACAAGAGTTTTATTGCATGAGTTTTTGGATTATCCTTAACAATAACAAAAAAAAAATTGAATTTTATAATTATATGTGATGCACATGAATGAAAAAATATATATATAAATAGTCGCATTATTTTATGAGCAGGGTTTAATATCTATAACTTTTCACCACATACGTTTCTGTATGTGCAAGTCTTTGTATTACTAAAGATTAAATTTAATATTTTATGTTTTAATTTTGACTACCCTACGTAAAGAGAAAAATAACCATTTCTTTTAAAACAAAATAAAAAGTACTTTAAAAATATATTACTACTAACCTGCTATATATCTACATACCTAGACCTTAGAATCAACTCGTATACTTTCTTTAAAAGGAATGAATTGAAATGTGTTCTTATCAATGAATGTTATCTAGAATGTTATCGCGATCAGTGATGTCATCAAAACACGTGGTGAAGAATCTAGTTGAATTTAGATGAAGTCCAGTAAATCGTGCTTGAAATTTTTAAGTAATGATAAATTTATATATATATATATATATATATATTTCTATATATATGTTTTGTATAACCAATATGTTTTAACTCATATATTAATAGTTCATGTCTTGTCAATATATTTTAACAGGACTTGTTAATATATTTTATGCGATAAGAGAAATTATATTTTACTCAAGTAGTAGTATATATCGAATTCCTATCCTTCTTGTGGTCACTATGTATTTTTTGAATTGTATATTCTAAGCCTAAATTATATTGAAGCCATTTCTATGAAAATAGGGGAGGGTGCTATTAAATTTAGTGGAGTATAATTCATGTATATTGTGGGGGACTCTGTATTTTTAGTATAATTTCTATTTTAGTATGATTTGTATAGAATTAGATTCATTAACCTATTTAATTAAAACCAATCTCTTATCCCAAAAATTCTTAAGGCTACCTCTTAATTACTAATTTTAATTTTATTACTTAATTATTATTTTTCATTGAATACACAATGAAGCATATATAACGAATCGAGTTGAAGCTATAAAGCGTAACAGGAAGGAATTCGTATACATTAACGGTATCACTCTCGCTTTATTATATGAATCTAACTTTGAAAAAATATTTCGAAAACTATAGTATAATATATAAATATATTCATGTATTTTCATGATGCATACAAACTATACTATTTGTAGTTATGGATATGTTTATGAATAAATTGTACGTTCTTAAGTCATTTCGAAACAAGAGCCTTCAAACAGACCTCTTCACGAAACTTTTAACCCTAAAACAGGACACGTCACACAATGTTTCGTCTTAATAACAGACCTTTCACAAGCATACTAATGTATATACTTTTAATAGGATTTATAAATGTTAAACGATATAAATATTAGATCTAAATATAAATAATTTTTTTACATTCAGTGAATAATTCTAGTCAAAATTCACGCATGTTTGAGCCTGTTAGTTAAATATGAGATACACTAATAAGATTAGCTAATGATTCATTTTCTCATATGGTTAATAGTAGCAATCATTTCTCATACTGTAAGTGTTTGTATGAAGTATGCAAAATTTATGATTTATGATTATTTTATTTTTCTGTCTTATAATAACTATTCATTCTGTATTCTACATTATGCCTTATCAATGACGTCACAATATCCCGTGGTTTTAAGAGATAAGTGAATGCGTTACCGTTCAGTTGTTGTAAGACAAGCATACATTCGAGTTTGGATGAAGTCCAGTACATTATGGTTAAACTTTATAGGTAAGATACATTTATATATATATTTTTTCAATATTAAAAACAAAATTTTTTTAAACAATGCCCTAACTAAATAGTACAATATATATATTTTATAATAACAAAGTCAAAAGGTTAGTTATCCTATACATTCCTCAAAAGAAATTTTTAAGTTAAAATACTAAAAACCCAATTTAGTAGAATTTTCTATACTTTTCAATACAAAAAACATAAACGAATGTAATTTTATATTATTTAAAATTTAATTCCTATATCTTATAGGGGACCCTGTATTTTTCTACCATAAAATGTATCAAATTCATTAAAAACCCGTCTGTTTGCCTCAAAATTCTTAAGGGAATGACTATTTCTTAGTTCTTATTTTTCAATGAATACACAACCAAGCCTTTTAAAACTTAACAGATTAATAACTATATATGAAATAATTCGCATACATTTACAGTTTTAAATAGCTCATTTCATACATTTACCTACCTAAAATGTGTCAGGAACTGATTAAATTTGAGAAAAAGCCCAATAGCCGTATTTCTTATCGTGCGTGATTCACCGTGTTAAGTCAAAGCAAGATCTTCGCTTATCTGCTAATATGACTCATTGTGATTCAGCAACCCGTCTGTTGTGGGGATAGCCGTCTTTTTTTCCTAGTTTCAATTCTAAAAAATATATATTTTAAACGTTAAACTAAAATGGCATTCGTGTAAAACCTATTTTCACATCGCATGAATACGTACTCATTTGAAAATAGCAGTCTATTTCTTAAAATATCTGTGGAATCATAATATTTTTACAGGGTATATTGTGAAGGGGCCTTTTCATTCAAACAGTGATCTTAGATTTTTATAAAAGGTCAATATCCCTCGTATTTCTGTCGCCGTCATATAACATGAATCTATTGAATTTATTTTGTGAAGGCCACTGGGATTCGAATAGGGTTACATTATTTGTGAAGGACCCTGGGATATAAATAGTCCCATTATTTTGTGAAGGTATCTTAATATCTATAACTATGTATTTTGAACATAATGATGCGCAAGCTGTACTTTTAGCCTAACTTGAATTGAAAAAAATGCGAAAGTGTAAATCATCTGATTTTAGGAAGGGATCTTATAATTGGATTTTTTGTGAAGGATGCTTTTTTATTCTAAAGGGGATCTGTTCACTATTTTAATTAACCATGTACTAGCTGGTAAAATTAAATTTTGTTCACGTAACATTTCGTTAATGTTGGGTAGTGATTCGTGAATTATGGCGCTAGGCATGATTTTTCATTCTTGTTTATTTTATATACACGTTAAAATTCTTCTTTTTGTAGCACTCTGTATTTTTTTAAGTGTGTATTGTTAGGCAATCGAAGGGCCCCTCTGAGTAAAAAAAGGGGGTGGGGGAGGGGGGAGCTATTAGAATTGAGTACAGTACAATTCATACGGGATCCTATATTTTTTACCATAACCTGTATCGAATTCATTAAAACCCGCCTGTTTGCCCCAAAAATGTTTAAGTCCGCCAATTAAAATTAATTAATGACCATTTTTTATTATTTCTTAATTACTATTTTTAGTTCACATTCAAACTACGTACTCTCGTTGAAAATCGAATAGTGTACTCTAGTTGGAAAAAAAATCGTAAAAATTTCTTAAGTTCTCCAATTAAAATAAATTAACATTAATCCCCTTATCTTATAGTAGAAATCCTTATTTTAGGTGGTGAAGGGCATTTCGAGCGGTGGGCAGTTGGGCAGGTGCTGCACTTTGAGCGGTGGGCAGTAGGGCAGGTGCTGCACTTTGAGTGGTGGAGCTGACCTGCATTTCGCGTGGTGGAGCTGAGCTTCATTTCGAGTGGTGGAGCTGTGGAGCCGGTGCTGCACCTTGCACCAGCTCCACAGCTCCGCCACCCGCTGTCGGAGCCCCACTTTTCCTCTACTAGTAGTTATAAAATAAAAAGGAAATGTACATGAAAACTTGCGAAAAAAATTTTCATTATATATTTTTTATCTGCGTCAGTATACATAAACTGTGCATAAACTCTGAAAATCGAATAGTGTACTCTAGTTGGAAAAAAAATCGTAAAAATTTCTTAAGTTCTCCAATTAAAATAAATTAACATTAATCACCTTATCTTATAGTAGAAATCCTTATTTTAGGTGGTGAAGGGCACTTCGAGCTTTGGGCAGTTGGGCAGGTGCTGCTCTTTGAGTGGTGGAGTTGAGCTGCACTTCGAGTGGTGGAGCTGAGCTGCACTTCGAGTGGTAGAGCTGAGCTGCACTTCGAGTGGTGGAGCTGAGCTTCACTTCGAGTGGTGGAGCTGTGGAGCCGGTGCTGCACCTTGCACCATCTCCACAGCTCCGCCACCCGCAGTCGGAGCCCCACGTTTCCTCTACTACTACTTATTATCAACTGAATTCAGTCAGCTGCAATTAGAAAAGTAATGCGCATAATTAAATCCTTATTATAAAGATGTTTCAAATGTCGTAATGAATAGATTAATTCCTGTAAGGAAGTCATTGTTATAACTGACAAATACGTTTCTAAATCTGTTAATCTTATCAATTAAAATGCAAATGAAATGAAAAAAGGGTTTCTAAAAATGACAGTTTTTATAATTTATCGTATTTTTTCGTGTATGCCACGTTCTTGAATAGCTCCCGTACTCTGATCGTTAGGTGCGTCCATAATTATATAAAAACGTAGTACCTATTGTCGTCGTCTCGTCCGTCCGTCTGTGCGTCTGCCCGCATATAACAACGCAAAAACTACTCAAACTAATGGTTTGAAATTTAAGATATATTATATTTGCAGAATTTTGTCAAGACATTTCTAATTTTATGAAAATCGAATCAAAACTTTAGAAGATATTAATAAAAATATTTGTTAAGAAATTTGAATTTTTTTAAATCGGTGATTTCTTGTTATAGGAGTTTCCGAAGTTTAATCGTCAAAACAATCATCAAGATCTGAATATTTATATAACTAGCTATAGTACGAACGCGCCTCATTTGTCACGTTCGACGTACAGTTTCCAACTTGTTAATACCTCACTTTGGACGAATTTCTGATGAATCAGAAGAAATAATCATTTAATATAGATCTCATTGTACTAAAATCTAATGTTTAATACAGAAATTGCACAATACTTTCAGTGTAATGATTTATGGTTTTGTAAAATTAAATAAAAAATTTCTGATTAACGACCAATTAGCAGAGAACATTAAATCTCAAATATTCATGCTTGAGGCGCATCTCGCTGTTTAATTAAATTTTTAGGGGCATAAACCACGCAGCATATACGAAAGTAGTTAAAAATGTATTTTTTTTTTTTAAGATTCAATAAATGTAGTACTTAACTATACTACGCTTAAAGCATTCATAGTTTATCACTAAGAAACATAAATACATAATAATGCAATTCCAAATATAACATAAACATCGTCTATTTGTCCTTAAATTTCAAAGTAATACTTTTTTCCATAAAGTCTTGAAACATTTTATCAGAAAACACAAATACGTTCCTAAAATATGTTGCTTTCAGAAGTAGATCTTAAGTATTTGCGAAAACAAATACAATTTTTCTAAAGATGTCACTTTAAGCAGAGTAAAACAGTTTCTTTTTCCGTTTTACTTTAAGAACAAAGTAAAAGCCTTCTTTTTAGAAACTAAAACTCTTCTTCAAAATTGAGTTTAAAAGTTTTCAAGTACCTTCTTATTGAAACTTCCGTTTTATGTAACATTGAGTATCAAATTTACTGTAATGTAGTGAAAGAAACAAAATGACAGAAAAATAAATACAAAATTTTCAACAATTGAAATGAAAAATTGTTTTATTTGCAGGAAAGAAGAAATAGTTGAATTGTAAATATGGGATTTTTAATAAAAATGATCAATATTTATATGCTGTAGTTTGTAGACATAAATATTTAAGAAATTCTGAAAAAAAAATGGAATGATTTAACTACAGTTCATTATTTATCAGGGAAAACAAAAGACAACAATGCCCAAATATAACCCCGCTAACCAAAAAAATTAATCGTAATTTAGAAAATAAAGATGGAGCTAAAAGCACCCTTATTACGCTTTGTTGATTCTAATTGAAATGAGGTAGTATATTAAAATTGACAGAATTAATTGTAATTATTTCTGAGTAAGCTAAAACAAAACTAACCCCATTTCTCGAATTTTGAAGAAGTTTTCCCAATTCTATACCCTTAGTAAAATTAATTATTTCATATATTCTTTCAAGTAAGGAATATTTGGAAAAGTGGCAGATTAATTATTTGGTGATATTTATTTTTTTTCAAATTATACTTGTTTATTCTAGTGCTCTTAAAGTAGCTATTTTTGCCCTTGTGTGATTTTTAGTGACTACTTGTAGGAAAATCCTGTCCAAGAAAGAAAATATGGAAATTATGGTAGATGAGGAAGTTTGGGTTGAAAAAATTTCTCTGATAGTTTTTAGACTGGCCTCTTTCGGTTTACCATTTCATTTTGGGATTTGAGGGGATGGAGAATCGTCTCATGAAAGGGATGAATTTTTAACTGGAATTACTTAAAACATTTTGAATACTACTAGCGTAATGATTCACCTAACAGATGATGGAGAATTTGTACATAACAAACATGTTTCAATCTACAAATGTTAGCCGTATAATGCTACAAAATGAATCTTGAGGTATCCGAAAACCGCTCTGAAATTTAGTGAACTCTCTCTAACCACTTCTTATAAATTTGTAATTTATTCTGTTATATAAATTGTGAGATATTCGTAAATTTAATTCGTTATTTATATTATTTGTTGAAAAATATTGCTCTAAAAAACAACATTCCTTTCCATTTTACTGTTAATTCTGGATTGGTAGGTACAAAAGTGTTTCATAAGATTGCGAAGCGATAGTAGCAGTAACGACAAAAGTCTACAAGCGAGTTAATTTTTCCTACTTTACTCAAATTGAATTGTTTGAGAGGATTTTGCACTATGTTTAATAGTACAAGAAAAATAATGAGTATTCAATTACTGTCAATGTATTGCCTGTTAAGTTGTCTAACTCGAATAAGCAATATTTTCCAAGCAAGTATTATCAAGTTTTGTATCTCGGATTACATAGTTTGTAGAAAAACTTCGACTCTGTGCTTACGTCGCTACTTAGATAAATAAAGGTACTTTATGTTGATTGGTTCTCTTTGACTGGTTTCATTGCATATTTACATTTGATGCGTTAGATTCATCGTGCATTTTTAGAGAGAGTGGAAACATTCTCACAGAAACATTTTGGGAAAAAGTAATCTATGTCCAAACTATGGAAACCTATATTACAGAACTTGGTGGTACTCGCCCAGATGAATCTGCTAAGAAGGGTTAGACAAATAAATAAACATTTATGTGGTGTTAATTATAGACTCGTCAATTTTCTGACCAAAATTCTCACCAATCCAATTTTATAACCCATGTATCGTCACTTTGAAAAATTTAAGCATTGTAGTATTTTTTATTCCAAAATACGCAATTTGCGATTCTATACCATCAACAACGGTTTTTAATCTATCATTTTGAAAATGTAGTTAAATAAAAAAAAATCTTCTTCTGTTATTTTCTGAAGTTTGCGGGATTTTTTATGCTTTTTATGTCAGCTTCTGGTTAATGAAATGAAAGAAGATTTTTTTGCTATTCATGCATTTATTCAGATATTAAACGGCAATGGACAGTATCCGGTTGACCGTCGCAGTTCCCCGTCTTGTGACTTACAGGAGAAACGAACAGCTGTAACTGTAAAAATGACTGCGCTTTTGATGCATGCTACTTGTTTATTTACGCTTTCGATTTTATTTTTGTCGCCAAATAATATGATTTAACGCCAATAATGCATAAGCGGGACGTCAACACGAGTGATGTTGGCAACAACGTTGTTTAAAGTGCATGACAACGGTTATGGAGGCAAATTTTTATATTCCTTTCTAAAGTATAGAAACATAGTTTACACAATAATTTTTAAAAAAGCCAGTCATATAAAAATGAAGTGAAATATAAAATTTCCAGTTTCAGTGTTTGCTACACTCACACAAGAATCCCGGGTAACAAAAATGAAGTTAAAATTTGCGCAAACCGATATTTTCTAAAATATGCTAATTGCCTTGAACTCCGGTTATGTAACTTTTCTCGTTGATTTCAAATGAAATTGTGCAAAAAAAATAGTTTGCTGTCTAGAAACGAGTAATTAATCGAACTTTTGGGAACAGCTATAAGCAAAAGAGTACTTTGGCATATTGAACAATAATTTAGTTTCAAATAGTTAAAAAGAAATCCCCATACTTTACTACGGAAACATGCCTTTTTGTTCTCCACAATCATGTGACTTTTATAGACTCGAACTCAGATCAGTTAATTGGTTCCATTGGTCACACAGGCATAGTCTATAGGTTACACAGTGTACGTAATCCTAAAAAACTTGACCCATAAATCGTGCCTGCGATTAAAAAAGGTGTATTTTTCAAACAAATATTTTAAAGTTTTATTTTGGAAATATTTTCCTTTCAACATTAAATATTTCAAAACACAGACATTTAAGAAACACTGGATTATTTTTAACACAATTATTTCAAATTGGTAAAGTAATCATACAAGTTGTAAATTTTCCAACTGGACGAAAAATGTCCGGGTCAGGATTCGAAAGAGATGCTTTGATCAATAAGGTTAACTGGATGAATTATGTCCTCCAGATTCGACCGGGATAGCTCAGTGGTAGAATGTGGCGGCTTCAGCCAAGCGGTCCCAGGTTCGAATCCTGACCCGGACATTTTTCGTCCAGTTGGAAAATTTACAACTTGTATTTAAGAAACAGTTTACTTTTAATTACATCATAATACATAAAGTGTTTGCTTTTTAAAATGGATGTATTATATCATATTAGAGAAAAAAATAAGAAAGATAAATTGTCATTTTTTATTTCATTTAAGAAAATATATACGTTAAGTAAATATTTACTGCATATATGTTTTTATGTATAAATTAAAAAATGATTAAATATGGATTATAACTCTGTTTTGAGCTGATTTACCTACCTGGTACGAATTTCTAAATAAAAAAAAAATCCTAGAATTATACTTATATCTTTGCTTTAGTCTATCTATATATAACTGTCTATTTGCATATATTTATCAATCTCCAACTATCATTCTTTCGATCTCTCTATCTATCTATCTAATTATATAAATATACATACAAGTACATTTATAAAGGAACAAAACTTGTCAAAACTTGTAATTTGTTACTTTGTGATAACCTCACAGAAGATAAAATTCATCGAAAATCATATATAACTTTGTTTTTGATGCCAATTAAAACGGTCCCATGATCAAAACAACCCTGTAATTACATTCTCCACCTGGATTTAATAATTATCATATCCCCGAATAATTACTTTTTTTTTCTTTAAGAAGATAAATTAGATCGATTCATTAGAGCATCCCCTTTCTAAGGAAAGGTTTTAGTAGCACAGCACGATAATTAGTACGGCAGTTAGTAGTTGGAACTAATTTCTCTACGCTGGATTAGGAGCTGAACATTTTCAAAAGAAGATAACAATTTAACAAGACAAGTTTACAGCTTAGTGATTATAACAGCTTTAATGAATGATTTAGTGTAAACGATTCTAAATTTCGAATTTATATAAAGGAATTCAGATCAGTTACTTAATGAATCAAAATGAAGACAAATATAATATAAAAAGGAAATTGAATAGTAATAGTTCTCTATACTATTAAAGAAATCTGCTGATGTTAGAGTAAAATACTTAACAATAAGGACTTTTCAACAATAAATATATTTTTGTACAATAATGTAAATTAAAATTTTAAATAACAGTAATAAGTATGCAAAAACAAGAAGGTGGCAGCGTTATCAAAATTGTTTATTGATTGGCTAAGATTAGCTAGGGCTCATTCTTAATAAACCTCAGAATATTTTAATTGCATAATAATTATAATAATTAATTATAAAATGTATTATAGAGTTAAAAGTGCAAAATGAATTAACAATAATAATATTTTCTTTCATTCGAGTACTCAAATATTAAAAATTAATCCTTAATGTAAATTCTGGAGGACAAAGCCAAAATTACAAAATCATTAAACGCTGAACGAAATATTCTAATCTGGAAAGTTGATTACATTCATAATATATATATTTTTTAGTAAATTTTTAGAAATTTTCTGTATTGTGCTTTTTATTGTGGGTGAATTCTTTGTGTTGGTATTTTCAGTCTCATGTTTTACGATTCCTTAATTATTTCCATGTTAAAAAAATCCCTCTCTATTTCTATATACTTTTTTAAAACCGTTTCATATTCACGATAAATATAACCATATCACCGTAAACAAATCTATGTAACCTATAGGTTTACCCTTATTATATATGTACCCTATAGGTTTTACTCTCAAAACCTATACGGTACTTTCGGTTGACCTAGAACCTTGAAATTTGGCACGGAGAAAAGTCTTACACCACATTTAAAGGGAAAAATCCAAAAATCATTAATTTATAATTCTATGTCGTTTTTGTACATAATCGGTATTCCCGATTATTGAAACTCACGAGTTTCTCATGTAATAAATCGACATAAATTTATAAATTTATGATTTTCGAATTTCTTCCTTTTACATGTGCTTCAAGAATTTTCTTCCTGCAAAATTTCAAGGTTCTAGGTCAACCGGAAGTACCATATAGGTTTTGAGAGTGGAACCTATAGGTACATATATTATAAGGATAAACCTATATGGGTATTAAGAAACCTATATAAAAGGATTGAACAAAGGAAAACCTTATAGCACATACAGAGAAAAAAATATGAAAATTATTAATTTATAATTATATGTCGATTTATTACATGATTTTCCATAATCAGGATTTGCAAAAACGTTGTTTTAAAGGCATAACATTTTATTGCATTAAGTTAGCAGCTCAAAAGTTTTACACAACAATTGGATCATTGGCCTTATTATTTAACAATAATTACAACTTGATACCTTCAGCCGTTTCTGAGAAAAATGATCTTGACAGACAAACGGACAACAAAACGAGATTACAAGAGCGCCATTTTTTTTCTTTTTGAGATACGGAACATTCAAAGGGCAACCTTCTGCTATTTTTATATAAACAAGTTGGAAATTGTACGTCAAACGTGACAAACGAGGTGCGTTCGTACTATAACTAATTATATAAATATTCAGATCATTATGATTTTTAATTCTGTGAAATGAATTATATCGTCTGCAGATTAATTTCTGTAATAAAATAAGTATATCGGTCGCTTGACTATTAAACCTGGGAAGCTCCTATAACAAGAAACCACCGATTTTTTTTTTAATTCAAATTTCTTAATCAATATTTTTATTAATATCTGCTAAAGTTTTGATTCGATTTTCATAAAATTTGAAATGTCTCGACAAAATTCTGCAAAGATAATATATTTTAAATTTCAATCCATTTGGTTGAGTAGTTTTTGCGCTGTTATATGCGGACGGACGGACAGACAGACGGACGGATGGACGGACAGACAGACGGACGGACCAGACGACGATTATAGGTGCTACGTATATATATAATTACGAACGCACCTAAAAAGTGGTTGGTACCAATCGAATAGAAATAACGTCCACTAATTAATGTTATAATTTAATTTTACTTAAAGGTCGTCTATACATAGAAATTTTAACAAATATGAACCTTTTCAATATTAAATCTTTATTCTGAAATCATATTTAGATTTTACGATAAATGTTTACTACTTCAGAAATCAAACGGATGTTATTCGGTCATATAGTTTAGGAATTATGCAGGTTTAATCTTTGGAACTCAAAATGTCAAATTAAATTTTATTCATTCTAAACCATATCTCAATGCAGGTTATTTTTTAAGCATAAATCAAATACTACTCGGCGGAATAGGCTATTATTTATTATTCGAATTTATTATTCGAAGTTTCTAGAAATTGATCTAGTTAAAAAAAGTAAAAGGTTACAATTAAATTTGTTTCGAAAATTCTTTTCGAAAACAAAATTTTATTTAGCATTATGTTTCGAAATAAATATTTATCGTAAACTATGAAATTTTAACAGAAATCAATTTCTAAAAGCGTCAAGTATGCGAACCCACATTACAGCTATTTCCGCATAGTAGGATTTGAGTTATACATTAAAAACTACCCGCATTACAATCTGTTTTGCAATGATTAAAAATGAATTTAACGTTATGAGTTCCAGATTTTAAACCTACGTAATTCCTGAACGATTTGACCGAAAAACATCCAGTTTGATTTCCGAAGGTACGATTTACCGAAGAATTCAATTACGATGTTCAAATAAGGCGTTTGTATTCACGAGTTTAAAGGTCGTTACAATTTCTTTTTCTTTTTTTTTTTTTTTTTTTTAGACGACAGTCTAATCTCAATTTAAGTATAAGATTGATTACTAGATGTTATTTATCGACTGATATCAGTTCTATTTTTATATGATAATTTGCAGAGTTACAAGTATGTCATCATGTTTTTAAAATGCCCTACTAATATTATAACTCCTTTTCCATTTTGTTGTGGACAGTTTTAAGCGCTGTAAAGAAAGATTTCATTTTTTCATGCTTTGTAATTAACGCATAACAAAGCCTTTATATGAGAAATATTCAATTTTTTTATTCGTGGGCCACAGAACAATGTATTTATATAATAATGTAGAAAAGTAATTTAAATAGTAAGATAACGACATTTATGTAACAAAGCTGTTTAAGACAATTTTAAATAATCAGGATTAGCTGTATTACAAGTATAAAATTTAATATTAATTTAATAAATCAAAATATCTATGTACAAAGAAATAAAATAAGACAATTTCTTTTAATAAAACAGATTTTGCTCACCGAAAAAGCTTTTAATCTTTTTGAAATCGAAAAATACATTGTGCTATTTTATTTCATGTTAATCATGTTTGATTAATGTTGAAGATAATATATATACATATAAATATATATCATCATCATCATCATCATCAACCGTTTTCAATCCACTGCTGGATGTAGGTCTCCCCCAGATTTTTCCATTGTTGCCTGTCTAGTGCTTTAGTCATCCAATTAACACCGGCCAGTTTTCTGATTTCGTCACTCCATCTTACTTGAGGTCGTCTTCTTGGTCGTTTTACATCTCTGGGATACCACTGTAGGGTGTTTGTGCTCCATCTATTGTCTTGTCTTCTTGCAATGTGCCCAGCCCATTTCCATTTTAGCCGTTTAATTCTCTCGATGATGTCAAAAACTTTCGTCTGACTTCTTATCC
This sequence comes from Maratus michaelseni, assembly GCA_963931845.1. Lineage (NCBI taxonomy): Eukaryota > Metazoa > Arthropoda > Arachnida > Araneae > Salticidae > Maratus > Maratus michaelseni. The sequence goes on along the minus strand of OZ007592.1, from coordinate 369,522,014 downwards.
ACGTTATTCTCTTTCGGTCTCTTCTGGTTATGCTTAGCATACATCTTTCCATACTTCGCTGCGTTGTTTGTAATCTTTGTACCATCCGATATATATATATATGTATGTAAGTATTCACCACTGAGACGCATCTAAGACATACATGTGAAAATATATAAAGGGAAAAAAAATTTCATTCAATCTGTTCATCAAAACACATATAGGGTGTTTAAATATAATTTCAAATTAATTTTAACAGGCAAATTTAGCCTTCCGAAAGGTATTAATAATTATTTATTCGCATCTCAAATTTTTGTAAATATGGATTAATGACTGCATGTCATGTTCTGCAGGTTTAGTACGGCTAGTTTATAGCAATCTGAAGATGCTGAATTGTACTAATCATAAACCATTAACAGATTTAAATTCTACAGTTAAATTTAAAAAAAATGTTTTTATAATTGTGTTAATATAGCTAAAAAATGCTAGTTTTAATTTTTTTTACTTTGCCTAATTTATTTCACATATATATCTGCGCTGTGAATGTAACTGCTATAGCTTCACATGCTTCTTTCTTCGAATGTGTTCACTTTTTGTGTTTGTTCTTGAAGTTTTCTAAACACAGTTCAGATATTGGTGTATTTTCCTGAATACGCATGTGAATCTTATAATTTATTGAAAAATTGGCTCTCTGTTCATAAATAAATCGTCTATCGCTTTCATTTGACACCTAAGTAAAATGGTTTCAAAATATAAGTAAGTAATATATATATATATTTAGAAATTGGTTGAAATAAAAACTAAAAAGAAACATAAAAAATCTTTCATCATTGAAATATATATATATATATATATATATATATATATATATATATATATATATATATGAGAAAAAAAATCGATAAATAAAAAGGATAAAATGGAATATTAATATTGATGTTTTTGGTTTTGTTTACCTGAATAGTTGCTGTAAAAGTTTCCGAAAATTGGCTTTTATCACCTGCTAATGCCGATCAACGTGCATCTAAGAATACACATAAACAGATGTGAAAAAAGTTCAAGTTAAGCAGAAAAATGTTGATACCTTTATACAAAAATTGAAAAGAAAAAAAAAACCGTGAAACAATGTAAGAAAGCAAAGTTGAATATTAAACGTTGTGTTTCTGTCTATTGTAAACTCTTTCATGATACCAAAATTGCATTCAGAGGTATGAAACAAACATTTTCTATAATTAGCAGATTATGATCTAAGGTAGAGGAACATGCCATGTCCAGAAAAATACATAACAGAAGAAAAATTCTAATATGACACTTAAAAGAGTGTTTCATTCGTCATGTAAGTTCATGTTCATTTAATTTACAAAAACGATTTATGTAAAATGAATATTAAACATCTGCAGTGCATACCTATTAAAGAAAATTTCGAAAACGAACAATAAAATATATTTGCATACACGCACTCTATACACTAAAAAGCTTTAAAAAATGAAAAGATAATGATTATTTGATGATCATCTCAGACTATTGATAATCTAATATAATCTCAGACGCATCTTGAAATAGAAATATTTATATACTCTGAAAGAAAGGTAAAAAGATATAGACTGGTGTGTGATGTAAAGAAAAAAGTGGAAGAGAAAGTCAATAATCCGCAACTGAAATTTTCTATAATTTTAATGAAGGCTTAATGTTGGATTAAGGTTGGATTAATGTCGCAGACTGTTAATATTAACAAAAATATTTTTAAAAAATCGTTTTTTAAACGAAATGTGTATATTTGCTTTAATAATAATGCACCTGGGAATCATTAATGAATTTTATGATAATTTATTGTTGAAAGTGGTTAAAGGACATTTTAAGTGACAATGAACTAATGTTAAAAATTTGAATAGGTGTTAAATATGATTATTTTGCAACGTATTTAAAAATTTCTACAAGATCTGACTGGTTACAAATTGTAACTTGTGATATTCTATAACAAATTGTGACAGTTTTTACAACGTTAAATCATTCATATAAATAATATGAAGTTATTTTTATGTGATAATTATTATTGAAATAGAGAAATTTTAAGGTTGTATTTACATTCGCAATGCTGTTCGTTCAACGGTAGAATCCACGTGCATTTTTTTTTTTAATAATTGAAAATAATTATAACAAAATCATATCTATTCTCAATAGTATTTGAAATTATTAAAGTAGGTGGGCAACAGTTGGATATTAGACAATTAAAATGATAAAACAAATACATAAAATTTTAATATTATATATCAAACCACAAGTTTCTGCACAGAATCTTTCATGGATGTAAAATACATGAAGTTTTATGATTCTATAACATTTTTATTCAAATATTGAACGTTCAAGGTACTAATTCGCCTCACGATGTTTTTCTTTGAAATGATTGTAAACCCACGTTAAGAAATGTATTAATTAGTTGTTATTAAAGTACACCCAGAAAAAGGAATTGATTAAAACTACAAAACATGTTTTGTTGAGTACATTTTGGTTGTTTTAGCAAAATTCAAGTAAAATTGAACTATTTTACTTGAATTAACACAACATTTTTTTGCTGACGAACAAATTATTACGCAAAAATTTTGTTTAAATATAGGTCAATGAAAATTTTGTTCGAATCAACAATTTTTTTTTTTGCAATTCTAAAAAAAAAATTTGTAGCGTCAGCAAAAAATGGTTTGTTAATTCAAATAAAATTGTTCAATTTTACGTGCTAAAAAACCAAAATGTATTCAACAAAACATGTTTTGTAGTTTTAATCAATTCCTTTTTCTGAGTGTACACTGAAAAATGTTATGCTTGGTTGAGTGAACTTTTGGTGCTGCAGTAGCTGTTATCATAAGATGATCAAATCTCGTTCCAACATTTGGAGCTATGGTGCAATCGGAGCACCAAACGTTGCAAAGAGATTGTACCATCTGTTTGTTGCATGTTACTCCAGAACCGAGAGTTTTTTCTACCAAGAACAAAATATTTAACAGTCTATTTGATAATTGTTTTGTAACAACTCGGACTTTTTTTTCGATAAAATATATTCTGATCAAAAAGACAATTTGTTATTTTCTTCAGTTTACAAATATTAATATTCCAAAACTAAATACAGTTTTAAAGAGCATAGATCATACAATCCAAAATATCAGAAGCTTTAAATCGTTATACGACATTTTTTTAATCAGACAGAGCAAGCTTAGAATACAGCTCATATTTTTAATCAGTGATTTATAGAACTACATAAGTCCAATAATAATTAATTTTCAGTAAATCAATAAACACTTTGGTACGTGCAAACGCTAGTTTTTTTTTTAACTTTCCATGCTTTCTATATATATTTCTTAATATTTTAAAAATATGTATGTCAGTTATCACTTACGAATTTTATAAGAATTAAAATTAAAAATGAAAATTTAAATATATCTTTAGACTTATGTTGTTTCACAAACAATCGGATTTAGTGCCCTAACTGATATAAAAAAATATTAATCTCACATTTCTTAGGCATTTGAAAAAATAGACAAATCCTTTATGTCTGCACCTTTAGGATTGACATTAAGTGCACAAGTGCTAAATATTATGGATTCGAATACGGATGTTTATTTATTATAATTTTTCGCCTTATTAAATAGAAGAATTCTGAGATTAAATGAGGAAAATAATACTCTTTGGGAAGGATAGTATTCAGAATCTGTAAAACTTAGCACAGATTCCTCAAGACACATAGTCACAATTATCAGCATTCCTCGACAATATTTGCGCCTTTTTCTGACGTTGCCTATTGGAATATATGTCGGTATTGTCATTAACTATTGTTAATCTTATTATTAACTTTTGGTGCTGCAGTAACTGTAATCATAAGATGATCAAATCTCGTTCCAACATTTGGAGCTATGGTGCAATCAGAGCACCAAACGTTGCAAAGAGATTGTACCATCTGTTTGTTGCATGTTACTCCAGAACCGAGAGTTTTTTCTACAAAGAACAAAATATTTAACAGTCTATTTGATATTTGTTTTTGTAACAACTCGGACTTTTCTTTCGATAAAATATATTCTGATCAAAAAGATAATTTGTTATTTTGTCCAGTTTACAAATATTAATATTCTAAAACCAAATACCTTTTTAAAGAGCATAGATCATACAATTCAAAATATCAGAATCTTTAAATCGTTATAGGACATTTTTTTTTAATCAGACAGAGCAAGCTTAGATTACAGCTCATATTTTTAATCAGTGATTTAAAGAACTACATAAGTCCAATAATAATTTATTTTCAGTACATCAATAAACACTGTAGTACGTGTAAATGCTAGTTTTTTTAAACATTTCCATGCTTACTATATATGTTTTTCAATATTTTAAAAATTTGTATGCCAGTTATCACTTATTAATTTTATAAGAATTAAAATTCAAAATGAAAATTTAAATATATCTTTAGACTTATGTTGTTTTCACAAACAATCGGATTTAGTGCTCTACAACTGATATAAAAAAATATTAATCACACCTTTCGTAGGCATTTGAAAAAATAGACAAATATTTTACGTCTACACCTTTAGGATTGACATTAAGTTCAGAAATGCTAAATATTATGGATTTCAATACGGATGTTTATTTATTATAATGTTCGACTTATAAATAGAAGAATTCTGAGATTAAATGAGGAAAATAATACTGTTTGGGAGGAATAGTATTCAAAATCTGCAAACATTAGCACCGATTCCTTAAGGTCAGGGGTCGGAAGTAGCGCGCTACAAGTAGCAAAACTACTGTGGTCGCTACTTTTTATTGCAGCGCGATACATTTTGAACAATGTACTGTAGCGAGTAGCGCGATACAAAAAATAAGTAGTTTGTAGTGAGAACCGACGCTACTTTCAACGCTACATCAGGGGAAAAAAGTGCAATTCTGCAAATCACGTGGTCGAAATTGCTTCTTTTGTGCAGGATATGTTCTGCTCAACAATTTCCGAATCGCAGTGAACAATCCCTGCTGCAGTGTATAGCAACACATTGCGTGAAGGCATAGATTTTTTCCATTGACACTTGCTGTTGAAATCAAGTTCTAACCCACCAAAATAATTAATTTTCTTGTTGGCAACACGTGTCTATTTATTCGTTATTAAGTCTTCATGTTTTAACGCCCGGTTTCCTTATTATTCGGAATAGCCCTTTTCACAGATTTATTTATTGTTTGCATTTAGGGTTGCTTTCTGTAATTTTCTAGTTTATAATATCTTCTTAATTTTGCTACAAAATTTGTTAAGTGTGTATAAACTAACGTTTTGGAGACAAACACAAAACATTTCCTTGTATGTTATCTTTCTTAATTTTTTAATGTCCTCGGTTATGTCGCATTTGTTTAATTGTATCCTAGCAGACGCGATATAATGAGGGGTCACATTATTATTTAAACCTTGTCTTCAATTTCTAGTGTAAATGGAATACTTGATAAAATTTGAAAGTAGCTAAGTAGTGACTATTTTTGAAAAGTAGTTTGTAATTGCTATTTTTTAAAACAAGTAGTTGTAGTTTTAGTTAACTACATTTTCAACAAAGTAGTTGTAGTTGTAGTTCGCTACAATAAAAAAGTAGTCTTTCCGACCCCTGCTTACTGCGCATAGTCACAATTATCAGCATTCCTCGATCATATTTTCACCTTGTTCTGTCGTTGCCTATTGGAATATATCTCGGTATTGTCATTAACTATTGTTATTTTTCTAATAAAGGAGAATTTTGAGTGGCAACGGATAAATAAACCTATATAATTTTTATCTTCACATGTAAACTTACTTTGAAAGACACGCTTGCAAAAAACAATAAATAAATAAAAATAATAATTATTAAATGGAAAAATAAAAAAAATGTGTACTTATACACTTATTGCAAGTTTTGATTCATTTGTATTATGATGTTTTTTTAAAAAATATTTTGAACCCACAAAAATATATCATTTTTCGTATTGAAAAACGCGCGATTTCGTAAATATTATAGAGTTATTAATACTTTACTACGGATTACTATGAAGACTTGAAAATATCAATATCTGGATAACAGTAGTTTGCTAAATAATGTAATATATAAACAAATGAATTGATTTACAGAAATTATAAAGTGTATTTTGTTTCAGTTAATGTGTTTAGAAAATTGTGTTTCATTCATAAGGTACGTTAATATTTAGTTCCATTTACAATAACTCATATACAGTTTGCTTTATATGAATTATTACTCTATATGAGCACCACTATCTACATTGCATGACATTGAAATATACACACCTTCACTTTATGAACATTTTGGAAATAAAAAATATTGTGCATCGAAATACATTTTAAGATGAAAAGATAATGAATATTTGATAATCATCTGACATTCACAAATCAAGTCACATACATAAATCACAAATTCTCTTTTCTTTCAGTTAATCTGTTTAAAAAGGTGTATTTTATTCATAATGTACATTAATATTTATTTTCATTTACGAAAAACAATTCATATTAAATAGGCATTACACTCTTCGATGCATAACATGGAAATATACTCTACCTTAATTGTATGAAGATTTTGGAAAAGCAAAAACACAATGATAATGGACACACAAATATAATGATGATTGGATTATCATTTCAATCCCATGTAGTATTAAAGAATTAAAATATGTATGATATCTATGTAAATTTAAACTCCTATGCAACGAGATTAGAAAAAATCTAAGTTCCACATTTGGAAATTTATAGTTAAAAAACTTTGAATATATAAGCTAATGTTTGATGCCATGTACAAACGTAATGCATTTAAAAAAATTTAAAATACCCAGGTCATTGCATACTACTGAAGTACACACATCCTTTATATAATGAAAAAAAAAAAAGTAATGATATACAGTTGCATCTGAGCACTCTATACATTAAAATACTTTAAAATACTTAAAAAAAATACAAGATAATGGTTATTTAATGATCATTTCAACCCATTATTCATCTCGAAATTGAAATATTTATGGATTCTAAGAAATAAAATACTCCTGTAGAAAGTTATTAAAAAAAAAGAAAAGCAAAACTTTAAAATCTACATATTTTTAACGAAGTGTAGTTTGAAATAGGGCACTGCTAAGATGTATGAAATATAGCTTCGAAATTTAATTCCTTTTTTAAACAAAATATGTAAATGTGCGTATATAATAGCAATCTCTGAGGCATCATTGAATTTCATGGGATTTTGTTTATGGAAGTATTTAAGAAACATTTCAGTGACTGTGAAGTAATGCTTCAAAATTGAAAACTAAAAGTGTTTTCAAAAATATGATTCTTAAAATGAACGAAACACATTTCATGTCACATTTTGTTACTCAAAGAAATCTTAGGATACAGTTAACCTTTTTTAACACTTTCTAACATAGCTGAAAAGTGTTTATGAATTCGGTTTGGCTGTCTCTCTGCCGTCTGTCTATCTGTCCGTACTTTAACTGGTGTAAATATACTCGAATTGTCACGCAATTGATATATGTTATAGATGTTTACTATGGCATGTTCGGTATGGAAAATGAAATCTGTCGCGCTTATAGTTACTGTACAGGGACACTCAAAAGAATTCCATTCCAATACGGTCTAAGCACCCAGAAAAAGGAATTGATTAAAACAGCAAAATATGTTTTGTTGAGTACATTTTGGTTGTTTCAAGCAAAATTTTTAATTGAAGTAAAAAGTTCTTTTGTTGCATTGACAAAAAAATATTGTTAACGCTCTTACAAAATTTTAACAAAATTTCATCAATTTTACTTGAATTAACAAAATCTGTTTTTTTTTGTTTTTTTACCATAATTTTGTAATTTGTAATTCCAGCAAAATTTTGTTGCTTTTACAAAATTTAAATTGTTGTATAGTAGCCATAACTGTCTCCCGTAACTTTGTTTATTTTACTTATATAGCTGTATAATTAAAGGATTAACATAATTTTTGGATAATTAAAACATTTTTAATTGGAACGGACCAAAGTAGTTTTAAAAATCCCCCTATCCCATTTAATACTTTCTTCTATCTTTACAAGAAGAAAGTATTGGAGTGAACTTCTGGTTGAACAACAAATTTTCAACTTCTAGTTTTCGACGGATTTTAAAAGGTCCTGAACACGATTTGACTCTTTTTAGAAAATGACTGTCTATGACTCTGTCTGTATGTGACAAAAATTTTGAGGGCGCTCTATTTCAAGAACTAATGCACGGAATTTAATAAAACTTTATATTCAGTTATTTCCTGATATAAATTGGTGCTGATTAGTTTTTGGCGTAAATCGCGCAACAGGTGGCGCTGCTTTGTTGCAATTTTTGCTTTTTCTGCAATAGATTCGCGATTTCTCAAGAACTAATGCACTGATTTACATCAAAATACAGATTGAGTTTGACCTTGACATAAATAGAAGCTGATTACGTTTTGCGGTAAATAGCCCAACAGGAGGCGCTGCTATGTTACTTTTTCATGATTTTCACTTTAACTAAATATCAAGAACGGATTAATTTTTAAATCATTTTCAGCAGTGATTTACATCTGTAATTCTTAAATAATAACCAGTGAATTTTTATCCTACTTTTTTTCAAGCGTAAACCGATAGAGTGAAAAATGTCCCAAGCCGGGAATCGTACCTGGGTCCTCAGAATAGCGCTCTGAGGCACCAGCATACGGCAACACAGTTAATTTTTAATTAATTTTCTGCAATGAATTACAAATGTAATCATTGAATAATAAATAGTGAATTTTTATCTTGCTTTTTACAAGCGTAATTCACTGCTGAAAATGAATTAAAAATTAACTATTTGTTGCCGTATGCTGGGCTTTGTATTTTCGTCTCATGTTTGCCGCAGAAATTTGCATGCTCATGCAGGGCCTGTTAACCGAATAGTCCCGGGAAGCCCGTGCTTACCCAAAGGAATATAAAGGTGCCCCCAAATTTACTTTTCAGAACAACTTTAAAAAAAAATCAATCATGGTAAAAAATGCATTTTTTCCTTACGAAGTTTTTTTCTAAGAAGCTTGCTCTTTCTAAATTGTTGTTTACTCGAAATTTTGATGGTAAAATTTCAAATTGTTGCAGCATACCAAAAATGGATTTAGTAAATAACAAAGCAATTGGTAGAGGGGGGCCCCAGAGTAACGTCATGCTTCTCCTACTTTTATGTCTTAAGCGGACCCTGTGCTCATGATGACATTTCCATCCTATGCTGCGGTTGCAGCCGGTCCGACATATACAAGAGTGAAAAATTTCGAGTTTGGATATTGTTCCTTCTGGCTCAGTGGTTAGAGTCTCAGATCGTTATTCTGAGGACCCGTTTTCGATTCCCAGCTTGGGACATTGTTGAATCTGTAGGTTTACGCTTGAAAAAAAGCAGGATGAAAATTCACTTGTTATCGTTTAAGGATTACAGGCGTAATTCACTGCTGAAAATGAATTAAAAAATAGTTAAGTTTAGATTGGTTCTAATACAAAATATAATTTTAAAGTAAATATTATAATTGTTTATGTAACAAAAACCTTTTCTTGTTAAAATAAAGAAAAATCTTAAAATTACACAAAACAAGTGTTCTTTAAACAAAAGTTCTTGTTGCCGAAACTGAAAAGAAGTCTTAAAGTAACAGATAATTATATTTATTTTGAGAAAACTTCCAACAAAAGAATTTAGTTAATTCAAGTATAATTGAACATTTTTACTTGAATTAGCAGAACATTTTTTTGCTGACGATACAAATTTTTTTGTTGGAATTGCAAAAAAAATCAACAATATTTTTCTTGTTGATTCAAACAAATTTTCCATTGACCCATATTTAAACGGAAAGTTTTGTTGGGCCAACGAAATTTTTGTTGATCAACAAAACTTTTCTCTGGGTGTGGGGAAAGTTTATTTGCGTATTATTTTAATAATGTTATATTATTTTTAAAATATTGAAATTGATATATACCCCTGAAGTGCACTACAAGAAACTTACTATAGAATATGCTGTGCATAGCACATTTAGTTTCGTTACAGGGTCACTCAAAAGAATTCCCTTACATTACGGTCTATGGGGAAAAATCTTTTGCGATTTATTTTTTATAACGCTTCACTATTTCAAACATATTGAAATTGATATACCACAGAGTTTCATTACATAGGGCTTACTATAGAATACTGTGTACATAGCATTCATCATTCATTTATCCGTTTTTACATTTAAGTAATATTTTGCCTATTAATTCGTGTGCATAAATTCTATTGATGACATACAGATCATCACAAAAAATTTCGAGCACATTTCCATTTATTGATGGAAATTCCAGAATGGGAAATGTAAACTGTGTTATGCCTTGCCTAATTGAACTAAATTTTAACATTCTATGTAGTGTATATATATATCATATACAACACTGCACAAAAGAATTCTGATATTTTTTCCGAATATTGTTGGTAATTATTGAAAGTGGGCTTTTAAATATATTGTTTTTTTTTTCAATTTGTTTACTTAGACAATTCCCGGGCAAGACATTCCTTAGTATCATTGTTTACTTGGACATCATCTTTCAGCTCTTTAAACAGAAAAAAATTATAAAAGTATATTGGAAGTGTTGGAAAGTGTTATATAATCTATGATTGATGCATGATTTTCCGTTCTTGTTTTATGATGTTTTCCATGAAAATATATGTAACCCAAAAGAAAATAGTTTTTTCGTAATGAAAAATGTGCTATCTTTTAAACAATAGAAAAGAATTGAGTTTTATATGTTAACTAAGTAATTTCTTTGAAACATTTGAAAGTAATAAAGACCGAGGCCGGATAACAATAGTTTTCCTTAAGAATGTAATTCATAAAAAATTATTATTAAACAATTATTTAAATAAACTGAAAATTTATTTTGTTCCAATTAATCCATTTAAAATTGTTGGATCAAGTGTAATATTTGAAAATTAAGAAAAAAAAAATATTAGTTTGTATGTTGAATATTTTTTAAATAATACATCAATATGAATATATAACTTTATCAAGAAATTAAAAAACCTCTATATATATTTACTAAGCAGTATATTATTAAGCAGCGTAAAAAAACTATAATATGTAAAATACAAAAACTTGGGAATAATTTTTTTAATCGATTAGTTTATTTTCAATTACGGATTGTTACATATACTTGAGCATTTACTTATAAGAGAAAGTATACGTTGGCACATTTTTAATACATTTTAACAATATATATTTTAAATTCAATACTATGTTAAAAATACAACCAATAGTATGAAACAGCACTTAAAACTAAATACATTTTTAATAAAATTTACTGCAATAATTTTATCAGACGTAATGCATTGCAGAAACTGGGTTATGCTTTAACAAATCTTTAAACATTGCATATTATTAAGAAACATATAGTTTTTAAATCCAATTTTTTTATGACACCGAAAATGTAAAATAAATACCTTATAACACGTAAAATTACACATTGTATATTACCTATTTTTGAAGGTGAAGCAGCTTGTAAAAACTGATACTTATATATATTTTACATGCATGGACAGTTTTCAGTGTGACGTATGCAATGTATCATAATTCACTATTGAAAATAAATAAATTTTCTTGAAATTATTAAGCAAATTAAAAAAAACACTTTTATTGATAACTTTTTAAAATATAAAGTATTATTTCACTTTTAATAAAGTGTTTCTTAGATATTTTCAAATGTAATGTCTCAGAAAATTCAATATTGATTTCGCTATATTTATGTTCATTTACATATTTCGTTTAAAAATTAGTTAAATAAAGAACTTTATTTTTAAATTTTTTAACACCCTAGACTAGATGAAACTATACTACAGTAGATTTAAGGCCATTTTATATACAGAGTTTTCAATTACTTTAATTTTTCTTCAGTGGAATTGAGCAGATGTTTATTTATTTATTTCTCTAATCTATGAATATTTTAATTCAAGTGCACTTAATAAGTTGAAATGAACTTTAAATAAACATTATATTTCTTTATTGACAGATACACTATATAGTCAAAAGTCATCGCACACTTCCCATTTTATACACATTTTTGGGGGGAGAGGATTTTTTCGTCACAAGAGATTTTCCTCAAATTACAAGTAAAAAACAAAATTGAACTTACAATTTAGTTAAATAATTAAAAATAGTTTACAGTACTAGGTACATGAATCCTAGATTTAGTCAACTGTGCAATTAGAGTAGGAAAACCAAATTGAAACAAAATATAAATATTTGTAAACGACTCTTACCATAATAAACTGGAAATTATCTGTTTTACATACTTTTACTTCCTACTTCAAATATTTCTACTTTTTATGATACAGGGTATTCACAAATATTAATATTATTATTCAAATTTTTTACCTTCTATGTGCACACATAATTGTATGTTCATTGGATGGAGTGAGTTAAAGCATGTTATTTACCTTGCTGAATATAAAGAACGAATCGGACCGTTTTTTCAAGAACCTCAGAAGAATACCTGAAAAAAGAATTTGTACGGTGCATTTTACTACTTGCCTATATACATACTGATTTTCAGTTTTGAAATGTTTGTTATCATTGTTTCTTCAGAAATACAATACAATTATAAACATAAGTAATTAATTTGCTGACGTTTCTATTTTGTTGATCATTTTATTAATTGAGGTACTATTTAGTGTTGAAAAACCTTTCCTTTAGCACTTCACAATCTAAATTCTCAACAAAAATTCAATTATGACCTCGGAGCATGGTATATCGATGTGTATTTACATATTTAGTTTAAATAAGAACGAAAGTAATGCATAATGTATTATCTATACTAATAAAAGAAAGTTTCGCTCTGTGTGTGTGTCTGTCTCTGAGTGTGTGTTGGCGATGGCTAGCAAAATCTAGCCCACCTAGAAGTCTAGAAATTTGGATAGTCCAAGGTCTGGCCATGTGCACCTGAGCCTCAGAATTTTAATATTTTGATAATTAGCCTAGATATTAATTAGATTCTCATTAACCATCGCTTCTAAAATGTCGTCTTTTAAAATAAAATGGCGAATGAAAAGAACTGGCGCGTTGGATTTGCGAGCGGAAATAAACAAATTCGAAATTATTTTACTAATTAGCAAATTTTAAGAAAACTAATTGAGATATCAATTTGAATATTTCTGAGCATATGTAAAAAAAATATTCTGTATCTGACTATGTGATTTTTGAAGAATTCGGTTGGTATTTTTTTAAAATTTATGCAAAAAACTGCCAAAAATATGCCATCGCCAGTGAAAACGATCCGAGAAAGTTTCAGACAGGGATCTGCTTTCATTAAAAACTGAACTACAAAGAGATCTGTTTCTCGGGCCGATCCCTCCCTTTAGTTTGCAAAAATGAAATGAAATAATTGCCAATTTTTTTTAATGAACAAAAATTTAGGTAACTAATTAAGATATAGATTTGAAATTGAGGTCGGGAAAGGGTGTCATCTGCCGGCTATTTTAGCGTAGTGTCTTCGTTATGTTCTAATTATCAGAAAAAATTAATTCTTTTTTATAATGATCGCGTTAATGTAGGTGAAGGTGGTTCTCTTGAACAAATTATTCATTATATTTGCGGGTATGGGGAGGGAGGGGGTTAACGCCTTGCACTGAGATTCTTATTATCTCGGGCCCGTGCAACGCCGGGCGGGTAGCTAGTTATGAATAAAATTACAACACAATCAGAATATTGACATGAAAATATATTTTTCCCCTTATCATATATTTTTATTATAATTGAAGATAATACCAAATTAAATAATTTAGAAAATACGTAGCACAATTAAAAATTCATTTTTTTAATTACTGTCAATAGTTTGTAATATAGGTGGAATTGTTTATACAGCTCTCTATATGATCTCTACATTTTTATACCTTCCATATAGAAATAAAATTTTATTCAACTGAAAAATGAATAAAATAACTAAAAATATTTTTTCGAAATTACAATGCATAGACGAAAATGTATTCATATAATTTTCAGCAGTATTGTATAGTTGAATATATTTATATCATATTTTATAGTAGAATTTAGTTCAATCAAAAAACGATAACACACTTTAAAAGGCGTTTTGAGCAAACATCATCCATATAAGTTTATTAATTCGATATTTTGGGTAGCCCTGTTTACGATCTATGGAAATTCTATTGGCCATGTGACGTATTGACATTTACATTTAATGTTTATAGCTATATTTAAAGTTTTAAAACGCATTACATAGCTGAAAACGCACATCTTGTAATTATTTCATATAGGCGATAAAGTATCTTATATTTTTTTCACTGCTCTGTATAAGAACAATAAAAATTACCTGCACTATTTTTCCTGTGTAGGATGTTATGGCGCACCCCAATAATGTAAGTCAATATCACAAAGAACACTTCAAACAATTATTGTCTCTTGAGTGTAACACACGGGAATTATTTTATGAGTCCCTGTAAATGAACAATAAATGCTAGACACTTCACTTTATTTAAGGACGACACAAAAGTAAACATCAATAATGTATATAAGTTACACGGAAGTGGAAGAATATTTACGAGAGTTAGAGCGCACTCGGATAGACAGACAGAAAAACCGAAATCAAACATATTTCAACTATGTTGGAAAGTGTTTAAAATGAATTACGTCTCTTAAAACCTTTTTAGGTACGTTCGTAAATTAAATAAATACGTAGCACTATAGTCGTCGTCTGGTCCGTCCGTCCGTCTGCCTATGACAGCATAAAAACCACCCAACCGAATGGTTTCAAACTTAATATATATAATTGTTGCAGAATTTTGTCGAGTCATTTCAAATTTTATGAAAATTGAATCAAAACTGAAAAAGATATTAATAAAAGTTTTATTCATTCTATTAAATCCTATCATATATATTTATAATAAAAGCGCAAGTCATGTGACTGAGGAAAACAAATACGGGATAACCAGTTCTTTTCTCATACGCCAGGTGGCCATTTTTTAAAAAAACTATTTTTTCGAATACAATTGCATAAAAGTTACATTTTTAGAAAGATCGTTCAAAAAATTTCTTTTTTTGAGAGATGAATTACATTAAAAATTCTGAGATAACTTCAGTTGAAATTAGGTTGACAGCCCTATTTCTCAATCCATTAAAATAAATAAACACCAGATTCGTTCATCGTTAGTCATAGAAATATTCCATTTAGGGATTTTTCGAATGCAAATAAATGTTTTTGTTTTTATGATATTAACTCTTTATGGCAGGTTTTTTACTTATAATTACGAAAAATATTATTTGAACACGAAGAAAATAATAGTTGGAAATATATTTTTTAAACAATTGCTTCACATATTTTAAGCAAAAATTCAGAATTTTTTTGTTAAAGATAACGGTGGCACGAAATGTATTTTATATGTTCATGTCAATTTGATACGTACAGCACAAACCACATTTAAATTAATAATGGTAATTTGGGACATTTAAAGTCATATTGTTCTAAGTGACATTTTCTTAAACTTTAAAGAAAAGTTATTTATCAGAAACGTTATAATATTTTGCAATGCAATAGAATGAAACATATTTCTTCTTTTTGATTTGTTCCATTATGAGATTTTTAACTACATGAATTTTGCATTCAACAGTTCTTTTTATGTGCATTAAAATATTATATGTTTTATATTTTAATGCACATTTTCTTAAACATTAAAAAAGGTTATTTATTAGAAATATTATTATATATTCCAATGTAAGAAATTGAAACATATTTTACATTCAACATATATTGTTCCATTCTGCGATTTTTAACTACATAAATTTTGCAGTCATAAGTTTTTTAATGTGCATTAATATATTATATATGTTATATTCCATGATCAAAAATAGCAATTTCAAAGCAATGTTTTGTTAAAATAAATAGAAAAATGCCTTGTAAAAAAAATACCTTGTTAACATAAATAAATAAGTAAACAATAAGAAGAAAAATATAAAAAAAAACCAAAAAAGTAAATAAATTAAGCTATAATATATTTAGTCTGATCGTATTTTATTTTAATTAAGTCTGAAGTTTATTTTTAAAATTTATATATTACTTTAAAGCAGTATTTCCATAAGAGTTGTACAAAGTTCATAGAGTAAAAAAGATTCTAAGGTGGATAGATTTTTTTCTATGACGTTTTAAGGAGGTAATAATTTTAAAAAATGCTGCTCTTATCCGGTTGCTCTTATATTTCTAAGTACAGCATAATACTTTAGACTTACTCTCAATTATCGCAACTATTGAAAATTAAGCACATATTTTGGCACGAAAATAATATGCATTTTAATGGGTTAAAAGTCTTTTAACTGATAATATCATAATAATACAGATGTGAAAAGTATCCTTTCTTCCGAATAAAACGAATTGCGCTATGAGAAATTAAAATTTCTTTATATTCATATACTCATGAAGGATGTTGCACTTTGCAACATCCTTCATCCAACATAATAAAAAGTTGCACTTTGTAATAAAATATCCAAATGTCTTAATAAACAAATAGTTTTTAATTTATTAATTAAACAGAATAATTATTTTGTATTAATTTGAATTTTGAAGAATGATTTCACTGATACGAACATTTTTCTTAACTAATTCCAAAAATATTTCCCATTAAATTCAATAATGACTTCAGAGAAAGCTAGTATAAGAATATATTTACACATTTCGCTTAAAAATATATTTTCATATTTTTAATCTCTTAACATTCTGCTAAGCCATGCCTTACTTCGTTAATTGTGCGAAAATTTAGATTTTTGCTATTAGTTTACCTCATAGCATACGGGTCTTCATGAATTGGTTGAATTAGTAAATATTTCATTTTGTAGGTATGTAATGAGTTTTAATGTTCATTAAATAATTATTATTGTTTCTAATTTTAAAAAGAATTTAGATGTAGAGTGCATTTGTTTTCAAATATTACGATATTATTCTGTTCTGAAACTTTCCTTAAATTAAAAATGTGTGGACTTTAATGTTATAGAGGGCAGTGTAAATTTTATATGAATCGCGTCTGCAACTGGAATAGAATATTATTTTGGGCATTGAATTAAATACAGGTTTTAAATATACATTCACAAGAAATATACCAAACTTACCATTATTATAAATAAATTGATTTGTTCAGAAATTGGAACTTTATTGAACTAGAAAAGGACCTATTGAACATTTTTAGATAGGCATTTTTAATGCAAACGTTCTCATATCGACAATGTTCGAAATGCTTAAATAATTGGGACAGTGTATTGATTTTGGAAGAATCTTAGATGAACTAGTTAACCAAGTATGTGTCTCTTTTATAAGCTCTATGAGAAAATAAATATTTTCTTTGTTTTATAACAGTTTAACTTTTTTATTATCTCAAACCATTTGAAAATGTATTAAAGCAAAATCCAGATCTATGTATTTGCATAAAAAATGAGTTAATAAATATATATTGTTCTTAAATTTGTGGTTTATAATACCATATTTATTTTTAAATTGCTGGTGACATGTATTAGATTCTTAGACGATGCAACGTTTTGGTTATAAAACTCAGATAAATGCAGAGTTTTTATTATAAAACTGAAAGGATTTGGGTGTTAAATAGCAATTAGTGAGACATTTATTTTTTAAATTCTTAGTATGTGTAAAGCTGATAACGTAGAGTATAATATAATAATATAACTTTATAATATTTTTAATTTCCTTTAATGAAAATGCATTTTATATTATATTATGCTCTATCAGAAATCTATTAATAAATATTTTTGACAAAGAGCATGTAAGATTCACGTTTCATAAAATGTAATTATATTTGAAAACAAATTAACATTTTGTAAAGCAAAACATAGCCAGTATTATCGTAAAAGAATGAACTCTAAAACTTAACAATTACTATGTTTTAACATTATCTTTTCATAGTTCATTTTGTATTTTTTAAGTATATGAAAAAATATTCATTAAATTATCAAATCTCAACATCTGGCGATTTAAATTTTCTTTGAACACTGTCAAAAAATAGCCAAGTGAATTATTATGTATCACAGAAATAGTACAATGTAACAATTATAACGACTCTGAAAAAAAAAATGCCTCTAAGACTCATAAAGCTAAAAATTTAGATATAGATGTTTAAATTATTCATTTTTTTAAATTTATTATTTTATGTTTTGAAAAATGAGCAAAGAATGACTCAAGACGCTAGTAAGAATTTATTTAAAAATTATTCTCTAAAGATCTGGAGGTTATGTTCGTTAAAAAAGGCCATTTTTTTAAACAAAAACTTTTCTAGGAACTAAAAAGAAGAAATATAAAAATTCTAAATACTCATATTAACAACGTAGTGATTAAAAATATTTACTTTTATAAACTGAAAAATATAATAAATCTCACAAATTCTTTCTAAACAAACTCTTAAGCAACTGTTTTTATTAGAAATCAAAACGCTAATGTATAATAGTTATGTGTTTAAAAAAATATTTCTTAATGAATTTTGATCGTTCAAAAATTATTTACAGTGCTAAATTACAAATAAAAAATTTATTTATTTTTCAACCCTCAACATCTAATGATTTACATTTTCTTCAAATATTTTAAGCACTTCTAACATTATCTAAGTCAAAATTAGAAAAGAGAAAAAATTTAAGTCATTTTGAAGGAAAAATCATAAGATGCATAAAGATAGAGAATTTAATTAAAATTTTTATTTAATCATTCCTTTTTCATTGTTTTGAACAACATTGTTTATAAATTTTTAATGTAAACATGTCATATCGATAATATCCGAAAAACTTAAATAATTCGATTGTAATTGGGACAGTATTGATCTTGGAAGAGGGACAGTATTGATCTTGGAAGAATCTTAGATGAACTCGTTAACTAAGTATGTAGCTCTTATAATTTGTTTACAGGGGTACTCAAAATCAAAAGAAAAAACAACAAAGAAAAATCATGCATCTGGTATAGATTATGAAACACATTCCAACACTAACAGAATAATTTTTAAAAAGGTTAATAAAATACCTAAGTAAACATTTTAGAAAACTCAAAATCCATTTGAAAACCAGATTTCAGCAATTACAGACTGTAGCTACAAATGTATTCCCATTTTTTGTGAAACCTTAGATATAATCTATAGATTTATATACTTTATATAGAATGCTGTAATTTCGATTAGCATATGAAAACATATAACACAGTTGAAAATTCACCTTCAGCAGTTTCTACCAACAAACGGAAACATAGTTGAATTCTCTTGTACAGCGCTGTATACTACCGTAAGATTTTTATACACGCCACATATTAAGCTAAAATTTAATTCAGGTAAAAACACGCTGAAAAATATTGAAATCACACTACCAGAAATTATCATACAGCGGCGGCCATGTATCCAGTTCTTTGCATGGCCCGGTATATGATTTTATTTATATTCTACAAACATATTTATACATTCCAAATAGAATGCAAAAATTTAGTTAAACGCATACCTAATGAAAACCGCACTTTCAGCAATTATCGCTTGTAGAAAATACTTCGGATACAGTACTATATCAGAAATCTTTTCTGTGTCTCTGTAAATGAACGATAAATGCAATGAACATCATACTATACAACAAGTATTATGTAGTAAACCTCAGTAATGTATATAAATTTCATTATATTTCAAATTGTGTAACATAATTAAAATACGCTGCAGACAGTTTTTCCCCGTAAACTATTATGTAACCGAATAATTTTGTGTAGCCTTGTAAATGAATGCTAAGTACTTTACACTTCGCATTCTACAAAAACATGTTTTAGTGCACCTTAGAAAATGATATTAATTTCAATTTGTTTGAAATAGTGTAACATGATTACAATGCAGCGCAGACGATATTCCCCCATAGACCATAATATAACGGAAACCTTTTGTGTTATCCCGAAAACTAATTGAGTGCTACACGTGCTATATTCGATAGTAAGCATCCTGTAGTGCACTTCAGCGACGTATATCAATTTCAATAATTTTTGAAATATTGCAACATCATTAAAATACACTGCGAAGGATTTTTTCCCATAGGCAGACAGACAGACCGACAGACAAACCTAATTCAAAAACACTTTTCAACTATGTTGGAAGGTGTTAAAAAGAAAATTTGGTATTACGATAACATTCTAAATACAGAACCAATTCAAACCTATTTAGGTATGTGGCATTATTTTAAAAGTATCATGAATGAATTCATTATTCATACATATTCCTCTTAGGCAGGCCGTACGCTGAAGCGACTCAAGCAACATGAAGCATATCTTAAGAGAAAAAAAACAGGAAAAAGCAAAGAAACAACCTTTTTCGAATTTGGTCTTTTCTCCTGAGACGCACTTTTTTTTGAATGTGTGGCCTCAGTGTGCAACCTGTTTATATTTCGCTTAGGAGGACAGACAAACGTTTTCATTGAATTCATTGAATAGTTTCGTTTATATTTCAGACTACACTATAGATAATGCCAAATTCTGCTAAATCTACAAAAATATAATATATCCACGAGCGAAATTTCACAATAGCCTCTTACGCGTTACCCATGATTCCGAAAAGCATTATTTATCACTAAACAATATATTTTTTGAGATTTAAAGAATCATTTATAAAAGAAAGTTTCTTTTGTAGTCACACACTTTCGGAAATGTTTCTGAGTAGTTTTTATAGTGTATTAATCAGTTTTTGCAAATCAGAATATCTGTTTTTAAGATTTTATTAATTTTCAATCCCGCATTTTCAGGTGAGTAATTCAATATATGGATGCAAGTCTCACTAATATAAATTTTATAATGTCAATATTAATGCTGTTAATTTATGATGTAAAATAATTTCATATTTATTATTTTAACCTATCATGTTGATTTATCATGCTGTAAAACATATTAGTTGAAAATGAAAATGTTTACTTTAGAACTGATAGCATCCAAATAAACGTATATTCCTATTTCGGGTTTAGATATCCGATTAATATACTATAAAAAATACTCGAAAACATTTCAAAAATCAGTGGCAGGAAGAAAAAAAACTTTGTTTTTATAAATACTGTTTTAAATCTCGAAAATGTATTGTTTTCTGACGTTTTAAAGATTAAGAAAGCTTTTCGAAATGGTTAGTAACTCGGAAGAGGTTATTGTATATTTTCCTTCGTGATTATATTATATTTTCCTACATTAAGAAACATCTGTTTACTTTTTAGCTCACAGGCTATCAAATATTGAGAGCTTATGTGCCCGCCCGTTCTGTATGTATGTATGTACGTATGTACGTACGTAACGCGATAACTCTTGACAGAAATAACCGTTTTGCTTCCAATTTTGTTTATAGGTTCCTTGTGATAAGGCGCTTCCCTGATTAGTTTTGGGGATTGATTGTTTAACTATAAAGGGGGGAACGGGGGGGCTAACCGCCCTTAATTAAGATAAATGGTTTTTTCATGCAGAATTGTCCAATTTTCTTCAAATTTTGTATATAGGTTCACTGTGATAAGGTTCTTTCCTGATTAGTTTTGGGGGTTCATAGGTTAAGTATAAAGGGGCTAACGGGGGGGGGGAATCCTCCCGCTTAATTTAGATAAATGAATTTTTCATGCAGAGTTATCCGATTTTCTTCCACTTTTGTTTATAGGTTCCTTGTGATAAGGCGCTTCCCTGATTAGTTTTGGGGATTGATTGGTTAACTATAAAGGGGGGGGGAACGGGGGGCTAACCCCCCTTAATTTGGATAAATGGTTTTTTCATGCACAATTATCCAATTTTCTTCAAATTTTGTATATAGGTTCATTGTGATAAGGTTCTTTCCTGATTAGTTTTGGGGGTTCATAGGTTAAGTATAAAGGGGGTAACGGGGGGGGGTTAATCTTCCCCCCTTATTTTAGATAAATTATTTTTTTCATGCAGAGTTATCCGATTTTCTTCAAATTTTGTATATAGGTTCATTGTGATAAGGTTCTTTCCTGATTAGTTTTGGGGGTTCATAGGTTAAGTATAAAGTGGTAACGGGGGTGTTAATCCTCCCCCTTATTTTAGATAAATGATTTTTTTCATGCAGAGTTATCCGATTTTCTTCAAACTTTCTATATGGGCTCATTGTGGTAAGGGGCTTCCCTGATTAGTTTTGGGGGTTCATTGGTGAAGTGTAAAGGAGGGAAACGGAGGTTATCCCCCCCCCCTTAATTTTGATAAATGGGTTTTTCATGCAGAATTATCCAATTTACTCCAAATTTTGTGTATAGGCTCATTGTGGTAAGGCACTTCCCTGATTAGTTTTGGGGGTTCACTGGTAAAGTATAAAGGGGGGAACGGTGGGGACTAACCCCCCTTGATATAGATAAATGGGTTTTTTAAGCAGAATTATCCGATTTTCTTCAAATTTTATATATATGTTCATTGTGATACGGCGCTTCTCTGATTAGTTTTGGGGGTTCTTTGGTTAAGTATAAAGGGGGGACGGGGGGCTAACCCCCCCCCCTTAATTTAGATAAATGGATTTTTCATGCAGAATTATCTGATTTTTTCAAATTTTGTATATAGGTTCATTGTGGTATGGCGCTTCTCTGATTAGTTTTATGGGTTCATTGGTTAATTATAAGAAGAAGAAACGGGGGATGGTTCCCCCCTCTTAATATATTGTCGATTTCTTCATTTTTCGAGGGCTTATTTCAAATTCTTTGAAATAAGAATATAATTTACAGTTAGTGTGAATAGCCTGTGAGCTCAATGCCGTCAGTTTAACTGGGCAGTTTTCTTTTATTATATTATACGGGTGGTTTTTAAACTATGGTTTCATATCTTGTTTTGCAGTTTTGATATAATTGTCTCATATCCATGTAATTACATTTGGTAAGATGAATTAAATAGACGTCAATTGAGATACCCAGGTGATGTCCGACCTGATACAATTCACTCACTTGCTGGTATCATCATATCACAAAACCCTCCGCATTTTACCGATGATAACGTGTTGCACATGGAAACTCCATTACTCCATGGATAATAATTATGTATATATATGCAAATCAACCCGTATAACTAAGATTCATTAGGTGAAAACCAAAGTTGTTAAAATTTTCCAACCCCAGTGAAAGTATCTAGGCCAGGAATCGAACCTTTGATCTTGGTTATATGTGCCAATTCTCTTCCACTGAGATTCCCAAAAAATATCCGCCTGGCACGGCAGCTCACTGGCAGCGCCAATTCCACAAAATGGTCGGGCCAACGTTAGATTATTGTTGGCTAATTTTCGTTCCACTTTGGGCCACAGTAAGAAATATCCACCTTGCTGTACCATTAGTCAAAGAACCACCTTCATCACCATCCCAAAACATGGTTTCAGGCTATAAGCCTGTTCCGGCCTGAATCCATCTTTTTCGCGGCCTTCCAAAGAACCATTTGCCAAAAAAGCACCAACAGTGGTCCAAACCTTTGCTGCTCAAAACCATGCTCAGATACGCTCCAACTTAGAGGGATCTCTCTACAGTTATCCCCAAACATTTGCCGACCGCACCATTCCCTACCCAATCATTCTCCAACGGTGTCCACAAACTGCTAACGATGGGTCAACACATTGTTCTACTTGGAAGAGCATTGGTGCATTATAGCTAAGGTTCCAGGTTTTAATCCTGGCTTAGATACTTTTTACTCTTTTGGGAAAATTGATTTAACTTTGACATCCTCTTATTGAATCTTAGTTGTACTGGTTTATTTGAATATTTATACATTTGGAAAGTTTAATTTTAAATTACCTGTAAATTACCTTTCTCGACAAAATATCGAAGAAGTGAGACCAATTTGTTTAATTTGTATTAAATTTGATAACTTTACCTTAAAATAAAAGATATAGATAAATAAATCAACCTACTTTTCCGACGGAGCAGAACGGCATTGTTTCATTAAAGACATAATTTGGTGTGCCGCTAATAAATTATTGTATGACAGGAATGTCGAACCTTTTCACATCCGCGTGTGAATAGTTTTTTTTTTCTTTATTATGCGACCATGAGTTGCCAACATTCAACAAGATGTTGTAGATAAAAAAAAAAAATCAAAATTGCTTGATTTTGTTTTAGAATTACAAAAATATGTTTGTAGGTATTACATGCAGGTATTAAATGTAGGTATTACATATAGGTTCATTGTGGTAAGGCGCTTCTCTGAACAATTATATTTTTGAAAGTAATAGAAAAATTAAAGCTATTACTATTATTTCAAATTAGATGCCAAAACAGTGTTATTTTCTTCATATTTATTTACTTTTATCATCGGCATTTTGACTTCTAACGTCTAATAATTTTTCCTTTCGTTCAATTTTCAAATCTTCTCCTAATTGGACAAATCATTTAGCCAATATTAAATTGGAAATCAGTAAGTGAGATTTCAATTCTTAACCAATTTAATTTAAACAAACTCAACTTATTAATTCAACTCGCATCAGAATATATAATCAATTATAGTTTTCCTAAAAAAATTTTAACGTAGTTAATTTTTAATAAAACTTGATGAATTATGAGTTTATTACCGACGAAATTTAATCCACTACTGCTCTGTATGTTTTTTCATATTAATTAAAATCCTCAGCAACATTTTTGTCGCGCCAAAAATATTCTATTGCGTGCCACCTGCGACACGCATGCAATAGATTCGCAGTCACTGCTATAAAAGTTAGTTTACAAATGTAGTTATATATTTGTGTCTTTAAATATCTAGAGTTTGTACTGACTGAGAGAAGTAAGTTTTTTAAAGGCTGCACAATGATGTTTCTGAGAGCTAACAAAAATAAAGAATCTTTATTTCAATAACTTAATTAGTCAAGATACTTTATGCATCGAACTATACTCTAAAAGTCATTCTTACTAAACGGACTCTTATGAAAACGTTTCTTGATGGAAGTCAAAACACAATCGAATAAATGTTCTATATCTTAAAACTATTATTTCACAGTGAATTTTGATTTTTAATAAATTTTTACTTTGCTTAAACAATCTTCACTAATTTATCAACTCGCACTATTTTATGATTTAGGCTTTCTTCAAATAGTGTAAAAAAAACTATTTCCAATATTATCTCTGATACGAATTGTACAATATAACAATCACGTCCATTATGTAGAAACAAACCACTAAACACATAAAGCTAAAGCATGCCATTAGATCATC
The DNA here is from genome assembly GCA_963931845.1 of Maratus michaelseni. Taxonomy (NCBI): domain Eukaryota; kingdom Metazoa; phylum Arthropoda; class Arachnida; order Araneae; family Salticidae; genus Maratus; species Maratus michaelseni. The sequence goes on along the minus strand of OZ007592.1, from coordinate 369,496,867 downwards.
AATATCGCTTTCTTCAAATAGTGTAAAAGACATTTTTACAATAGTATCTCTGATACGAATTGTACAATATAACAATCACGTCCATTATGTAGAAACAAACCACTAAACACATAAAGCTAAAGCATTCAATTAGATCAATAATTCAATTAGATCATCAATATCGCTTTCTTCAAATAGTGTAAAAGACCTGCTTACAATAGTATCTCTGATACGAATTGTACAATATAACAATCACGTCCATTATGTAGAAACAAACCACTAAACACATAAAGCTAAAGCATTCAATTAGATCAATAATTCAATTAGATCATCAATATCGCTTTCTTCAAATAGTGTAAAAGACCTTTTTACAATAGTATCTCTGATACGAATTGTACAATATAACAATCACGTCCATTATGTAGAAACAAACCACTAAACACATAAAGCTAAAGCATTCAATTAGATCAATAATTCAATTAGTGCATCAATATCGCTTTCTTCAAATAGTGTAAAAGACCTTTTTCCAATATTATCTCTGATACGAATTGTACAATATATAACAATCAAGTCCATTATGTAGAAACAAACCACTAAACACATAAAGCTAAAGCATTCAATTAGATCAATAATTCAATTAGATCATCAATATCGCTTTCTTCAAATAGTGTAAAAAACCTTTTTCCAATATTATCTCTGATACGAATTGTACAATATACAACAATCAAGTCCATTATGTAGAAAGAAACCACTAAACACATAAAGCTAAAGCATTCAATTAGATCATCAATATCGCTTTCTTCAAATAGTGTAAAAGACCTTTTTCCAATATTATCTCTGATACGAATTGTACAATGTATAACAATCAAGTCCATTATGTAGAAACAAACCACTAAACACATAAAGCTGAAGCATTCAATTAGATCAATAATTCAATTAGTGCATCAATATCGCTTTCTTCAAATAGTGTAAAAGACCTTTTTCCAATATTATCTCTGATACGAATTGTACAATATATAACAATCAAGTCCATTATGTAGAAACAAACCACTAAACACATAAAGCTAAAGCATCCCATTAGATCATCAATATCGCTTTCTTCAAATAGTGTAAAAGACCTTTTTACAATAGTATCTCTGATACGAATTGTACAATATAACAATCACGTCCATTATGTAGAAACAAACCACTAAACACATAAAGCTAAAGCATTCAATTAGATCAATAATTCAATTAGATCATCAATATCGCTTTCTTCAAATAGTGTAAAAGACCTGCTTACAATAGTATCTCTGATACGAATTGTACAATATAACAATCACGTCCATTATGTAGAAACAAACCACTAAACACATAAAGCTAAAGCATTCAATTAGATCAATAATTCAATTAGATCATCAATATCGCTTTCTTCAAATAGTGTAAAAGACCTTTTTACAATAGTATCTCTGATACGAATTGTACAATATAACAATCACGTCCATTATGTAGAAACAAACCACTAAACACATAAAGCTAAAGCATTCAATTAGATCAATAATTCAATTAGTGCATCAATATCGCTTTCTTCAAATAGTGTAAAAGACCTTTTTCCAATATTATCTCTGATACGAATTGTACAATATATAACAATCAAGTCCATTATGTAGAAACAAACCACTAAACACATAAAGCTAAAGCATTCAATTAGATCAATAATTCAATTAGATCATCAATATCGCTTTCTTCAAATAGTGTAAAAAACCTTTTTCCAATATTATCTCTGATACGAATTGTACAATATACAACAATCAAGTCCATTATGTAGAAAGAAACCACTAAACACATAAAGCTAAAGCATTCAATTAGATCAATAATTCAATTAGATCATCAATATCGCTTTCTTCAAATAGTGTAAAAGACCTTTTTCCAATATTATCTCTGATACGAATTGTACAATGTATAACAATCAAGTCCATTATGTAGAAACAAACCACTAAACACATAAAGCTGAAGCATTCAATTAGATCAATAATTCAATTAGTGCATCAATATCGCTTTCTTCAAATAGTGTAAAAGACCTTTTTCCAATATTATCTCTGATACGAATTGTACAATATATAACAATCAAGTCCATTATGTAGAAACAAACCACTAAACACATAAAGCTAAAGCATTCAATTAGATCAATAATTCAATTAGATCATCAATATCGCTTTCTTCAAATAGTGTAAAAAACCTTTTTCCAATATTATCTCTGATACGAATTGTACAATATATAACAATCAAGTCCATTATGTAGAAACAAACCACTAAACACATAAAGCTAAAGCATTCAATTAGATCAATAATTCAATTAGATCATCAATATCGCTTTCTTCAAATAGTGTAAAAGACCTTCTTACAATAGTATCTCTGATACGAATTGTACAATATAACAATCACGTCCATTATGTAGAAACAAACCACTAAACACATAAAGCTAAAGCATTCAATTAGATCAATAATTCAATTAGATCATCAATATCGCTTTCTTCAAATAGTGTAAAAGACCTTTTTCCAATATTATCTCTGATACGAATTGTACAATGTATAACAATCAAGTCCATTATGTAGAAACAAACCACTAAACACATAAAGCTAAAGCATTCAATTAGATCAATAATTCAATTAGTGCATCAATATCGCTTTCTTCAAATAGTGTAAAAAACCTTTTTCCAATATTATCTCTGATACGAATTGTACAATATATAACAATCAAGTCCATTATGTAGAAACAAACCACTAAACACATAAAGCTAAAGCATTCAATTAGATCAATAATTCAATTAGATCATCAATATCGCTTTCTTCAAATAGTGTAAAAGACCTTTTTCCAATATTATCTCTGATACGAATTGTACAATATATAACAATCAAGTCCATTATGTAGAAACAAACCACTAAACACATAAAGCTAAAGCATTCAATTAGATCAATAATTCAATTAGATCATCAATATCGCTTTCTTCAAATAGTGTAAAAGACCTTCTTACAATAGTATCTCTGATACGAATTGTACAATATAACAATCACGTCCATTATGTAGAAACAAACCACTAAACACATAAAGCTAAAGCATTCAATTAGATCAATAATTCAAGTAGATCATCAATATCGCTTTTTTCAAATAGTGTAAAAGACCTTTTTCCAATATTATCTCTGATACGAATTGTACAATGTATAACAATCAAGTCCTTTATGTAGAAACAAACCACTAAACACATAAAGCTAAAGCATTCAATTAGATCAATAATTCAATTAGTGCATCAATATCGCTTTCTTCAAATAGTGTAAAAGACCTTTTTCCAATATTATCTCTGATACGAATTGTACAATATATAACAATCAAGTCCATTATGTAGAAACAAACCACTAAACACATAAAGCTAAAGCATTCAATTAGATCAATAATTCAATTAGATCATCAATATCGCTTTCTTCAAATAGTGTAAAAGACCTTTTTCCAATATTATCTCTGATACGAATTGTACAATATAACCATCACGTCCATTATGTAGAAACAAACCACTAAATAAATAAAGCTAAAGCATTCAATTAGATCAATAATTCAATTAGATCATCAATATCGCTTTCTTCAAACAGTGTAAAAGACCTTTTTCCAATATTATCTCTGATACGAATTGTACAATACAACAATCACGTCCATTATGTAGAAACAAACCACTAAACACATAAAGCTAAAGCATTCAATTACAGTTTTATTTAAACATTCATTTTTTAAAACTATTATTCTACTTTGAAGTGCCACCAAGTTAGCCTCCAGAAGTTAGCTAGAGAAATTATTTTCAGAAATTTCTTCCTTAAACATCTTGAGGTTATATTCACTGAGCCTATTCTTTTAATGGCTCTAACAATGATGTTGCCAAGAACAAAAAAAATCTAAACTAAAGAATGTAACTATTCATTTTATCAACTTAATTAAAGTACTTTGAGCATTTAAAAAAAAGTAAGATAACTTTTCTTAAAGCTTAAGCAGTGTTTGAAAATTTTAATTTCTAAAGCTAACACATAACCTGAAACAAAGAGGATGAAGAGTCTTGAAAAAAAATTAAGTGTGCAGAAATCCTAAGAAAATAAAATGGTATACACATATTCGAGTGCTTTTAAACCATTCCGAAAGAATTAATATAAATATATGGTTAGAATACTACAGGCTTTTTAGCACTTTATTAAAACTATTATTCTACTTTGAAGTGCCGCCAAGTTAGCCTCCAGAAGTTAGCTTGAGAAATTATTTTTAGAAATTTCTTCCTTAAACATCTTGAGGTTATATTCACTGAGCCTATTCTTTTAATGGCTCTAACAATGATGTTGCCAAGAACAAAAAAAAAATCTAAACTAAAGAATGTAACTATTCATTTTATCAACTTAATTAAAGTACTTTGAGCATTTAAAAAAAAAGTAAGATAGCGTTTCTTAAAGCTTAAGCAGTGTTTGAAAATTTTAATTTCTAAAGCAAACACATAACCTGAAACAAAGAGGCTGAAGAGTCTTGAAAAAATTAAGTGTGCAGAAATCCTAAGAAAATAAAATGGTATACACATATTCGAGTGCTTTTAAACCATTCCGAAAGAATTAATATAAATATATGGTTAGAATACTACAGGCTTTTTAGCACTTTATTAAAACTATTATTCTACTTTGAAGTGCCGCCAAGTTAGCCTCCAGAAGTTAGCTTGAGAAATTATTTTTAGAAATTTCTTCCTTAAACATCTTGAGGTTATATTCACTGAGCCTATTCTTTTAATGGCTCTAACAATGATGTTGCCAAGAAAAAAAAAAAAATCTAAACTAAAGAATGTAACTATTCATTTTATCAACTTAATTAAAGTACTTTGAGCATTTAAAAAAAAGTAAGATAGCGTTTCTTAAAGCTTAAGCAGTGTTTGAAAATTTTAATTTCTAAAGCAAACACATAACCTGAAACAAAGAGGATGAAGAGTCTTGAAAAAAAAAATTAAGTATGCAGAAATCCTAAGAAAACAAAATGGTATACACATATTCGAGTGCTTTTAAACCATTCCGAAAGAATTAATATAAATATATGGTTAGAATACTACAGGCTTTTTAGCACTTTATTAAAACTATTATTTTACTTTGAAGTGCCGCCAAGTTAGCCTCCAGAAGTTAGCTTGAGAAATTATTTTTAGAAATTTCTTCCTTAAACATCTTGAGGTTATATTCACTGAGCCTATTCTTTTAATGGCTCTAACAATGATGTTGCCAAGAAAAAAAAAAAATCTAAACTAAAGAATGTAACTATTCATTTTATCAACTTAATTAAAGTACTTTGAGCATTTAAAAAAAAGTAAGATAGCGTTTCTTAAAGCTTAAGCAGTGTTTGAAAATTTTAATTTCTAAAGCAAACACATAACCTGAAACAAAGAGGATGAAGAGTCTTGAAAAAAAAATTAAGTATGCAGAAATCCTGAGAAAATAAAATGGTATACACATATTCGAGTGCTTTTAAACCATTCCTAAAGAATTAATATAAATATATGGTTAGAATACTACAGGCTTTTTAGCACTTTATTAAAACTATTATTCTACTTTGAAGTGCCGCCAAGTTAGCCTCCAGAAGTTAGCTTGAGAAATTATTTTTAGAAATTTCTTCCTTAAACATCTTGAGGTTATATTCACTGAGCCTATTCTTTAAATGGCTCTAACAATGATGTTGCCAAGAACAAAAAAAAAATCTAAACTAAAGAATGTAACTATTCATTTTATCAACTTAATTAAAGTACTTTGAGCATTTAAAAAAAAGTAAGATAGCGTTTCTTAAAGCTTAAGCAGTGTTTGAAAATTTTAATTTCTAAAGCAAACACATAACCTGAAACAAAGAGGCTGAAGAGTCTTGAAAAAATTAAGTGTGCAGAAATCCTAAGAAAATAAAATGGTATACGCATATTCGAGTGCTTTTAAACCATTCCGAAAGAATTAATATAAATATATGATTAGAATATTACAGGCTTTTTAGCGCTTTATTTCAGGATCTCACATGCGGAGATTATTATGGATAATTTATATGCAAGTTCTTGTAAAGAATTGAAAATATTATTCTTTTTTACTTAGATATATGACGTGGTTATTAATAAAAAATATAATAAAGAAAAGAGCTATAAATATTATTGAAATGTTTAATCATCTGTAGTTACATAACTATCTCTTTAAACTGTTATGTTGCTTAAAAATATCCATTAATTAGTCAACTATGGCATCTGGTTTTATTTTTTCTTTGAATAATGGAAAAAATTCCCCAATATATTATTAAAAAAGAATAATAATAATAAAAATAAACTAAATCGTACATTGGGACAATTACAGTAATTCGAAATTATCGACTAAGCGCATGTTTCTAGATAGTTATAATTAAATTTTAAAATTAATTATTTATGGTTTTTAATTTATTTGAAATGTCACCAAGGAATGACATGGCAAGTTAGTTTAAAAATTACTTTTTTCCCTTTACACATCTTTTATTTTAATCGCTAGGTAAAAACATTTCTGAAATTTTAAGAAAAGAAAATAATGCTTGTAACTATTCATTATAATAACTTAATTAATTAAAATACTTACAGCTATTTGAAAAAAAAAGTAACATACTTATTTTTTAAGCCTAAGTAGACTTTGAATTTTTTAATTATAGAAACGAACAGTAGGTTCAAACAACGAGGCCGAGAAGTCTTGAAAATTATTAAGTATGTAGTAAATCAAAGAAAAATTGAAGGGTATAAATATATCTGAATGCATGCAAACGATTATAATGTATTTAAATTAAAGCATATATATACTACGTCTGATTACTTTATTTAAAATATAAGAACACTCATGTGTGTTCTTTTTTTGTTAATGAATATAATTATTTGATTAGAATTGTGTAAATGTTTTGTTACCTTATTTCAGAATCTCATATATAGAGATTATTTTAATAAATTTATATTGAAAATTTTTTGTAAAGATTTAAAAAATAAAATCCACATTTGTATATGTGATGTGCTAATAAAATGAAAATGAATCTGTCAAGTGCGAGTATAACTCGCGCTCAAATGGTTCCATACATTAAATTTATTAATTAAGAAACTCCTACTATACCGGTAATTTTTAGGGTTTCGTTCATCTCACGAAACCCTATTGCTCCCGCTGCGCTGTCTGTCTGTCACAGAGCCATTCTCGAAAACTATGTAACTTACAGAGTTGAAACTTTGTGTATAAATCAGAATATCAGCTGTGAAGAGCTGAAAATATTAAAATTTGAAAAATTCGTATTATTTTAATAAATAGAGATAAAAAACCAAAACTCTAACAGCCTTTTCCTATTAAACATTTTTCGTTATAGTTGATGCCAAAAATTAAAAAATCCACGATGAAATTCCTTCTACAATAATTAATTTTCAATCAGACGATTTCCACGTGAAAAATCAAATAAAAAGTTTCACCAAATGAAAAAAATGATTAATATGAAATAAAATTGATTGACGTCATAGTCGAAATAAAACGGTAAACGTCTAAGATTTCTCAATAATACAAGGAGTATGAGGAGTGTGTGTAAGTACACAAAGCAGATTAATATCACGTCATTAGAGAATTAAAAAGAAAATCTGACGTCATATGGGAAGTTTAACTAATTTTTCAAATGTTTGAGAATAATACAAAGCGAGTATCAATATAAATAATAGCGAATAGTAAATATATGAGTTTGAGAAACATATTGAATCGTGATGAAAATCCGATTATGGAAATATTCGCATATTTTAACATTTTGAAAGTGTACAATTTGTTTAATTTTGAAATTATTTTTTTAAATATTTCATTTAGTCCATATGACGGATATTAGTATGACAGAATATAATAGCGGACTTGGCTCGCTATCCGGCAGGTTTAGATATTCGAAAAAACGAAAAAATAGACCGGTAAATTTTTACTTTATAAAAAACATGACTTTTTTTTTTTTTTTTTTTTTTTTTTTTTTGCTAAATGGAATTTGTTTGAATTTATTAAAGAAAGGATAAAATGTTTTGAAAGGAATATTAAACGAAACCCTTTGAGCGATCTTCTATCACACTTACCCACTTGTTTCTTAATTTTACTTATAGCAGATTCAAAAATAGGAAGAGTGGGAACATATTTTTACAGTATACTTTCGACGATATCTCTGGAAATATAATACCTAAAATTAAAACAAATATCTTTTGGAGTTTGAAATTACGGGAACTTTCAAACTATACCCTACATGATACATGAAAAGAAAGTTTTTTTTTTCAAGTAACTTAATTAATATCTCGGGTAATTACTTAATTTTTGTTTCGAAAATCATTATCAAATATCCTTGGGTGATTCTGTGTTAATAGATACCTCGAGCGCAAGTCCACACACCGTTGACCGCCCGTAAAGTAAAATATGTGTGTAATGGAAAATGCGTTTCTCTCAAAAACTATGTTACCTAGAAAATTGCTATAGTTTTCCTGCAAGGTTTAAATAAACTCCTACTACCTCAAATTTCACAATTTTAGTTAGACTCGGAAATAATGGTGTGGTCATATTTTTGCAGTGTATTTTTGACGATTATCTCTAAAAAGGATCAGTGTCCATAATCCGTGTTTTTGGCCCATGAAATAAGACTAAAATTCGATTTTCTTATACTGACTTAATTATTTCACTTTCTAATATTAGAAGGTTTATCCTGCACGATTTCAACAATATTTTTTGCATTTTGTTCGGATTTATATAACTTATACAAGATCAAAATTCGTACTATTCGTAGTTTTTGGTGAAAAATACGCAATTTCTCCTAATTTTACCTCAATTTTTATTATATTTCTTAATATTTTACTATGAGCGCAGTTTTGCAACACTTTTATTTTAACATATATTGTACATTTTGATGTATTTTATAATATATATAAAGCAGAAATTGTTGCACGATTGCGCTCATATAAATAATTGAGGTAAAATTAGGAGAAATTGCGTAGTTTTTAACTGCGAATAAAATGCAAAAACTATTGTTGAAATCGTACGTGATAAACCTTCTAATATTAAAAAGTGAAATAATTAAGTCAGTATAACAAAATCGAGTTTTATCTTATGTCATAGGCCAAAAACACGTTTTATGGACCTTGATCACTTAAGGTGCCTGACTACGTACGGAGCAATTTTTTCCAAAAAAGCTATTTAATTATCTTTTGAACTTATTTTTATTAAGATTGTGACTAGAAAAAAAGCAAAACATATTTCATTCATTGATGAAATTTTGGTAAATGGGGATTTTGTTGTAAAATTTAGTGAAATTTGAATCAATACGCAAAACGCACTACAGAAAAATCTAATGTATGTATCTTCATTTCCTATTTACACGTTTTATTTATTACATTGGTCAAGGCAATGAACTAGATATTTTAAATATTTAAAAATCTATCAGCATATTGGACCTTTTTACATGATGATTTTTATAAAAATCGTCGATGTCACTCCACGGAAACATCAATAAAATACAAAATTCTTTTTCTAAAGTTAAGTATTTAGTTCATTGCCTTCACAATAGGGTAAACAATATGAATTTAAATTTCATTGTGATATTCCAATAACATTTTGAGAAATCATGTTTTGCGTATGGAATTTTCACCAAAAATTACATTTTCCAAAAAAAATGCATTTAACGTTTAGATTTATGTTTTACTACAAGAATTTACAGTGTAATATGCATCTAAACTTCACTGTTTTTATGAGCCATACTCTTTTTTTTCAAGTACTGAGCCTTTTTTCACTTCTAGAAGACCATATTTTTGCTTCCCCCTTCCCATTTAACACCTTTAAATAGTACTTCCGGTTTGAGTGACAGCTGTTGAGTAGTTTAAAAACCGCTATAATTCCGGCTCTATTTATCGTACAATAAAAATACATGCAGTTTTGGAAAAGTAAAAAGTAGGGCATTACTAAAATGTAATAAAATCGTTTTGGCACTTTTGATCGAAAACCACTTTTTAAACGTAGTCATTTTAAACGTAGTAACCTTAATACATAAAATTAAAACAAATATATTTTTGTGTTTGGTATTACGAGATCTTTCGCACCATACCCCACACTATTTATAAAAAGAAATTTTTTATACAAGTAACTTAATTAGCCCCGTAAATTTTTCCTAAACATATTTGTGAATAGCTAATAATCTGAAAATATGTGGGTAAAAAGGCTTTATAACTTTCCCAAGTTTGAACTTTCCATGCCCCATAGTTTACGAGAAAAAGAACTCTGAGAGACGGATATTACAGACAGAGGAGTGATCTTATAATGGTTCCGTTTTAATTTTTAAGTACGGAACTTTAAAAATAATAATAAATAAAATATTAAATGTTATAAATATGCTTAAAGAAATAACTGCTAATATAGATTTACTTTGAATTTTTTAAATATATTCCGATGGCAAAAAATATTCATTAATTAATCAAATCTGAGCATCTAATATTTTCCATTTTCTCCGAAAACCATAAAAACGTAGTTATTATGCAAAAGTTGAACTGTACAAAACAATATCTACTGTAATCCTGCAGAAATTATTGATGAAACTCATATTTTTATACAATTCTCTTACAACTCTAAACTAATCATCCCTATATATGTACTTTAATTTTCTATTTTGAAGTGGTATCAAGGAATCACTCGCTACGTTAGCTTAGGAATTTATTTTAAAAGTCCTTTATTAAACATCTCCAGGTTATATTCACTGAGCTTTTCATTTTAAAACTTTATCAAAAACGTTTCTGCGAACTGAAATGAAAGAAAATATAAAATAAAGATTGTAACTTTTCATTTCAGGAACTTAATTAATTAAAATACTTACGGCGGTTCGCAAAAAAGTAAGATAAAGTTTCTTAAAGTTTAAGCAGAGTTTGAAAATTTTAATTTCTAATGCAAACACATAACTTGAAACAAAGAGGCTGAGCGGTCATAAAAAATAAGCATTTTGTAAGTGAAACAAAATAAAAGGATATACAAAAGTAGCTTTCAATGGTTGTTAAACAAAGAGCATCAATATTTGATTAGAATAATACAGAATATGTGTGACCTTATTTCAGAATCTCATATACGAAGATTCTTATGGAAAATTTGTATTAAAAATTCTTGGAAATAATTACAACAAATTTCTATCTTTAGATATGAGAAGTACTAATAAAGAAGAACTTTTAATAAAGTATAAAATATTTAGTGTTACCGCATGTTTATAAAAGTTTTTGTAGAAATACGTGTAACTCATTTTTAAGATTTAAAATATATTAGACAGCATAAATATTCTCGAATTAATCAAATATGAACTAATTATTTGATTTTTTAATCTTTCTTTGAATTCTAAAAAGTGAATAAGTCATACAAAATAGTAACTGGATTTAGGAAGAAGTTATCTGCGAAACGCACATTTTCTAAGAATCCAATTTCAATTTTAAAATACATTAATCTTATTAAAATAGAGGAGAAGGTGTAAAAACGGGCACAGGTGTAAATATGGGCACCCCGCCCTAAAGGTTCTTCGTCAATTCGTCGCGCACAATTCATCGCGGAACAATTCTACAATACTACCAACTAAGCTATCCCGGTTGAATCTGGAGGGCATGAACTGGATGAATTATGCCCTTCAGATTGAACCGGGATAGCTCAGTTGGTAGAGCATGGCAGCTTCAGCCAAGAGATCGCAGGTTCGAATCCTGGCCCGGACATTTTTCGTGCAGTTGGAAAATTACAACTCTTCTTCTTCTGATTTTTTTACCAATTTGAATCATTGTGTTAAAATTAATCCAAGCAGAAACTACTATCCCCTACACGTAAAATAAACAATAGAGTAATGACAAAATTAATTAGAAAATTTAATCATAACAGACATGAGCAATTTCTTCGCGCAAAATAAAAAGAAACAATTTGATGTATGCATGTAGTGTGCAATATGAATGAACGTTGACACGTAGAAAACGGTACACGTATGATATTCGTGAGGAATCACAAAAACTGCTCGAAAGAGTGCCCACCAGCAACGATGGCCTCACGCCGCCGGCGGAGGGAGTTGCGAATATTCGTGAATACCCCGGGCATCTCCCGAATATCGCCTTCTACGACGGCAATCCTCGCAACCAGATCTTCGTTGGAGTCGACGGTAAAAAATAGTTGTTCATTACTCCAAAGTTTAAAGCACCCTCTGTCGGTATTTTTGAACTTTATCTTTAAAATTTATTTTTAAAATAATTTTTTTATTTAATTTTGTCATCCCTCTATCATTTATTTTACGTGTAAGGGATAGTAGTTTCTGCCTGGTCTACGACACCAAGATCGGGAATAACTGAGCTGTGTTCAGGGGGAAGGGGGGAGGGGGGTTCAAATTTGAACTCCGTAACACAGTTCAGTTTGCGGTACATAACCACTCCCAATGATTCAGATTTTGAGCTCAAAATTTAAGTGTAAGTCTAAGCTTTTGAAAGCATTTAATCAGATACAAAAATAATGGCAAAAAATAGTTGTTCGTTACTCCAAAGTCTAAAGCGCCCTCTATCGACATTTTTTAAACTTTTTCTTTCAAATTTATTTTTAAGAAAATACTGACATAAAGAATAGTTTTAGCGAAAGCCGCAAACGAATCGACCAATTTTTCCGTTTTTTATAATTATTTGAATTTTTGTACCCTAAACTTTAATGGCACCTATCTCCTTCGGAAGACGTTTGAGACCCTTAGTTTCCTATTTAATATTGTTTGTATTGATGTGTACTATCACCGCTTAAAGTTTTGCCCACGAGTTTAGATTCAACCTGTATGTGTGTGTGTGACGATATTTAGAAATTTATACCCCTAACAAGCATCATATAAATATATCAGGTGGAAGTTTACGCAGTCGCATTCCAAATTTTTGTTTTTCTGACTGATAGTCATTGAGAATTTTCAGAAAAAGAAGAAATTAAATCATCGAAGAAGTATTTATTATTTCTTCATAATAATATAATGATGAACAGTTCCCACTCCGCTAGACATCATAGACATAAATGATGTTATTTTAAAAGCCGTAGATGATTAAGCATCTGTGCGTCCGAAAGAAATGTGCTTTGGAAAAAAATGTCCGTCGAAAAGAAATGTGCATCGAGGAGATATGTGATTGTGTTTATGGATCGAGGAGATCTGTACGGTGTGAGGGGAGATAAATTCAACATGTATAGAATGTGGAAAGCTATATACAAAGAAATGAACGACCAGATGAAATTTTGATGAATTCATATATTTAAAATCGTCTTGCTGAGATCGTCTTGCATTTCAATGTGTGAAAGTGTAGAAATTACGAAATATTTCACAAAAAACCTTCAGGCAACTAAGCATATTTCAAAAATTCACCAGTAATGATGTTAACTATATCAGAGATGTGAGTTACTGCACTAAATGTGACATTTTAAACGTCAAGCACCGGCCGTGTATAACGTAGGTCGCGAGCTGCTTCGGCTGTGGACAATTCACACTGGCTAAACCTACTTTATGAGCATAAACGCACTCTACCATCACATGACACTGGACTATCGAATTTTCAACACCCACTTCGATTGTTTTCAATGCAAATCTTCAGATGATGAATCGGCAGAGTTTATAAAAGGAAAGATGGAGGAGTAGACACTGCTTTCAGTTTTTTTATGAAGGGAAGCAGTTTAAAGGACTTGTATTTAAGCTGAGATGTTCGTTATGAAGACTAAGCTATCTGCAATTTTAACAAAAAGCTATATTTTTAGCTCATACTTCCAGCGCAAAGCGTAATACGTTTTTATTTCTATGTTTCTCCATTTTATGTTCATTAGGGTAATAAAAGATGTTAGTTTAACCCATATCACACTGTTTTTTCTTCGCCAGCCTTCCACACGCAACAAGATTAAAGCTTTAGAGCTAATTCGGGGATGGCGACTGTACAAACATGCTATCATCCATATCCTGCTCACCCAAGCAGAATAAACAATTGTATGTATTTTTCTAATTCTGGAAACTTATCCTTTATTTTGTAATATTTTTTTAGGAAGGACTGATTAGAAATTTTAGAGAATAATAGGTTTCGGTGTTTGACTGAAGAACTTCTGCAATAAAAGTCTCTTTTCTACACGTAACTTTCGAAAAAGATTTTTGTACTAATATTGGAAACATTAGTTTGCAAAGTTAATAATTGTTTTTTTTTTTTTGCATGGCATTTTCTTATGAGAAAGAAAATGTTCCAATAATTTCAGATAAGTACAATGATATTAAATTGTTGTAAAAGTCTCTTCTATTCCATGGAACGATCAAAAAAATAACATCGCATTTTTTTTGCTATGTAAGCAAAGATGACTCATTTATATTTTGATACTTTTATACGTTATAAATTTTATTTTATTTAAAAATAGCTTTATATATTAATATAGATAATGTCATACAAATAAAATCAATTCTTTCGACATTTCTATAAAGAAAATAATAAGGCACGATAAAAATCTATCTCCAGATTTAAAGTCAAGGTTCTACTAAAGTATTCAAAAGGCGTTCACAATTCGCCTCCCAATCTCTACTTATTGAATTCGTAATATTTTAGATGTCAGATTTTCTCATAGAAACTGGCAAAGATCAAGAATAATAAACATTGAATGTCAATGTGATTCCAGAATGTTTTTTTTTTCTTCTACGGACCCCTCCTCCCCCCACATACAAAAAAACTGATTATATACTTTTTTTAATTTTCATTATAATTTTCAAGCTTTTTATTTTTTACAATACTCTCTTCTATTAAGAAAAAGGTATTGCAATCGTATTTTGTTTTTGTTATATAATTTCGTGTTATAATCGTATTTTTTCTGCCGGTTTTTGACGGATTTACACGTTTTAGGAGTGAGAGATCCCGGAAAACACGTTTTTACAAAATATCTGCCTGTCTGTGTGTCCATGTGTCTCTGTCTCCCCTTTGTATAATCGAAAAGTGTATGAATTTATGATTCTAATTAAACCAAACTTCATATATATGTTTTAGGATATAGCTGTCAGGTCCCAGTAGGAATTGGGGATATTCCCACCAGAAGGGTGCGATGTGATAGCAAATTTGTGCAATTATCTCGTTTTTTTGCAGTTTAAGTGAATAATTTGTAAATATTTTTTGACAAAATTTTACATTTAGATGTAATGTCATAGACCGAGGATTGTATAAAATTGTGGAAAAAATCGGCTTGAAAGTGGCGCTGTAATAGTGAATGTAGGTGGGATTTTTCTTTTGTACCATCGGACAGTGTATGAAGTTATGGATAGAAATGAACCATACTTCATACATATGTTTTTGACTATGGACGACAGGTTCTAGCTAAAAAATGGGGTTATTCCCCCGAAAAAGGTGCTATGACAGCAATTTTTGTGCAATTTTCTCTATTTTTTGCAGTTTAAGTAAAGAATTTATGAATATTTTTCAACTAAATTTGATATTTAGATGGGATGAAGTAGCCTGAGGTTTGTATAAAATTTTGGAAAAAATCGGCCTGAATCAGAACCTCTCGCCCATGTTTTTTAAACATTTATCGACAAAATAGTTGAAGTGTAATAAAAAAATAAACATATATAAGAAAGTTTCGGGATTGGCACATCGGACCAGTTTATATGAAGTATAAGTAATTAAATACATCATTTAATTTATTACAGTTGCGTGGTAGGTTACGATTGCAGTGCATGTCAGCTTACAACTGCAAAATCAAATTGCAATCATTCGATAAAATAAAATAAAAATCCGACATTTAGGAAAACATCATATTATTAAATTTATTATATTTGTTTATATGTGGCAAATTATATTTTAATTCAAGTTAACTGAAAGTTACGATATACATTTTTTATTATGTAACTTTCACGCAATTATAGCAATCATGCAATTCATGAAATTATAGCACGTTATATGTGTCTGAAAAGTCGAGGCTTCTGATTTACTGGAATGCAAATAATATTGACATATGATTTTGTCAATTTGTGAACTAGTCGGATGTGTCAATCCCAAAACTTTCTTCTATCTCACACAAGTTTCGCATACACTAAAAAGAATCAGCACCAATTTATATCAAGGTCTAACTGAAACTCAAGTTTTATTAAATTCCGTGCGATGTTTCTTGAGGTATGACTATCGCTAAAATCGTGTAAATCCTGCAAAGTGCTGCACAGCAGAAGCACCTGCTGGGCGATTTTTACCAAAAACTAATCAGCACCAATTTATATCAGAGACTAACTGAATATAAAGTTATATTAAATTCCGAGCATTAGTTCTTGAGATAGAGCTATTGTGGAAATCGCGAAAAATGCTGCATAGCAGCGCCACCTGCTGGACGATTTTTACCAAAAACTAATCAGCACCCATTTATATCAGAGATCAGCTGAATATAAAGTTTTATTAAATGCCGAGCATTTTTTCTTGAGATAGAGCTATTGCGGAAATCGCGAAAAAAGCTGCAAAGCAGCGCCATCTGCCGGGCGATTTTTACCAAAAACTAATCCGCACCAACTTATATCAGGGACTAACTGAATCTAAAGTTTTATTAAATTCCGAACATGAGTTCTTGAGAGACAGCGCCCACAAAATTTTTGTCACATACAGACAGACAGAGTCACAGAGTCACAGACAGACATTTTCTAAAAATAGTCAAATCGTGTTCAGGACCTTCTAAAACGTATAAATCCGTCGAAAACCGGAAGTTGAAAATTTTCATGAATCCAATACTTTCTTCTTGTAAAGATAGAAGAAAGTAAAAATAAAAATACTTTCAGTAAATATTTATATTGTTAAATTTATTATATTTTTTATAATAAGTAAAACATCATATTTACAATGCACGTTACCTGAAAATTACGATGTACTTTTTAATGTTGTAATTTTTATGCAATTACAGGGAAACGTTGCAGGTTTCTCCGAGAGCATACCGTATTTCAATGACGCGATTTTCAAAGGAGGTGTCATGTGTGTTTGAAATTTTGAGGCCTCTAATTTCGATTTAGTGGAATTTAAATAATATACGGAGCATTTGATTTTGTCGATTTTTAAAGAAGCATAAAAAAATCTTAATTTTAGTAATTATTAATATTGTTAAATTGGTTATACATTTTATAATAAGTAAACAGTTATATTTACAATGCAAGCTAACTTAAAATTACGATATTTTTAAAATTTTGTAGCTTTCATGCTATTATAGCAAAATATTGTACTTTTCTCAAAGAATATATCGTATTTCAATGGCTTCATTTTCCTTTTTTTCAATAACGATATTATATTTTTATAATAAGTTAGAAATCATATTTATAATGCAATTTAACTGAAAATTGCGATATTTTTTTAATTATGTATTTTTTAATAAATTAGAGCAAAACGTTGCATTTTTTACCACATTTCAATGACGTCATTTTCGAAGGGGACGACATTTGTGTTTGAATATTTGAGGCCTCTAATTTGTAGTTTTTAGAATGTGAATAATGTTGACACAGTTGATGATTTTGCTTATGCATAAAATTGTTGTCAATCAGAATGCTAAAATGTATTACAATTGCAAGGAAACATAAATATATTGCAAGGTAAGTTATCTATATTTCACAATTATTTGTGCTGAGGATAAAGAGTGGTATTAAGTTATTCTTTAATTCACAATTATGTGTTAGATACTGAAAAAGAATATAACATTAATTTACTGTAACATATGCCGGGAAAATATAATCATGTAAATGTAACCACAATAAGAAAATACAAAAATATTTAAGTTTTATCATACTAGCTGTCAAGCCTTCCAATTTTTGAATATCACTTTTCCCAAAAGGAAATAATTAGTATATTTAATGACAGGAATTTGCTATTAAAATAACCTCAAGGCTTAAATAAGCTATTATTAAAAGATTAAAATAATTAAAATATAGATAAAATGCTTAAGTGATACAAAGAGGAAAACAAAAGGCTTATAAAAACCTTTTAATGATCGACATATGTTTCAGCGCTCATATACGGCGCCATTTTCAAGATTCATTTATTTTCATTTAAAAATAAACTTAAAAACATAAATCACGAGATCATATATGCAAAAAAGCAGGTACTTGAAATAGTCAACTGTAAACGTGAAAATTAATATTTCCTTATTGCTTTTTTAAGACTGAAAATTACCTCGTGCCAAATTTTATGTAATTCGAATGAAGCGGATTTTTGCAAATGTCCATATTACGCATATAGATTTCTATTGAAAATTGTCAGCTGCGGTTTTATAAATAGCTTTTATAATATAAGTATATAGTTTTATAAAACACAATGCAATTTTCACACGGTAAAGCTTTCAACTTTTATAGCTTTTGAGAACCGTAACTCTATCTGTTTAAATTAAACACTTTTTTTTTCTATTTAAGTTTAAACAGAAAATGGAATCAATTAAAATGAAGTAATCACCTTTATTTCCAAATTTTTTACATTATTTCCGAACAAGGGAATAACCTAATTAACACCATTACAGAAATAACATTACAAGCAATTTATAATACTCATTATCTCAAAACGTAATTTAAATTGTTCAATTTTGAAAGACACTATAACATCCTAGAATCTATCAATTAATTCATATTCTTGCAAGCGTAGATATTAAATGCACATATACAGACAAGTTTAATATATAGGATTTACTCTGTGTATTTACGTAATTAATTATTTGTTCTCAAACATGCCATTTATTTTCATTAAACGAATTCAGAGATATGTTATATTATCAAATAGAGTAAGCATTCTGGTACTATGGAAAGACATGGTTACTACAGAATATCGAGCCATTGATTGCTGATTTTGTTTATGCAAAATATCGTTGCTCATATAAACAATAACTAGTATGGCAACTGCAAAGAGACATAAAGATACTGCAAAGTGAGGCACTTCACGAATGAGCTGAAGATAAGGCGAGATATAAAATTATTCTTTGATACTACATCATACAAATTCTGAATTATCTATAAATTTAAAAAAAAATACACTGTTATGCTGACTCCAAGAATGATTCTTTATATGACTACTAAAAAGATCTTTGTTCTGTCATTTGCATTTCTTCCGAGTTATTTTTGAAAAAATATCAGCAATAATTTGCTATAATTTATTTCTGGAAAATTTTATCATGTAATTTTATCATATTTATCATAATGGATTAATTAAAATGGAAGTTAATGGAATAAATATCAGCAATAATTTGCTATAATTTATTTCTGGAAAATTTTATCATGTAATTTTATCATATTATCTTAATGGATCAATTAAAATGGAAGTTAATGGAATAAATCAATTAATGGAATCAATTAAAATGTAGTAATCAGCTTTATTTCCATCTTTTCTACATTATTTACGAACAAGGGAATAACCTAATTAACACCATTACAGAAATAACATTACAAGCAATTTATAATACTCATTATCTCAAAACGTAATTTAAATTGTTCAATTTTGAAAGCCACTATAACGTCCTCGAATCTATCAATTAATTCATATTCTTGCAAGCATAGATATTAAATACACATATACAGGCAAGTTTAATATATAGGATTTGCTCTGTGTATTTACGTAATTAACTATTTGTTCTCAAACATGCCATTTATTTTCATTAAACGAATTCAGAGATATGTTATATTATCAAATAGAGTGAGCATTCTGGTACTATTGAATGACATGGTTACTACAGAATATAGAGCCATTGATTGCTGATTTTGCATATGCAGAATATTGTTGCACATATGAACAATAACATGTATGACAACTGCAAAGAGACATAAAGATACTGCAAAGTGAGACACTTCACGAATGAGCTGAAGATAAGGCGAGATATAAAATTATTCTTTGATACTACATCATACAAATTCTGAATTATCTATAAATTCTTTTAAAAAAATACACTGTTATGCTGACTCCAAGAATGATTCTTTATATGACTACTAAAAAACATCTTTGTTCTGTCATTTGCATTTCTTCCGAGTTGTTTTGAAAAAATATCAGCAATAATTTGCTATAATTTATTTCTGGAAAATTTTATCATGTAATTTTATCATGTTCACTACTAGCAGAAATTGCACATCACGACTTCTATAATTAAAGTACGAGCACGTATTGTACAGCCATTTGTACTTGCGTGAATCGCTAGTCACTCGACAACACTTGCATGCTTAAATTATGCCAATGAAAGCGTTCGTTAAAAATTTCTCGTATCAATTTGATATTTTGAAATATATTTTTCATAGCATACTAGAGGTATATGTGTGAATTGAGATAGCTTGAGACCGCTGCGGTGTTTCGATGTATTAAACGTCCCGAACTACCCGTGCTCGAGCACGTATAGTACAGGCATCTGTACTTGCGTGAATCGCTAGTCACTCTACAACACATGTAAGCTTAAATAATGCCAATGAAAGCAGTCTTTATAAATTTCTCGTATGAATTTTATATTTTGAAATATATTTTTTAAATCTATTTTTCATAGCATACCAGAGGTATATGTGTGATGTGAGATAGCTTGATACCACCGCGGTATTTCGATATATTAAACGTTCAGGACCACCCGTGCCCGAGCACGTATTGTACAGGCATTTGTACTTGCGTGAATCGCCAGTCACTCGACAACACTTACAAGCTTAAATTATGCCAATGAAAGCGTTCTTTATAAATTTCTGGTGTGAATTTTATATTTTGAAATATATTTTTTAAATCTATTTTTCATATCATACCAGAGGTATATGTGTTATGTGAGATAGCTTGAGACTGCCGCCATATTTCAATGTATTAAACGTCCCAACCAACCCGTGCCCGCTTATCAATGTCTTAAACTTATTGAATTTAGCTTTTAAATTAATCGGAAAGGATTGTCCGTGATCGGAACTATTACCGTTCCGGGAGTCTGTTTTGCAAGTAGTGGTAGTCGAGATACCTAACCGGGTAACTTTGTTCCTTTTTTTTATTTTGTTTGTAGATTTTTTTACTGATTTTATGAGGACACTTTTAACTTCCGAACCTCTTCCGAAATTGAAGCTATCTTCAGAAAAAAAGAGAAAAAAAATAAAGGGAAAGAAAAGAAAAAAAGAATTAAAATCTCCAAAGATACCTTGTCAAACATCAACCTCAGATATTCTATGCAAAAAAAATCACTTAAAAATGTAGAAATGCAAGCGAGAGGAAATGAAGGCTGCTATTGGTTTAACTATAGCTTACAAATGTTGTCGCGTAACTAGCGTAAGTTCTTAAAAAAATTAGAAAACTTAAAAGAATTTATTTTATGTAGTAAGGAAATTATGAAAGAAACAAAATGAAAACGATATTTAGGAACAATAAAATAAAAATTTAAATATATCTCCTGTAAAATTAACATTTCGTTACTTAAGAAACTTTAGTGGGTAAGGCGCGGTATCACAAACATATTCCTGAAAGTTAGATGTATTGCAGTTTGATTATATATATTATTAGGGATTTAAATTATTTAACAGACGTATACTTTCACTTAAAAGATTAAAGTAAGTAATATCAAAAAATATGTAACGAGGTTTTAGTTTAATATCAATTCAAAATCCTTACAGTTTAAGTATCGCATTTAAAGTACATTTGGAATAGACTAAAGTGCTATTAGTTATAAAATAAAACGCTTCTCATTTCACTAGAATCTCGAAAATGTAGTCATTGTGATAAGCTATTTAATAATAAATTATTGTAATATATTTAAATTTATATTACCGGGTGCGACATAAATTCGTTAAAAGTTTAATAATTCATTAAAAGGAACAGATGACGCTAAAAAATTGTGATTTGCACGAATGTGATCAGAAGGAGATCGTAGTTGTTTTAAGAACAAGAAAAGTTGTGGTTCAAAATATTACCGATAGATGGCGCTGAGATGCATAATATGAAGTAGAATTATGAAATTATGCTGTCAATAAAACACTTCGATGCACATAGATTCTTCATTCGATGCCAGTAGTATGCTATCATAATCAGATCAAGCATTTGTTGGTTAAGCTCTTTTACAAGAACGGGGAATCACCAATCGGGGAATTGCGAAAATTCTGCACGGCAAAAGGACTCAAGACGAGAAAATGCGTCATTTCTAGTGCTGGTATACTGATGCTTGTCAAACACTTCGAAGAAACGGTTCTTTTACTATAAACCTTATTTGCATACATCTGCTTCACATCACAGAGTTCAGAGAAAGAATAGAGATAAAGTAAACCGTAAAAACGGCTTGCAATAGGAAGCCGGTTATCGCTCAAATCATTAGGCCTAAACAAGAGATTTCATTGGACGGAGAGAGGCTGCACGTGGACTGGATTCCTTGGACGGTGAGAGGTTTTCAAAGCGGTGTTCGGGCCCAATGTAGGGTTACATTTTTGGTGTCACGCCAAACGTAAATATTTTACCTCCAGTTCCTATTTACTATATGGCTTCAAATTATGCATGCGAGCGTCATCTATCGTTAAGTTTTCGAACCATAACTTCTTTTGTTAGTACAAAAATTCAATCTCCCTCTAATCCCGTTCGTGAAAACCGCAATTTTATAGCATCTTTTGTTCTTTTTTAATGAATTTTTAAAGCTTTAACGTATTTATGGTGCACCCGGTATATGAAATATATGTAACATTAGAACAAAGCTTCGTGTCCAAAGCTCAAATAAATTTATTTTATTTGAAATTTTTTATTTATGCCATCCCCTCCCATTCTACACAAATTGGGGCACTTTTTTGTTTAGTACCAAGATACCTTATCCCTGTCCTCTTCGGTATCCGATATAACGTAAGAATTGCCTATAATATTACGAAATACTTGGTGTAAAAAATAACTTTTTGCGTTCTTCCGAAATCACTACACTGTAAAAAAAAATCAGGTGTTTTTTAATCTAGGAAAATATAACATAACTACGAAAAAATATATATTGAATAGCATCTTCCAAGTTACTAACGATTCCGGAAAGATTTCTTAATCTTTAAAAACCTCAGAAACCAATATTTTTTCCAGATTTAAAGAAGCATTTATAAACATAAAGGTTTTTTTACTGCCATTGATATTCATAAATGTTTCCGAGTAGTTTTTGTAGTGAATTAATCAGTTTTCTCAACGCACAATATAGGTTTTTTGGATGATATCTATTCTCAAGTAAACATTTTGTTGTTCAATAAACATGTTTTACAGACATTCATGATAAATTAAGAAAATTATTTTTAACATAAAATTCACATTTCTTTGGTATTATTTCCGTAAGTCGGTGGCAGCAAAAGTGAAAATATATTTATAAATTATTCTTTAATTATTGAAATTACATTGGTTTCTGAGGTTTCTAAAAATAAAGAACACTTTTTGGAATAGCTAAAAACTTAGAAAAGGTTATTGTATCTTTTCGATTGTGGTTATTTTATATTTTTGGAGATTAAGAACCATGTATTTTTTACAGTGTACTTTTAAACACAGAGCCTTTTGGGATTAAGTATTATATTTCTTATGTTATTAATTTAGGTAAAGTAACTTCACTTCCTAGAGATATCCTTAAATATGAATGGCATTTTGACTAAAATTTCAACTTCCTATGCTTTAACAGTTACATTGCATTAACCTGTAGAAAAGTATTATTTATCTTTAAGTTTTCATTTAAATTCTATGATTTTTGAAGACAATATTTTTTGGAATCGCTAGAAACTTGGAAGAAGTTATTGTATCTTTTCCATCTTGGTTATAATATATTTTTGGAGTTCAAGAGCCATGTCTTTTAATTACAGTATACTTTTAAACACGGAGCCTGACAGAGCCACGGAATCCTGACATACTAATTATTCACTATTGATTTCGATTAGATAGCTTCAGAGTTTTAATTTCAAGTACATTTTCATTTTCATTGTATAATAATAGTTAAGATTTCATTTTTAACATGACTAGGTTGATTCCATACGTATTTTAAGAAACTCTATAAAGTAAATCTTCTATTTAAAATTCATTCAATAACTCTTTGCGCCTGAGGATTGATTTTAAACAGAAATATATATTTATCTATATATATATCTTTCTTTTACATACGGGTTTATTTTAAATTAATATCCCGATGAAAATACCATTTTAAATAACTATCCAAAAGTCATAAAGATCATTATTTATTTTCTCCGCAGTCGAAAAGTCATAATACATGAATAATCGAAAGTTTACTTAAAAATAGTTTGGAATATATGTATTCAAAATTAGCTGAGCTAGGGTACGTGTACCTTATTTTATGTACAGGGTGTCCGAGACGGCACGCCCTATATTTAAAAACTTATACTGAAGATAATAAAAAACCAAGACAATTTTGTTAGGTGCATGGTAGTTCAACGCTGAACATTTCATAGTAAAGCTCAATCGTATATATCAATTACATGGCAAATCCGAGTATATATATAAAAGTTGGGGGTACGGACAGGAAGATAGACGGCCAGAGAAATCGAAATCATAAAAGAATTTTCAACTATGTTGGAAAGTTTTAAAAACACAAAATTATGAACAAAATTACTTAAAATTTTATAAGTGATTTCAAATTAACATTTTTCGTAACCTATAATTAAAGATTGTAGATACAAAATTCGAGAGAAAGTGGATTCTCAATTTTATCAGGTTTAAGGAAACAATGGACTTAATAAGAAATATTTTTTTGCTATTTATGTTTTATCAAGAAGACATTTTTCCAAAAAGGTGCTGCGTAAAATGAATAAATTAAATATTTAAAAAAAATCTCTTTACTCAAAAAAATAAAATAAAAATAATGTTTAATTTATTTTGCGATTCACGTATTCAGTAAAATAAATATACAGGTCGTTTCACTCTAAGCTGAACCCGGATTTTCGTTCATAAATTTAACAATAATGAATGCAAACTTTTCATTTGACTTACCTTGATTTGACCGAAATGGGTTAACACCTTTGTATGTGTACTAGATGTGGGCACCATTTGTATACAACATATGCTAAGCTTGTCATAACGAACTTCGAAATGTGACTGACGGTATGTGCGTTGTTGCTGATCGAATTACCGTAGATATCCATAAAGTTTTGGAGTGCAATCATATTGTAAACTAAACAAGAAAAGCCTGTTAAAATGTTCGTTTTGTCTCTTTATTGAAGGTTGTGTAAGAAAATCTGAAGATACTTTGGATCAGTGACGCATTTGGAAAAGGCTAGAGGAGGAGCAATTGCACCCTAGAGGAATTTAATATTCCAGAGTATAGCACTCATCACAGTTGTGATTTATCAGATTTGATTAAAATAGAAACTTTAGCATTAAATGAATGCTTTAAGAACATAAATTAATAATTATCAATAATATTTGCTAAAGATTTACCATTGAAAAATCCTCCAATTGTAGTCCATTTATCATCTATGGCAAATTTAAAAAATGCATGTGAGGATAAATTTCTATCAATGTTTTCTCAATTTTGTACAAGATGATAGAATTTTTTTTTCTTTCTCAAGAAATATTTGTAATAGTGCTCTTGCTTGGAGGTAAAATCCTCTATAGTTGATTAAGTGGAATGAAATTGTGGTTATTCATTTAACAAAATGTTTTACTTGTCGTATACTTTCAGATATCTTATAATGTCTCCAAATTTAGTGAACACCTCGATCTTAATTCGAAACATTTATTTTTAGTATAAAATAAGAGCTTTATGTTATATTCTAAAACAATGTACAGTATCTTATAATGTCTCTACATTTAGTGAACCCCGATCTTAATTCAAAACATTTATTTTGAGTGTAAAATAAGATCTTTATGTTATATTCTAAAAATAATGTACAGTTTGGAAAAAAACTAGTCGTTGGGGGCCACCGTAATACCTACCCATCATGGATATGCATAATGTAAAATATTAAAACAAAAATGTGTAAACTACTTATAAAATGCATAGCAATTCAAATAAAATCGTGGCTTGATGACGTCATAACTTTATAGGCTCGATTACTGAATTGCTTGAAAGAGGTTTTTCCTTATAACTCCAAAAATAATAATCCTATTAACTAGCGGTTTTATTGCATCTGATTAAGCGTCAAATTTCCAATTAAAATATATCTTTGAAGTGAAATTTGGATGAAATACAGGGTCAGGAAAAATCGAAGAGTGTGGAAAATAGGATTACAAATATCTCAGCAACTAATTATCCGATCGACTTCATGCTTTATGAAAAATTTATGTTATTTTATTGTCTTTTATATTCATTTCTTAAAATAAACAATTTCGAAAATTTTTATACACCTTTTATCAGAACGAATATTTCGAGAGTCCGAAAAAAATAGATCCGGTTAATCGAGGTTATTGAAATGAAATAGGCTTCTTCCCATTATTACATACTAAGTACATACCAAATTGCAAGTGTCTATCTCAATTTTTTCGGGAGATAGAGCGTTTACAGACACACAGACACACACACAGACACACACACACACACAGAGGCAACATTTTTTTTTCTAAAAATATGTTTTTTGGAATCTCCAGTGTCTGAAACGTGTAAATCCGTCAAAAAAAAATTCGATTTTCAAAACGATTACAAGACTTACCCTATACTACGTATGATGGGTAAGTAAAAAGAGTACTCCCCTATTCTTTTTAATCACCAAATTTTCTCAGGAAAAACGGAAATGCCCATTCCACTGGGAATTATGTCCTTAATCAATTTATGTTAAAAAATATAAGTTTAGATGGCAGCCGCCATATTAAAATGATAATATTAACAATATCAATACAAACAACCAATACTGTTAGTTTGTAAAGGTTAACTTAAAAACTACTTGGCGAAATGAGCTGCAGTTTGGTATTCAAATATTTAAAACTTTTAGAAATCTATATATTTTAAAATTTTGATTTGCTAAAATTCATATTTTTTCGAAATTTATTTTCATAATTTATACATTGCCAAATTATATATATTTGTGATATCTCTTACATATATTTTCATTTTAAGAATAAAGAACAGCTTAACGTTTAGCTTACGGGAAATAAATTCCTTACATATGCGTTAACTACGGGAGAATCTCAAAATTTCAACCCCCTTCTCTAATGATTCTTCACCGCAGGTGATCAGAGTATTGCAATCAGTAAGCAACCAGTAGGCACATCTGGTAATCATTAGTGGGTCGTGGGACGGTTGGGGAGTTTATTTTCCCTGAAAGAAACCCCTGTTTTACCTGTTTACCTGAATGAAGTAATTTTTTGTTTGTAAATAAGTTTTAAATGACATACTACGAGATGAAAATTATCTTTTTTCTGTCATGATTCTTGAAATGATTTTTTTCTGTGATTACGTTTTGCAGTACTTGAGTGTAAATCAAATAATAATAAATAGATCATTTTCGGTAACTAAATTTATATGCAAACGTGAACCTTATTTTAAAAATACAGTGCTGTGAATTATATTTTTTCGGTGAAGTAAATGTAATTAAATTCGAGTGATTACGTTTAATAACAATTGAGTGTAAATCAAATAATAAATTGAGGATGTTCTTATTCAGAAATTATGTAATCGAATGGCATTTTCTATTTTTGGTAAAGAAAGAAATTTCTTTGAGAAAATACATTCAAAGTTGGCGGTTTAAATAGAATTTCCGGACGCGGTAACGCGGGAAAGGGGAAAATTGGTCGTCATGTGACAACAATCGTTTTCACTCTATAAATAATTTATTTACGATTTCCAATCACCTCCATAGTCAGGTCTTCCAATTTTATTTTTTTACGTTAGAAATGAGTTAGAAAATGAGTCAGAAAGTTTCACGTTGTTCAGCAAGGAATTTGAGAACCATCTTAAGTTATTACTTTTTAGTTTATGAATTTCCCACACTTTAGTCTTTAGGGTTCCGTGCAGTTGCTCGACCACTTTTACGGCCTTATCTGGATGTAAAAAAGAAATTGTAATTAAAAAAAAAAAAAAAAAAAAAAAAAAAAAGAAAAAGAAATTGGTAGCATTTTTTGGTTTAGAAATGGCAAAATGACAAGGGAAAATAATTTGGATTTGGGGAGGGGGGGTAAAAGCATTCACGGTTTTAATAGCCATTAAACAATGAGTGAGACTTTTTTTCTGCACCTCAACAATTGACATATTCTTATGAAAAATAAAAAATATATATACATTTATATCAAGTTATCGCTAAATATTTTATTTTGTGAATTTTTCATCCCTTTGTTTTTCTTGTCACAGGCAGTCACCTGACCTCGCCTCTTCTGACACCAGACATGGATGTAAAAAAGTAATTGTAATAGAGAAAATGAGAGGAGATAACTAAAAAATCCATTGGTGGGGTAAACTAAATGTTAAAAGACAGGAGACAGTGTTTTCAAGAAAAATTCAAAAGAAAATAAGACTAAAGATGTACTTTTTTACGCGTGTGCTATGCTATTTTCCAATAACTAAATGTAATGTTTCCCGTAAGGCAAGGAATGTAATAGCGCTCTGTTGAATTTCAATTATGTCTTCTTAATTTTAAAAGCGTACCTTTATGATATTGCGCCTAAGTAATTTTTATTGTTGTCCCCCCCCCCCCTGAAAAAAAACATAAGCGGGCAACAACACTTTAAATCATATTGATATTAGCTGATATTGAAGTATTTTTTGCTCGAGAATTACTGAAGCGATTTTAAAATGGGTGTAAAAAAATTGTAGTAAAAAAAAATAATAATAGTCATTATTTGCAATTTTTTGGTATTTGTTAAACTATAAATTGATCTTTTGCAAAAAATAAAAATAAAAAGTTGGAAATTGTACGTCAAACGTGACAAATGAGGTGCGTTCGTACTATAGCTAGTTACATAAATATTCAGATCTTTTCTGATTTTTAATTCTGTGAAATGAATTATATCGTCTGCAGATTAATTTCTGCAATAGAATAAGTATCTCGGTCGCTTGACGATTAAACCTCGGAAGCTCCTATAACAAAAAAGCACCGATTTAAAAAAAAAAAATTCAAATTTCTTAATAAATATTTTTATTAATATCTCCTAAAGTTTTGATTCGATTTTAATAAAATTTGAAATGTCTCGACAAAATTCTGCAAAGATAATATATTTTAAATTTCAAACCATTTGGTTGGGTAGTTTTTTCGTTGTTATATGCGGACGGACGGACGGACAGACAGACGGACAGACAGACGGACGGACGGACGGACCAAGCGACGACAATAGGTGCTACGTATTTATATAATTACGAACGCACCTAAAAAGTGCAACAGCTACACATATTTTTTTTTTTTTTTTTTTTTTTTTACTTTATTACTTGACAACATTATTAAAAATATGAATTTTCCAAAAAAATCTCTTATAATAAAAAAATAAAATATTGAAATCGCTTCAGAGATGTTTTCGAGAAAAAGCGTATGCCAATAACAGTTAATCTTTATAAGATTTGGAAATAGCTGTTGTCTTCTTAAACATAACTGAGAAGTGCTTAGTACTTTCATTCGCCCGTTCATTTACATTTTTTTTTTTAAATATTCATGTATTTGTAAAATATATAAGGAATTATTAATGTAACATTTATTATTTTCTGCATAAAAACTAATATTTTGTTCGAATCAGACGATTGCGGAAAAAATTACTTGTAAATAACTCTAGAATTCGATTAATTTTTAATGCCATTCTTAAACAGGCAAAATACATTTGCGTATGCAGGAGATAAACCTAGTTATTTAGTTGTGTTTGCGCATAAAATTAAACGTTTCATAATATGTTTATACTGTGCAAAAACAATTATTTTTATTTGATTAATTTTAAATTAAGAAATGTTTTTAAAAAAAAACTGTATTTTTATTTAAGTATTAATATGTATAATCATTTAATTTTCGCTCAGTTTAATAAATAAAGTTTCTTAAATAATTTTAAGACATCTAGTATATTATTCTCAATTAACTGAAAAAAGACAAAAAAAAAGAGACACTTAACATTCTAAGAACAAAAAAATATCTAAAAAAGTGAAAAAGTGAGATTGAAAAAGCTTGTAGACGTCTGAGTAAACAATGTTTATTTTCTTTACTGCGGAAAATTTTTTCCTCGTTTCCCTAGCATAAATAATATCTTCCCTACATAATTTCCCTTCTCCGATACGCAGTCGGACCCCTGTTGAGCTTAACGCTCTTGATTACTTCCTGCACGCCATGTTTGAGGGGTGGAAATTTTCGGGATGACGGTAATCCCAACCCCGTATTTTTCAGCATTCTTTTTCTTGGGATTACGGCAATCCCCCCGTAAGCAAAAGGTTAATAACATATTCGAAGAACAACGTAAAAGTGAGTATTTTCCTTTGGGCTCACTTCCAATCTAGAACATATTCCATTCGTGTCGATAATATCTCTAGACATAATATCGGAGGAAAACAAATTATTTCATGCTGATTTATTCGGTATGCCCTGAAGTGATTTTCGAAGTTTTATCGATAACTGTTAGCTATGCTTTCCTAAACATACAACAATTAGTAGAGGATAAAATCTATTTACGTTAGCGATTTATAAATAATAATTTATTTTTAAAGTTCTTGAAGATAATTGGTAATGTTTTTCTTAAACAATTCACTGATGTATAAATTGACTTGCTTTGAATGTAATGTTTAGCTTCGTATACGTTTATGAATGTGTTATACGTCGTCCTTATTTTAGGTGTCTATAAATAAAACAAATTACACTAGATAAAAGTGAATTGAAGACTTTTATACATCATAGCGACTTATGATATATTTGTAATAACTTTCATTAATGTATGTTTGCAGTGTTACAAACACACACATATAGAACAATAAAAAGAGTCGATAATATACTTGAACCAAAGACGAATTAGTTGATGTTTGTGAAAATATGTAAACTATTAATTCAAAATTTTATTCGGCGTGTTTTCTAGAATAATAAATTAACTTTTAGACACGGTAACCACCAAATATATATATTTTTTTCTCTCCATAAGTTTTGTATTTTCCTCCGATGTTACTGAGCTCAAATTTTTGTTGTTGTTGTCACCGTTGTTGCCGTGGAAGATAAAGATATTAACAATTTTTCAAAATTTCGCACTACTAAAGTATAGATATACTAGCATTCTATGGATAAATAAAAATTACAAGTAAGAGACTAAAAAAAAATATTACATTTTTTGATGAGGGAAAAGGATAGGTGAAAAAACAGCTGATTGATCCAGCCATGTAACCAAGCTTAAATCCGAAAGTATGTTTGCTTTCGTTTTCTTAAAGACATGCATATTTTGGTTCTATTTCTAATTTATCTCTCTTAAAAGACTGATTTCTTGTTCGATTCTGTCTTCCTTTCCATCATAAATAACGGTTTTTTATTAACTTATAATTTGAAGTACCGATTTAAATAAATCGGCAAACGTTAATTCGCATTATCATGACATAATTACCACAATGTTTATTCTGTTTATCACAGAGAAAATTTCTCCTCTATTTGTCATTTTTGTAATTAATCTATCCCCCCCCACCCCCGTTGGAGCTTCTAAGTGTCCAGAAATAAAAAAATTTGTTACCCCTAGAACTTCATAATATACTAATCGCCGTTACAGAAGTCTGTCTCGAGGACAAATGTCTCTGTAAAACACTCTCTTGTGATATCAATTGAGTTCACTGCATCGTGATTGCCAAATATTTCTAAAATAAATTGTAAGCAGGAGACATAACATACTTATAGTATTTTTTTTACTAAATTAATACATAAACATTTTGCTACAGTATTTTTTATGTTGTATGGGAATAAAGTGTATCTTAAACTATACATGCCTCTTCCGTTTTTAATACTCATTTCCAACTGGCTGTACAATTCAGGATGACTATGGATTGATTTATTTTATTTTTTGTGCCCCCAAGCTAGAGCATTTTTTCAAATAATCTGATAAAGTTTCTAAAAAAGAAAGAAACAAAAAGGATATATATACAGTGGCGGTCAAAAGTTTCCGGTCAGTTAATTTCTTTGATTTGTTTTCTCGAACGTTTCAGCGAAGAAGAAGCGCGATCGCTCCAAAAGATAGGTATATGCAAATGATCTTTGACCACGTGATCATTTTGATAGGATACTGAAGACACTTGATGAAAAAGGGAGGAATTTGAAAATTCGAGTGTGCAAAAATTTCCGACCATTCGTCAATCGTTAATTTTTGCTAACAGTAAAGTATTTTTTGACTTTGTTTGTTAATTAATCAACGTGAATAGAGTACGAAGCGTATAAAACATATTGTTCGTAAACGAGTGATTTCTTTGTCGCTTAAGGGCCAGTCCTCTCGTAAGATTGCGGCAAAGTTATCGATCGGAAAATTCACTGTGACCGATATTTAAAAAATATATAAAGATGGCCATGGCCTTCAGGACTTGCCACGGTCCGGGAGAACCCAGAAAACGACTATTCATGTGGACAGAATTATCAGGAGAAAAGCAGTTGATGACCTGCATAAAAATTCTGCTGCAATATCTCGTGATTTACAGAGTGAAAATATTGCTGAAATAAGTCGGTCTACCATGTCAAGACGCTTACATGACGTAATACTTTAAAGAAAAGTAGAGTGTTAAAAAACCTTTCATAATTAAAATAAAATTAGCGGGCCCGACTGGCATTTGTCAAGGAACACAAAGGCTGGTCAAATGAAAACTGGAAAAAAGTACTATTTTTCGATGAATCGAAGTTCTACCTTTTCGGAAATGATGACAGACACTACGTCCGACGACCTAAAAACAAAACATATGATTCGAGATATGCTTATCCTAACAGGAAGCATGGCGGAGGGCACATTATACTGTGGGGAGCATTTTCTGGAGAAGGTATCGGTCCGTTAGTTGAAATCCGCGGCAAGATGAATGCTGAAATGTATAAAGATATCTTGCTAGATCATTTGCTTACTTATTGGAGGAAAAATCGTGGTCGCAAATATTTGTTTCAGCATGATAATGACCCAAAGCATACATCCAAGCACGTCAAGCCGTGGCTTTCGCACACACAAATTCCGCTTTTGAAAGGGCCAGCCCAATCACCCGATCTGAATCCAATAGAAAATCTTTGGAACGTACTTGACAAACGTGTGGGGAATTATAATTATTCCAATTCAGCAGAATTTCATTTCAGCAAGAAAAGGGGAGAAAACTTACCATAGAAGATCTTTAACCGTTTATTGAATCGATGCCACGTCACTGCGCCACAGTACTTATTGCTGAAGGTATGATGACAAAATACTAATTCTAAATGTTGTGGACCACTGTTATTTTCTCTTATAACACCCTTTTTTTAAACTTGTCAAGATGAACGGAAACTTTTGAGTACATGCGT
The DNA here is from genome assembly GCA_963931845.1 of Maratus michaelseni. Lineage (NCBI taxonomy): Eukaryota > Metazoa > Arthropoda > Arachnida > Araneae > Salticidae > Maratus > Maratus michaelseni. The sequence continues at coordinate 369,463,566 of OZ007592.1, read as the reverse complement.
TTTCCTTTGCGATTAATTTTGTCATTTAAATTTATTGATATTTATTCATTATTTCATAAATACGTTCCTAACTATGATGACAATAAAATGTATAAGTATCACTTTGAGATTCCACTTCACATGGGTATAGTTACAAATTAACAGAAAATTTTATGCTGGCGGGAAACTTTTCACCGCCACTGTATATTTTTATTTTAATAGACTGTTCGTAAAATCCAAGCAGTAATTAACTGGATTGCACCATCCCATAACTATAAAAGTGCTGAAACAAACGTCACTTGGTGCCAAAAGCACTGGTAAGAGGGTTGATATAATCTAAATAAAAGAAGAAAAAAATAACCTGTAAAACCTAACATACGATTTTTTTAGAAAACCATATGAAGTGTTATTCTAGTTAATCTATTTATTCGGAAGTCGTGTATTGATTTTTTGGAAGTAGGGGAGAAAAGGGGCAAAAAAGCGGAAAGTGCCGTAAAATAACACCCTGTTTTGCAATGCCCTTATATTAAATATTTTTATTCTTGAGATTTAATTGAGACATTATTCAAACGTCAGAATATGTTTACACCATTTTATGTTTTGTTTTCAAAGACTATTGAGTTCTACATACTCCGTATTTAGTGTCTTTTTTCATATTCATGATTTTAGAAATGGCATAAAAAAATCGATTTCGTTTAAAAGAAAAAAAAATGGAATTCTAAGTATTTCTGAAAAAGAGAAATTGAAATTACGGATAGTTGCTCTACGTTTCAAAATTGGCAAAACATAGGTGGGAGACACTTTCATAAATAAAGAAGAAATATGAAATCTGTGAAATACTAACTCTAACAAGAACATAAAAAAATTAAAATTGAGGAAAACGGATTCCATTTAAACTGATTCTATATTTCTGAATTGGTTTTCTTAACTTGTTTTAACACTCATTACTATCAGTTTTTGATTCAGGAAAAGGTTTAATAGTCTCTGAAGAACTTGGATTAAATTATTTTAATGCTTCGAGTGGATGAATGGAATACGGTCTCGGTAGAACTCATATTTCAAAACAGTTTGGGAAGAAAAAAAATCTGTAGATCTTAAAGAAGTACAGGATTGGCACGAATGATTAAAATGAATTATTTTTGAGAGTAGAAATATTTCTAATGAACATGAAACCGGACTGCTCTTTAGAATTTTTCTGAATAAAACTTCGTGTTACAGAAAGAATGACTACACTAGCGTTAAAATGTAAAAACAAGATTCACTATTTCATGATGCACTATTAGTAGAGTTGGAAATCTCTCTTGTAATTGCAAAATCTTAGAAATCTATGTATTTCCGACAGAACATTCAGCTTAGCAAATTTGATGTTATGTGGAGAGCGACTATGAAATCTTTGATGACAAGTTGTTTAATAATAGAACGATTTATTTTTGTTGTTTGATATTAGGATGGAAAATAGAATATGAAAGACAAGTTCTCTTGTTTTTGGACAATGCAACTTCGTATCCAAAATATTTGAAATTGGACTACGTTAAAATTATACTTCCCGTCAAACTCAACTTTCATATGCCAGCCCCTTCATTAAAGCGTAATACGCAACAATAAATCCGGGTACAGAAATATTTTACTAGGACATACCATTTCACAGTTTGATTCTATGAACACACTTGAGCACTGCGTAAAATAATTAACCCTATACTGCGCTGTGATGCATATGTAAATCAATTAAAATTTAACCTTCAATAAATAAATTCAGTTTCCAACATCCACTACATTGAAATTATAGTATTCGACTCATGCAATCGCAGAATTACATAATTACACTAAATAATTATTCTATAAAATTTGTGGTGTGTAATTATAAATTTGATTATAAAAAACCGTACGGAAATAAGGAAACGTTAAGCATATTTTAATGCCTTTGCCGTGCTCAAGAGGTGTCCGCTATTTAGAGATTACACACGACGAGCTATCCATTATATGTCATTTTGTTTTCTAGTACTACTATTTTCGAATTGTAATCGTCGCCTTATGTAATCGCAGGAATTTTCCGATTAGGTAAAGTGAAAATAACTATTTGTAAATAGAGGTACATAAAGGTGCAAAAACTATCTTTATATTCTAAGCCCCATTTACCTTGTATACTTGACATTCGTAACACAAAAATTAACTTTTTAGAAATTCACAAGAAAAGATAATATATTCAGTACAATTGAATGCAGACTTTGGGATACCTATTATAACAAAGTAAGATTGTTTTTTTTAATTTTGTTTAAAAAAATAGTTGAAAGTATTGACAATATTGGGCGTTGCATGGGGTAAAATTACATAATTCTTCTGTAAACTATTTTTAGTTTTATTCAAGTAAATGTCAAATGCATTCCGCATCGCAAAATTCTAAATGTTTATACTAGACAAAAAAATATATTCTACAAACCAGTGCGACCACTTTTAATTGAAGTATGCAGTATATTTGGATGGGAGCGAATATCTCTTGAAGAATGACATTCTTTAACACCCTAATTACGCAAAAGGCTTAATTTTTTATTGTAGTAGACACACATGTAGCATTTGATGTTGTAAAAGCTTGTAAAAAATTCACATAAATTAAAAGTTAAAAACGCATTAGTTTAGACATAAACCAGTTGAAATTTTCAGTCATAATGCGAAATTCATAGAAACTCTTTGGTACATAACAAACACAAAGTAATTTATATAGTAATAATGCGCATGTTTTTGTACATAGTAAAAACATGTGCTTTCTTCAAATTATTTTGCTAGATAAAGTGTACATATTTGTTTCTTGAAACGACTGGAATAATCTTTTGTCGTGATATTTCGAATAACATTTATATATTTAAAAAATACAACAATTCTATATTTGCTTTCATTCTAATATTTTTCTTTCCTTTGAAATGAATAGTTTCTTGAGTTGAAATGTATGCAAAATAAATTTGTGTCGACAACGATAAGAAAATAAAAACTTCTGTTTTTCTTCAAACACTCATATAGAGCTAACTCATTTCTTCTTGAAAAACCAAATTTTTGAGGCCACTGCCTTTCAATTTATTGAGAATTTTTTACTGGTTTGTTTATTATATTACTCAATTTTTCAAAAGAAACTGTTTCTTAGTTTACGGATTATCTACATATATGTGGTTAATATTAAAGCAAACCTTTGTTAAAGTCGCAATTGTGTTTAAGAGCCTATATCAGTCACGCGAAAAAACGCGCAAGCTAATGTTAAGTCTATGGGAAGGTTCTTGCGCGAATTCTCTCTCGCATTTTAATATTTTTAAATGATTTTTTTTTTTTGCATTTTATAGCTGACATCGATCTCTAACGTTGTTAGTTTTTACTTTTTCGATTTTGGTTCCAGGTTTTTTATATAAAGCTACTTTCACTTTCAGAACCGGATCCAACCGGTTCCAAAATTAAAAATGTCCGCTTATAAAAAAAAACCTGTCACCAAAATCAAAAAAGTAAAAACTAACAACGTTAGAGATCGACCTCAGCTATTCTATGCAAAAAAAAAAATCATTTAAAAATATTAAAATGCGAGAGAGAAATCACGCAAGAACCTTCGCATAGACTTAACATTAGCTTGAGCGTTTCTTCGCGTGACTAGCGTACACTGTAAAAAATGACCGATGTTTCTTATTTTATGAAAATATGCTATAACCACGAACGAAAATATAATATAATCTTCTGAGTTATCCGAAATTTGAAATAGCATGTTACATTGTCTTTTGAATCCCCAGAAACGAATACATCTTCAAAATTTAAAGAGTAATTTATAAAAACAAATTATTTTTAGCTGCCCGAATTTTTCAGAAACGTTTCCTAAGGGTTTTTATAGTGTATTAATTAGTGTCCTCAGGCTGGAATACCTGTTTTTTGAATGTTATCCATTCTCAAGTACACGTTTTCAGCCGCATAAGTTAATTTATACAAGAAGAGTAAATAAATAATCTTAATTTTAATGTTATTGTTAACGCTGTTAATTTTGCATGTTTGTCTGTTAAACATTTTTTTTGAGCATGAAAATGTTTACTTCAGAATTGATAGCATTCGAAAAACAGGTATTCCAGGCTAAGGACACTAATTAATACACTATAAAAACCCTTCGGAAACGTTTCTGAAAAATTCAGGCAGCTAAAAATAATTTGTTTTTATAAATTATTCTTTAAATTTTGAAGATGTATTCGTTTCTGGGGATTCAAAAGACAATGTAACATGCTACTTGAAATTTCGGATAACTCAGAAGATTATATTATCTTTTCGTTCGTGCTTATAGCATATTTTCATAAAATAAGAAACATCGGTCATTTTTTACAGTGTAGTCTCTTAAGGCTCTTCTTCAGTAAAATTTTTTCCGGATTTCTGTTCTTCGCTTGCATTTTCATTCCCCCTTTCTAAACACGCCCATGTCTTTCTTCGGCTGTCAACGCAGTAAGGGGGATTGAGGGCAGGGGAAGTCCAGTCTCATCTCATATGGGATGGATTTTGTCACGGTAAATAGAATACACGGAAAAGACCGATCGAGGAGATGGGCAGTACGCTGCAGTACGTCACCCTGTCCTTGACTTTCAAATTGTCCCTGTGTTTTTCTTTTTTTTTTTCGCATTACTCTCTTTTTTTTTTTTTTTTCGCGATAATAAGTAATATTTTTTTTTTCATGTTCATATAATAATTTTGAAGGGGAATAATGTCTTAATTTAATTCTCAATTTTGTAATTAAAATAATTGGTAATGCATTGCAGAATGCACTAATTCTTCCACACATTCCAAAGGAATTTCATTTCCTAGTTTTTAACACATACTATCGTATGGAAATCAATGCTGCACGCCTGCAAAAGATCAGATAATTTTTCCATATTTCATTCAAGACTCTGTTCAGTTTACTTTAAAGAAGCAGAATTTTAAAAGAATTTAAATGTAAAACTGCTTAATTTGAAACGAAAACAAATTTTAAAATCTAAATCGGTTTTCATATAAAAATATACAGTTTTTCTACTTACTTTACTATTACTTTTACTGATAATACTGAAAAAATAACGAGAGAATGGGTTGTCAAGATAGATGAAAGAAAATAAACTTTTTCTTATGAAATTGAATGTGATCAGCAAGATAAATCCAGTCCTGAGTAAAAACAAAAGTATAATTGATGCATTCCAAAGATATAGATATTTTTATAACTAAAATGCTTTATTATATCTGTAGAAATATTTTTTAGAATAGAGCAAAACTTCATTAATAAAAACGTTCATTAAAAATAACTTCATTAAATAAAAATTCATTAAAGCTATCAGAAAACGGGCAGACCATGTACCAAACTTTTGTTGGTTTACTATACTGGAAATCAAATTTCTCTCTCTTTGTAACCGGGATTTATTAAAAATCAAATATACTATTGCAGAGATCATCTGTATACTTTTTATGGCTAAGCCACAATATTATATTTTTATAGCCTCAATTTTATAAGTTTCGTGGACACAACCGAAGTTCGCTGCTACTTTTAAAGAACAAGCTCACATAATGTTTGTAAATAGTATTTTAAATTGTTTTTCAAACCATGATTAAAACCATCACGGTTAAAAGAAAGAAAAAGAGACAAAAAATAACGAAATTTCATCTGAATGGACAAAAATATATCTGTCTCTTTCTCTTTGGGCTAATCAAAGAAAAAATTTTAAGGTAATTAAAATTTGCAAACAGAATGCACCATTGTAAATTTTTAAGATAAAGTTTTTACTGATATTATTAAATGGTTTTATGAAGTTTTATGATTTAATCAAGCAAAAACACTATTCTTGTGGTAAAACTATTTAGTTGAAAATCGTTTAATGAAAATTTTAAAACCACACCTTTTCCTACAATTTGTAACTTTTCGCAACTTTCTTTTCATACTTTCCTTACAAAATTATTGTATAACTGTGGGGAAGGAGGGATAATGCTCTTACAAGTACAACAGTAAAAATTCCATTCTGTTACGATCAAAATTCACCGAGTTATGGTACTTTAAATTTGAAAAAAATTGAATAACTTTTTGAAAAATAATAGCAGCACTATCTGATCGAGATAATTGCAGTGCCTGATTTACGACAGGGCATTTGAAAGAAAAAAGTTATTTGATTAATAGGATATGCCAATATTTTAAATAATTATACCTTTTACTGCTGTAAATTTATTATTAGTTGTTGCATACTTTATCATTCCAGATATATGGACTTGCATAGAGAAAGGTAATTAGCACCACACTGTTTATTATAAAATTCAATTATAAATTCATAATTATCAAACAATTATTTAAAAGTAAATTAATGATTATCAAATTTAATTTTTTTAATTGATGTTTTAAAGAAATTATTAAACTCAACAGTGGTTATCTTAAAAAGTACTTCTTTCGATATTATATATATATTTTTTTATTCAAGGCCTTTGTAAGCAACGGTGTAGGGGGGGGGGCATACGCATATGTGCCCAGGACCCCCAAATTTGCCTCTGGATAATTGATGATTTATTTTATTTATTTATTTATTTATTTTTATTTTTTTTTTTGGGGGGGGGGCGGCGCTTGGGGTTGACTTGCAGACGTTGAGTTGCAGACCCGACCCGTTCTGGACTGTAACTCATAATTGCAGACGTGACTTGCAGACCCGACCCGCGCTGGACTGTAACTCATACTGTCTGTCTCGCACTGCCTGAAACTCATAATTGTGAAGATTTCTTTCGCTGGTCTTGTTAAATTTCAAATCTGTTACTTGCCTTTTATCTTTTTCCTTTTCTCGTTAAAAAATATCCTAGTTATAAATAAATGGCATATTGAATTGACACTCATTCAAACCAGTTTCATTATAAATTTTCATTATCTTATTTCTCAAGAATGTCTGTAACTCTCCATAATTTGTATCGAAATATTTGAATGGATTCCATACCGAAGGTAAGTTTAAACAATTTTGAAGTACGTGGGTTAGCATATAAAAAATAATTATTAATAAGCAATCATAATTTCATTTATATTGGATTAAACTAAGGATAATTTAATTTCTTATACTGTTTAAAGGAATTTTTTAGACTTTCTGAATAGGGAATAAATCGCATAAGATTTTTCTTACAATAAGTTAGCAATCAACTTTTATTCAAGGAGGGATTACTTTTAGTGGGAAAACAATAATAAAAACTATTTGTTTATTTGGATCCTAATAATATCCGAAATTCCCATGCTTGTAAGGATAGAAATGTTTTCATGTGTCAAAACCAAGTGGGGGAAATTAAAGAAAAATCTACATATTTAAAAATATATTCATATATTAATTGATGTAATTTATTTGCTAGAAATTATTTATAATATGTAATTCAAAGAAAAGACTTTAGGGAAAAACAACAGTACTTAGAGAAAAAAAAATGACTAAGTTTTAGTACAACTGAAAAGAAAAAGCTCTTTAAGTAATATTTCAAAAAGTACTCTTAATAAGCAAACAAAATTTCATTTAAACTGTGAATGACATAACGATTTTTTTGGGGGGTGGGGGGGTGGGGGGGAGAGATTTGCCACTTACGAACTGCAAACCCCTGTCCAGACCCCTCAGGTTTTAAAGACGTACTAATTTGCTTTGTTTTAAAAATATTACCCGATTACATAAGATTTAATGACCAGTGGTGATCTTCTGTAATCGGGTTGCCATTCATTTCCATTTAACTGAAGATTTTTTGGTTCTCAAGACTGCATTCACTACGGTCACGACAATATTGACACGCCTTATTTCGTGATTGATTAAGTAAGTTTAATCACACATTTAAAAATCAGCAAAATTGAAAGTAAAAAATGTCGCTGCCTACGGACTTTTATAATAACGTCTAGAAGAAAAGTTTTCTTTTCAGACGCTATAAGAAAATCGTTTTAAATATGACATAATTTTCTTATTTAATGCATTTCTTATGCAATGCTTGTAATAATTTACTTATTTTAAAGTTTGCTTTTTTCCCCCTCATTTATTATTCACGTGTATTATCACGTTTATGTTATTCAGTTGAAAGTGTTTGGCAATATTATTATTTGGGTATTTTAAAATATGACGTAATTTTCTCCATCTAATGCTTTTCGCATGTAATAATTTAATTATTTTAACATTTTCTTGTATAGCATACATTTTTAAACGGACAAAATATTTATAAATAGCAATTACATATAAGAAAATATGAAAATGAGGAACACTTTAATTTATATGAACAAATCTACTACTTATCACACTCATATATAACTAACAAATCAAATAAAAAACTATCTTAATAATTTAACAGTAAAATATTGCTAATTAGTTGTAGGATAATAATTTAAAACATTTTATGAAATTCTATTGAATAACAAAAATCTCATAAAGCAAAACTATATAATTAGCTATTTATTATTTATTTTTATTAATTGTTATTTTTTTAAAAGATACAAAAACAAAATTTAAAATATTAATTTTTTTAACTTTTCAAAAAAGACTTTTCACACAAATTAAATAAAAAACTTATGTTTATTTTAACTTTTCAAAAAAAAAAAAAAAAAAAAAAAAATCGGGTTTTTGCTATAACTTTGCCAGTAGGCGATTAAATTTTGAAATAAGATTATGGCTTTTTAAAAATATTTAGTTTAAGAAAAAAGTTTTTGAAAGTACGGGGTGGGTGTAAATTTCTTTATAGTAAAAATGAGGGGGTCGGGGCAAAAAAGTGCCAAGCCACAGTTTTTGGTGAAACAAATCTATAACTGTAATCTGTTTCTTAATATTGTAAATTATAGTATCCAACATATAATTTTTTTCTAATATCACTTGATGGCAGTATATGTGACAAGTTTCGTTTTTGCCCCAGATGTGGTTCGGGTCGAATTGACGCTAATTTGTGGCGTTTTGGATCGGTTTGGGGTTGACTTTAAATGTTTCGGGTTCAAGTCTAGTTGATCCGATTTTTCAAAAGAATATATATAGAGATATTCCCAAAGGAAAAATGCTAAGTAGAATATTAATGAGTGTATATATGTTTATTTTTATACAAATAAGATTATATTGATATTAGAGGCATAACTTCAGACTACTTTTGCATTACTGTATTCCAATGTGTATTAATTTTCTTTCACTTCAGGCTCGGATCGGGTAAGTTTTGGGTCGAATTGTGTTGAGTTTTGGGTTGAGGATTTTTTTTTTTTTTTGGCTGGGTTGGGGTTGACTTGCAGATGTCAAATGTCGGGCACAACCCGACTCGCGGTGTACTCTAGCCTGTAACTCATAATTGTATTTTTTCTTTTCTCATTAAAAAATATTCTTGTTATAAATTTTCATTATTTTATTATTCAGGAATATTAATACAAAGAAAAATAAATTGAATGCATTTAAAATAAAATTTAATCTAATCTAACAAAGCATACCTTTTATTCTACACGTGAAATACCACTGTTTCTATTGATTGATGATATCTTTTTCTTCTAAACATTTCAATTTTGCTTTTTATCCATAAATATGAAATAAATCCGTGCTGAGAAATCATACATTATCTTTTTTGTACCATTTATTTTTTTATAATCATGTTGAGCATCATATAATGCGTTATTTCATTTTTGTAGCTACACAAATTTGAGAAAAACCTTTTATTTAATTTATGAAAACAACGGCGATTTAATTTTTAATTACAGCAATTTTTAATAAAAAAAAAACATGTTTTAACGAAATCTGAGTGTACTACGTCAGAAACCGCTTCAAAAACCTTTCGAATGATACCCCATTCGTATTTTATTTGTGTATAACTAAATATGCTATTTCAAATTTATGCTGCAGCATCAAACGACAGTATACCAAGAAAATTGACACTGAATATATAAGCATAACATAGATTTTTACATCAATGTGGCAGAGAATTATAACAATCATGTCATAATTGCGAAGTAGAAATTATAATATAACATATAAACACAGTAACATATAAATATAATAAATTATAATTTGTATTAAATTATTGTAAAATATTTATAATTATAAATATATTATAAATAATTTATAATCTGATAAACTCTTTATTCAAACATAATTTTTACTATGCAAGATACCTTCTCTCTCTGTATTTTTTATCTTTATTTTAAAAAGATATTTAATTTATTACGTCAATTAAAATGTTGCCGATATTCAGTTTTAAGTTTCCAGTTGAGATTTTTTATACTTTTTAATAAAGAAGGGAATCCTATACAATAAAGATTAAACTTATATATGAATCAGTTTTAAATGAAGCCCTCGCAATATATGTATATATATATTCTTAGTTTGTCAAAATAATTTAATCTTCACTATATCAGACTCTGTTCTGTATTAAAAATTAGAAGCATACTGAATGAATGAATTCCCATGCGTTTCCAAGATAGCACCGTTCTCCCGACCGCTTGACTTTCGACCTGTGTGATGTCAAAGGTCAACTGTGGTCCTCCTCCTGCCTTGATTTATTGCTTAGTGGGGGGGATGAAATTTTCATCAATTTCCTGCTTATTTGTCTAAAATCTAGAGTTTAAATAAACTTAAACGAATTTTTTTTATTTATATGAATAGATGAGAACATGCACTTTATTTCAGTGTTTTCCAGTTTTTAAAACTCCAAATAGTTTTGGAGTTATTTAGTGTTATTCACATCTCGCTGACTTCTTAAGACTTTAGCACTAAATTAAATATATATATATATAATTTAGAAATATTTTGACAACTAAAAAAATAAGAGACATCCTTTAAGAAGAGAATACTAAAAAAATAAGTCAAAAATATTAATTTCCTAATGAGATATTCGACAAATACGAATGGAATCCGCGACCATTGGTTTAACATGGCAGGGGGAAATTTCAATTCTTACTGATGCAGAGCCTTAAGAAACGCAGTTTTTTTTTAAATTAAAGTTACTGATTCCGTTCGAGATTATGAGGCACAGTTTAACAGATTCAAAATAGGGGTTGTGCAAAATGTATAAAATGATATTTCAAAGTCTTAAACGAGTTTTACGTTAATCCGTAATATTTTTTACAGGAATTTTTTTTTAATTTTCGTACAGTAAGTTGCGTGAATGAACGTTATTTAAAGTCATTTAAGGCAATTTAAAGGTCATTTAAAGGACTGTACGACAAAAATCGCAAGCATGATTGGTTTAATGCCTAATTGTAACTTTGTTGTGCATTTTTCAGCTGAACTGTGTTTTAATATACTAAAAACTGTTGCAGAATATGAATGCATTCATATACAGGATTGCACGAAAGAAATTGTATACATTGCCGTCTATGGATGCTGATTTCTGAAAGTGTTTTTTCTTTTGTGTGTTGTGAGGTTTTTATCTGAATTACATTTTAAAATAATATGTGAAATGTATAAAAAAATCTATTGCTCATATAAAGGGTACAGCAAATAATTCGAATAACTTGCTAAATATGTGTGGTAATACCTGAAATTGGATCGAGAGTAGTGTATGCGTTTTCTTTTATATATATATATATATATATATTCTCTCAGCGTATCAAAAGTTTTATTTTCATATTCTGGAAATTTTTAAGATGTGTTCCGTAATCTATCCGTGACACATAATTTTTCTTCCTTGTTTATCATTTGAATTTAATTTTCCTACGCTAAGAAAAAATATCCCTCTTTGCTTTCAAAGAAAATTCGCGTTTTGCCCAAACACAATTTCTTACATCGGTTTCAGATTTTTCCAGCTGTATATGCAAATCTTTGTCGTATCTGTTCGCACGATATACCTTTGTAACAAAATCGATGATGCTCTAAAATATTGTCATTGAATTTTCGATCACATATCCGATACTTTTCGAAATACGAATTTTAACTTCTGAATTTAACCGTAGGGGTCGCTGTAAAGATTATTACAGTATTATGAATTTTACAAATACTACATGATTGTGCAGTTTACAGATATTACAGTATTGTGCATTTTACATTGTATTGTCGTTTTACTGATACGGCATTCATGGCTGTACTTACTTGGTTCAGCAAATATTTGTGGCTAAATATTCACACTGTATATATGTGTATGTATACATTATATGGCCACTAGTACCTGGACACTTTCGACACTCGATACATTTTGTCAAATATGTATAGAGATACCTGACACAGTTTTGTGGAATTTCAGGAATGTAAAAAAAAAGGTGCGGGGGGAGGGGGGGGTTACGGGATCTTCTTCGGCGAAGGTTGGATCACGGGGGTATTAGGTGGGCAACATCAAATTAAATAGAAAATAATTTTTGCAATCACCCTGTAAAATAAAATGCTCAACATTAATCTGTAGCCGTAGTACATAACTATGTGGATCTTTGAGAACATTCGTGTTCATTTCTCTAAGAATAGCACATGTATTCATGGAGATATAAAACTTTCTTAAAAAAATTGAAAAAAATATAGCAAGTTTTTTGTTTATAGCATACAGGAATTACAACCAAATTTAACGCCACTTTTGGAAATTTTCACAAAATACAGTATTCTTTAGTAATTCTCTAGGAATAGCACATGTATTCATGGAGATATAAAACTTTCTTAAAAAAAATTGAAGAAAATGTAGCAAGTTTTTTGTTTATAGCATACAGGAATTACAACCAAATTTAACGCCACTTTTGGAAATTTTCACAAAATACAGTATTCTTTAGTAATTCTCTAGGAATAGCACATATATTCATGGAGATATAAAACTTTCTTAAAAAAATTGAAGAAAATGTCGCAAGTTTTTTGTTTATAGCATACAGGAATTACAACCAAATTTAACGCCACTTTTGGAAATTTTCACAAAATACAGTAGAAACAACTTTCTATAATTAGAATATAAATAGATTAAATATCTGATGAGAGATGAGAATTTGTATGAAATAAACTTTAACTGTGCATGTGCTAACGATAACAAAATATTTTTTTTTTCATTATTAAGTAGTCAACAATATACAGCAACTTATATGAAACATCCACTTGAATATCGTGAAAATGCAGAAAGATATCGGTGATATAGTGAGTTCAATTTCAGGAAGTCTAAAAGTAGCTGGGTGATAAGTAATATTCAACAAGTAGTCTTTTTCCATACATATACTTTTAATTTTATACTTTTACTGATGATTTAGTTCTACTGGGTAGAATCATTTGAAAGATCATTTTAATACAAAAAGATTTATTATAATCGAAGTATCCGTTCCAAAGCAATACGCTGATGCACGTTAAATACCCATTCCTTTGTTGGAAGTCAGTTACTAACAAAATAACTGTTTGCGGAAAGCCTCCTATCATCCAATTACTTTTAAAAAGCAACTGAAATTCAGCTCATTTTATCGCTGCTATCTTTCGAAAATTTCGCGACATTATACTATAGCCTTTCTATATGAGTTGCCCTGTATAGTTGACTGCAAAATTATGCAAAAGAATTTTGGTTATACTCAGCGGATGCGCATCACAAATTGTTTCATACAAATTGTTCATTTTTATTACATATTTAATAAATTTATTTTGGAATTGTAATATATTGTGTCTACTGTACTTGGTTAAGTTTCCTGAAAGTGCAGTTCGATTTGGTTCAAAACACTGTATGCTATAAAGAAAAAAACATTCCAAAATATCTTGACTTTTGTAACGTAAGCGTTATATTTCCATGAATATATGTGCAATTCTTACACAAATGTTGTACAAAATCCCCATAATACTACAGCTTCAGATCATTTCGAGTATTTTATTTTACAGGGTGATTGCAAATATTTCTTTTTTATTCTATTTGTTGGTTGTTTCGTAAGTGTCCTCGTGGTTAAACGTTCTCTGAAAAATATGATATCAAACATCTTCTTTATATTTCTGAAGCGTTAGAATAATTCGTCAAGTATTTTTCTACAAATTTTACAGCGTCTAAAACCGAAAGTGTCTAGTGACGCTTGAATATATAGTGAATGCATGAATATATGTACACTTGTAAGTTTTTAAAGGCTTTAAGACATTGCAAGTAAGCTGTAACATATGGGATGATAAGTTCCCGGTCTAATAAAGAAAACACAACTTTTTAACAAAACTTTATAACTTTATGATTTTATAACTTTATAACTTTAATAAATAACATAACTTTAATAATCAATAATAATTTAATAATAATAATAATAATAATAATAATTTAATAATAATTTAATAATAATAATAATAATAATTTAATAATTATCATTTTATAATAATAATTTAATAAATGAATAATAATAATAATTTAATAATAAATAACATAATTTTATAACAAAAAAGCTCCAAACAGTGCTCTGAATCATCGAATCGTTGTTGGTTTTGGTCAAAAGTCAACACGCGCGGCAGCCACTTTGACTTCAGCTTTTTCATAGACAAATGTTCATTCAAAATAAAACCTACACGTTTTTTGGATATCTTCAGAGTCTGAGCTATCGCCTACAACTTCACTTTACGGTTCCCCAAAATTATTTTGTGGACTTTTTTTATGTTTTCCGGAGTAACCACCTTTTTTGCGTAGCGCATTACTGGTGTCCGTACGACTACGTTTAAATTCAGCAAACCAGTCACTAAGGGTTGATTTACCTGGTGCAGTGTCCGGATAACGCTTATCAAGCCAATCTTTTGTTTGAATGGTGTTTTTCCCATCAAATAACAATTCTTGAAATTCTTGTTTATCCATTTTTTTTGTTTATCAACAAAGTCGTTCAACTGAAACTACTCTAACGTTTTATCCACACGGCGAATCGTCATGACATTTTTTCTGCTACCTTTTAAAGGTTAGTATTTACTAAAAAAAAAGCATCGGTTTCGCGATTGCAACGGCATTGTGTGCCAGACCGGGAACTTATCAGCCGATTTGTTAATATGCTATAATGTGTGAAATTTGACACTATTATATTTTGTACCTGCAATCTTTTTGTATTTATACTTGTTAAAACTACAGACAATGCACATCACTTTGCTAAACGCACACAAAACTAAAAATTATATTAAAATACATTTTATTTATCTACACCTAGTTTATAAAGTAGTTAACATTTCTTTCAGAGACTTTTTAAAAGAAGTTTAGTTGCTATTTATAAATAGCACACATAAATAGATTTTATCGTCTATTATTTGTTGCACGTTAATGCAAACATAACTAGCAGATATCGATAAAACTTCGTAAATCACTTTAGGCTATCGAAAATAAATCAGCATGAAATAATTTGTTTTTCTCCGATATTAAGGCTAGAGATATTATCGATAAGAATGTAATATGTACCTGCTTGGAAGAGAGCCCAAAGGAAAATATTTACAGTTACATTATTCTTAGAATGTATTATAATGTTCTGTTAATGTTCTTACTTTAAGTCAAAAAACATAAAAATACATAGATATAACATTCCAATTTCGTTACCAATTTCCCCATGACATATTACTTTAAACGCAAATTAATCTTTTTTTTCAATAACATTTATTTTAAATTATTTTTTTATATCTTAAAATACATATAAAAGAACATACATCTAAAAATTCAAAATAAATTTCCTTTATTTAAAGAAATAAAATATATTTTATCTTCAATATACAAAATTAAATCCATTAAAAAATAAAGTTTCGTTTATATTGGCTTTAATTAGTATTATGAGGCTCTTTCTTATGTTCATATACATATTTAAATACAGTTAAATATAAAATTTCAATATACAATTAAATTCTAAGTATTAATTTTTCAAAAGCAAATTTAAGATTAGTTTCTTTTTATGAAGAAATATTAAATGAATTCAAAGGAAAATACTTACATTTTCATTTTTAGTATATATTATAAAACTGTTGTTTTATACAAAAAATACAAATAAAAGTGTAACATTCAATTTCTATTTGTAGAAAAGTTTTTTTAAAAACGAATTAAGCTTCTTCTTGCTTTTTCACCAAGTAAAATAAAATAAAACCTTTTAAACTGGTATTTCCTTTATATACATGTTTAAAACTTAAAATGTCAATATGTTTGTTTAATTTAGAAGTACCATTTCTATGGCGCCTATTTTTGAATGTATTTTATCGGAATTTTTAAAATAAAACTTCTCAAATGCACTAAAAAAATTACCGACATTTTGAAAATCATTTAAAAAAAATTGTTTATTAAAATATGTATCATAAATATTATGTTTCATAAAATATGTTTCATAAAGTTTCGCATTACTGTAGTTACTTTAAGAAACTGATTAGAATTTTATTTTCGAACTCTGTAAGCTTTGTTTAAACTATAATCGGAAAAATATCTAGGAAAAACGATGATATAAACAGTCTTCTAACCATAAAATATGAAAATGTGCACTGTTTTATTCAACCAGAAATTTTATATCCATAGTGTCAATAATTATTGCCTCCGAAATTACGTCTTAGATTTAAAAAAAAAAATGTTTTCTTTTATATGATTGGATATCTTATCAAACATTTTCAGATTATGGCATATATATGTGATGTTTCCACTGGTTCACCGTATTTTTTGTAAATCACACTGTAAAGGCCAGAGGTTTTCTCCTAGGAATTTGCAGTCCTCGTGCAAATATTTCCAATTCATGGTGTGCTGATTGAAGGAAAATAATAAGGCAATTGATTCCGAACCACATTTTATTATACTCCGGGAAAATTGCAGGCTATGCTTTTATTAGTTCACGTGATAAATCCATGCAGAATGACTTTCAGTACCAAGACAGTTTTCGTGAATTAAATTAAATACTCGAAGAAGATATGTACTAGGCAGCGTCGTAGATTCCATCTGTGGCTACGGAAATTTTATTCCGTGGTCGCGAGCCACGCGCTTTACCTCCGCTTACATCATGTTCCCAGGAAAATCTGCGTTCAAGGCGGGAAAACGAGTGTATAACCATTCTCCAACGCTCACGAATACAGAGCCATTAAAACAGTCTTTCGACCAATCAGCACTACGGAACTCAATTTCTGGGCGCTATGATTTGAAGGTGATTAAGCTTTAGCGCTTGAAAATATTCTAGGATTGTTCCGGAAAAAAACACGATTCTTTAGAACAAATAAGAAAGAAAAAAAATACGGAGGTTTTACTGAGTGTGGGCAGAATACCAAGATAAAAATTTTACATTGAAACTGGGATTAGCTTTTATATTTTGAGAAAGAACACTTTTTTGGCCAGAAAACATAGGGAAATAAAAATAAAAATATATAGGTTGTTTTTTCGAGAGAATTAAAATATTTAGCTTGGAAAGTGATATTTTAAAAGAATTAAATTTTATGACGCGTTATTTTAATGGAATAAAAAGTGTGTAATTTTAACAGAACAGCATCTAGCGCCATTTTTTTAAGAGAATGAATTTAGAATAAAGAATTTTTAGCTATGCGGGATTTTGACAATCTAAATACTAGAACGAGAAAATAATTTAGAATAATGGGATTTAAACACAATTATAGATTTGATGAGGCCAACGGCGACTTTCATATATATATATATCTATATATATATATTAAGTAAGAAAACAAAATGAAATATTATACTATCAACATTGAAATAACATAGGCGCCGTTTTGCTTAGCTAATTTGATTAATGGAGATATTCCTCTCCATTTTCAGAAATTTTGCCAAATACTATATTTTAACAATTGCCACTTATGAAAAATTACGTTCTTTATCACTATTTGATATTTCTTTGAAATATCATTTTCATGGGGATATTAAGTCTTAAAGAAACCCTTATTTGAGACAAAGACAGATAAAATATATATTCTCATTTAAAATCAATTCTGAGTCACCCCCAGGCCAACCAGTGCTAAAATGAATTTTAAGTACAAGATTTACATTATCGAACTTTTTAACGTCTGTATCCAATAATGTTAGTCTTTTTTAAAGGAAAATTTAACTGTCATTTTACAGTGAAAAGCTAAATGTACTTGAAATTAAAACCCTGGAGCTAGGGAATCGAAATCACGAGCGAATAATTAGTATGTCAGGATTATATTGTCTTCAAAGTAATCATGGATTTTTAATGGAAATGCTCGGAAAAAGTATGCTTTTCTACAGATTAATGTTAGGTAACTTCTTTATTATATAAAAATTAACATTTTAACTGAAACATCATTGATATCTAAAATTATTTCTGGGTGAGTGAAATAACTTTAAATTATTTATGTGATACAAGAAATGTAACTAAACGTCAAAGTAAAAAGTAGCGAATGCACCAAAAATTCGTTAAAATTTATTAAAACGTTAAAACTCATTAAAAAAACAAATGATGCTAAAAAAATTGGTTTGCAGGAATGGGATTAGAAGGATAGCGGATTTATTTTTTATTTAAAAAAAATTATTAAAAAAAAATTACCTCGAAAATTTACCGATAGATTGCACTCCATACTATGAAGCAGATTTGTGCAGATCAGGCTGTCAATAAAATCTCGCAATGCACGCAGATTCTTCATTCAAAAACAAACAAAACTACACATTCAAACAGTAATAATTATTGAATGTGTAGTTTTGTTAATTTTTAGCATCAAAATTGTGGCGAATGTATTCTTCTTTTTTTCTTCTTATTCTGGCATTAAGAGAATTTGACAACGTATTTTAAGTTTTTACAGAAAATGCTGAGATATAAGCTTTTAATGTACCGTCAGAAATCACATCAATAGCCATATGAAACATTATAAAAAATATTTAATATAATTTTAATTTAATATAATATTAGATTTAATTTTAGATTTATAAAGTTATCAAAAGTTGAGATTTACTAAGTAGATAAACAAATAACGCTTATTGTGTTTAAAGAAAAAAATAGTCAGAATTAATTTGACAGTTATTTTATATAATACTATGGCACATTTTTCTCCAAACTATTTGATATACAAAAGTCACATCAATATCTTTCGAAACAAATGAAACACTATGTTGAATTGTGATATTCTATTCCAAAAATAATTTTTAAACTTTAAAAATGCATCAATATTTGTTTTCATTCTAACATGAATAGTTTCTTGAGTTTAAATCTACGCAAAGTAAATTTGTGTTGACAACGATAACAGAAATAAAACATTTTCTTTTTCTACCAATCAGAAAGAGCTATCTAGTCTCTTCTTGAAAAGCAATTTTTGAAGGGACTGCCTTTCAATTTATCGAGAATTTCTATGTTATTCATCTTATTACTCCATTTCTTTTTCATTCTTTTGGAGTTATCTTGATATATATGTGGTTCTTATTACAGAGATGCTTTTCTTGAAGTCGCCCTTTTGTTTAAAATACTTCTTTTTTATTTAAAATCTTAGTTATTTATCTTATTTTCTTAAATCAATGTCGTGCAGATAATAAGTGGAGAATCGAATCTTATCAAAGATGAGTAAAATTTCATTTTAACATATACAGGGTGATTATAAAAAAACTATCTCGATATATGAGCCCCTAACTGTCATACCGTTCACAGAAACTGAATGAAATTCTGGCTTAAAGTATTTAAAGGTATGCGCTCAAGAATCATGTAAAAAAAACAGTTAAATTCTAACAGTTACGGTTACAGTGACAAAATTTTGAAAATTTCAAATGGCAACACCTTACTTTTTTTTATTGGAATGTGATCTTCATAGTGAAAAACCATAAAAAGCGTTCGAACGGTACATGTAGCATGAAAATCGCCGGCGCTAGACAGATTAAGAAGAATAGTGAAAACAACCAATAAGGACAGAGAAGTAACACACTGTAAGAAAAATCAGAAGCATTTCGGCACAAGGCGAAAAGGTTTCCGGAAATTTATAGTAAACTTTGTGTTCTCCACAGTTATTTGTTATTTCGGAATTGTTACACGTATTTTCGGAAAAAATATTCAAAGCGGTGAATACTCTGAAGAAGTCAGAAACGTTACATTCCATAGCGGTAATGTTTTCGAATAGGTAGTGTAAAATGTTGGATGTTACACTCATTCCGTGTAAAGTTTAAACATGGAATTCGAAATGAAGTAATATTTGCGCATGCTCATCTACTCCGACCTAGTGCACATGTCATTATCACGTGATTTGTATTGTTCTTGAGAGGAAAGACAGCTTAAAACAGATGCAGATGCAACGTATTTATATGAGCTGTAAGTATTCTGTTTTATAATTTCTTTTATTTGAGAGAACAATATGCTTTTAAAAAAAAAATTAATATTATCAGATTCTATTTTATTGCATATTAATATTACATTTGCAGTTAATCTTTTGTTGTATACACACAGTTAAATAACTCGTTCGATAGTTTCTTTATAATCTTGTTCTATGAATCTAAAATGAATATTAGATATTTGATTGATGAATAATAATGTAGTACTAATATTAATGAAGTACAGATAGCACCGTATATACGTCTTTAACATCTTTTCGTTTTGAGATCGGTTCCTAATTTCACTTATACTATACGTTTTTCCTTCATTTTTTATGAATCAGATATTTATAAATAAATATAATTGAAAATTTGATTTATAAATCTATAAATAATTCTTTTTTAAAATCCGGTCTCGTGAATTCCATGCTGTAAAGAGATACATATGCATTATGAAAGTGCTTTATTTCCCAAAATAGATGTATTATTTTTAATACCTTTAAATAGATATATTTTTTAATCGTGTAAGTATAGATATTATGTCAAAAGATTTCGTATCTGTAAATAATTATTTTATTTTATGAACTGTATACTTATAAAAATATATTTATTTTCTCAGGTTATCTCAGCACTTCTCAAATTATACGAATAAAATAATACATTTAAATGAATATATTTAGAAGCATGATAGTTTTAAAACACTATATTAAAAATATTTACAAACAGACAAAACATTTTTATCAATATATCTATTTATAAGTATGCAATTCGTGAAAATAAAACAATTACCACATATATCAAATATTTTCGAATAGTATAACTATTTACAAGATTAAAAATAATGTTGAAAGGTATTACTAAAATCTATCTATTTAAAGTATAGGGAAATTAAATATTTTCATTGAGTAAATATTTAGAGGATGGAACTCATGAGGCTGCATTTAAAAAAAGAATTATTTATAGATCCACAAATCAAATTTTCAACGTTATTTATTTACAAATGTCTGATTCATAAAAACTGAGTGAAAAACGTATAGTATATGTGAAATTAGGAATTTGTTCTGTCATATAAACGATACATTTCGTCATTAGAAAAGTTATGAAGCGGAACCGATCTCAAAACGAAAAGATGTTAAAGACGTATATACGGTGCTATCTGTACTTCATTTATACTAGTACTACATTATTATTCATCAATCAAATATCTAATATTTATTATAGATTCATGGAACAAGAGTATAAAGAAACTATCGAACGAGTTATTTAACTGTGTATACAACAACTTCTAAACACGTTGTACTTGTAAACTTGTAGTAGGTAAACTAAAGAAGTTTCCAGACGACTTAACTCTGTTCCTACAAAGGAAAATTTGGAAGCCTCTCTTCAGTAGAAGGACATACTCTCAAATTTGGAGTTATTTTAAAATGACAGAAGTATTTGTCATAGAATTAAGTTTTATCAAAGTTTATTTCGCCTGCATAAATAACTTTAAAGTTATATCTTGAGTAGCAGTCGAATAATGAAAGGTCAATAATAAAGCGAGTTCAGAAAAATATATCTTTCACACCAGAAATTACAGAAAGTTTATAATATTGCTAATTCTAGAGTATAATTCATCTACAAGATCATACTTCATAGGATCATTTCTATAGTATGATTAGCGAGTTCGCTCACCGAACTTCGCAGAAAACCCAACCACGATGATGTGGAGTGGGGTTTCACCTCAAGAGAATGTAATATTAATTTTTTTAAAAGCATATTGTTCTCTCAAATAAAAGAAATTATAAAACAGAAATACACAGAAACATTTCCGATGTATACAAAAACATTTCTGATGTATGCAGAAACCATTCCTATGTATACAAAAACATTTCCGATATATGCAGAAACCTTTCTGATGTATGCAAAAACATTTCCGATGTATGCAGAATCGTTACCGAACATCTGACCGAAATATGCGGAAACATAACAGAACCGATGGACCACATTGCTGCCCCACCAGACAGAGTAACGTTTCCGAGTTTTTTTTTTTTTTTTTTTTTTTTTTTTTTTTTTTTTTTTACAGTGCAGAAAACAAAACATTTTCTTGTGTTTCATACATTTTCCATTTCACACACGACGACACATGCGGTAGATGGTGGATAGCACTGAACAATAAAATGTTTTACTTTCTGTTGCTTCTCTGTGATTTATTGGTTATTTTCACTTTTCTTCTTAGTCTGTCTAGCGCCGGCGATTTTCGTGCTACAGGTAGCGTTCCAACGCTTTTTATGGTTTTTCACTATGAAAATCACATTCCAATAAAAAAAAGTAGGTGTTGCCTTTTGAAATTTTCGAAATTTTGTCACTGTAACGGTAACTGTTAGAATTTAACTATTGTTTTTCACATGATTCTTGAGCGCATACCTCAAAGTACTTTAAGCCAGAATTTCATTCAGTTTCTGTGAACGGTATGACAGTTAGGGGATCATATATCGGGATAGTTTTTTTTATAATCACCATGTATATAATTATAATTTTAGGTAAAGGGCGATGGAAACGGAAGAAAATAAATAGATCAATTTTTTCAGCTGAAAAAATTATAAATTTCGTTCCCTTTCCAACTATAAATTGTATGATTCAATAGTTAATTATATATATTATGTAGTTTAGTTGCATATTTTATGTCGATAACTTAATTGCTAAAATTTCAACAATGCCCACAAGTTGAAAAAACACTATTTGTGAAAAACGGATTTTAAACTTTTGGAAGAGATATTGCTTCGTCAGACGATGCAAACTAAAACTTGAACAGGTGCGCGATTGGTTTTAAATGAGCAATGAGCGCACGCTCATATCAATAGCTATCAACGCTTCATATTAAAAAAATCAAATTTACATTAGTTAAAAATAATAAAATTTACTAAATTGACCTTTGTTTCTGATTTTGTAATTTAAAAATTCTTGTGATTGAAACAAGCTTTAAACAAAATAAATCAGACAGGCATTAATCAGGCAGACGGTTTTTTAAGTAAAAACCTAAATTATATGAAAATAACCGAATGACCGTACAAAAAAAAAAAAAAAAGTCAACACCATCTGAGGGCCAAAAATCGATTTATTATTTCGATTATATCGATTTTTTATTTACATATCTCTGTTGTCATTTTTAGATATTAAATAATTATATCAATTAAACAATTGGTTGAAAAAGCCGAAGAAATGCGAGATTCTTTCTAAAATATCAGACAACTGTCTATTCAAAGTATTAGCTTTAAATAAGTTCTTAACAATGTGTTTATACGCTGATGAAATACTATATTACAATGAGAATAAATTGATAAATACAATAAATTTCATCTACTATCAAAATTTTCTTATTATTTCGTAGTTAAAGAAATCTTTTGTATTTTCGTTTATACACTTTAAATATTTATATTTTTGAACACTACCCAATAAATCTTATGCTTGATAGAAAATAATATTATCTTAATTTCACGTAATAGCTTAAAATGATTTCTTCACCTTAAGATTAGAAATGTTAATTTATGCTAATGAAAAACAGATACATTCTTCTAGAATGACAAATATTTGAAAGCAAGATTAACGATTGCATAAACCTTGGCTTAATGAAGCAGTTAAGAGTGAAAAATAGGGACGTAAATATTAAAATTTATTGTACAAATCTTTAATAAATTAATCAAAAATTTTGCATGGGCTTTTTGATAAGCTAGTTATTGCGTGTTAAAACGTGACAAAATAAATCGCTATATTGTATACATTTTTATTAAAAACAATTTTAACAATCAAAATTATCAAGATATATTTCGTCATATCATAATTAGTTTCATTTAAATTGAAAACGGATATTTAAAAATGCCGTATTGTTTTATTTTATTTATGCGCCACAGAGGTTAAGATTAAATAATAATTTTCAATTTTAATCTAACTCCATGTTTAATATCCCATACTGAATACATAATTTCTATACGCATGTGATTACAATACACACATCTTACATATTTAAATCCCATTTTATAACGCACATAAATACTTACAAAAATTATATTTCAATATATACAATACAAAAGAATCAAATTTACATTATTGAAGTATTTTAAAAGTAAAGTAATGTAAAGTAATTTTAAAATTTACTTTAATCACTGACTTTGATTGCCCTAGAAATGTAGCAACTACACTGGCTAGATTAAGAACAAATCACTATAAAGGAATGAAGATCCTTCCTGATGGGACAAGAACCTATATTATTTGCAGGAATTGCCCGGAACCTCAATTCACACCGAGACACATCTTCGAGTGCCCAGTCATCACGGCAGATATCTTAAAACTCGGCTGGTTACCGCTAATGGATCCACTTCGGGAGATCCTTTACAGTCCTGAAGCACCATGGCTGGCGGCAGTGGTCCTCCGGACCTTTGACCATATCTGAACCTTTATTTCTTGACTTTTTGCATATCCATGGACACGACAACAACAACAACAACAACATTTTAAAATTTTCTAAATATGCTTCTGTTTCTGATATTGTAATTTATACAATCTTGTTTAATTCTGTTTTTATGCTATCATAGGTTTAAAGGACTTTGAATACCATTATATTTAATAATAATCTTCGCCTTATTTAGTATCAGAATCGTGCTGTTAAATAATATTAGTATTTAAAAAAATAGCGATATTCAAAGTCCGTAAAACTTTGAACATATGACCGTGTAAAATTAGAATTAGATGTATGTATATAGCGACACTTTTTTCAAAATATTAATGCTGTAGTGACGAATAAGAAAGTAATTTTCAAGTAATAAATAAAATTTTACTTCTCTATACAAATCAATAAATTTATATATATAGGGTAATTCACTACCAGTGCTACGAACGTTAAAAGGTTATAGAGAGAGTTGCATCAAATAACTTTTTGTATAGGAAAGCTGGGTCTCAATCCACTTATTCAGTCATAAATGCAGGGTATCTCACACTAAGTCGAACATGGATTTCCGTCCATAACTTTAACAAAAATGGAAATATTTTACCGACTTTCTCAACAGACATACTTTCATTTATATGAGATGTCATAACTTCCCATGAATATCTGGAAGTGTCTACGATCTGCATACAAACAACACTGATCTAGACGCTACATAATTTGATATGTAGCTTACAGTACATACGGATCATTAATCTATATACAGTGGACTTCCCCTGATATCTAATCACTTCACAAAAAAGAAAATAAGTCTACCGAAAATATCGATAAAATATCTTCATTACTTTTTGTTAGTAAAATTTTGTCGGTAGGCAGTAATTTTGCGCGCTCTAAAGTAATAAGGTATATAATAAACAATTGTACTTTTGGAACAAAGGATAGGTAAGATATTGCTTACCTCCATTTTTCAAAAATCATCCACACTCCTCAATTTACTGCGTAGTAGGTCCGCCAGAATCACTGGCTAATCCATTAAGAAAATAGATGTATCCATTACTTTTTGCTCACACAATATGAAAATCCTTGATTGAAGAATATCCATGTGACTAAGCAATGTGTATAAGTTATTGATTAATAAAACATTCATTATACTGATTAAAGAATTTAATTTACAATTTTATATTTAATAGTTACATAATTTTAATCTTAAACATTAATTAAATTTGATAAGTTTAAGGGAGATCGGAGTATACAGTTCCATCTCCATCGCGAGAGAAAAAGCTTCTATTAAAGTTCTATATAGCAGAATGAAATCATTCTTTAGTCCTTATCAAGTGATGTCATTTTACAGTTCTTTCATTGGATGGAAATGACGTAAAGTCAATGTACGTCATTTATACGTATTTTAGTCTCTTACTTCCTTGTTCAGTTCACGAGTCTGTAAAAACCTCTTCATATTTCATTTCCTCTTTGAAATTGGATAAACACTATTTATATTGATGAGTTTTTAAGTGAACTGTCATAAAAATCAATTTGCGGAGATTATTATCATGATGTATTATCAACAATCTCCTCCTTAATCTCTGGAATTTGATTTCTTATATTTAAATTTCTCCTGTGAACTTCGAAGATAGCTTGGGAGTGGGCTTCGTTAGGATGTCCGCTACCATGTTTTTAGATTCACAATACTTTAGATTGATTGTACCATTGTCCTTTAGGTGTTTAATGGAATGATACCTAATATCAATGTGTTTCGTGCGACGGGTGTATTTTTCTGATTCGATCATTTTTATGCAGGACTGGTTGTCCTCATGCATAGTTATGGGTAATGTCTGTTCTAAGTCAAATTCTTGTAAGAGTCTAATTAACCATAAAATTTCTTGTGTCGCATTTGCTGCTGAAGTGTACTCAGCTTCAGCACTTGACATGGCTATGCAGGATTGCTTTTTGCTAATCCACAAAATTGGGTTTTTCCCTAATAAAAATAGGTTTCCGCTGGTGGACTTTCTAGTTTGTATGTCTCCAGCCCAGTCTGAGTCACAATATGCTTCAAGTATAGGTTGGTGTGTTGTATTTATTTCTAATTTAAAGTTTTTAGTGTGATTTAAATAGGAAATTACTCTTTTAGTTGCTTTCCAATCCTTCTGTGAAGGGTTTTCGTTTTTTCTACTTAGGATGTTAATCGCAGCTGAAATATCTGGTATTGTGACAGTTGAGATATACAAAAGAGCGCCAATTGCCTTTCTATAATTGATGTTGTTTGGCAATGGTATTTCTTCGTTATCAAAATTTAAATACCCTGTTTCCATTGGCGTTTTGTAAGGTTTTGCATCTTCTAATTTAAATTTTCGAACTAATTCTTCAATTTTAATTTTTTGATTTAGTTTATATCCTTCGTTTGTTTTTTCAATTTTAATTCCTAGGTAGTAGTTTAATTGAACTAAATCTTTTAGTTCGTATTCAATCTTAAGTTTCTGTATAATTTCTTTAATTTCACTTTCTTTTGCAGATATCAAAATGTCATCAACATAGACGATAATATATGCTTTGCTTTCTTTTGTATTACGTATAAATAAACACGTGTCTGAAATTGATTGTTTGAAATTTAACTTTTCTAACGATTCTGAAATTTTTGTGTTCCAGGCTCTAGCTGCCTGTTTTAAACCGTATATAGCCTTATTTAATTTGCACACTTTGTTTTCATGATTAGGTTTGACATAGCCTTCCGGCTGAGTGATGTATATATCCTCATCTAAATTTCCATACAAAAATGCTGTTTTAATGTCAACGTGGTTTATGTTTAGTTTATGATAGGCGGCGGCTGCTAAAAAAGTTCTAATTGTAGTATGTGAAACCACTGGAGCAAAAGTTTCATAATAATCAATGCCAAAATTTTGAGAATAGCCTTTCGCCACTAAACGCGCTTTATATTTTTGTATTTTTCCTTTATCATCTAATTTTGTTTTGAAGAGCCATTTCGGACCTATTATTTCTGTATTTGGTGGGGGGTCAACTAATGTCCAAGTTTTATTTTGGTTGTGAGATTCTATTTCCTCCTGTGTCGCTTTGATCCAGTTTTCTTTTTCTACTGGGTTTTCCATGTTTAATATTTCCTGCCAATTTTTCGGTTCGTTTATATTTTCATCTTTAACCAAATAAATTAGTCTATCTGGGGGAACCCCTTTATTTACTCTATCTGATCTTCTCGGTTCGGTTTGACTTAGTTCAGATTCATTCTGATTATCATTTTCATTTGAAATTTCGATTTTTATCAGATTTGGGTTTCCGACTTTTCGTTTTCGGCATTAGTGTTTTCATCTAAATTTAGTTCTAGCAATTTTTCTTTATTTGAATTTTTCGGATAGTTTTTCAAAAACTTCACGGTTCTTGCTATAGTTATATCTTTGCCGCTTGTGTATATACGATATCCTTTGGAATAATTATCGTATCCCACAAAGATCCCTTCTACTGCTTTATTATCTAATTTCTGTCTTTTTGGCTTGTTTATATATGCATAAGCTTTGCAGCCAAAGACTCTTAAATATTTTAGATTTGGTCTTCTGTTTGACCATAACTCATATGGAGTTTTCTCGTTGGCTTTAGTTGGCAGTCGATTTTGTAGGTGATTTGCGGTGCAGATCGCCTCTCCCCAGAAATGTAATGGTAAATTAGAGTCACTTAACAATGTTCTTGTCATTTCAATTAAAGATCTATTCTTTCGTTCAGCAACACCATTCTGGCTGGGAGAATATGGTACTGTTAGCTGTCGCTTAATTCCATTTTCTTATAGAAAATTATCTATATTAGAATTTTTAAATCCTTTGCCATTATCAGTTCTGAGTTCTGTAGGCTTTTTGCCAAATTTATTGTTGACCAGGGCAATAAATTCTTTTAATTTCTCAAATACCTCACTTTTATTTTGTAGGAGATATAATATCGTAAATCTAGAGTAATCATCTATGAAAGTTAAAAAATAATTTTTCCCACCTATGGTTGGAGTTTGAATAGGACCACATACGTCTGAATGCACCAACTGCAAGATTTTATTTGCTCTAAATTCCGTCTTTTTGGGGTATGGTGCTTAAGTTATTTTTGCTTTGATGCAAGGCTCACATTCGGTACTATGGGAACAATTATTTATGTTTATTCCGCATGCTAATTCCTTAGTCATTATTTCCCTCATTGACGCGACGTTTTTATTTCCTAATCTTCTATGCCACAGTTCAACGCAATTTTTATTTTTGCAATTTGTTATCATATTTACGAAATTTTCATCTGTGATTTCGTTAGTTTGCTGAATTTCGTATAAATTGTTTTTTCTTGTACCTTCCAAGCGAATTAATCCTTCATATTCTAGAAAACATTTATTATTCTCGAACATTATTTTGCATCCGTTTTTCGTAGCTTTAGCTACCGAAAATAAATTAGTTTCAATTTCGGGTACTAGTAGAACATCTTTTAATGTTATTTCATGTGTTCTACCGTCGGAGGTTATTGTGGTAATGTTTACATTACCCGACCCGTAGGATTTTAGTTTATTGCCGTTGGCAATTACGACGTTGGTATGTTCTTTATTTGTAAATTCAGAAAATAAGTTTTCATCATTTGATATATGGGAGGATGAGCCAGAATCTATGATCCATGCTTTATTTTGCGATTTGTTCGCTATAAATGCGCAATTTTTCTTTTCTTCGGTACCGAAATAAGCTGTGCTTTTATTGTTCGGTTTATTTGAGTCCGCGCTTTTTAACCTGTTCTCGTCTTTTTGAAAGACTAATGAAGAAGAGAAGTTTTTTCTTACATTTTGTTTAAAGTTATTTGTTTTATGTTTGTTATGCCAGCAATTAACTGTGTTGTGGTTTTTTAATCGACAAATCGTGCAGTATTTTTTTTCTTTTTTAAAACCTGTGGGTTTAAATTTTCTTTCAGCTCTAAAGGCTTTGTTGGTATTATCACTTGTATTTGAATGCTCATTTCTTTTATTAAATTCGTCTGTTAATTTACTCTTTATAAACTCTGGAGTTAATTCGTCTTCCTGTCTGGCTTCTAATGCGGTTATGAGGGTGTCGTATGAAGGAGGTAAAGAGCAGAGCAGTAATGCTGAAATATGATTTTTTTTAATTTCTTCGCCTATGGCTGATAACTTATCGATAATTTCTAATATTTTGGTTATATGAGTAATCATATTTCCTCCTTCAGATAATTTCGTTCCATAAAGTCTCCTAAGGAGAAATAGTTTACTGGAGAGATTTGATCTTTCATGGATGTTTTTTAGCGTGTTCCATGTGTCCCGTGCATTTTGTAAATGCTTAATATGGATTATTTGATTATCCTCAATACTTAAATTAATAAGCGCTCTTGCTTTTTTATCTTTCTTAGACCATTCCGTTGTAATTGGATTAGGTGGGTCGTCTGTGACAACTTCAAAGAGCTCTTCTCTTATCAAGAGCATCGCCACCTTAAATTTCCAGTTTGCATAATTACTGGAATTTAATTTTTCAATTATACTACCTTCTTTGAAGGTTGCCATTTTTCTATTTTAGAATATATCTAAAATTAATTATATTCTTTTAAGTATTCGAGGATTCTAGGACACTATTTATTTTTATTTTTATCCTTTATATAATTTAGAATATTTCGTTCTCATAATCTTTGTTAGTAAAATTTTGTCGGTAGGCAGTAATTTTGCGCGCTCTAAAGTAATAAGGTATATAATAAACAATTGTACTTTTGGAACAAAGGATAGGTAAGATATTGCTTACCTCCATTTTTCAGCAATCATCCACACTCCTCAATTTACTGCGTAGTAGGTCCGCCAGAATCACTGGTTAATCCATTAAGAAAATAGATGTATCCATTACTTTTTGCTCACACAATATGAAAATCCTTGATTGAAGAATATCCATGTGACTAAGCAATGTGTATAAGTTATTGATTAATAAAACATTCATTATACTGATTAAAGAATTTAATTTACAATTTTATATTTAATAGTTACATAATTTTAATCTTAAACATTAATTAAATTTGATAAGTTTAAGGGAGATCGGAGTATACAGTTCCATCTCCATCGCGAGAGAAAAAGCTTCTATTAAAGTTCTATATAGCAGAATGAAATCATTCTTTAGTCCTTATCAAGTGATGTCATTTTACAGTTCTTTCATTGGATGGAAATGACGTAAAGTCAATGTACGTCATTTATACGTATTTTAGTCTCTTACTTCCTTGTTCAGTTCACGAGTCTGTAAAAACCTCTTCATATTTCATTTCCTCTTTGAAATTGGATAAACACTATTTATATTGATGAGTTTTTAAGTGAACTGTCATAAAAATCAATTTGCGGAGATTATTATCATGATGTATTATCAATAACACTTTTAAAGTTATAAATAAAAATCCGGTTTCGACGGTGAATGAGACAATTTTTATTTATGACTAAATAAGTGGGTTGCGACCTAGCTTTCACCATACAAAAAATTGTTACTTTAGTGTGCTCTATCTCCTCCTAAAGTTTGTTACACTATTAGTGAATCACCTGTATATAATTTTCTTCCAGCAACAAATTGATACAACAGTTGGTAGCGCTCAATTTTGTATAATTTTTATATGAGGTGAGTCATATACAAAAATGAAATGCACCATTCTTGTAGACAACATAACATTGGCACAACAATGATTATTTTCCATGATCGGGCTGCAGTATTCATTTACTATGTTACGTCTTCCGAAAAATAGAAGTAATAAGCAAATCTGTTGTCTAAAAGAAAATTAAATAATGTTTAAATATTGTTAAAAAATAATAATGTTTTAATCTAATTTCAAACACAAAAGACAAATTAAATATTAGAATCGGTTTTTATTCCTTTTTCTTTTAAAGAAAAATATCTAGTTTAGATATTTCATGCAGTATTAAAATATAATGACCAGAAGAATAGACAAATGTAATAAAACATTCAAAGAATGTTAGTGAATATGGATTTTGTTACAGTTTAATGAAAATAGTTTTATATTAATATTCACTCTCGTTTGAATATTTTACCTTCTAAATAAATAAATTAAGATTGGTATACTTCATTTCTTTATTTCTTTATTTCTTCATTTTATTTTAAATGTGCCACGAAAGTTCAGCTATATGTTCAAATGTGCTGTTAAACAAAATATGTAGAAAATGTAGCTCTTGTAACCCTGCGAATATTTTACTTTGACAAACAAAACTTTCCATTCCTGAAACAGTAACGAACATATCTGCTAGTTAGGCGCAATTAGAGAAATGCCAAAAAATTTTAATAAAATTTCATTCTTCTGATGATACATTAAATAAAATTTAAAATATTGTTAATAGTCTTTAAAAAGTTTTAAATATTTGTCAGTATTTATTGTATCTGTAGAATACTAACTATTTCTGCAAACTGCATTGTGCTACAATTCACAATGAAGACTTATACCTATTATATATAGTACACCGCATAGTTCAGATTGTTTGCGACACCTTCATGGATCTTATTACATCTCATTACCGATATCACCATTAAATCTCGCTTATTTGCGTATGTGATGTAATAATCTTAATGCAACTGATGATTGGAATAACGATGATGTTATTGATTTCAATAAACTGTCTGGATCCCTTTTATGAACAGATCATACATATTCTATAGAAATTGTCTTCGTTATATTATTTATTCTTAAAATCAACTCGATGATTTACGATCCACTAGACATTTTACTTATATATATATATTTTTTTGAAATATCGTTTGGTTAACAATCAAATTAACAGAAATATTTTGAAACATTAATAAATCATTTATGAAGTTACAGTTGATAAAAATTGTGCCAGAGTTTCGCAAGTTTGGACACTAAAAAGGTAGAACTTTTTCTCTGAATTAAATTAATATTTAAAAAATAAATATTTAGAAATATATACTTTAGAAATCAGATCAATTTTACTTGAAATAAAGGTAGAATGATTACACCTGTAGTTGACCATTTACTAGAATTTTCTTCAAATTATAATTTTTAATAATAAAAATAGTGACATATTTTTTACAGACTTCCCTAAATACAAACAATATGAGAATTCAGAATCTGGACACTTTTTTCCATTTTCTTTTCTACCATTTAAATTATTTGTCATATTAGTTAGAGATGATATTGCACCAGTAACTGACCAATTTATTTCTCCCTATGAAAATAAATCATATGCATGTATATTAACAAATACTGTTAAAAGACATGTATAACTAGTGATTACAAAAGTCAGAATTTTTTTTTAAATACAATAATTCACAAACTAATGAAAGTAGAAAATGAACATATTTTGAAATTTTCCATGCAAACATACACACAGATCTTAAGTTGGAGCAATAACTTGTAAAAGAGCATTTGTTTCGATGTTAGATATATTTTCTATCAGCCGAAATTGCAATAGATACCCATTAATTCTTGGTTTCTGCAGTTTTTATATTTCACTGGTAAATGACTGGTGCACTCACCCTACTTCGTATTTTACCAATCTGTGTATGAAAGTAATTAAATCTTTTTCAGCAATTTTTGATAATCTATTTCACTGAGATTTTACATAAAGTATCCAGATTTGTTGATTAGTTTGAAGGATTAAGGCTTTTGTTCTATAAGAAAGCAAAATACTAGGCGTCTCTTAAGAGTGTTCTCAATTTAGAAATCCATAAAAAATTATAATCACTTGTGAATATTTATGTTTTCAAGTTAAAATGAACACCTGTCGTATAGGAACGGATTTTTAAAAAAGGATGTGAAGCACATAATTTCCCTTTAAAATCTAAGAGAAATCCCAAAAAGACTGTAAAATGGTTCTTCTAATTCACTTTTTTTATTTTTCATATTAATTTTTTACTTATTCATATTTTGAGGAAAATCTTTGCTTAGTGCAAAAAATTAAATATATATATATATATATATATATATATACAGGGGTCGGAAGTAGCGCGCTACAAGTAGCGAAACTACTGTAGTCGCTACTTTTTACAGTAGTTTGTAGTGTAGCGCCCTACATTTTGAACAATGTAGTGTAGCGAGTAGCGCGATACAAAAAAATCAGTAGTTTGTAGAGAGAACTGACGCTACTTTTAACGCGACTTCAGGAGGGAAAAAAAAGTGCCATTCTGCAAATTACGTGGTCGAAACTAGCTTCGTTTGTGTAGAATTTGTTCTGCTCAAAAATTTCCGAATCGCAGTGACAAATCTCAACTGCAGTGTAAAAGCAACGCATCGCATGACGTCATAGAGTTTTTCCGTTAACCCTTGCTGCTGAAATCAAGTACTAACCCACCAAAGGAATTAATTTTCTTGTAGGCAACACTTGTTTATTTGCTCGTTAAGATCTCTTCATGTTTTAACGCCGTATTTCTTATTATTCGTAATTGCTCCATTTACAGATTTATTTATTGTTTGCTTTTAGTGTTATTTTTCTGTAATTTTCTAGATTATAATATAATCTCTTAATTTTGCTACGAAATTTGCTAAGTGTGTATGAACTAATGTTTTCGAGACGAACACAAAACATTTCCTTGTATGGTATCTTTCTTAATTTTTTAATGCCCTCGGTTATGTCGCATTTATTTAATTGTATCACGGCAGACGCGATATAACGAGAGGTTACTTTATTATTTAATCCGTGTCTTCAATTTCTAGTGTAAATTGAACACTTTGACAAAATTTGAAAGTAGCGAAGTAGTGACTACTTTTGAAAAGTAGTTTGAAGTCGCTACTTTTTAAAACAAGTAGTTGTAGTTGTAGTTACCTACATTTCCGACAAAGTAGTTGTAGTTGTAGTTCGCTACAATAAAAAAGTAGTTTTTCCGACCCCTGTATATATATATATATATATATATATATTGTTCTAAGAAACTTATCTCGCCACGAAATCTCAATGTGATTAGTAGACTATGAACCAATCATATTGACATATTAATGTGCTAGTTAAAAATCAACCATGTAATTGAACAAGCACAATTAGTGTTTTCTCAATCAGTGAGGCTCAGCCGATGGCATTTTTGTCAGTTACACAAAACGATGTAGTAGAAGAAAAATAAATTCTTTACATTAGTGTTGTGTTTATACTAGGAAGGGTGAAAGACGCTATTGTAAATTATCCTTAATTGGAGAGGAGTGTAAAAAAGATTTAAAAACACTGATACTGGGAATATACAAAAGCTGATAAATGAAATCCATTTGAAATCGTCTAATGCATTACTCAGAATGGTATTTGTAGCAGTGTTTCCGAGTATGGAAAATTTAGAAAACTTTTCCCCAATGAAAGGTGTCCTCAAAGTGATACTGTGATTATTCACTTAGCTTCAGAGATTAACCTGGCGCTGATGTTGATTAATCCTAATATTTTTTACGTCTTTTAACAATTTGGACGATAATCGGTGAAACGTTTAACAATAATTTTCATAAAAATATAACAAATTATAACACTTTGTTATAGTATATTTCTTTTAATTGCTAAAATTCGTAAAACAAAAACATTAAAAACCGTACAATGAGTTTTATTAGATTGGTGACATATTTTGGCTCCACTATCAATAAAAATAAGAATATTCTATAATTGCACTGTCTATAAAGTTATTATTTGAAACGCTATCATTTAATTTTTCACGTACTTTTTAAAAATTACGCTCGTTATTTTTCATTTTATCTGAACGTTTATTTCCATTTTCGTAACCATAGAGTAATTCGAGCCACAATTTTATACACATATATATATATATATGGATATAACACCAAAACCACGTACTATACATCTAATCCCAAAACACCTGAACAACAGAGAAAATTTAACAAATAACCATGAAAAATTCATACTAACAAAACTATAAACAAAACCCGTAACAGAACTATAAACAGAAAGAACACAACCATTGGAGACAGACTGCAAGGCTAAAGACTTGCATGCTGGGTTATACCGGTAATTACACATGAAATCCCCAAGCCTGAATAATCCCCATGCCTGTCGCAACCAAACTGACCATAGAAAGAATTAACCCAAGTTGAAAAGAACGACACAGCCAGACAGATATATATATATATATATATATATATATATTGTGTTTTTACTTATGTTTCACTTTTTGAATAAATAATATTTCATTTGTTAGGACTATGTTTTATAATGTGTAATTTGACAGTGCTACATGGGGTAATAATTTCATTATATCAATCATTATATATATATATATGTACAATAGTACAATATATATATATATATATATATATATATATATATATTGTACATATATATATTATACATATTATACATATATATTTTTTGCATTACATTTTAATTACATTTTAAAATATTCGTATATTCATTTACTTTTATAGTAGATTCTGAATTATTTATCGGAACTAATATTCTTAACCTCCTACTTAATTACACAATATGTCTTTATTAATCTGGAAATAATCTGTTAGTTTGAAAGAATAAACCACATTTACAGAGACACTTTATTGCTAAAGAAAAATAAAGAAAAGCCTTTATGGATATAAAAATTCCATATATGATTATGTCTTAAAAATAATCTCCAAATTCAATATATTTGTTTTTTAATTATATTTAAAGATTCTTCTATATATATTTATAAAATAAGGCGTTTTCATAATATAGTTAACAGAACTGAGCTCTTATTTAATTACGAAAAGGTATTTTCTTACGTGTATTTAAGTAAATTACTGTCTTGACGTAATAAACAAAATTTTCAATGACTACTTGCTAAAAAGCGATAATAATAAATGAATAGTTTTTCACATATGAAACCGTCATACACAACGCGTCTGAATGAAAAAATTAGCTTTATTATACTCTAAATTTCACAGACAACAAATCCTAAATTTATATGAAAATCCTTTCAATGTCAAATTGTTCTCATCTTCCTGAATTAGATACATGCGTGTTTTAGAGCTCCAAAAATGAAAATAACTGAACATAAAAATATTTTACAATAATTATTTTATGGGACTATTTTTCTAAAATACTGCGTACATTTACTTTTGAAATTGCTGGCTGTCTTATGTTTATGAGTAGTTGTCATAAATGTTCATATGAGATATAAAACAAAGAGAAGTAAAACATTTTTTTTTTAAATCTTAAAATCTGTTTCAGATTATTTTTTATTTCTGAAACATTGACTGCATTTTTTTTCTTTCTTTTTTTTTAAATATACGAATTGTTGCAATTTTTTGATCAAAATTCATTTTTTCTTTATTAGACTTTGACTAACAGTTATGGAAAAAACATTTCGTAATATCGTTATATAATAAATACATCGATAGCTGAGAAATATCGGACAGAAAACATCAATATATCTAATATATTTCTATTGTTACTGAATGTCTTAAATCACGAAATGATTTATGTCGGTTTTTGCTGATATGTTTTATCGAAGAGGACATAAGATTTTTCAAATGTTGAAAAGTGCAACAAAATGTCCATTTTTGTAATTTTAAATCTTAAAAAGTATGCATTACAAAATCACAATTTTTAATGGTGGTAATAGATATATATTTCTTCTTTCATTTCATTTTTTTCAGATCATAATAGTAAAAATGTTGTTATCGGGTTTTGTTTAACTTGCCGAGCAAAATAATTGTAATCACTGTTTCCGCGCATGATTAAAAAACAATTTCTTAAAAAAACCCAAACTTTTGGTATATAATTATACTTGCGAATCTTGTGCTTACACTGAACCTAATACGATATTATTTATAGCATTTTTATGTTTAAAAACAAAATTAAATCGTGCTTATATAAAACTGTCAAAATTTTAGCAATATAACACCAATAAATTATTTTTCAACAGAAAAAGATTAAACTTTAGATTCACTTTATAAAGCCAACCCTAC
The DNA here is from genome assembly GCA_963931845.1 of Maratus michaelseni. Lineage (NCBI taxonomy): Eukaryota > Metazoa > Arthropoda > Arachnida > Araneae > Salticidae > Maratus > Maratus michaelseni. Next base: position 369,426,212 of record OZ007592.1, on the reverse strand, counting down.
ACTATACATACTGAAATTTTCATGAAAAAATATCGAAAAGTTTTTAACTACCTTGCGCGCAATGCCCAAAAATAACATTTTGAGAAAAATGACTTTAAAGTTCTCTCTTTGAAAATAGTGCATATTTAACAACTATTAAGAGTGTCATTCCTTTTTTTAAGTGTTCAGAAATTATTACTCTTTAATATATGTATTTTTGCAAAGATTGAATGTTTTGGAGGTTTAAATGTCCTAACCTTTTAAAAACTATTTTTAAGTTTTCAACGTAATCTCTTTTATACTTTACTTCTATAAAGTCGGTGAAATTATTTCCAGTATTTTTAAGGTATACATTTTTAAAATATGAATTTTGATAATAGATTGACAATTTTGATGACACTCAAACTATCCCCCCCCCCATAACTGTACTTCCAGCATTAGAAAAGGGTCTCTCAGCTGGAACACAAGTCGCATCCGCATCTAAATATTATCTTGGTAAAACATAAAATTTGTAGTGCAACTCTCATATAAAGTGTTGTGAATGCGAACTTGATAACAACATCTAACATGTGTGCACAACAGCGACCTATGTACTGTATTTTACTCTAAATTTCCAAATATGTTTGGTCCAAGTTTTTGTTTTCTGTTTTTCTCTGTAAATGTATGCAAATTTAGCTTTGCTGGTCGATCAGCTAAGCATATAAGGTGAAAGGAAATATTGATTCCGCGGATTTTGGTCGAGTCCTTCCTAGTTGTTGAACAAGTCTTGCGTTGATGAGGCAAATTTGTGCTTTCGCCACGTGTCAATCAGAGTTGAAGTTTGCTGAGTGAAAGTTAGCCGTTTTTGTGAGATGCCTTGAATTTTAGTTTTGAATAACAGCTCTTCGGCACCCATGAGTTGTTAGTTAACGTTAGAGTGTGTTAACGAGTTTGCGAGTGTATCTTGCATTTCAGCCTAAAGCTATGATTGAGCGCTGGATTTGTTCATATGAGTTCAGTGATTTGCCAGTGATCTACACGTAAGTGGAACTTTGTTATTGTAGTAAAACGTCTAGTCATTTCTAATGAAGGTTAAGTTAGTGATTGATCTTTATTAATCTCCGGATGATATAGGCCTAATTCGTCAAGTGACTCTGCCACCCCAACTTCCTTGCCCACTTAGCTACAATAAAAGTGTTTCTAAACATTAAATTTGAGTAATGACTGAATTTCCAGGTAGCAGCCTTGCTGCGTAAGCTACATATTTTGATTAAACATATTTTATATTTTTCGAAAGTTCCAAATAATTTTCTTTCTTATGTCTAGCTACACATGTACATAAGTAGACAGTTATCTCAGAACTTATGTAAATTATGTTGCAATGCTTCTGATTATGTAAAGGATATTTTCACTTTACCCAAAATTCTTAGTCTTAAAAACCAATTAAAATATTTATTTAAGTTATGCAACCCTTTTTTCTGAAATAATATTCTCTATCTAACAATATAATAAATTATAACACCTTGTAATAATATATCTCTTTTAAATGCTAAAAGGTGTAAATTAACAACATAATACAAATTAAGATAACTTTTATTAGGTTGTTGGACATGTTTCAACTCATTCCGAGTCATTTTTAAAAACAAATGAGAATATTCCATAATTGCACGGACTTTGAAGTTATTATTTAAAATGCTATCATTTAATTTCCATGTACCTTTTTAAAAAATATGCACGTTATCTTTTATTTTTACTTGGTTGTTTATTTTCATATCTGTAACCATGGAGTAATTATTTCCACAGTTTCGGTAAGTTAAAGGATGCCGCATTGTTACATATTGTATTTTTGCGTGTTAGTATCTCTATGGTTTCTCTTATTATGGATGGATGAATGAAAGTAAAATAATTTTTCCCTCCAGTCTAGACTATCTATCCATAATAAGAGAGTTATTAGTTATTACAAATTTTATACATACATAAGTTATTACAAATTTTATACATAGACTCGAGCAAAGTTGCTCGATTGAAGTCTATGGTGGCTGGTGTCAGAATAATAAATCAATGTTGAATCATGTTATTTGCTGTTTAACACATTTTATCCGAAGACTTTAAAATATTTTACAATTTTTATTATGCGAACTTCATCGCCGAGGATTATTCCTTAGTGCTCTGCATGCTCGGATGATAAAGATAAAATATCTATAAGCTGTCTTTTAAGCTCACTTACTCTGAAAAAATGTAGAGTAACTGCAATGAGAATCATCTCTCATCTCTACATCTGGAGTCTGAAATGTTCAGGTCAACATCTTCTGAATGAATTGGAGAGAATATATTTTAAGTTACATAAGACACATACATATGTAACATAGTTACATAAGATGTTCACATCACTTCATTGTTTCTCTCGCGGTAGTTGTAAGAGAATCTTTCATTCAATGGTGGAACATGTGTCCACATCTTCTTCTCTTTCTGCTCTGAGAGTCCGAGTTTAATCTCACTCCTACCTAGAAGTTCCATCCTACTTTTTCATGAAACAGAAATGATCTCTGCCCCATCATAAGAACCCTCCTTCATAAAATATATTTTGGAAAGTATCCTACATTCCCATTGTTGCAGATGTCAATATGCTGTAGATTCCTGTCGTCAAACGTAAATTTATATTATTCTGAAGCACGGGAATTAACCGCCCAGGTGGTGTTTGCAGTTAGTTGTGAGATTTTATTGATTTATTATAAGATATATAAAAATATATAAAATATATTTATAAGATATGAATATTATAAATACATATAAATATAATAATTTATTCTTTCAACATATTTGATATAATATCATGAATATATAACATCATTTAAAATATTCTATAAGGTATTTCATACAAATATTTTGATCGAAAATAAATTCTAAAAGAGTATTCTTGCAATTTGAACTGATAGATATTTTTTAAACTTTCCCTGTTCCCTAAAGATATATAAAAATAGACGATTTTCTGTTACCATTTGTCTTTATACAAAACTGTAGATATAAAGTTTATAATTTTCCGATGGATAATTCCTGAAATACAAAAATATTGTCTTTAATTGTATATAGTTCATATTATGTTTTGTGATAAGAATAAAGAGTTTGTATTCTCATTTTTGCGAATGATCCCAGCTAGAAAATGTTTGCACTTTTTTTGCAAAAAAGTTTCAATTGTGTACAATTTGTGCAAAAAAAGTGAATATTTTTGAATATTTCAAAAAGTGTACACTTTGTGTGCACATTATATGCATTTTTTATGCATACAAAAAAGTGCATATTTTTTGTTTTCAAAAACTGTGCAAATTTTTTGCATAAAATAACTGCCTGTTCCGTGTTCGCAAAAAGTGTGCATTTTTTATGCACAAAAGTCTTTACTTTTTATAGATGTAAAAATTTCTATATTCCAAGTTTTGATTATTTCTATGCATAATGGTGCCAATTCAAATCTGTAAATTTTTTCAAAAGTGCATGTATTTCTTATGAGAATACAATATTACCTAAAAAGAAACATTTCAACGTCACAATTGCGTGCCCCCCTTCCAGCAATATTTTCCTCCCTCACCCCCTCGAGGGATGTGAAGGTGGGGCTGGGGGGGAGATAAAACATATTTCACACTTTCTGTTCTTCTATGACCTGCAATTTGACTAATAATATAAGATTAAATTCTTTTTCAACATTTTTTAATAATAATTCAATGGGGGGGGGCGGGGGGTAACCCCCTCATTGAATTGGACGTATGTACATATGTATATATTATATAGATATTATAAAGAAAAATATAGCTTTAAAACACATATTTTACTGTACATTATTTTTTTTTTTTAATAATTTTTTTTCAAAAAAAAAAAAAAAAAAAAAAAAAAAAAAAAAAAAAAACTTTTGTTAAAATTTTAAGTTTTTAAAAATTACAAACTTAAATGAGGAATATCTCAAAATTTTCTTCTCGGTAAATTTTCAAAAATTTTAATTTTTTTTTAATTTAAATTTTTAAGATTTGAAATTTTATAATTTTACCCCTCTCAAATGCACAGTTGGGGTATTCTACATCTCCCAGAGACAGTGAAAATGATCTAAATTACATAAAGCATATATTCTAAAACTAATTAAATAAAATTCCAACTGCTAATTTTTTGAACAGTGTGACAGGCCGACAGGAGTCGAGGATATATTAGTTTCCATCTGCGCGTGCGCGGTGCCTTTCCTTCTGTTGTCGAGATACATGAGGCAAGCGTAAACAAGAATTGTATATACAAGATTCTAACCCAATTTTTCTCGCCTGATGTTGTCTATTTTACAGAAAAAAGGTAAATTATTCAATTTTATGTTGTAATGTTCTCTAAAAAACATTGTAAATGAACGTTTGTTTGGAATAAAACCACCCTAATCCTAGTTATAAATGTTAGGCTTAAATGCTACGGCTTTTGGGGAAAAAAAATTTTTAGCTGCTTTTAGCGGTAGTGCTTTTATCAATTTTCACAGTAACTTGTGATTTTCAGTTTAACTATAGCAGGGTTCATACAGACGCCTTACACTACTTAGAAACTCCATAGAAATTAAAAAGTTTCCAAGGAGATACTTAAACTCCTTAAATAAACAAAACAAAATACTTCTTAAATTATCACAAAGTATAATTTAGCGTTCAACAATGATTAAAGAAAGTAAAATAAGGCTTCCCATGTTTATAAAAATGAAGTTCAAGTAATTACTGTCCTTCTAAGAAAAAAAAAATAATCAAATTGTGTTTTTGTTTTGTTTGTACATACCCGCAAGTTTTCCCTTCAAAATTTGGTTTTTAAAATCTATCTGCATGTAATGTATGATGAGTATTTGAGAATTGACTGTCCTCTGTATCTGTAATATATGACCAAAGCTAAGATACTTGTTTTTATTTTACTTTAAAGTTAATATGTTTGAAAGAAAGCTATGAACAATATTAATATGATTATTTATTGAACTTCAACATGGGGTACAGTGGACCACCCACTCCTGGGGCACAGTGGTCCACAATCCACTCTGCTCCTGTAATGCAGAATGTTCAAAATATTTAATAATTGCTTATTTTCTATAAAGAAAGATTGTTTTAAAGTAGATTTAACTGTAAAATAAAGTAAACAAATAAAAATAACAATTTATTTAACATAGTAAGAAATATTTTGTTTTGTATTTACTGCCTTTGATAAATATAACTGTAGTCTAATTGTTGATGATTTTATTCAAGTAAGATTTATGAGACGCAAATTGAATGGAAATCAGTTTATTTCTTCTGAAACTGTAGATGAATCTGCTGTTGATGTCAATGATTTCATAATGTTGCTCTCAGACCCAAAATTATTTCTTGAAAATTCCAGGCTCAATCTTACTCATAAGTACTTAAGAATTTAATTTGCAAATTTTAATGTGAGCTGATTTTTTTGTACTTAAGTAATAACTTCAACTAAATTGCAATTGTTCCTGTATTAATCAGTTATTATTTTCAAAATATAATTTTTTTGTTTTTGCTTCAAAATTTATATTACTATGTTATTTTGTGGGTGAACGGGCAACAAAAAATAATTAGATTAATGAAAAATAGATTTATATTGTATTTTAGATAATACCTAATAGTGGTCCACTGTACCCCGCTTCCGGGGTACACTGGTCCACTTCACAAGTGTATATAATTTTTTTTTTTTTGAAAAATGTATTGAAAACTATGTTGTGAGAAAATTATGATGGATGTAAGAAGGTTTAAGGAATATTCAAAAATATTTTCATACAGATCGGTCAGTCTGTTAAGGAGAAAAAAAATGTTAACTGAAAAAGTGGTCCACTGTGTACCGGTCTCCCCTACATAAAGTTTAGAACAGAAGCAGTATCTTATTAGTTATTCGAGCTTTTTATTAATCTTTCAATCAAGCGGTCTTGGAAACCAAAACCACTCACAGTATGTATGCAACAGTTTTTGTGACAGCAATTAAGGGTTAAACTGCATAAAGTAATAAAGGAACAGCTTTGTGATTAACCTGATGTGTGCCATCTTGTTTTTTAAATCAAGACATATTTGTTTTGTTTCTCATTTCCTTTCATCCATATTTACTTATTATAAACACATTATTTAATTTTATTAGCTAATTTATTTATATTTAATAATATAAGTTAAAATGTTTTGATTTAAAAAATGAGATGGCTGACCGCAGGCAATATATCAAAACGTTTGTTTTGTTTCTGACCAGTGATAGAAATTGGGTAATGAAAGGTAGGTGTGAAGTGATGCTTACTGTAACTATCTTAGGCGTCTAATAAAAATTTCTAGTTGCAATTTCTAAAATTCACATAACTGTATCGTTATATGCTATTTTACAGAAAATTGTGAATATTTTGTTTTTATTTAAATTATTGAAGTTCATAATCTACAATATTATAATTATTGAAGCAACTGTAAAACTGATAAAGCTTTTTTAGTTAATACTACATTTTCAAATTTAACCCCTTAACTGCCAACGAAATCTGACAAGACCCCCCAATACCTTATTTTATCAGAGAATTCTGCGAATAAATAAGCTGAAGATAACTTTTCTGGCATAGTGATAACAAAATACAGATGTTACCGTGAGCTAAATACGGAACTGGTAATGAAAAAGGCCTTATTGGCACGCGGGTTTGCCAAACCTGTAAAAGAAGAATATGTTTTCTAAAGGCGTATATATACTCACGTGGCAGTTAAGGGGTTAATAGAAAAATGCACTTAACCATGTTAAACAAAATTTTATCCGTTGTTAATTACTTAAATTTAGCAAAAAAAAAAAAAAAAAAAAAAAAAAAAAAAATTGTTAAAATGAAATCTAAAAGGACCACATTTGTGTGTGTGTTAACCATTAAAATAATAGTACCATCTTATCTGTTGGGACTGCATTATCAATTCATGTTAAGCAAAAATCCTCATTAACCCTTTTTATCCTGACTGTACTTATAAGTACCACTTTAACCCCTTCGCGACGAGAGTCTTTTACAGAATTTTTAATCTGTTACCACCGGTTTATCAAATGAGAAATTTTCACCTAATTGAATCTCAAGAATGCTATGATTAGATAAGAAAAACTTTACAAAAAAAAAGTAATAATAACTGGTGGAAATAATCGAGGATTCTGAGCATTTAAAAAGTAGCTGGAAAATTAATTCAGGATATAAAGAGTTAAGCAATTTAATGCTAACAATGCTTGACTGCATGTAGAGTGCACAGATGAAAGTCAAACAATACCCACTAATTTTAATAAAGTTAGATAATAAAATCAGGATTTCTTAACCGTCCTTCAGCTACGTCATTTCACAGGGATTTATAGCTTTATCTGGACAAAAATCTGCTAAATTGGGTCCACACAGTTTTATCATTAATGAATCATTAACAATATCAGTGGATAAACAGTTATGTATACCATTTTTTATTAAATTAAACTGACTAAATCCCTTTTCACATTCAGCAGTGCTAAATGGCAGGTTCAATATAAAGTTTAGAAGTTTGCATAAATTAATGTATTCATTTGGATTTGCACACTCTGCTAAAAATCGCTCTCAAACTGTCTCGCATTAGAATTTATGTTTGGTGTCAGACCAAATTTTCAAAAGCGAGTGATTGGCTAAGTTAAACAAAAAATAAGTGTTAAAAAGGGTTAGGCATCAAATTTAACTCCTGGGAACAATTTTGTAGTCGTCAAATGCTATGTAGTTGCATTTGACGACTGACTGCTAATTTCGAACAATGATTCTGACATAACCCAGTTAAATCAAAACATTTGTTTTGTTTCTGACACAACCCAGTTATATCAAAACATTTGTTTTGTTTCTGACATAACTCCCAGTTAAATCAAAACATTTGTTTTGTTTCTAACATAACCAAGTTAAATCAAAACATTTTAACTTTTATTATTGAAAATTATTTTCGAATTAATTGAAAATAAACTAAAAAATTATTTAAAAAATATAAAAATATGCTTTGATTTTGTTTGTCAAAATTTGTTGGGGGTGGGGTTGGGGGGGGGGGGAACTCTGCTGCAGGAACCCTCATTCAAGAACAAAACTAGCTCTTTTTTTTGTTCACAGGAGGTAAACATATTTTTTGAAGACCCCCCCCCCCCCTTAATTTTATTGACTAATTCATTTATATTTAATAACGAAAGTTAAAATATTTTAATTTAAAAAATGAGATTTCTGACCTTGAGCGATAAATCAAAACATTTGTTTAGTTTCTGACATAATCAATAGGGTGGGTCGAAATCATTTCTATTACCGCTGCAGAGGCAGTCAAAATTTTGAAAAAACCGGCAAAAATTTCAATTTTTCGTTTTTTCTAGAGTTTTTAATTTCTTTATATGTCTAGAATTAAATAAATTTACATTATAGCTTGTAATAACTTATAAATGTGTAGTAATTTTGATCATGAGCATTGCGAACCAGGGGCGAGAGAGGCCCCCCCCCCCTAAATTTGAGAGAAAGGGGTTTTTTGAAGTGATTTTCGGGATTTTCCGGAACTTTTTAGAGATTTTTTGTTGGGAGGGGGGAGAAAAAGTGAAAATTGAGGGAGAATTTATGTAAGATTTCCCCCCTATTAAAAAAATCCTTAAATTTACCATAAAATCGCAAAAATTTCTTCAAAAAGCCCTTTTTTCCAAAATTTAACAGGGGCAGGCCCCTCTCGCCCTTGGTTGGCAACCCCATCATCAAAATTACTAGACATTTATTAGTTATTACTAGATACAATGTAAATTTTTTTAATAGTAGACATATAATATGAATTTGAAAAAAAGTAAAAAACGGAAAATTGAAATTTTTGGCGTTTTTTTTTTTTTTTTTTTTTTTTTTTTTTTTTTAAATTTTGGCTGCCCCTGCGGCGGTAATAGAAATAATTTCACCATAATGACATTTTATTGGAACATTACTAACATCTTGATGTAGCTTTTGCATTCTATTAGAAATTGTATTGGTATGGTTGGATAATTTAATTTAAAAAAAAAAAAAAGCGATTTTTTTAAACTTTGCCCTCTTTGCAGCGGTAAAAGATATTTAAAAGATATTAACCATTTGGTGTAATATTTTGTGAATTTATTCCTTATTACCAATGGCAACTTTTCCGCACTATTACGTTTCGATTATATAAATTTCGGTTTTTTCGACCCACCCTAATAACCAAGTTAAATCAAAACATTTTAACTTCTATTATTAAATATAAATAAATGATTCAATAAAATTAAATAATGTGTTTATAATAAGTAAATGTGGATGAATATTATTTCGGAATTATTAATTGAAAGTAAACTAAAAAATTATTTAAAATATATAAAATATGCTTTGATTTTGTTTGTCAAAATTTGTGTGTGTGTGGGGGGGGGGGGGAGGGAACTCTACTGCAGGAACCCTCATTCAAGGCCAAAACTAGCTCTTTTTTTTTTGGTTCACAGGAGGTAAACATACTTTTTGAAGCCCCCCCCCACCTTAATTTTATTGACTAATTTATTTATATTTAATAATGAAAGTAAAAATATTTTGATTTAAAAAATGAGATTTCTGACCTTGAGTGATAAATCAAAACATTTGTTTAGTTTCTGACATAATCAATCGGGTCGAAATCATTTCTATTACCGCTGCAGAGGCAGTCAAAATTTTGAAAAAAAACCGGCAAAAATTTCAATTTTTCGTTTTTAAAGTTTTTAATTTTTATTATATGTCTAGAATTAAATAAATTTACATTATAGCTTGTAATAACTTATAAATGTGTAGTAATTTTGATCATGAGCATTGCCAACCAGGGGCGAGAGAGCCCCCCCCCCCCTAAATTTGAGATAAATGTGTTTTTTGAAGTGATTTTGGGGATTTTCCGGAACTTTTTAGAGATTTTTTGTTGGGAGGGGGGAGAAAAAGTGAAAATTGAGGGGGAATTTATGTAAAAGGTCGCCCCTATTAAAAAAATCCTTAAATTTACCATAAAATCGCAAAAATTTCTTCAAAAATCCCTTTTTTCCAAAATTTAAGAGGGGCGGGCCCCTCTCGCCCTTGGTTGGCAATCCCGATCATCAAAATTACTAGACATTTATTAGGTATTACTAGATATAATGTAAATTTTTTTAATAGTAGACATATAATATGAATTTGAAAAAAAGTAAAAAACGAAAATTGAAATTTTTGCCGTTTTTTTCAAAATTTTGGCTACCCCTGCGGCGGTAATAGAAATAATTTCACCATAATGACATTTTATTGGAACATTACTAACATCTTGATGTAGCTTTTGCAGTCTATTAGAAATTGTATTGGTATAGTTGGATAATTTAAAAAAAAAAAAAAAAATGCGGTTTTTTTAAACTTTGCCCTCTTTACGGCGGTAAAAGATATTTAAAAGATATTAACCATTTGGTGTAATATTTTGTGAATTTATTCCTTATTACCAATGGCAAATTTTCCGCACTATTACGTTTCGATTATATAAATTTCGGTTTTTTCGATCCATCCTAATAACCAAGTTAAATCAAAACATTTTAACTTCTATTATTAAATATAAATAAATTATTCAGTAAAATTAAATAATGTGTTTATAATAAGTAATTGTGGATGAATATTATTTTGGAGTTATTAATTGAAAGTAAACTAAAAAATTATTTAAAATATATAAAAATATGCTTTGATTTTGTTTGTCAAAATTTGTTGGGGGAGGGGGGGGAACTCCACTGCAGGAACCCTCATTCAAGGCCAAAATGCTGTTTTTGTTCACAGGAGGTAAACATACTTTTTGATCCCCTTCCCCTCTTCCTCCTCCACAAAATAAATAATAGCCAACTTATTTTAATCATAAAGTACATAATATTTAACTATGTAATCAACTTTGTCAAGTATTTATTTGATAAAACCTCTGAAACCGGAATCTAAAGGAATATTAAAAAATATCGCAGTATATGGATTTCCTTCTTGGGATGTATAATTGTTGATACATATGTTTTAGCATATTAGTTAGTAATCTGTAAATTTTAAAATGTAATTACGAAAATTTTAAAAGCTTATAAAGTAAATTTAAATTACTATAAACTAAGGATGCACTGAATAGCGATTTTGGCCGAATACTGAATATTCAGCCCACAAGTATACCGAATATTCGGCTGGCCTAATATTTTCATATTTCAGACTAAAGTATTAAAAGTTAAATTATAAAACAATTTTACATAATATTTAACACAGATACTGCCATTTTATGAACCAGACCTTTTTACAAGAAGCCTTTACAGAAAAAAACAAACTGTGCTTTAGCTTTGAGTTATAACTTAAAAAGAGTATAGTCTTAAAACTTTTTTAATTAATTTAGTTAAACTTTGATTAATTAAACTTTGTAGCTTCTACTGTGAATTAAAATAAATTTATAAAATGTTCTTATATTCAGTTATAAGCCATTTTGTATTGGGTTGTTATTGATTTTCTTCTCTTCCAGAGTGGAAGCTTAGCTGCTAGTAAAATGTGGTTGAACAGAGACTTGTTGATACATCTCATGTAAGTATTATTTTATAATTTAATAAATCTTATTACATTATATATTATTACAGTGTCCAGTTTAATTACGCTGTTTCGGAATTTTGTTATCTTCTTGTTATTTTGCGGCCCTCACAATTACGATTATGCCAAGGTTGCAGCTATGTAGATATGCCATTAATGGACACCTCCATCCCAATGTTTTTGGTTTAAAAAAATAACCAATTAATATTTTGCTTTTTTTTTTTCATCTCATAACTCCCCATTGCATGTTTTACAATCTGGAGTATTGTTGACACTCTAAAAAATCCTGAATTTCGTCGATCGACCGCGTAAAAATCCTGAATTTCGTCGATCGACCGCGTAAAAATCCTGAATTTCGTAGATCGAACTCGTAAAAATCCTTAATTTTGTAGATTGAACTTGTAAAAATCATGAATTTCATTGATCGAACGCGTAAAAATAATGAAATTTGTTGACCGGGCATGTAAAAATAATTAATTTTATTAACCGAGCATGTAAAAATCATGTATTTTATCGACCGAACGAGTAAAAATAATGAAATTCGTTGACCGGGCGTGTAAAAATAACTAATTTTATCAACCGAGCATGTAAAAATCATGTATTTTATCGACCGAACGAGTAAAAATAATGAAATTCGTTGACTGGGCATGTAAAAATAATTAATTTTATCGACTGAGCGTGAAAAAATCATGAATTTTATCGACCGAGTGTGAAAAATCATGAATTTTATCGACCAAGCGTGTAAAAATTATGAATTTTATCGACCGAGCGTGTAAAAATTATGAATTTTATCGACCGAGCATGTAAAAATCAGGAATTTTTATTGACCGAGCATGTAAAAATAATGAAATTCGTTGACCAGGCATGTAAAAATAATTAATTTTATCGACCGAGTGTGAAAAAATCATGAATTTTATCGACTGAGTGTGAAAAAAATCATGAATTTTATCGACTGAGTGTGAAAAAAATCATGAATTTTATCGACCGAGTGTGAAAAAAATTCATGAATTTTATCGACCGAGCGTGTAAAAATTATGAATTTTATCGACTGAGCATGTAAAAATCAGGAATTTTTATTGACCAAGCATGTAAAAATAATGAAATTCATTGACCGGGCGTGTAAAAATAATTAATTTTATCAACCGAGCATGTAAAAATCATGTATTTTATCGACCGAACGCATAAAAATAATGAAATTTGTTGACCGGGCGTGTAAAAAAAATTAATTTTATCAACTGAGCATGTAAAAATCATGTATTTTATCGATCGAACGTCTAAAAATCATGAATTTCATCGATCGAATGCGTAAAAATCATGAAATTTATCGATTGCTGTGTAAAAAATCATGAATTTTGTTGATTATGCACAGAAAATCGTAAATTTCTTGGAACGGGCACATAAAAGCCATGAATTTCTTCAAACGGGTACATAAAAATTACGAATTTCGTCGAATGGATGCTGAAAAATCGCAAAATTTAGGGAAAAAGGGCAATCAGGAAATCCTGCATTTGGCCAGTTTTTAAAGTTTAATCGATGAATGGCGACTGGCGAGTGCTTATTTTCACCTTTACCCTGAAAGCTGCACATTATCTTCCATTATGTTTGTTTAGAAACACTCAGTTTTGAAAAAGAAAACAATGTTCACGATCTTACATTTATGCATTATTAGTTCTTATGAATGTCATCATTAACAGTTAATTTTCTTAGTTGTTACTTTTCAAACAGGAAATACATAAATGTACAAGTAATCTCTCTTATTTGAATATAATTCTACTTCTTAATTTTCCGGGATATCTTTATTTATTAACAGTTAAAAATAAAATTTAACTAAATTTTTTGAAAATATTTTTAAAAGCCTGTTTGGTTGGGCCATATATAAAGATATTCAGCAAAACTGAATAGTTTGATATTTGGTTAGGCCGAGTGCGACCTATTTTCAGCCTAATTAAATATTTGTAGTATGGCCGAATACATACCAGATATTCTGTGCATCACTAGTTGTAATTTTCCAACTGGACAAAAAATGTCCGGGCCAAGAATTTGAATAATTGTGTTAAAATTAATCTAGAGTAAATTTCTAGTTTGAGATTTGGAAAATGTTGTTCAAAATGTTTTTGAAAATGACCCAGAGTGAGTCAAAACATGTCGAACAACCTAATAAAAGTTATATTTGTATTATGTTGTTAATTTACATCTTTTTAGCATTTAAAAGAAATACAATATGCAGTTGTTGCATCTGTTTTTTTTTTTTAGGGTGGGGGGGAGGTATGAGAGGAAAAAGCCAAATATTAAAAAATATGTAGAAGATACAAAAAGAAGCTACTGGGGGGAAAACGAGCAGGGCGCTTTTACAATATCATTATCTAAAACGGACAGGGTGCATCGGCAAGTTTAAAGGAAAAGGGCAGGGTGCAGCACCCTTTGAAAAACATCAAATGAGAACACTATGTAAAAATGATCTTTTATTTAAAAATTAATTGAAAATCAAATTTTTCGTTCACATTCACACACAAACATTTAAAAAAAAAAAATACTGTTCAAGCTTCCTAAATTTTATATATTTCTTCTGACAATTACTTCTTCCCTTCCCCCCTTTTCCTCTAGCAACTCTGAATATAAATTGGCTGAGCAAAAATCACAAAACATAAACAAAATTCACATAACAAAAAAAAATCTAATTAAAATTTTGGATTTTTTTTTTTATGGTCCTTCCTATTATGCAACTTTATTAATAATTTCTCAGCTCTGCACCCAACAGTCTGAGCCTTTGAGGTTAATATAGATACATAGTTACACACATGCATTTTTAATAGTATATAGATAGTAAATTTCAAGTTTGAGATTTGAGAAATTGTTTATATGAACAACATTTTCCAGTTTGTCCATATATTACACATGAAAATAAGTGAATTTTAACTATTATTTTTTCCTGTAGAAAAACAAACTACTTAATAAAATCTAATATTGAATTCTTATATTTATGTAATGTCTGTAAAGTAGTTCAGTTTGCATATTTTTGCATGATTTATTTATTTTTTTTTTTTTTTTACACAGGAAACAAACAGGATATAGCTTGAAATTGATGTGATAAAAGTAAATCATCCAAAGATACACCTCCACAATGTGACTGTCAGACTGTCAGAATTTATTTTGTTTAAATCTAAAAGCAAGAAAATTTAAGTCCGGAACATTTACTGTACACATTACATTACCGGAACAGAGTACCATTAGTTTATTATTTATGTTGTGATTTCAAATAAATGCAGCAGCTGTACTGCAATGGTCATTTTTTTTGTGTGTGCTGTGGTTTCTTTCACATTTTCCCAATAGCAGCTAGATTTTAGCAGTCGTCTATCAAAGCTCTTTGCAATCAGAAAAATGATTGCATCCAGTTGCAACAATCAAAATTTTCAATGACTGGATTGGAAGTGAAATGATGAGAAAAAGCTGATCGCACTTGTGTAAATAAACAAAAATAAGTAAAGTTGATTTTTTTTTTTTAATGCCTTTTTCTAAGTTCAAATACATTAGTTAAAACATTTTCAACTAATAACTGGAATTTAGTGCAGCTCTTTTCAAGTAAGTGTAATAATTTTCTCTTATTGGGTTTTAACAATATTGGACATGTTTTTTACTGTATGCAGTGTTATATTTAATTATAAAATTTACATATTTAAATTTAAGCTTATTATCTTTTTCCGCATGTTGGTGAACTTGTACCATGTCTGATAAAATTATTGTTCATAATTCTATGTATAATTATGCATCTTTCCAAAAGTGGGTTTATTATACATTGATAGCTGTAAATTTCATAGTAAGCTGAATCTTGATTTAAATATATGCTTAAAATGTTCGGTATGCAAAAAATCTACTTGAAGAAATGCACAAAATCTGAGGTGCCATATACGCTCAGATTTTGTGCACTTTATATTTTACACATTTTTTGCATGCCAAAAATATCCTAAATTGTGCATTTTTTATGCATAATCAGAGACTCTGATTATGCATAAAAAATGCACAATTTAGGAATTATTTGGTATGCAAAAAATGTGTAAAATAAAAAGTGCACAAAATCTGAGCGTATTTGGCACCTCTGATTGTGCATAAAAACTGCAAAATTTAGGGATTGTTTCGTATGCAGAAAAAGTGCAAAAAAAAAGTGCACAAAATCTGAGCGTATTTGGCACCTCTGATTATGCACTTTTTGTGCACAATTCAGTTTGCACTTTTTTTGCACAATTCAGTTTGCACTTTTTATACACAAGTAGAGGTGCCAAATACGCTCGGATTTTGTGCACTTTTTTTTTTTGCACTTTTTTTGCAAACTTTTTCTAGCTGGGATGTGAAAGACCATAACTTTACAACAGGTGCTAAAATATTAAATATATAAAAGTGACATGAATATTTTCTTAAAATTACTAATTTACTCATTTTCTATGCTGAAATATTATACATATACTCTTTCGAAATTTCTCCAATGCATTTTGTTCAAAACTGAATGTCCTAAATAATCAAAAGAGATATGAAACAAACAGAACCAAAAATTTATTTTCATATATCTGCTCCAGATCAATTTATTTACCGATATTGAAAGTTGTATTTCCTTTATTAAACAGATATATGCAAATTCTTTTCTCTTTTGTGATGCAATTTCTTTTCTCTTTTGTGATGCAAATTCATCTCCACTTTAATAAAGGAAGAACATGGAAAGTTAAAAAAATATCTATCAGTTCAAATTGCAAGAATACTCTTTTAGAATTTCTTTTCGATCAAAATATTTATATGAAATACCTTATAGAATATTTTAAATGATGTTATATATTCATGATATTATATCAAATATGTTGAAAGAATAAATTATAATATTTATATGTATTTATAATATTCATATGTTCATATTATAATTTTATAATATGAACATTTTATTACTAAGAAAAAGTCGAGATATCAAACTTTTTATATAAATAAATGTTTAAATTCTGTTGAAACTGTAAAACAAGATTAAATGCTTGAAAAGTGCTTAAATGAAAAAGAAATATTAAAGTGGAAGCTTTTTAGTTATAAAAATTCCATGTCGTAAATTTAATCTCAGATTAGCTTGACAGTAACTTCAAAGATAATATTATAGAGTATGTTTAAAAAAAACCCGCTAATATTATGTGCAATATTCTTAAAGATGAGATAATTCTCATCTTCTTAAATTAGATTAAATTCTTGAAGAACCCTAAAAGAAAAAAGAAAAATAAACATGAAAATTGTAAATAGCCAATTCAAACATTTACTTTCTTTGAGTATTATACATTTTCCGTTTAGAAATTTGTTAAAGTACTTTTTTGTTTATAAGTAAATGACATAAATATTCATAAAGGATATGAAAGAAAAAACTAAAAAAAAACACTTT
Organism: Maratus michaelseni; assembly: GCA_963931845.1. Classification (NCBI taxonomy): domain Eukaryota; kingdom Metazoa; phylum Arthropoda; class Arachnida; order Araneae; family Salticidae; genus Maratus; species Maratus michaelseni. The sequence goes on along the minus strand of OZ007592.1, from coordinate 369,409,326 downwards.
GAATTCTGCCTTACTTTCTTTTTCATATGCATATTTTGAAGATTGCATTTTTGAAATATGTGTGAATTGTTTACTTTCCCCTAATGATGAGTTCATTATTCAACTATGAAGAAAGAATGTATATTTAAATATACATACATACAATTCCAAAATGCAATTTAAATAACTAAAAATATTTATTTGTGTCATTTTATATGTAAGTAATAAATTTTAATTTTTATAAGTTTATATTTACTAAAAGTCCGAGATTTAGCGTTTATTAATTTGTAACAGTTATTAAAACTCTAAGAAATATTATATTTGTGAAGAAACATGTTCCAATATCTTCATTCATTAGTTTTCGATTGATTAATTGTTAATGAAAGGAGAAAAGGAGGTGGTGATCGGGTGATGGACGTTGCTTGCAACAACCGATTATGTAATCGATATAGTCCGAGAAGAGATTGATCACTACATGAAGATCTTTCTAAGGGAATTAAACGCGTATTACGAATTACGCAGACTTTACACAGGTTTGGAGAAAATCTCGGAAAATACTGCACGGTTAGGCCCACTACTGTAACATGGGTTCGAAGTCAACAACTTCCGTCGACCAGCTTTAAATACTGAACATCTCAGCCACATGTGGGTCAGGAGAGCTGAACAATTTTTTATCAAAATAATAGCAAGATATGTATTACCGTTTCGAGCCAATCTGCTCATAAAATTGTAACTAGAAGGGAAATTTTTGTTCAAAATATTAGTAAAATTTTTAGTTTATTTTTACGCTATATAAACTTGTCAAGAAAAATTCAAATGAAAAATAATCTTAAAGCAATTATAAATGAAATTATTCATTTAAATATGCATTTTATTAAATTTACTACATCAGAAAACACATCGTTTTTTTAAAGATAAACTTTGGATATTGAAAGATTGTATAAAAATCTGAATCTCTCAGCAACTTGTGGGGTGTGAGAACTGAAGGAAGTATCGCAATATATGACCAATATTGCAAATCACCCATTTAGTCAAAAATGGAGGGTGATTCCCTGAAAGCCAAACCCGAATTTTCTCTCATATCTTTAACAATAATGAAGATATCTTTGCAACAAGAGAATATATCTTGTTTGAAGGTATATTTGGGTAATGAGGATATCATTTCACGAAATTAATTTTCGTTTATATGAAATACCGGGTGTTCTAAAATTAACTGACTAATGTTAAAATTCAATAACTTGCAAACGGTGACAGATATTTAAAAAATTCTTGCAGAAGGGTTATGTTAGATGACATTAGTTTATTTAGTGTTATTCCTGATTTTAGTTCGAATTACCTGCAATAAGATGGCGATGCGAGGAATAGACCTCTAATCGAGGCAGAAGGAGAAATCACCCCGTATTGAAACAAAGGAATTTGATTAAATATATGGAGTGTGTCTCATTCACCACGATTGCATTGACGAATGAGACCCACTCCATTTATTTAACCTCCTTCCTTCGCATCAGTGCTGGGTGATTTCAATATTCGCCTCGATTGAGTTCCTATTGCCTTCAACACCATCTATCGCTGCTATTTGAATGCAAAACCGGTAATCGAATTAAAATACTCCTGACATCATACATTACTCTCCTGCAAGAATTTTTTTAAATACCTGTCACCGTTTGGAAGTTATTGAAATTTAAAATCTGTCGGACCATTTTAGAACACCCGGTATGATCAAAGTGCGCTTCACAGCTGTTTTCAGTTTTTATTGAGTAGTTTCACAATTCCCAATCATGGAAATTTCTGTTAATTTTATATAAAGTGTTAATTTTATCGGATTTTAATGCAAAAATATCAAATGTCAGTTATGTTTAAACAAAATATGTATGTTTTTTATAAGGTTTTGCAAAAGCATGCTTTTTTTTGTTTTGTTTTTACCTTTTTTCTAATTAACAAAGTGGCACATGGAACGCAGGTAATTTCAGTGTTTCTCACTCTTCAAATGCCTGTAGAAGAGGAATGTACTACCTATTTTGCGGGATATTGTGGGATCTTTACTTTACAAGACGAAAATGTTGAAAATTATTAAAAATTCAAAGCCTTTACATAATAAAGTGGGCCGAGAATTTTGATACCCTTCTGGTGGGAAATGTTGGGTATGATGATAATAAACTCAAACACCAATTTTTATCACGATCGTAATATGGTAAGGCCTGCCTCCAGATCACTGAATTTGTCTTTATTTCTTTGAAGGGCAATATATGATTTTCAGTGCTTTTTGCCAAAATTTCTCGATTTCTGAGTTTGAAATGTATGCACTTTTGGAATTTTCTTAATAATATGCTTTACAAATGGACCCAATTTTCTCTTCTTTAAAAAAATCTCAGGTTTCATGGTGGGTCTTTGAAATTAGAATTTGACCGTTTTTAGGATTTTTCCTTTTTTTTAACATATATTAACTTTCCCGCATTGTTTATGTTAATCTACTATATACATATATAAAATACAAACGGAAATTTCGTTCCGACTTTTTATAACTCGAGATCTGCAGAATGGATTTTTATGGAATTTGCACTGTTAGATAGATAATTTTTCAGGGAAGATTTAATAATTGTCTGAGTGAACACGAAGACTCATACACAGCGCAGTATTACTTTGCCCCATATACTGTGATTGATATTAAAACCATTCGTCAAGCATAACTCAAAAAATATTTAACGGATTTCGTTCAAATTTTTACAGCAGGTACCTATAAACGTGACAACGATGCCTATTTATTACCAAGAATAAATATCAAACCGTTTGGAAATTATATTAAAAAATAAATAAAAAAGCACAAATAAAGTACATATGTCACGAAAATTTAGTGCATATGTCAAATTCACCGGCGGAGATTTTCGTAAATAATAGGATTTCAAAAGTTCATGAAGTAACACGGAGCAAAAAAATATGCACGGACTGTGAAATACAATATCAGAACAATGATCAAATCAGTACAATAAAACATATTTCCATTTAATAAAAAAGGAAAATAAATCTGGAATTTTTTCTGTTTGAAAGAAAAAAAACAGCAATAACTTAGTATTAGAGATTTGACGCAAATCTCACCGTTAGCCTAGTCCTTTTTAGTAGTTTGGTGACAAGAGAACATTTTAATTTCTGTTGGTCATAATGGCTACATTTCTCTATCAAACTGTACTAGAAATGATCAAATTACAAAAAATGCTTCTTAATAGCACGAATTCTGCCTAACGCATAAGATAAGATAACAGCGCAATGGCTTTTGCATTGTATCCAGCAATGTGGAAGGACTTTCCAGGTGAAGGTCCATATCAATTTAAAATAAATGGTCGAATTCACCATTTCGTTTGTTTCAAGGTTCATTTGGAAAATGGACCAGCGCAGCGGGCATAACCTGCTAATAAATGATAAAAAAATAAATAAAAAAAAATGGAAAAAAATCTCCAAAACGGGCAAAATTAAATTTCAAAGACCCACCATGAATCCTGAGAAATTTTGAAATTAGAGTAGACAGGGTCCACTAAAGAATATCATTTAGAAAATCTCAAAAGTACACACATTTCAAAACTACTTACAGAAATCTAGAAAAGTTCACATAAAACACTGAAAATCGTATATTACACTTCAAAGGAATAACGAAAATTCTTTATAAAAATTGGTGTGTGAGTTTATTGTCACTATATCCATCTTTTTGCGCCACTGGCGTTTTAATTGTTCTTAAGCGTTTTTTCGGCCCACACTAATACATAGGTAACAAAAAACAATTAATTAAGAGAAAAAATTAGTCACAGAATATTGTTAAAAATATGAGAAAAAATAATTTACAAAAATATAAAAAAACTGGACTTTTGCAACATTTTTATTTTTTCATTCGTTAGTGATTTTTGGTTTTCCCCAGTTTTTCTTACTTTTCCGATAGATTCCATCATAAAAACGGAGCTAAACAATAAGTAAAAAAAAACATATATGAAACACAAAACACAAAATATAATATGGTTTCTAATGCTCTCGGACTTATAGAACAGCTCTACATAGTTGACAAACCTTGTTAAAATACATACAATTGTCATTTATGTCGTGGAAATTCGTCGTTTAGACCACAGTATGCACTGTCAGTTAGACTCTGAATGCATCATAGTTTTTTGCTGTTTAGACGCAAATAGTGACCATTTACAACAGTTTTCTTGATGTTATGAAATAGCCCAGAATACAAAATAGATCTATTCAAAATAGCGTTGTTGTATTGTTGGTAATGTTATGAGCGGATATCCAAATTAGGTTTAGAATGAAGCACAAGGATTTTTGAATGAATATGATACGACATGATACGACACTGATTTCATATGCAAAATGTATTCACCTTGAGGGAAGTATCAAGGTTATAATTTGGTTTAAAATGTTACAAAACATTCTTATGTATGAACATTAGGGTTTCATTTATCGTTCTAAATTTAGAAATGGATAAACGTTCAACCTTAAGCATATAAATATTTCATCCATATTGTATTTCCAACAGAAATATATTCCAAATAGCAATTTAAATATCTAAAATCGTTTATTTGTGATTATTTTTCTACTAGTATTTTTAATTTATGTTTCCCAAACCTTTGATATTTCAAAAAACAAAACTATAACTTCCATTTCCTTATTGAAAAATTTTTTTGCGAACATGATTGCATAAGGTGAAATAAAATGTATCTTAAATATCGTAAAAAAAAAATTTAAGTGCTGTATATTGAAGGAAAGTTTTTCAAATGTCATTTATTCAAATAAATAAACAAATCCAGTCTCATTAATTTCCATTTTTTGATATATCTTAAGAATATATAATGAATCGTGATATTTAATGCTTCAAAGACATATCATCGTAAAACTTTTTCAGTTAGAATTAAGATATCATCATTAACATATTATGTAGCCTCTAGGGGAATGTTTAAACACCGTTAAAATAAAAGAATTTATGTTAAATGCGGTGTTTGTAGAACGCTGACGGTAAATGCAATTTGTATATATTGTTACTGTCGCTCACAGCAGGTTTTTTTTATGGAAGTGCATATAGAATATATATCATGTACAGGGCCACACAAAAGAATTCGATTACACCACTCTTTGTCATCGGTAATTACGGAAAATGTATTTTAGTGTTATTATGTTATTTGAAACTCTACGTTATTTCTATAGTAATGTTACTAAGGCTTACACTGTTAAAAAATTGCAGCAAACTGTCCAGTCATTAGACCGTTTTTTTGAAAAAAAAAAACGGTTACGTAAATTAAATATTACTCTACTCTGACCATAATATGTGCAATAATAATGTCATAATAGAGTTAAATTACAGTTATGTAACCGTTTTTTTTTAAACGGTCAAATGACTAGACAGTTTGCTGCATATTTTTAACAGTGTACTGCGTCATGTTCTCCATTGTAAATTTTGGACGCAACATTTGTAGTTATTTTACAGGGCAACATATAACAATACAACTGCATTCCACTTTATAGCCAATTACTGTTGAAAGAGCTATTTACTATGTGAAATTGCATAACTAAAATTTTAAAACTTTTTTTTTAATGTTTTCTCATATCGCACAAATCTGCTGACAGTTCGTGGGTTCGCGCACGAAGGGCGAAGGAAAAAAAGCCACCTCGTCAAATATATATATTTTTAATTTTTTAGTTTTTTCTATTATGTAAAACCTCTTTAACGTTCTTTTAATATCTTCTGTCAAAAATTAACTGTCATATACCAAAAAATATCGTTTTCTGCAGAGAAACTCATATATGAATTTACTACTCAAAGTGTTACATTATAATACAATCTATTCGATTATTTCCTACGTAACGTATAGCTTGCCTGTAATACCTAGATTTATATTCCGGGTTATTTTTTAATCAAATATTGACCTACATAAAAATAACTTAAAATCCCTTTAAATATTTACTTAAATCTTCGTAAAAATGCAGACTCTTTTCTAAATAAAAGAGAAATCTGACACTAAGACGAAATGTTAAGGAAATTTAATCTTATGTTTATCTATCGTTAGTATTCATCAAGATTACAAAAAGGGAAACGATGAGCTTAAGAGAAACTTTTCGGTTGAAATAAATAAAAAATAGAAAACTGTAAGATATGTCAGCATATCATGCTCGCATATCTTGCATATAACTATAAAAAAGTTTTTCAAATCTACTTTAGTTTGAATGGGAGATTATTCAGTGCAACGTAAAAGAAAAATGCGCTACATTAAACAAATTTAGTATAAATTAGTATTAAAATTTTATTTAAAAATATTCATAGTTATAAAGAGCAGCTTTTTTATGACTAATTCAATTAATGACCTTTTTTTAAAAAACACAAACAGTTTGTGATAAGCACTTTAGGTTTTTCCTATTGGTGTAGCTAATATTTTCAAAAGCTATATAAAGTGGCATTTTAAAGAATCTAATAAAGAATCTAAAGTTTTTTCAACGCGATTATGCGTAGCAAAATGCGCCTATAATCCTTTAAGTATGTTTGAGTTTTTACACGCTGTGTCAAAACAGAAAGAAATTTTAGGTTATGAAAAATATTCGGAACACTTCTTCATGAAACCATTTGATGCTCTAATATTGTTAGAAAAAAGAGTAATAACATTGTAAAAGATATATTGTGCTACTATGTAAATAAAACAAAATCATTTTAAATGTTATTTATGTGGTCAATAACGTACGTATTCAATCTTATTATGTAATGGGTTACATAAAAAAATAATATTTTTAATTAATTACTTATGCTGAAAATACAGCTTATGTGAATATTTGATACATTTAAAAACATCTGAAAATACCGCTAAATATTAATTTTAAAATAATACTTTCTTATACAATTGAAATTTTGTAAAAGTTTCTTATGAAACGTCTTATAAAAGTGGACTGTAGTCCACACGCAATGTTAAGAAAAATTAATTATTTGTTGACTGTTCATTAGTATTCTTCAAGGAACCGAAAAAGAAAACAATGCACAAAGCATTTTCTATTTAAATGGAATAAAAAATAACACTGAATGATATATCAGCTTATCACACCTACATGTCTTTGCTAACTACAAAAATATTTTTAGATCTTATATCGAGGTCTTTATCTTGAATAAAAGATTATTTTCTACTAGAAAAAAATGGTTTAAGCAGTAAATCAAATTACGTTAGTGCTTATAATAAGAATAGAAAACAAAAAATCCACCGGTTAGAAAATCAGCACAAGAGTTGCTTCCTATCAATTATTTTAATGCGGAATTATTGAACATTTTTTCAAAGGAAAAACAAGATGTAGGAAACAAACTACAATTTTTCATTCGTGTCATTAAATTTTTGAAGGTTGATATACAGGGTGTTCACGGTGACAGTCATTAACGTGGTAAAAATAAATTAAAAACGTAAAAAACACAAATAAAATATATAAAACGATAAACAGCTGTTTCGCATCCCCTAAAGCTCCATCATCAGTGCCAAATTTAAAAGATTCAAAACAGATTCAAAAGCTCAAGCCATGGAAATATGCTTGCGTCTCCCGCACATACTCAAGATTGCATGGCGGTAAGATTTTCAAAAGCAACAGCGGAATCAAGAAACACATGTGACGCAGGAGACCAATAGTAGCTTCGGACAGACTGAGCAAGTTTAAGTACGAAGGAGAAAAAGAGGGGGTACACGAAGTGAATGAATTAAATGAATCATGTGTCTTGGGCGCATGCGGGAGACGCAAGCATATTTACATGGCTTGAGCTTTTGAATCAGTTTTGTATCTTTTAAATTTTGCACTGATGATGGAGCTTTAGGGGCTGCGAAACAGCTGTTTATCGTTTTATACATTTTATTTGTGCAATTTTACGTTGTTCATTTATTTTTAATATAACGGCTCAAAGTTAAATTTACCTATTTTAAACATTAACGTGTTGTCTAGGTAGATTAAGTGATTATGTGCTATGATACAACTGAGAGCGCCATCTAGCTACAAACTGTGGAGTTAGCGCTCCTATCTTGAAAACGGTGGGAGATACAGGAAAAAGTCAACATCGAAGTTGTAGAGTGTTCTCGGTTTAGTTTAAAATGATCTTTTGTATGTATAATTAACTTCGTTAGAAACCCTTGATTTGTGGAATTTTATATCCATTCACCACCTGAATTACGCCACTTACTGCACTCAGGAGTGTGAGGTACATACACATTTACGAATAAAACTGGCAAATGTAAGCGACGTATAATTTATATTAAAATATCAAATTAAGTTTGCTCAATACGTTCACGATCGGAAAACTTAAAGAATGCATGATTCATTATTAATTAATTACTCATTGCCAATTTAACATAAATTTTCGTAAAGCGTAAATCACAGTCGTAACGTTATTATAAAATAGGACTGACAAAAGATAACATTAGAAAATATTAAAGATAAGTGTATCTTAACCTCAATCAACAGTTAGAAATGCCCTTTGTATCATTTTAGAAATAATAAATCCATTAGAAACTGTCTATCTATAAATTTTATTTTTCCAAATCATAAATTATTTTTATATCAAATATCTTCATGTTTAAAATACATAGCAATATTTTGCAGTTTTATTTTTTTTTTGAACATTTGTGTGTCCACTTTAACGATTGTATTTATTAAATAAATCTGAGAATATTAAAAAACGTGAATTTGTATTTTTAAATTTGTAGTATTTAGTAATAATTGTCTTTCCTATGTTTTTATTTGAACATGAATATTCACAATATAAAAAATTTAACACCTTGTAATAGTATATTACTTTTAAATGCTAAAGGTGTAAAATTAACAACTATAATATAAATTAAAATAACTTTTATTAGTTGTTTTACATGTTTCGACTCTTCTGAGTCATTTTCAAAAACAAAATGAGAATATTCTAAAGCTGCACGGGCTTTGAAGTTATTATTTACACGTACTTTAAAAAAAAAAAAAAAAAAAAATTACGCACGTTATCTATTATCAATTGACACACATGTAGTATGTAATAAGATTTGTGATGATATTGAACAGATAGAAGAATTTAGTGATGATATGAAAATAACAATAAAAAGAGGACTTAATCTAATCATCCATAATAACTATTTCACATTCAATAGTAAATATTATAAGCAGAATCACGGAGCTCCAATGGGGTCACCTATTTCAGGCTTATTAGCTGAATATACTCTTCGCCCATTGGAAAATAAAGTTTTTGGCACATTTCACTTAACACCTCACACTTGGCTCAGATATGTTGATGATATTTTTATAATTTGGCAGCATAGTCTTGATGAACTTAAAATATTTATAAATCAACTAAACTCAATCGACAATAACATTAAATTCACTATTGAAATTGAACATAATAAAAGTCTTCCATTCCTTGATGTTATGTTAACAAGAACAAATAAATCTATCGACAGAACTGTTTTCCGGAAAAACATGGCTAACCAATCTACCATACCAAATAACGCATGTTCTCCCTTTACATACAAAATTTCAGCCTACAGATTTCTCATAAAACGAGCCTTTATAATATGTACTGAAAATAAATTGAATAATGAATTAGATAATATTCGTAAAATTGCCTATAATAATGGTTTTACAGTACACCATATTAATAAATTAATCATAGATATCACCAATAATAAGTATTCAGAAAAGAAATTTGATTCACAAAAATACAAACTTTATACTCTGCAATATTATCCAAGCTTTTTCGAAAAATTAAAACACAGCCTTAAACGTTTCAATATCTGCTTAATAGCCAAACCACCTAAGAAATTAAAGAATATCATTTGCAGTAAAATTGACCCAATTAATTTTGAGAATTATTCAGGAGTATATGAAATACCTTTTATTAAAGAAGACGGATCCAAGAATTACTACATAGGCATGACCAGCAGGAAATTTAATTGCAGAAAAAAAAGAGCATATAGCTGATATTAAATACAATAGAAAAACTACAGCCCTAGCAAGATTATATCAAGAAGAAACCATCCAAATAAATTTCAATGAAAGTAAAATAATCCATCCATAATAAGAGAAACCATAGAGATACTCACGCGCAAAAATACAATATGTAACGATGCGGCATCTTTTAATTTACCGAAACTGTGGCTAGAATTACTCCATGCTCAAAGATATGAAAATAAACAATCAAGTAAAAAATAATAGATAACGTGCGTATTTTTTTTTTTTTTTTTTTTTTTTTTTTTTTTTAAGTACGTGTAAATAATAACTTCAAAGCCCGTGCAGCTTTAGAATATTCTCATTTTGTTTTTGAAAATGACTCAGAAGAGTCGAAACATGTAAAACAACTAATAAAAGTTATTTTAATTTATATTATAGTTGTTAATTTTACACCTTTAGCATTTAAAAGTAATAAACATGAATATTCAATTTCCATTACAATGATTGTCTATACAAATTCATGAACGTTATTTAAGATTAAAAAATATTCATATCAAACTTATACTAATAAAATTTATGAATTTTATGTAAAATATTCTCCTACATGTGAATAGATTAGTGAATACAAAAAGATAAAATTTAACGATTATTTTTCTTATAGAAGATTAAGAAAGATCTTCCTTCAGAAGATTAAAAAATGGGAATTTGCGTTCCTAAATTTTTGGTATTTAACAATAATTTTTACCTTTATTATAATTTGAATATGATTATACAAATTTCGTTACAGTAATTGTTCATACACATTCATGAATATAATTTAGGATTTTAAAATATCAATATCAAATTATACGAAAACAATGTACCAGTTTTATGTAAAATGTCTTTTTACATATGAATAAATGTGTGAAACGAAAATAAAAATGCTTTATATGAGAAATATTAAAAACAATAACAGTTATCAAAGAAAATCCAATTCGATATAGTCTTTAAAAATATTTTATAAAAGAAATAAATCATGAAGCAAATATTTGAGAAATTTCTCTTTAAAATTTGAGAGAAATGCATTACTCTTTATATAATTTATATTAGAAAGTATTAGGAAAAAGTTGAAGTTATTAGGAAAAGATACCACTCAAACTAATATAAATTGACTGATAAAAGAAAAAAAAAAATCTTAATTTTGAACGCAAGACACCATTATCGAAACTAGATTTCCAATTCGAAAGGTCTTTTGGTATTATATAAATATTTCAACAGATATTTTTTTTATGAAAATTTTCACAGATGCTATTAGTATATCTTTTTTTTTTATTACTCAGATTACTTATGCAAACACATAAAATAAAAGTATAGAAACTCATTAAATTCATATTTATAAACATTTATGTGTGGTTAAATGGTTGTAAAATTTTAACGATGCAATGTAAGAAAATACAGGTCGAAATAAAATTAACTCTATACTAGTAAGTAAATGACATATTACTCAGACAACGAAAAAAAGACAAAATGGTGTGGGTATTTAAAGTGCTTTATTGTTTGAGTAAACAAATTTTGTATTTGAAGATGAAGGAAAATACATATTAGACTACGTATATAAACACGGAGGATAATACATATGTAGTTGGGGGGTAAACATGAAAATATAAGTTTTCAACAATAATACTGATAAAAACTTTCAAAATATTTACAGAAATATTATTAGAACTCTGTTTTGTATTGAAGATGGTAGAAAACAGTTTGAAAAAGAAAAAGTTTATTTGTGTTAATAGGATTTAAAGCTACATTCGTCTCAATTAAAATATAGATAAAATGCTTAAGTGATACAAAGAGAAACACAAAAGGCTTATAAAAACCTTTTAATCATTGATCTATGTTTCAGCGTTCATACGGTGCCATTTTCAAGATATATAACTATAAACAAAAATATTCTCGCAAAATTTTGAAAATAAACTTTAAAACATAAATCACGAGATCATATATGTAAAAAAGCAGGTGCTTGAAATAGTCAACTGTAAACGTGAAAATTAATATTTCCTTATTGCTTTTTTTAAACTGAAAAGTACCTCGTGCCAAATTTTCAAAAAATACATTTCTAAATTTTTATTAAAAAATTTCCCAGAATATTTTTGTTTATCGTTATATATTTTGAAAATGGCGCCGTATGAGCGCTAAAACATATGTCGATCATTAAAAGGTTTTTATAAGCCTTTTGTGTTTCTCTTTGTATCACTTAAGCATTTTATGTATTTTTAAATTATAATTAGTGATTTTATTACGTGATTGTGTTACATTAGTTTCTTTATATTATCTTTAGCTGTATATTCTTTTATGTGGATATATTTCTGATACTATTTTTTACACTTATTAGCATATTTTCAATTTAAATAACCCTATCTTAGTTTGCGAATGGTCCATAGTTTTACTAATTAGCGTTTGATAATTAATTATCCTTCCAAATAGGAGACCGAAAAGTGGTATAAATTAAATGAGAAATTAGTGCAATATAATGATACAGGAATGTATTTTTTTAATGAACTTATTGGAGCAAATAAAAATGTTTTCCGTCTGGCGAATTGCACCTCCGGGAATCATAAAATGTAATTTTATATATGATCGAAATTTAACAGAAGATATAATTAATAAGATAATATTTTTCAATTTACCTTTTCTAGTTATCTTCAAAATGTAAAGAAATTAAAGCGCATTTGTACCATTTTGGGACACTATATGTATTGTAAATATTGTCTAATTTTTATGCAATAAGTAGCCATTTCTAAAACTTTCTAAATATAAACAAATACATGCCGTAGTATGATAAATTATATAACAGAAGGATATACTGCTGAGACAAAAACAAATTTTACATTAAAACCCTGGAAATACACTATTTAGATAGGTAATCTTTGTGTTTAAATAATGAGAAAAAAATATCACGCTTCATTCATAGTATATTTGTAATATATTTGGAAGGTGTATCCCTCTATGTAAAGTAAATTTATTGAATGAAAAATAGAAAGTGAAAGAGAAAGTAATTGATAGAGAATATTTCTCAACTTTTTTTATCTTAAGACACCATCATAATAAGAAGATCGCAATTCGAAAGTTCTTTGTGTCTTATGAATATCCTTTGTAGCAGTTTTGTAAAATATATTTATATTGTTTTAAAATTGAATTATTTCGAGAATTTATTTCCTATATTGTCTATACTGTATAATAAAACCTATAGAAAAATAAAGTATTAAATGCAGAAGCTTCTAGGATTTATCGTCCGTACACGTTTCTGTGCCCTAAATGTCCTCTGACTTTGTTGTAGTAATGATCATTTTGAAAATTTCTACACTTTCTCTTTAAAAATATATAAATACTAGCAAGCTACGCCCGCTACGCTGGTCAATTTCTCTTAACGAACCTTTAATCAAACAAAATATTGACATTTCATAATTAACTTTTATATTTTAACAGAATAATAAGGATACTATAATTTGTGACTCGTGCTATAGTCAATATACACGTCAGGACACGTCGCGCTTATCATTATCTTTTTACGCGTGAAGGTTTCGCTATGGTACTCTATTGTGAAATTTGGTAATTTTAGAAATTCAATAGTTGAAAAATCGCAGAATCATTAGATCATTTTTCTTTAGAAATTGTTCTTAGAGCGCATTTAGATCTTATAAATAACAATCATGCCGAACATGAAGTTTCTAGCTCCTTCAGCATCGCAAAAATCGCAATTTTAGAACTTTTTCGCTTCTGCACCCCCCTCGGGGTAGTGGCACCGACATAAAATATAGCCTATGTTGGAGCAGGGATTGTCACCATCCATTTGCCACCATCACTTACGAAATCGCTTTAGTAGTTCCAGACATTCCATACAAATTGTAATTTAGAATGTTTTTAGAAATTTTTTTGCTTATTTCAGCCTTTTAAATTTCGAATTTTTTTAAATTTTGTTCTTATAGAGCATTTAAATCTTGTAAGTAACGACCATACAAAATGTCAAGTTCCTAACTCCTTCATTATTGAAAATATCATAATCTTGGAACGTTTTTCGCTCCTGCACCCTCTGCAGACAGTGGCACCGACAAAAAATTTAGCATATGTTGGAGCAGGGACTGTCACCATCCATTTGCCACCATCACTTTTGAAATCGGTTCTGTAGTTTCAGAGATTCCATAGAAATTGTAATTTAGAATGTTTTTAGAACGCTTCTTCCTCATCTCACCCTTTTAAATTGCGAATGTTTTTATAATTTGTTCTTAGAGAGCATTTACATCTTATAAGTAACTACCATACCAAATCTGATACTTCTATCTCCTTCAGTACACAAAAATCGAAATTTTAGAACGTTTTTCGCTCCTGCACCCCCCTGGGGGTGGTGGCACCGACATAAAATATAGCCTATGTTGGAGCAGGGATTGTCACGATTAATTTGCCACCATCACTTTTAAAATCGCTTCAGTGGTTCCAGAGATTACCCCCTACAAACAAACAAACAAACAAACAAACAATCTTTACTACTTTATATATTAGTATAGATAAGGGGGAATTAGCCCCTTGTTCCCCCCCTTTATACTTAACCAATCAATCCAGAAAACTAATCAGAGATGCACCTTAACACAGCGAACCTATAAATAAAATTTGAAGGAAATGGGATAATTCTGCAAGAAAAACCCATTTACATAAATTAAGGGGGGTATTAGCCCCCCGTTCCCCCCCCCTTTATACTTAATCAATCAATCCCGAAAACTAATCAGGGAAGCGTCTTAACCCAATGAATCTATAAACAAATTTTGAAGCAAATAGAATAATTCTGCATGAAAAACCCATTTATATAAATTAAGGGGGGGATTATCCCCCCGTTCACCCCCTTTATACTTAACCAATCAATCCCGAAAACGAATCAGGGAAGCGCCTTAACACAGTGAACCTATAAACAAAATTTGAAGGAAAACGGAATAATTCTGCATGAAAAACACATTTATATAAATTAAGAGGGGATTAGCCCCCCGATCCCCCCCCCTTTATACTTAACTAATCAATCCCGAAAACTAATCAGGGAAGCGCCTTAACTCAGTGAACCTATAAACAAAATTTGAAGGAAAACGGAATAATTCTGCATGAAAAACCCATTTATATAAATTAAGGGGTGGATTAGCCCACCCCCCGTTCCCCCCTTTATACTCAGCCAATCAATCCCGAAAATTATCATGCAAGCGCCTTAACACAGTGAACCTATAAACAAAATTTGAAGGAAAACGGAATAATTCTGCATGAAAAACCAATTTATATAAATTAAGGGGGGGTTAGCCCCCCGTTCCCCCCTTTATACTTAACCAATCAATCCCGAAAAGTAATCAGGGAAGCGTCTTAACCCAATGAACCTATAAACAAAATTTGAAGGAAAACGGAATACTTCTGCATGAAAAACACATTTATATAAATTAAGGGGGGAATTAGCCCCCCGTTCCCCCCTTTATACTTAACCAATCAATCCCGAAAAGTAATCAGGGAAGCGTCTTAACCCAATGAACCTATAAACAAAATTTGAAGGAAAACGGAATACTTCTGCATGAAAAACACATTTATATAAATTAAGGGGGGAATTAGCCCCCCGATCCCCCCCCCTTTATATTAACTAATCAATCCCGAAAACTAATGAGGGAAGCGCCTTAACACAGTGAACCTATAAACAAAATTTGAAGGAAAACGGAATAATTCTGCATGAAAAACCCATTTCTATAAATTAAGGGGGGGGGGGGAATTAGCCCCTTGTTCCCCCCTTTATACTTAACCAATCAATCCCGAAAAATGATCAGGGAAGCGTCTTAACCCAATGAACCTATAAACAAAATTTGAAGGAAAACGGAATAATTCTGCATGAGAAACCCATTTATATAAATTAAGGGGGGGGATTAGCCCCCCGATCCCCCCCCCTTTATACTTAACTAATCAAACCCGTAAACTAATCAGGGAAGCGCCTTAACTCAGTGAACCTATAAACAAAATTTGAAGGGAAACGGAATAATTCTGCATGAAAAACCCATTTATATAAATTAAGTGGGGGGGGAGAATTAGACCCTTGTTCCCCCCCTTTATACTTGACCAATCAATCCCGAAAACTAATCAGGGAAGCGCCTTAACTCAGTGAACCTATAAACAAAATTTGAAGGAAAACGGAATAATTCTGCATGAAAAACCCATTTATATAAATTAGGGGGGGGGGGGAATTAGCCCCTTGTTCCCCCCCTTTTATACTTAACCAATCAATCCCGAAAACTAATCAGAGATGCGCCTTAACACAGTGAACCTATAAATAAAATTTGAAGGAAAACGGATATTTCTATGAAGAGTTATCGCATTACGTACGTACATACATATATACAGAACCGGCTGCCAAGCTCTCAGGGCTTGACAGCCAGTGTGATAACTGAAAAATCGCAATTTTAGAACGTTTTTTGCTCCTGCACCCTCTGGGGTTAGTGGCACCGACATAAAATATAGCCTATGTTGGAGCAGGGGTTGTCACCATCAATTTGCCACCATCACTTTTGAAATCGGTTCGGTAGTTCCAGAGATTACCCCCTACAAACAAACAAACAAGATTTACTCCTTTATAATATTAGTATAGATTTGTTTATCATTCATACATTACATATCAGTAATATATTAAAAAGGACATCGTTCGAACAAATGCATATATTTTGATATGAAAAGCTTTTTTCAGCTTTTTATTCTCAGATACAAGCATAACGTACAGTTAGTTACTAATTTAAAAGTTCTTTGTGAATTTTATCTGTCTCCATTCAGCAGTTCTTTGGTTGTTATGAATTTATTTTAAAAAGGTGAAAAATAGATTTACGTGTCTTCTAAAATATATATTTTCATGGATTATGCTTGTATGTATTTTTTGTTTCTTTATAAGAATGTTTATATAAAGACATGTATGCATACATTTTAACATTTTTTAGATGTAACTGCCCGTGGTTCTGCCCTATTTTCGTGGCCTCCAGAACTCTGCATTTCAGCAGTACAATGCACGACCGTTTGTTGCTCGTACTATACTGACCTTCATTGATGCAGAACATGTTCGACTGTTGCCCTGGCCGGCACGTTCTTCTGATTTGTCACCAATTGAAAATGTCCTGTCAATGGCTTCTGAGGAGACTGGCCCGCTACCACTCGGTTGATGGACGGTGGCATTGTGTTGAAGCTGGATGAACTGTTGCATCCCTACATGACATCCAATCTATGTTCGACTCCATGATTAGGCAGATAAATGCTGTTGTTGCGGCCAGGGGTGGCTGCTCTAGATAGTGTTTTCTCAGGATCCATACCGCCAAATTATCTGAAACTGTAATCACTTGTCCTTCCAATTATAATGTTTTTGTCCAATAAAAATCATTTTGTTATTTGCATTCCTTCCTGGTGTTGCAATTTTAATGGCCAGCAGTGTATATTAAAACTCTTCAAATAGAAAAACAAATTTTTCTTTAAAATATTTCATTAATTTGATTTTGTATATACATTATTAGCATTTTATATGTATTAAGTGTAAATTAAAATAAATATATATTAAAATATTTTCTTATCCATGAAATTCATACTCTATGTATCTTCTACTATATATATAAAACACAAACGGAAATTTCGTTCCATTCCTTTATAACTCAAGTTCCGCTGAATGGATTTTGATGGAACTTGCACAGTTCGATAGATATTTTTTCAGGGAAGGTTTTAGTATATAACACAACGTTCTAAGTAGAATTATGATGGAAGTACTGTTATTTTGGCCGAAAAGGTTACCATAGGTCATTTTTTTGGCGACCGTTATCGTTGGCGAAAGAATTGAAACGGCTATATGAGAAAATAATTCAAACACATAGAAAACTAAAAGAAAAATTATATTATTAATTTTGTTTAAAATACCCTCCCCCCTCCTCTAAAAAAGAAAAAGAAACAAAACTGTTTTAATGAGGGATAATATTATAAAGCGAAAATATTTAATTTAAACCCAAAGGAATGTTTGTAATGCTTAAAAATATTCAATATTTGGCGATTTATCATTTGTGCAGGTTAACAAAATCTGATCATTTAATTAGATATTATATGAACGGCATTTTTTTTTGTCTTTCTGTTAATTTTTTTATATATATAACTCCCCTATCATGTGACTTACAGGAGGAACTAGCAGCAGATGTAATTGTAAAAATGACTGCATTTATGAGTTACATGTTATTTGTTTATTTACGATTTTGATTTTACCTTTGGCGCCAAACAATGTGATTTTAAGCCAAAAATGCATAAGCGTGACATCAGCTTGAGCTTAATTAGCAATAAGAGTGTTTTTCGGGTATACAAGATCCTTTTTGAAGTAAATTTTTATATTCAAATGCAAATTTTATAAATAGCAGTTATTGTTATAAATATGCGATCAAATATTTAAATTTTAGTGAATGTCTGCACACAAACACATATTGTAAAATAGTTAAATTTTAGACATTTAAAAATTTACTACGGAAACATGCCGGTTTGTTTTCACCAAACATATGATTTTTATAGCCTCGAATTCAGATCAGAGAATTTTGTCTATTCTTTCTTTTTTTTTAATATATCGCCAATTTCACTTATAGAAATATTCACTACGTCAAAAGTTAGGAACTAAAGAATATTCTTAAGGAGATGTGTGGAATTATGCGTTATTACTATCACAAAAGGCAACATTTTGTAATAAAAATTGCGTGCTGAAATAAAATTTCGATGCTCTTTTTGATTAAAAAGATATTAGACTAATCGTCCGTATTCCGGTCACCTGCCAGTTGGCATTTTTACTATATTGTTGGAAGTTTCGTTTATGTTTCAAAGTTACTCTGGACGACGATTCAGATTACAGAAGATTAGACGACTTTTGAAATTAGCGATTGCTAAATTTATGGGGTTTTTTAAATTATGAAGCAAAGTTTTACCAAAAAAGCAATTCTTCCAATCAATGTACGGAAAAACTTTGTGATGTCAATGGTGGCGAATGGAATAAATAATATTTATCGATTTATCATTTCAGCCTGGATAAGAAAAACGAGTAGCTGAAATTCTGATTAGATATTTTTTCGATCATTATAAAGCATTTTCGACTTACACACAACCCTAGCGGCTAAACATAGTGGCTAATGAATTTATTTCTGCGTGTTATTATGCTCTTTAGTCAAATGCAAAGAAAATATTCGGTTTAAGTATTCACCAAAAAGATTATTACTAAACATTTTGCATAATTAACTTTATCATTCTCAATTTTGTAAAAGGTACGGAATTTTGCTAATGAAAGATCTATAATTTAATTAACAGTAATTTGACATTATTTAATGGAACATAGTTTGGCGTGTCAATAACTTCGTTTTGTAAGTAAATCTGGTACATTAGTAACCATATCGTTTCAAGCACTGCTAATGTTTGACGTCAAACTTGGATATCGACAAGATTATGGGAGATTAGGAAGATTTTATTGGATGCAAACTAGAGGTATATCCTTCTACCGGATTTAATCATCGGAGTTTATTTTCAGGTTAACGGTTACACGAATGCAACTGGTCTAAAAAATGGAAATACAGTGAAAATGGCGTCATTTTAATTTTATTCAAACTATTCAGTTTTACAAATGCACTTTTTTTATGTTTCACCAGTTTTTTTAAATAGGAAAGTTAAACACTGTTCTTTATGTGCAAACAATTTATTACGTTTTTGACTGAATTCACTCAGCTGGATTCGAAAAATGAAAAACCGTAGTAGACTTGCCTGAAGAGGACGTATACTACGAAATATAACGTAACATAGAGTGAGATTGTACTTACGTTACCAGAACCTCACATAGAGACAAGAAAGAGGAACGGAGTTCAAGAACTTACAGACGAAAATGAATCACCCGAACATTATTTAAGTTCAATGGTCAATCTATGCAATCACTGTAATGCTCTCTTTTTATTAGTATGTTGACTAGAGAACATTTTAGTTCCTGTTGCCATAATGGTCTTAGGGTATAATGGCCTCATTTCCAAACCAAACTCTACTACAAATGATCAACTAAATGAGTTGTTTCTTATTAGCCCAAATTTTGTCCAATGTCCGATATAATATAACGCAATGTCGTTCGCATCGTTTACAGCAATATTGAAGGAAAAACCAGGTGAACGTCCCTATTGCTTTAAAATACATGCTCAAATCCATTGATATAATTCCTTTGAAAACTTTGACTAGGGTAGGATCCGTAGATGAATATCCATATTCCTTTAAAATAAAAAGCCATACTCATCAATATTTGCTTAAAACATAAAATTTGTTTAATAAATATGAGTTATTTTAAACTACATATTTAAATTATTTATTTATTTATATATGTAGTTTAAAATAACTCATATTTATTAAACAAATTTTACGTTGGAAGGAGGTTATATATGTTATATAAAAAAATTATTTCCTTCGTATCCTTCCATTTTATTCGCATTATTCTTTTAAATTTAATCTAACTTCTGTCATAGTCAGTATTTCCTTAATTCTTAATAATATCTATTCCTATTTAAAGTCCTTTTAAAAGTAAATATCCGTATATTAATAATTATTTTATTCCAAATCTTAATCTAAAATTTTAAGTTCATTCGTAGCTTTTATCAGCTCCCCAATCTATAAAACTCCGAGACGCGTTCTCATTTCGAATGTTTTTTAAAAGCCATTTTCTTTTTATTATTAATATTATTATTGCTCTGATTTTTTCGCGCGCTTGGGATTTTAACTTCAAAATTGATCCGCACCCAAGTATGGGATTCTTTACTGTTTTAGCCTCGCTCTCTAGCCTCATTCGCTGGGCTGGAAGTCGCCTCTCACTCATTGGTTTGTGCACTCGTGACGTAATTTCTGTATATCTCCACGGAGAGAACAAAACTAGGATTTTTGACACTAGATTTTTGGCACTAGATTTTTGACGTTTTTGGAAGTCTAAACAAATATGTATCTGGTGTTTTTAATTCCGTAGAATATTCATCTGGCCCAGTAACATCTTAATTTAATGAAGTGAAACATCGTGAACCCGAGGGCTATAAGTTTTAGACCTTTGGGAATTGTCTCTGCGTTGTTCGTCTTCTAAATAAAACTATTTGTCTGGAGATTGGCTGGATTTACTGTAAAAATTCTGTGATCTCATTTCATTGCCTTACTACTTCGCCATACTCGCTAAATTCGACTGCAACTTGCTATATCGTTGAAGGACTGCCATTTTCTCATCGAATATTATTCCTCATAAGATCTCAACTTCGTCAAAATGCCACAATAAAGCCCGTCAGGATTCTATGAACTTGCGCCGAGCCATGCCAAAATTTTGATAAACAGAAGAACTGCGAACATGATGCTGAATGCTATGCATCTTCGTTGCAGTGTGTGCGTCTGGTTCTCGCGAAGAGTGTGAAGATAATTTGTTCTTCTGATCTTATTATGATGGAAGGAGGATCTGCGAATGTATTGCAGGGTGGTACTGTGCATATTCACTGCGGCGTGTGTGATGTGATTTATTCTCACGGGGTGTGCATCGAGTATTTCAAAAAGTGATGGAATAATTTATCCCTGGAAACACCAGATACATGCCGGTGTGAATGTTCTACAAAACAACATCTCGATAATGACGGAATAATCTAAAATAATATTTTCTTTTACAGAAAAAAAAATGATGAAAAATTATCATTCTACAAATTAATTAATAAAATTATTGGTCGTATTAAAATTTTAAAAAGTGAACAGGCAGACAACTTGTGAACGGAGTTACGTAAGTTTGAAAAGATTTATTATTGTATGTATTATTTTTTATTTTATTTATTTTTATGTTATTTAAGTTTCGCTCAGATTTTCTTATTTGTTGTATTATTATTATTACTATCATTATTTATTAGAGATGGATGTATTTACATTTGTTATTTAATTTAAATTTAATTTTACATCTGTTGTGTTAATTCTCTTTAATTTTTATATTAATGTTTTTGCGATCTGGACTTGTAAAAGTCCTTGGTGATCACAAAATGAGTGAAAACGAAATAAACATCATTCCTTTTGATTTCGAATCTGGAATGAACATTCAATCTTGGTTAAACCATTTTGACAAAACATGCTTTTCTGAAAAGAAAGATGAAAATTGGAAGATTAAAAATATTCCCACATATTTGAAAGGAGAGGCTCTGAAGGTATTTATCAATGAATGTTTAGAATGTAATGCTTTTGACAAAATAACTAATACTCTTACTGAAAAATTCATAACTGTTCATGTTCCTCGATTTTCAGAATTTGCTTCTATGAAATTAAATGATCTCAATGATTTGGATAAGTACTTTCGAAAAAAGGTTGAAATAGGTAGACAACTTTGTTTATGTGAAACTATAATAGTACAGGGATTAACAGACGGTCTCAAACCTGAGTACCAGAAAGATCTCACAAGTTTTTAGTGGTCCCTATCAAATCCTTAAAAAATTATCTGATGTAAATGTTGAAATTAATAGACAGACTCAAAATAAATTTACTGAAATAGTCCATGTATCAAAATTACGCCCTTATTACCCTCCTGATAAATTAAAGTTATCACATGAGCAGCAACAAACTAATGTTAAATCAATAGCTTAATATTGAACTTAGTAAAGCAAAAATTAACTAAATTTAATGAAATCAAATTATAATTGACTAATCAATTCTCTTCTGTATAACAGTATGTTCTTGAATATAGGAATTCCCAAGAATATTACTGTCCATATTTTTGCTTGAGTTAACTTTTTATGCAGGCGTAAATTAGTTGATTTGAGTTAAAAGATTCTTATATTGGATTGAATTGAATTAGAACAATAAAGTAAATTGGAATAGCAAATTAGATTAGAATAATACATTAAATTAAAATAAATTGAATAAAAATTCACTGGATTAAATTAAATTATAATAATAGAATAAAACTCTCTACTAATAGTAATAGTTAAACTTATTATCCACCATTCACTTCAAGGTCTTATTTTCATTGAACAGCTTATGTTTCCCTTGTTTGACTAAAAACAGAATGAGCACATTATCTTACTGAATTGTTGATAATTTTCCACAGATATTTCTTAGTTTACTATATATTTATTTTGTTTCCTTTTATTAAGTATATTTTCATTCCTCACTGATATTGAAAAAGAATGAGGAATTAAATTATATACAGATGAATTACTGATTTAGTATTATTTTGAAGTTGTTTGTTATTGTTGATATTATTATGTTGTTATTATTATGTTGTTATTATAATTGTTGTTGTTATTTATTATGTGATAAGATTATAAAAGAGAATATTCCTGAGAATTGTGATAAAAGAGAACCACTGATAGTATATTAGTTGATGATAAAAAGTCACATCTTACTAGCAAAACATCTAATACTCATATCTAATTGATGGAACATTATTAACTGACTGGATTTTACTTAATAAGTGCACTTATCAAGCTATACCTACTTATCAAGGCACAAAACGTATCAAGCATCACAAACCAGTACTTTAATTGTTTATTGAACTTAGTGGTGATGAAACTTTCTTATGTTTTTGAACTTTATGATTAACTGGAATTATCCTACTACAGAATCAATACACTGTATTGCCGGAAACTATACTACTGGCTAATACTTGACATATCTGTGCCTTCAAACTATATTGGAAATGAGAGTTCTATGACTCAGACTGTTACTGATTAAGGGGACTATTAGACATTTATACTTTTCACTGCTTAGATAAAAATGCTTTGTTTACTTCACATTCATCCTTTTCACTATTTATGTTTGAAGAGTGAAAAAAATATTATTTGTTACTAACTTCTTTATATTGTATTTGTATGTATTTCTGTATTTAAACAATTCCCACAGGTTCTCGTTTACAAAAACAACTATTGAATTAACTTTAATAAAATCAGAGAATTTTTGGCATTAACTAGAATACAGATAAATATTTTGTAATCTAAATTCTTGCTTGCCTTAATGAACTTGTAGGTCATCGGATCTACCCGTCATTCGGATTTTTAGGGGGGGGGGGGGATAATGTTATATAAAAAATTTATTTCCTTCGTATCCTTCCATTTTATTCGCATTAATCTTTTAAATTTAATCTAACTTCTGTCATAGTCAGTATTTCCTTAATTCTTAATAATATCTATTCCTATTTAAAGTCCTTTTAAAAGTAAATATCCGTATATTAATAATTATTTTATTCCAAATCTTAATCTAAAATTTTAAGTTCATTCGTAGCTTTTATCAGCTCCCCAATCTATAAAATCCCGAGACGCGTTCTCATTTCGAATGTTTTTTAAAAGCCATTTTCTTTTTATTATTATTATTATTATTGCTCTGATTTTTTCGCGCGCTTGGGATTTTAACTTCAAAATTGATCCGCACCCAAGTACGGGATTCTTTACTGTTTTAGCCTCGCCCTCTAGCCTCATTCGCTGGGCTGGAAGTCGCCTCTCACTCATTGGTTTGTGCGCTCGTGACGTAATTTCTGTATATCTCCGCGGAGAGAACAAAACTAGGATTTTTGGCACTAGATTTTTGACGTTTTTGGAAGTCTAAACAAATATGTATCTGGTGTTTTTAATTCCGTAGAATATTCATCTGGCCCAGTAACATCTTAATTTAATGAAGTGAAATATCGTGAGCCCGAGGGCTATAAGTTTTAGACCTTAGGGAATTGTCTCTGCGTTGTTCGTCTTCTAAATAAAACTATTTATCTGGAGATTGGCTGGATTTACTGTAAAAATTCTGTGATCTCATTTCATTGCCTTACTACTTCGCCATACTCGCTAAATTCGACTGCAACTTGCTATATCGTTGAAGGACTGCCATTTTCTCATCGAATATTATTCCTCATAAGATCTCAACTTCGTCAAAATGCCACATATATGTAGTTTAAAATAACTCATATTTATTAAACACATTTTACGTTGGAAGTAAATGTTTGATGAGTATTTATATGTGCAACGTAAAGTCCTTATTAACTATAAAAAGCCATGTCGTATGATTTAAGGTACATTTAGAAAAATGGCCTAGCGCAGCGGGCGTAGCATGCTAGTACATATATAAAATATCTAAACAATCTTTAATATTAAAGCAGTTTCATCATTGCTAATTGGGCAAGAAAATATAATTAAATTATTGGAATTATGGAGAAGTTCCTCTTTTTCATTTCTGTAAGCATTAAATATACAGTAATAAACGTAGCTTTCAAAGAATATTTATAATATTTAAATTACGAAAAATGTGACCCCCCCCCCCAAGGACAACAGCTGAAGGGCGTACATCGGTCGCAGTAGCGCTTACTGGATATACTCTCAGTGACTCCATGGCGGACACAGTGTGGAGTACCCGGCTTTGTTTACTTTATCCTGCAGGGCTTCTGTGATAAGACTATCTTCATGTGGATGGATTTCTTAAAAAAGATGAAGAAGAAATATGTAAAAATAAGAATTTGTAACAACACTTGTATGTTATCAAAAACTGTGCAATATTGGTGCCATAGAAGACTAACATAGTAGCTAAAAGTCTCAAACCAACCCACCTAAATGTCTAAATGTAAGTCAAATGTGATATGCAGGCAAATATAAATTATGAAAAATAACAAACATGGCAAAATATTATGCATATTTATTTACATTATGTGGAAAATGCAGAGATGTTAAATTTCAGACTGCAGGAGAGCAAGATAGGAGGAATGCATTTTACTTTGTCTTTTATTTCACATAGTGCGGCGACGCACAGTGCTCCCAAATCGTGATTATGTAGCAAAAATCGGAAAATCGGAGTTTCGAATTTCGAAATAAAATACATTCCACAGCATTAAGAAATATCTTAAGATTTATACTCTTAAATATTTTGGATTTATAAGCTCACATAAATTCGCATTGTTTGAGTGAAGTTGGAAGTTTTGAACGAATCTTGTTGTGGCGTGAATTTCAGGCAAATTCGCTACATTCAAACGCTAATTAAGCCCTTTTCACATGGATTGTTGTTGTTTTATTTATCATTATGCGTCTCTAAAACAAAATTTAATTACATATTTAATTTGCTTTTTGAATTGTGAAATATCTCAAAAATAAAAAAAATGAGGAATTAAAAAAATATACATAGTTTTTAGGTACTTTTGTTCATAAAAAACGATCTAAGAAATGTTCTTCCAAGTCCTTCGAACTTTCATAGCACAAAATGTAGAATGAACTTTCTAAATATATATCTCATCAAAAAGTCACCCGTAAAAAATTCAGCCAAGTCTCGTAACTCATTTACCGTAAAAAGTACAGAGATCGTATAAAGCCAAGTTTAACTATCTTATTAACTCTGAAATTTTCATTCACAAATCACAAATATTTTTTGAATTATCCATATTTTTGAATTTTTCCTTATTTAGTATCTTAAATATTACCTTTATTCCAAATTTCAAGTTTCTAGCGCTATGAAATCGAATTATTTTAAAATGTTCCTTATTTCTCGATTTTTCCGATTTTTTCGATTTTTTTATTTTATTTTCGAATTTTATTGCGTTTTTTATTTTAACTTATTCTGAATCCTAAACACTATCTTTACTGCGATTTTTAAGTTTCTAAGGCTCAAAAATCTAATTATTTTAATTTTTTCAATTTTTTTTTCGAATTTTTCAAATTTTTGAATTTTTTTTTCGAATTTTCCGGAATTTTTAATTTTTCCTTATTTTGTATCCTAAATACTACCTTTATTCCGAATTCCAAGTTTCTAGCGCAACAAAATCGGATTATTTGAAATTTTTCGATTTTTTTCGATTTTTTGATTATTTTAATTTTGCTTTCGATTTTTTTGGTGTTTTTGATGTTTTCTTTTTCTGGATACTAAACACTACCTTCACACCGAATCTTAAGTTCATAAGTCTACAAGATCGTATTATTTTCAATTTTCAATTTTGATGGAAGTTGTTGAATTTTCGAATGTTTTTTTTTTTTTTTTCGAATTTTCCGGATTTTGTAATTTTTCCTTTCTTTGTATCCAAAACACTACCTTTTTTCCAAATGTCAAGTTTCTAGGGCTACGGGATCTACCTAATCTTTTTGATGACGCGTGAACGAGTGAGTGAGTGAGTGACAAAAAATCGAATGTTTGAGTTCATATATCTAGAAAAGACAGAAGTAGAAAAGACATAAAGTTGTAATTTTAAATTTTGGTCCTGTGTGCCAAATACTCTAGAAAACGAAGTTTCAAATTTTTGGGATACTCCAGCGCGGAGATATGGGGGGGGGGGGGGGTCAAAAGTGCCCTGAGTTGCTTCCAGAAAAGTATGCTTACGGCTGTCCTCTCTCGACTTGGCGGAAGCACTGCCGTGCCTCCAGATCTAAAGAGATCTATTGCGATTTTTTTGCGATTTTGTGCGAACCAGTAGTTTGAAGTTGGACATTGCATATAGCGATGTAAGTCAAAAAATAGTTATAGGGTTTATGATCTTTCAGTTTTTGCATTGACCCAAAATTGACTTTTTCTAATTAACAAAACATTGCGAATTTAAACTATTTTTGATTTTTTTTTTTTTTTTTTTGGGGGGGGGTTGGGACTTAAGAGTTAGGACGAGTTTTTTATTGGAGTATTATTTGTCGGTTTTTCTTATTTTTCAATTATATTCAAACTAATATTGAAGTTTGATCTTATTTTAAAAAATGCATATTAAAAATTCATTTATATATTTTTTCACTAAATGCTGACAATATTCGGGCATAAAAAAAATTATCAACTGCAAAGTGTCATTCGATTTTTTAAATTTCCTATTTTTTATTTTTTTTAAAAATTGTTTATTTACTTACAAATAACTTTCTTTGATTAAACATTTTTTTTTTAATTTTCATGTACCGTCGCGTAAATCTGTTGTAAAATATTTGATTTCAACGATATTTTTTTTCGTAGTTTACTGTTCGACTTAGATTTAATGATATTAATATATTATTTACATATTTAAATTTAAATTGATACTTTAATGTAAATTTATATATATATGGATTTCTTACGTATTTACAATTTTTTCTCGTTACACAAAGAAATAATCTCTTAAATAAAACTTTAAAAAATGTATAGTAAAACAATGAATACAGAGTCTCATCATACTGCAGTTTCTTGTAACATTAATATTAGTTACAAAAAATGTAGTCAACACTAATATATATATATATATGTATATACATTATTTTATGATGTTTTTAAGTATTACATTAAATTATATTTAATTTAGTAATTAAATTTGTAGTTAAAAGTGCAAGCAATTATTTACATTTACTAATATTTATTGATTTTAAATATGTATAAGCAATTATTTCATGTTTTAAAAACATATTTGTTTGATTATAATAAAAAAAGAAAAGAAATAAAATTTAAAATACATGAAAATTTGACTCAACCCTTGGAATGAAATTTTGCGGTTGTTTGAAATGTATAAATCAGCATTTCTCAAGGGTTATTTAAAAAAAAAGAGTTTTTATATTATTTTTCGATAAAAAGTTTTAAAATTGGTTTTTATTCAAAAACAAGTGTTCAAAAACAAGTGAATATCCAAACAGCTGAAAAAAGGAAATATTTTCAATTGCTTCTCCCACCCCCCACATCCTCAATATCTAGAAATCTCCCCTCCCTTTTATTTGAGGACAAAGGGTGAATTGCACTTTCGTAGGTGAATTTAGAAATCTGAATAATATTTATTCATTTTAAGTACAAAATGACAAACAGAACAGAATTTTAATTAATATTTTTTTTAATTTTAGACTTTGCATGCGAGAACGAGGGGGGGGGGGGATTAAGAAGGAGTAATTTTAGTGGAGGGACAAATAATCAAATGTTTTTTTTTTTTTTTTGTATCTATTTAATCCAACTACAGAATAAAAAACAGACCATTTTTTTAAATAAAAACTTAGGGATAGATTATTAAAAACATTTATTAAACAATTAATAAAAATAAATGCTGGAGAGGGGAAGAAGAACGTTTGGAGGTGGAGGCTGAATTTACATGTTTTATTGGTATTTATTAATTATAGCTAAAAATAACAAATAGATCAAATTTTGTTTGTAAAAATTAATAAACTTTTAGGGTTTTAGACATGGTATGCTGGAGGGGAGTGAGAAAATTTCAGAGATAGGAGAAATTTAGAGAAATGATTATTTATTTAATGTTAGAAAAACAATAACAAACGCAGATTTTTTTAAAATTGGTGTTTCAAAGGTATTGTGCATTGTTTGATAGATAGAGGCAAAAGAGAGTGTGTGTGTGGGGGGGGAGAGGTGGTAATTTATCTGATTGGTTATTTATGCCTTTTATTGACTATTAATATCCTTTATTGTGTCCTTTATCTGCAGTAACAGTAAAAAGAAAAAAATAAATACATTTTCTTAAGGATTTTAAACTATATATTTTGAGGGTGGGGGGGATGCACATTTATGGGGACGACGGAATTAGATGATTTGTTTTAAAAAATGAAAATAGTCACCAGAATAAAAAGTGGAAAATTCTCATCCCTGTAAAATAAATATTGTAGAAAAAAAAGTTATAATTTAAAAACGTACCCCCTCTATTGCGCCACCATCCCCTCTCTTGGCACCCCAAAATCACATTTGATTTAAATTTACAAAATAATATCATTTAGAAAATTGTAAAATCAAAAATGAATCATATACAACCACTAAGAAAGCCAGAAATGATTTTTGGCCACATGATCGCGATTTGGGACCACTGCGCGACGCCAGTCATGACACCGAACACGGATATCTGCGTACCTTGGTCTCTTCTTCGCATTTCGAGGGAGATTCTGTTGATTGGGATCAGAGCTGAAAACACAGAAAGAACACCTGACTGGAGCACCAACCGTATGGCGAAGGTGGGTAAGCTGAAAACACAGTGTGAAATGCTAAGTAATCAGAATAGACAGTCGTGCTCTGCTGAGCACCTTTGTTGTTTTCTTTTTTCTTCTTAGTCTGTCTAGCGCCAACGATTTTCGTGCTAGTGGTACCGTTTCAACGCTTTTTATGGTTTTTCACTATGAAGATCGCATTAGATTAAAATAAAGTAGGTGTGTTCATTTAAAAATTTCGAAATTTTGTCACTGTAACCGTAATTGTTAGACATTTAACTGTTGTTTTTCATATGATTCTTGAGTGCATACCTCAAAATACTTTAAACCAAAATTATCTCCAGTTTCTGTGAACGGTTTGATAGCTAGGGATTAATATATCTGGATAGTTTCTTATGATCACCCTGTATATATTCATACACTATACTTAATACTTCATACTCAATACATTATATCATACTTACGCGCATATTTATATTACTTATATGCTGACGCATATACACCTTTAATTCTCTTTACATAATTGCATCCATTGTGTATACTTATATATTTATAAAAACAATTTGAGTAAAAACAATAAATATAAAAAATTATATGCAATTACAATTTTTTTTCAGCAAATTAAAGTAATGGTGACTAATGAGGAGTTCTCCATAATACTCCAATTGTTCTAAAACATACTACATTTATTAGGTTAATGTAAACGGTATTTACACGCACTTAATTTTTATATGAGATGAATAGCATACACGAATTAAACATTAATGTATTTTCCTCTACAATATATCCGTGATTTCGTACCGTAATCGGAGTGTTTTTATCATAATTACACGATGTTGTTTTTAATGATTGGAAGCTTAAAAGCTTAATATGTCTTGTTTAATAACTTTTAAAAGGCATTTGATAGAAATATATGATAAAACTAGATTATTGTTGAAGTATACCTGTTCACTAAAAAAGATATCATGAACGATGATCAATTAGTCATTGTGTTTTTATGCACAGATCAAATAAAATTAAATTATAAAAAATTCAGTAAATATCATTATTTATTTTTATATCAAAATAATCAAATTGTTTTTTTGTTTTCATATGTGTATTTAAGATATTTATATTCTTCTACAATAAAAATTAATAACTCCACTTCTTTACAGTAAATAGAATTAATTTAATTTCACATAACTTATATAATTTGATTATTTTAAACTTGGAAAATTTAAACTTTATGCTAATGAGAAATGAATAAATTCTTCTCGAATAGCAAATGTTTGAAAACGAGATTAATGGCTGTATACGAAATTGATTAATGAAGAAGTAAAGTATGAAAAATGATTCATGTAAATTTTAATATTTATAGCACAAAAATGTAAATAAATCAACGAACCATTGTGTATGTTTTAGTGATTAACTAACTTCTATTGCTTAATTAGTAAAACATAAGATTGTTATGTATATATTTTGATAAAAAAAGTAGATTAATTAGTAGATTGACAAATAACATATGTCGTTCGAACCTTATTTATAACTAAAGAAAAAAGAAGTAGGAAAAATTATCTTTAGTATAAAAAAGAAAAACTTTTTAAATTAATATTTATTCCTCCTATTACCAATTTTTACACTCAGACATTATTTTAAAAATATGGTAAAGGTTTCACAAAAAGCAGTTCGCCGTCACTAAAAAAATGTTAAAATGTTTTACATAAAACTACCATCATTACACAAATCTTTTTATTGTAGCAAGAGAATCATCAGTTGTGATTCGCAAGTATCTCTCTCCTCGTTATGTAACTGTTTTTGTATGAAACTTTGCCATATTTTTAAATAATGTCTGAGTGTAAAAGTTGGTAATAGGAGGAATAAATATTAACTATAGAGATATTGGTAATTGAATGGTGTCGCGTCAATTCGTCGCGCACAATTCATCCCGGAACAATTCATCGCGCACAATTCATCGCGGAACAATCTATCGCGCACAATTCATCGCAACGTCAATTCGTCGCAGCGTCAATTCGTCGCAGCAACAATTCGTCGCGGCGACAACTCATCGCAGCGTCAATTCGTCGTGGTGTCAATTCGTCGTGACGTCAATTCGTCGCAACGAAAATGTTTTTGAGGCTATGATGATAAAATTAAATATAATGTAGTAAATTATTTAATGATAATTTTTTTTAGGTATAGAGAATTATAACTAACAATTTACATCATTAAATAATTTTACAAAATTATCTTTACATTTATCATCATAGCCTTCAAATATATTTTCGTTGCGACGAATTGATACCACGACGAATTGACGCCGCGAGAAATTGACGTTGCGACGAATTGACGCAGAACCGTAATTGAATACCATTTTAATGCTTTTTAAATTAGTTTATAAAAATAATCAAAAAACTAAATAATACAATTTGCTTATTTTTTTTTCACATTTTGACTAAAAATTTATGTTTCAGTAAACAAAAGTTTACTTATTTTCTCCGGTGATTTATCATACATTCGCAAATATACATTATTTGTATCCCAAGCAGATAGGTCACTAGTGGCTGAGATATTTTGTTCTCAAAGATGGTAGACGAAAATTACTGTTTTCAAACCCATGTTGCACTCGTTGGTATAAATGTTCGGAATTTTGAGCGGTTTTTTTCTTCGTACCAGTAAACATCGATTGGTTTCATTTAAATAGACTTCACGAATCCTCCTTGATCAATATCCCTCGCGCAGATAATCGGCCGTAATAAAAACCCAAATACCAAACACCTTGTATCCAAAGGTATGTACTTTGGGAACGCTGACACTTCCATACTAAGACCGGTTGCATCATTGTAACGCCACTACTAAAGATACCAGTGTCCTTGGTGGCAAATTTATATTTTTTCAGCTCATTCCATTTGTCTAATTGAGCTTCGTAATATGATGCATCGAATATCTGCTATTGAGTTTTAATAATGGCAAGGAACCTGATCAAATTTCAAAATTTCGTATATTTAAAAACAGTTGCCGTCAAAGAATAACCATCATATAAGGTTAATTAAGGTATTTGTACTTCCATACATTGATGATTATCAATTTTTCACATATTCCTCTTTCCGTAGGAGTGAGAAAATGATGAACTAGGTACAACGTCTTCAAGCTTCAATCACTGGTACACATCTGTTTGTATCACTTAAGTTCAACCCGATGTTCAAGAATAGTTTTGCAAAAGGAGGCTTCGGTTGTTTTACTATATTCAGTAAAACGATAATTTCTCATAGCTAGCCGAATAGAGTTTTTTTAGATTAATGGTATTTCCACCATTTTCCATTACATCGTAAGAAAAAATATTAATTTACAAATATTTTGTTATACCAATTATAATAAAAATTATCCATCAGCAATTTTTAATGAATGGGATAGATTAAGCTTAACTTTATCTTCATGCTCATTAATAAAATCGTTTTATAGTATAGTTAAATAACTGTTATCTATAAATACGATTGAGCTGTTTGTCAATTCTCTGGAAAAATTACACTTAACATAACCGTTTCTTACGTAATTCCTTTTAAAGTGGATAACAATATCATTATTATACAATTCCCCTCTCTCTTCACTTCTACAAATAGAAATATGATATGTAAACATTTGTCCTTCCAATTGTATTCCCAAAATAAGTAAAATAAGGATAAATTACCAATGCAAAATTGGTTAGTTTAAATTCATGCTTGCATGAAAAATATTCAGAAAATCTTCCAAAATTCTTAACAGAAACAAGAAAATGTCTTTAATAGACATAATTTAGTATTTATAATAATACAAGTATATTAACTATCTCCGCAAATGACATTCTAGTACATTTCTCATCCTGACTTACCTATTAGATATCATTATAAACAGCTTATAGCTTCAGATTATTTGCAACACCTTTATGGATCTTAATACATCTCATTACCGTTACTCTCAATAAATCTTGCCTATAATATATAATATAAAGTAGATATATATCATAATGTAATTGATGATTTGAATTTCTATTTTCGGTGATATCGATTTTAATAAAGTAATAGGATCAATTTGTTTAATAAAGCATCTTGTAATTCATTTCAACAAATTCCGATGAATTTGATTTCAATTTTAATTGGAAATTCTTTGTTTAATTTTACGATTAAACCATTGCGATTTAAGCATTTATGATTCCAAATAATACAATTATTGTTATTATTTAAGAATTTTATAGTAGCGAGCAATTTCTTTAGACAAAACCCATTTAGAAAAGGCATCGTCTAAAAGATGCGCAAGGAAGAATTTAATACAAATTTTAAACTTTTTTAGAGAATAGTAGGATTATTCTAAACCCTTTTAAGCCTCATCGATGCTTTGAAGTACTTTTATAGAAAGTGTAATATAAAATGTATGTAATAGGTCTATTTTAAAAAGTAGATTTAATGTTTCATATAAAATGCTTTGCTTTGAAAATGCAGCCAACTGAAATAACCAAATAATGTTTTTAACGAATATTTTTTATCAAACATTTACACATGGACTACGTTTATGCTGTTGAAAGATATACAGTCTGAAATTGTATACATGACAATATTGTTCATTTACAGTTAAACATACAATGCATTTACATTTATTATTTCTCTAAAGTTGAGAGATTTCAAAAATAGATAATATTTGCTAATTAATCTATGTATTCTTGAAAATATTTTACAAAATAAAACAATATTTTTTCTCATTTTAAGTTATTTTAACGAAAGAATCATTTCTCAATGTCATATTATCATTATATAAACTTTCTATCTTTAGATAATAAGGGGAGTTATTATCGTGATGGCGCTTTACTTAATTCATAATTAGGCACATAAAGGATTAATAAACCTGAAATATGAGTTAGTATTTATAATCTCATTAGAATAGTAACTGTCTCTGCATAATACATCATGCCACATTTCACAATCCAGATTTACCTATTGGATATCATTATAAACAGCTTGCTTGAGATTATTTGCTACACCTTCTCGGATCTCATTACATCTCATATGCGCTAACTTTAATTAATCTCTCGCATTAACGGATATGATCTAGTAGTACGTCTTAATACAAATGATGATATATCACGTTTCTTTTCAGTTACGCATCTTGAAATTCAACTCGCTCATTTCAGATAAACTTCATCAAATCCTTCTAAACAGAGATTTATTTGTCGAGAACCTCTGCATTTTAAACGTGCATCTACTTGCTTTTTCATCTGTCATTAATGTATGAGGCATTATATATATGTAAATTTGTCATTTATTAATTAATTATTACCGGGACAGATTTGCTACACAGGTCAACATTGCTACACGGGACAACTTTGCAACTTTTTGAAAAATATGATTTTTGGCGCTCTGAGAAGTTTCAAAATGGTAAGATCTTTATAGAATCGAAAGTTGGGATGTTTGTGATAAGTTCTTAAACGTGTGTGACATTATGCTGCAAAAATCCCCCTATATTACAGACATGAAAACTTTGAGGTGTCATACCCTAGAATGAAAGACAATGGGTGGAGTTTAACATTTTTCTACTGTTCCGGATGAGGTTTCCATCAACGTAGCTGATGCTGTGTATATTGTTGAACCCTATTACATAAAAAAAGGGAGAATTTTTGTTTTCTGAGAAAAATGTTCGAATTTTTTTCCAACTGCTCTTCTATTTCTTTTCTTTGTTATTGAAATGTATATGTCATGATTTCAATACATTATTTGAAAAATAAAATTCAATTTCCCTCTGTTTTTTGTTCATTTTCACTGGTTTTTAGAGAGTTGGGCAAGTTGCCCCGTTTCTCAGATAACTTTTCTGACACAGTTTTACGCGCAAAAAACAATAGAAATACTTACTTAAGTTAACATGTTACCACATATTATTAAACTAGAATTCGAGACTAATATTTTTAAATAATTTTGAAGCATTATGCAACGTTATGAGTAAGAAAAAGATGAGTAGGAAAAACTCAATGTGGCAACGTTGTCCGGGTTTACGGTAGTTGATTTTTGCTTGGCAGGAAAATTTGGCAGTGAGAAACAGAACAGTCAAATAACATGAAAGTTTGTTCTAATTGCAATGTCTGGATCAAGTGATAAAATTTACGTATAAAAATGTAAAAAAAATTCTCTTCATGTAACTAATTTTTGTAAGAAAATTTTTATAATAATAATGTGTAGTTGCTAAAGAAAATATGAATACTTTAATTTAGGACATTTACTGGATGCTAGCAGATACGTCTGACGTTGCCCGGGATTACTTTAAATATACCTCGCTACACTTATTGTTTTTTTCTAAGCGAACCTCTTTCCAAACAGACATGAGGTTGGGACCCAAAACTGCCTTCGGCACAGATTCATATTCAGATTCAACGAAACAGGGAGGCTTACCATATGGCTTTAGCTTGTGCAAGCCCTGCTTGGCAAGTTTATTAAAAAAATACATATTTGACAAAGCAGCTCTCGGCATGCTGAAACTATTATACCTGTAGGCATTAAAATCCCGAGATTTGACATTTCATTAGTCTTAGATGAAATTACAAGTTAAGTATAATTTTTGAGTACAAGTAAGCAATAAAATTTGAGATAACCATTAAAATTTGGATGAAAATATTTGAAAAATAAAAGATTAAACGAGTCATAACAGAATAAACATTTTTTTTCCAGAGGCAACAGATGGAATGCCATTAATTAATGTAAGAATAATATGCTTTATTTATATATAAATTCTCGAAGTACTGACATTTGTCAGAACATCATCTATAAATTCAGATATAAGCAGTATAGATATAAAATAGTATGTAGCTCTTTGAGTTCAAAAATACAAACAAAATTAATTTAAATATAGATATAATAATTTGTCTTTGAGTGCTGATTAAATAAATAACTCTTTATGGTTTTAAATGATAACAGAACAGAATATGATAAATATATAACTCTTTGATTACGACCTATAATAAGTATGAATATGATAAAAATTTCTCTTTGAGTACTGGTGGAAAAATGACCACATTCATAATATTTGAATGCAAAGAATAAGAAGGAAAATAATAAAATATTATATTACTGTTTCAGTGCAAGCTGAAACTAAATATAGATATATAAATTTCTCTTTGAGTGCCAAATGTATTTTTAATTTTGGGTGCTAACAAATTTCATATAGTGTTATAAACTTATTAAATACAGCATTCGACTGTTAATAGGGAGGTTATAACAATGTTATGAATGGTACAATATTATAAAATGTTATATAAGAAGAATGATATGAACTTTACAGTGCCGTTTTCATTATTTACAATACATAAAAGTTACTATAAAATGATGAAGTTTTTAAATTATGTATGCTGCTCGATGATAGAGATAGTCTATAATGTTATATACAATGATGGAGAAAAATTTTGGATTATTTACTGTTCGTGGTTGGGAGGGAGAAATGTTTTTCGCGAGCACGAAGATGTGTATTTCTGTTTTTCTCCTAAGAGTTGATGAGAGTTTGCTGATAAGAGTTTATGGTCTGGGACGTAAAAAGTTTTTAAAGAGCTAGAAGTTTTTCACACAAGCTTTTGGGCTGGAAGCTGAGTTTTTGCACAGATGGTTGGTTGAGGTATGTGGGTTCTGTTCCTAACATGGCTGGTGGATACTATAAGGCAATGTTCCGAACTAGCTTTCAGTTCTCAATTTTACCAACTATTTGTGGTGGAGGCATCTGGAATAGATGCTGGTTCCTCTCTAGAATGTTCATACAACTGATTATTTTATTTAGGAGGTCTGGTCGCTTCAACAGGTAGCCGAACCAGTGTGAAAGAGATATTGTTGATGGCTTGCGGAGTGGAGGTAATGGAGGTAATGGAGGGGTACCTGTGACCACAGGTACAGAAAGGTGATTCAGATTTGGCAGATAATCTGAGAAGGGTCTATGGTTGGTGGCGAATAAATATAGATTTCTATGGTGTAGGAGGCGTTCTGTTGTGACTTTTGGAATTAGGCGATGGGTGTAGCAGCCAATGTCACCGTAGTCCGATTCCCTTTGCCCATTTCTTAATGGCTTGGTCGTTGAGATGTTTCTTTAGAAATGAGGCTGGGAAGGGAATGAAGTGTTTGAGCACCT
The DNA here is from genome assembly GCA_963931845.1 of Maratus michaelseni. NCBI lineage: Eukaryota > Metazoa > Arthropoda > Arachnida > Araneae > Salticidae > Maratus > Maratus michaelseni. The sequence goes on along the minus strand of OZ007592.1, from coordinate 369,371,446 downwards.
CGGGTAATGTGGTTGTTTCTTTGGCTAGATGGTCCGCCGGTTCATTACCATTCATTCCGGAGTGACCCTTCACTCATTTGAATTAAATAATTTTTGTTGTTGATTGAAGAAGTGTGATAATGTCTATTACTATTAGGTCTGTTGTTGACAAGTCTTGTAGGGCTTGAATACCTAAAAGTCTGTCTGTGTTGATAAGGAGATTGTTGTAAGCTGAGGACCCTGCCCAGAAAGCCGCTACTTTAATGGCAAGTAGTTCAGCTTGATATACTGAATTTTCTGTGCGTAGTTGTGTCTATGCTTTGTGGAATAGTGTGCATTCTTGGTATACACAACAAGCGTAATCTGTTCCATGTTCCGATTTGGAGTCGTCTGTAAATATTTTTATGTCGTAGGTGTCGTCTTCTTCATTATCTGCTAACCATCTCATGTAGGGCTTGTATGGTTGTATGTGGGATGAGGTAGTCTTGCTCTGATATAATGTTAGGTCGTGGTTTTCCATGGGGGGTGTGCAGTCTGAGGACGTTTTCCGCTATTGCTTCTTTTTCAATTTGTAACTGAAGAGGTAATGTGCCTGTTAGAACTCACAGGGTCGCTGTTGCTCCCATATAGCACATGTGCTTCCCTAGGACGTCCCCAGGAAGATTGACATTCATCCTCCAGGCATCACTGAGGATGCAAAAATTTGTCATCAGGAGGTCCTCAGGAACCGAAAATGTCCGCCTCATAGCATACCAGGGAGCTCCCCAGGACCTCCTTCAGCTTCCTCCTCAGGTTGTTCTAGGGAAGATTTCAGGAAGTAATACCGGAGGAATTTGGGAGACTTCAGGGTCACTTAATGTGCATAAAAAACAACCAAAGTTATTATTATTCGACGTAATGTAAAAAGTATTTCTTTATTTTTAAATTAATAAATACGAACATTATCTTTTAAAAATTTACATAATACACATTACTTTTATTAATCACGCACACAGAATCACATGACAGTTATGATACAGATTTTACGGAATAAACTTTCTTACCGCCGACTGGACTTGAACCTGGGTACTTACGCATACGAGAAACACGCTCTAGTGATTACGCTACACGGCCGTTGTACCTGAATCGTTTATACGGTATTCATGTATTTCTTTCTCTTCTTATGAGAGTCAGTAAATAGAAAACATACATATTTTTATGCTTCGTATAGCAGGATTTCTGTAACTTTTATTGCAAATAAAGATGCATACCCTTTGATATATATTCAATACAATATTAAATTGATAACTAGAAAAAAAAAAGCGTATCAATTATTTAATGCTGTTCTCAAACCCAAAGGAGCTGTTTTCTGACACATTTTTTAACTCGTTTTTGTTCGGAAATGCATTAAATTGGCAGGTGGTCTTATTTAGAAACTATGTAATACTAGAAAAATGTTTTCCTTTTATTATTATTATTATTATTATTATTATTATTATTATTATTGTAAACGCAGATCTTTTAGAAAATACTGTGAAAGTCATCGTTTTGACCCGAATTCCCCACGCGGCATCACAATAAAAGGGAAAAGGGAAGGGGTGTTTTATCATTTGCAACAACAATACGTTTTATCATTTTAGTTAGGAGCCACATATATCAGGGTCAGGGGTCTATGATAAAGGGGCCAATTAAATAAAAATATTTAAAATTAAATAAATTAAATTATAAATTATAAATAATCACAATTAAACAAAGTAAGAGAAAAATTGACGTTTTTATGAACCAAAAATTGAAAGACAAATTCAAAATGCACTTTTTTTAAAATTAGAAATATTATAATTTTAAATTTAGAATTAGAATAAGCAAAACTCAATTTGATTTCTAATATTGATATTACCATACTACAAGTTGCTAAACGATATATCTATAAAAGTTTTTTGAGTTTATGCATGCTAGGCTGTTCTCAAATTCAAATTGGCTACTTTATGACATATTTTTTAGTTTATTTTTGTTCGGAAACGCTTGAAATTGGCAGGTGTTCTTATTTATAAACTTTGTAATCAAAAGATGTTTTCCATTTTTTTGGTAAAGACAGAAGATCTTTCAGAAAATACCGTCAAAGTCGGTGTTTTGAGCTGAATTTTCGACGCCATAGCACGAGAAAGGAGAAAAAGTGTCGTCATGTAACATGAAACACTTATAACCTGATAAGTAATTTATTTATCAAAAAATAGAAAATTCATTTCGATCTCAAATCAATTCAATAGTCAGGCCAGCCAATTTTATGTCTTTGCGTTTAAAAATAAGTCAAAAGATGTGTCAGAAAGTTTTACGTTGTTGAGCAGATCATTTGAGAAACACCCTAAGATACATAAATACATCGTTTAATTTTCAATTACCTACATGAAACTGCTGTTTAAAATGACAATAATATTTCTTTAGCTCTTAATTTTTAAAGTATGGGCATTTCTACTCTATATCTGTAACTAGTTAAATATGAAAAAAGTACTGTTAATAAAATTTGTGTCTGTAACAAAAATATTTTTTTTCTTATTGTAATAAATAAAACTAGTTTACAATTAAATCTCCATTTAGTGATCTTTTGAAATCCTGTGAAAACATTCAATGCATAGAAATTTCATTATGCACTATTTTTCATTGAAATATAATTTCATTTTAGCTAACAAAACTAATATTTCAGGAGATTTAAAATGCCTAAATGTACGGATACTTTGACATAAAATTTGAGTTCTCTGTTATGATTGTCAACGAAGTATTGTGTAAAAATTCTAAACAAGGAAATCCTTTAAAAGCAATACTTTTGTCTTTTATAGAATCATTGGTCGACTGCTTTAAAGATTATTTTTCTATTGTACCGACAATTGTTTATTTTAGTTATATCAAAGCTAAATTTGAAATAGCTTACTCCTTATTCTGGGAAGAAGAACGTTTCTCTCCTTTCAACCATGCAACTAAGTTCCATGCTTTCAACTACTTTTCTTTGCAAGTATTGCATGCATTCCAGTAAGCATACATATCCATTCTTCATCCATCAAAAGGAATTGGAGGTTGCTCAGTACTATTCATGTTCTTATTGTAGTTAAAATTCTACCCTTACCTGACTAAACATATTTGCATTATGGGACTTTTGCAGCTGATTATATAATCGTTCTTGACATCTGGATAGAAGTATTTCCTTGCATTTGAGAAACACCCTAAGATACATAACTAATAATAGCCGTATATTAACAGGAGTGAAGAATTTGCACGAAAAATAATCTTTTATAAATATCCTAAACTAAAAAGTTTGCCAAATATAAAATAGGTTTCTTAAATGAAAGTTTTAACAACTAAACCAAAACACAACTCAGATTTAAATTCTGGAGAAATATTTGTTATTTAGAAAGATAAATATTTATTTATATTTTCTGAATCTGTATGTTGTTACTATTTCTTAAGTTCACTAAATTGAGATTTCACCTTCATTATTAAGAATTAAAAAATATATACCATGTATCGTAATTTGAAAGAGGTAATAGAAAATAACTAATTTGTATTTAAAAAATAAAATAAAATTAATATGGTAAAACCTCCAGAACAGACGCTTCATAAAAATTCATAATATTAAATGAGACAAGTGGTATTGACCAGGTCCGTGATAATAATCAGCACGAATTTATATCTTTAACCCGATTTTGTAAGAATGTATATTTAAAAAAAAAATCTTTCAAGCAAAACTCTTATTCAGGAGGGAGGGAGGGGGGTTTATGTTTGTATTTTTTAAAACCAAATGTGCCATTTCAATAGAGCATGTAATCTCTAAGTTGGTGTTATAATTTAGACTTAAAAGTAAATTATTGATTTGATAATGACGATAAATATAAAATTATTAATTAGTTGAAAATGTAATAATAAAATACATAAATATATATGTAATTTTTAAAAAGATCAGAAAATCATATTAATAGAAGAATAATAATAAAAGTAAATATGCTCGATATGACTTAAATATGATTTAATTTTGAAACTTACATGAAAATTAACTTTTACAATCGAAATAAGATTTTTTTAAATAGATTGTTTAATTTAAAAATGCTTATCTCTAATCTATTAACTATCAAATTCTGAATAGATACAAATACGTAAATATATATTAAACTGTTGATAAAACCCTTATTTGTAACAAATTTCTGATTTCTTACGGTTACGGAAAAAAAAACCCTCATTTATTAGAAATAATAATAATATATATATATATGATAATTTAAAATGGTCAGCGAAAAAAAATAGTAATAAATCTAATTTATATTTTAAAATTAAATATTGATCTGAAAATTATTTATATATATAATTCAAATTAATATGAAATGATTAATTATTTAATACAAATAATAATAATAATTCAATATATAAGACTATATTTAAAGGATCAGAAGAAATAATTTTTACTAGGTATCTCTAATCCTTAATTTATAAAATAGGGTTCTATACAAATATATAAATATATATTAAACTTCGTGTTTCGAAAAAAATAATTCTGATTTCTTATAATTGAAAATAAAAATAATTTATTAGGAGAAATCAATTTTATATTTAAAATTAAATTATTTCTATAGAAACTAATAAAGTATATAAGTGAAATCAATGTAAAATTATTAGTTAGATGAAAAAGTAACAGTAAAAATATATAAGTAATTGTTGAAAGTTCAGAAAAAATAATTAATGAATGTAATGATAAAATGAATTAATATATAAGTTAATTTTTAAAAGATCAGAAATAAAATAAATAATAAATTTTCAATTTATATTTAAAGATTAATTTATTTTAATTATTTATTTAACTACATTTTGATTGCATTTTATAAATTAAAAATATATCTAAATAAGGATAATTAAATATTATAATAATTAAAAGTTAAACAATAACCAGATGTGCTTAGGAAATAAAATAAATCCAATAATAATATAAACTTTATTAATTAAAAATCGAACCAAATCAAATCAAATATTTTTTTTAATAAAAAATTAGAATAAGTTATTTTAGTATCAAAATCACCCATGAGATGGCACCAGCACCGTCTCTTCCTAGGTACTTCCCTGAGAATACCATCCCGAGGAGCTTGATCCCTGGGAGGGATCTGGGAGATCAGTCCTGAGGAGCTTGCTCCCTGGGAGGGATCTGGGAGATCAGTCCTGGAGAAGTGATTAAAGTATCTTCCCCAGGAACGCCTGATAGCGTCATTACAGTTTCAGGAGGAATTTGGGATGAATTGGAACTCCTAGGGAGGTTTTCAGGAGCTTTGGTGCTATATGGGCTGTTTCCTTATAGGCTCTGGTTATCATTAGTAGGCACTGGGCTTGAATTGATGATAGGAGACGATGCACATGGGCTTTCTGGAGGCGAAAAGACCATGCTGCGGCTCTATATGAGATTTTCTTTAGTAAGATGGTGTTGTACCAGATTTTGAGGATATGTTTACATAGTCTGCTTGTTGTGAAATTGAATTTTAATAGATTTTGAGTGGTTGATATTATTTCTTGTTGTTTAGTTTGTAGGTGAGGGAGAAAAGAGAGATTGTCATCTAGAGTTATTCCTATATATTGGAGGGTAGGATTTGACTTGATGGAGTGATAGTCTATTTTAAAGATTGGAATACACGTGATTTAATTTTGAAAATCCAAGGAACGCAAATTATTATTATCTCATTTATACTTCACACACAAACAAACAAGCAGCCGGCAACTTTGGTCATAAAAAGTTAACATTGAAATGAAAATCTTTCTACCATTTGCTCAAGATTGATTTTGATTACATACGATCAACACACATCGTTTGAAGGTAGAAAAATATGAAAAGATCCTCAGAAAAACATTGTTTCTGTAATAGTAAATATTGATATTTTTTTAAAATAAAAGCTATTGTCAAGGACGAAGACACAGTGTATCCTTAGGTACCCTTATTGCTTTTTTAAGTCTATCTTGGGCCATGCGATTGGAGTTTTTACAGAATTTAATCACTTACAGAATTTGTATATTGTTGGAATTGAAAGAGTTCTGTTTTTCACTTCGTAAGTCATTGCGCGCATGATATTGTGAGAACAATTGTATGGATTGTTATGAAATTTTATATAGATGAAAAGCACATGCGTCTTTTTAAAATGATGTACCTTTAGGTCAAGTTTATTTCATTTTCCATGTAAAAAAAAAAAAAAAAAAACATTTTTGTAAAAAAAAATCAAAATTTGACATTTTTTAAATGAATATAAGTAGTCATAATTAAAAATCTTATTACTGTAAATACTTTAAAGTAAATCATTTCAAACACACATATGCGCTTATTATCTAAATCAATTTCATAACAATCCATATATACGGTCTTAACCCTTTCAGGGGCAAGCACTTGTGCTCCTTTAACGTTGAATTCCCACCGGAATTTAGGAAAGAATTTAGTTCAAAATAAGAATAAGCAACTTTTCAACTTTTTCTCGTCAAAATAAAAAAAGAAAAATTTAATTAAAAGTTTCTGGTTTGAATCGGATTAAAATTAGGTGGTGTATAATATATACCACCGCCCCTCAAAGGGTTAAGATGTAATGTTCGCAATGGCTTACGAAGTAAAAAAAAAAGTTATTTTAATTTCAGTAATGCCCAAATTCTGTAAAAGGCTAGTCAGTTTCTTATGGTAGCATATTAAAAAGCCATTCTGTTTAATCAATAGTCAAAATTTCATGTTCAAACATAAAAGTATTTTGACGATACACTAATTCAAACTTTGAATTTTTTCTTGATTTTCGTCTCGTCTCGTTAAAAAGGTACAAGACTCCTTTAAAAACGAACGAAAAATTAAAAAAAAACTGAATTATAATTATTTACATTCTCTAATCTAATTTACACCTGGCGATTTATATTTCATTTAAAAAAACGAATTCCAAAGCGTTAGTTATTCCTCTAAACAGATATTTATTTATTACTAAATTTCTAACTCAAAACAATTTTCAAATGCAAATTCAGAAGATTATTGCATTTAAATAAACCATTCGTTTTAATTCTTAGAAATAATTTGTTTTAATTAAACATGACCAAACACCTTCTTTTACAAGAAACAATACGGCAGATACAAATATTCATGAATTTGTATACGTATATATGCATTTCCTTTTACCAATGTGAATATTGAGAGATTTCAGTATTAACTGAAGATTATCCAGTGCAATACCGTTCTCATTAACTATACGCACTATGACATGTATTTTCGTCATTAATTTCATATTGTAGGCTCAGAAAATCGATAAGCGTAGGTCTTCACGTGGAACAATTGAATTATTATTAAATTATTAAACTCTCATTAAATAATAATATCTTATTTTAAAGGATTACACCGAGTTATAAATGTTGAAAATTTGATTATTTGCCATGCAATTTTAGGGTTTTTATTAAGTGAAGGGGGATTATTTTATGGTGCAGGAATACATGATTCTAGTATGTAAGTAAAAAATAATAATAATAAACATAGTACTGTAACTATGTACAAAATTTTACATTCGTTTTCCCAAAGAGTACATTTGTCAAACCGGCGACAACGATTACTTAAAAACTACTGAATCGATTCACTTCTAATTTGTCAGGTCTTTTCTTCTTTAATTATGTAGAAACTGAACGAATTATTTTTTTTACCCTCAAATAGCAGTCTTTTTATGATAAAAATGCAACTTTCTATTTTGGCAGCCACCATTTTTTTAAATAACTTAGTTTTTCACAAATTCCTTCGTTCAGTTTCTAGAACAAACCGTATATAATTCATAACCACTTTGTTTTTAGTTTCAGATAATCCAAATCTAAGCTACAATGGTGACAAAAATACATGTTGCAAGAGAAAAAAGTTTGAAATTGTACGTCAAACATGACAAACGAGGTGCGTTCGTACTACAGCTAGTTATATAAATATTCAGATCTTGATGATATTTAATTCTGTGAAATGAATTATATCGTCTGCAGATTAATTTCTGTAATAAAATAAGTATCTCGGTCGCTTGACGATTAAATTTATCATGGAGATCTTGCTTTGCGAATGATTACCTCCATGGTTTAATATTTTTTACTACTCATAATGAACGAATTACCTGTGTTTATTTACTCTTATGGATTGAGATATTCGGCTGTTAACCAAATATTCACTGAAATTATCTCAGAATTTATACATTTATACATACTTATCTCTTAAACAAACAATTTTTTTTAAAGGATCTTTCTACAAGGTAATTTTTATGCGTTTTTATTTGAAAAAATAATTTTTAATAAAAATAGCCGATTGGCATATGAAAAAAGAAATCGTCAGCCCGTATTTGCTTTCCTCAGTCACATGACTTGTGCTTTTAATATATAGACTATGTATCATATGTATCTAAGTCGAAGCTGTATGGTGGATGTTGACGAAGTTCCCAAACAAACTTTTGAATTGTCTCTTGTGTTCAACTTGAAGTCCTAATGTGGCTGAGACAGCAACCCAAAGAATGTTATGCAGCTGGTGTTGGGACACTGGTAAAACGGTAATATAAGTGCATAAATATTGGTGGAGAATATGTTGAGAAATAAAAGTAGTTTTGAAGTGAATATCATTGTAAGTTATTATTTAATTATCTTTTGTAACTTACTTAATGTTACTTACTTAATGTTACTTACTTAATGTTACTTAATGTTACTTACTTAAAATTTGAAAAATTCGTATTATTTTAATAAATAGAGATAAAAAACCAAAATTCTAACAGACTTTTCCTATTAAATTTAAACATGTTTCATTATAGCCGATTCCAAAAATTAAAAAATCCTCGATGAAATTCCTCCTGCAATAATTAATTTTCTATCAGACGATTTTCACGTGAAAAATGAAATAAAAAGTTTCACCAAATGAAAAAAAAGATTAATATGAAATAAAATTGATTGACGTCATAGTCGTAATAAAACGGAAACGGTCTAAGATTTCTCAATAATACAAGGAGTATGAGTATGTGTAAGTACACAAAACATATTAATATCAAGTCATTAGAGAATTATAAAGAAAATCTCACGTCATATGGGAAGTTTAACTAATTTTTCAAATGTTTGAGAATAATACAAAGCGAGTATCAATATAAATAATAGAGAATAGTAAATATATGCGTTTGAGAAGCATATTGAATCGTGATGAAAATCCGATTATGGAAATATTCGCATATTTTAACATTTTGAAGGTGTACAATTTGTTTAATTTTGAAATTATTTTTTTAAATATTGCATTTAGTCCGTATGACGGATATTAGTATGACAGAATATAATAGCGGGCTTGGCCCGCTATCCGGCTGGTTTAGATATTCGAAAAAACGAAAAAAATAGACCGGTAAATTTTTACTTTATAAAAAACAGGACTTTTTTTTTTTTTTTTTTGAATTTATTAAAGAAAGGATAAAGTGTTTTGAAAGGAATATTAAACGAAACCCTTTGAGCGATCTTTGAACACATTTACCCACTTGTTATAATTGCAGCTGCAAGTTTCTTCTGTATGTCGCATGAGGACTTAGATTTATTAAAAATAAAATTTTAAAAAGAAGAACAAATCAAAAACAAAATTGTTACTCAGATTTTATCTTTTAGAAGTATTTTTCATAACCTGACGCAAACGATAAATCGCCATATATGGTTTTAATTGCAATATTTCTCATTGAATAATTTTGTAAGCATCAGGAACATTCTTTTTCATGTATAAATTAAATATTTTCGTTTTACAACATTATTTGTCATCAAAACTGTTTCTCGTTTTACCCCTTTTTCATTTAAAATAAAATTAGTAAGTTTTTTTCTTTTATTTTTCGATGAGTTTGTATTATTTCCTTAATTATATAGCAGCTTCAATTCTTTCACCAACGATAGTGGTCGCCAAAAAATGACCAATGGTAACTTTTTCGTCCAAAATAACAGAACATTCCCTCATAATTCTATAACTAATGTACGTAGAGCAATATGTTATATACTAAAACCTTCCTTGAAAAACTATCTATCGAACAGCGTAAGTTCCATCAAAATCCATTCAGCGGAACCTGAGTTATTAAGTAACGGAACGAAATTTCCGTTTGTGTTTTATATATATGGTAGATATCATATATTATTATAATGTCATACATGCTTTATAATTTGGCGATAAATCTTGGTCGTTTGGCGATTCATTATTGGGGGCCGCGATAACAAGAAAGTACCAAATTTACGATATATTAATGAAAGCAAAAACTAAAAGTATTATAAGTCGATTTCTCATCCGACGTCAATTTTTTAAATTCGGCTTTTTTTTTCATATCTGATAATTTGCATCTATCCTTTTTGTAACTTTAACATTTTTGTAAAGATTTTATGCATTTCTATTGCCTATTCAAAAAAAAAAAAAAAATCTTTTAAAGTTACAAAATTTTGTTACAAATTTTTATAAAGTTACAGAATTTCGTTAAAAATGCTTAAAATATATAAAATGACGACGTCAAGAGGTCCATTCTAGACAGAAAACAACAACCATTTTCCCAATGGTTAATAAAATATATATATAGACATACATGAAGAAATATTTTGAAATAGCTAATTTACTCATTTACCTTCCTTAAGAATTGGAAATATTTTCTTTTGAAAGTGCACGACTTCCTTCTGTTTATAAGAATGTGTTATTAATGTTCAAATGGGATGCGAAACAAAGACAGGTAATATTTCTTATTGTTCTGATTTGTTTCTTATTTTTTTTTATATTTGTACTACACTTTCTTTTGATATTGTAATTTATTCGGGTTATTTACATTTTTCAGAATTCATCTTAACTTTATTAAACGAAGATTAAAAAATGTTCAATACTCCTCAAATATGTTCAATCAGTTCATATTATAGGATTTTTATATTTATATTGTTATTTTTTTTCATTTTCGAGACGTACAAAGGGAACCGTGGTTACCTTTGTAGGTCTGCACATCCCTCGAGTTATGGTAAAGCAAGTGTGAGTCGGGAACAATTTTTTTTAAAGGATCTTTCTACAAGGTAATTTTTATGCGTTTTTATTTGAAAAAATAATTTTTAATAAAAATAGCCGATTGGCATATGAAAAAAGAAATCGTCAGCCCGTATTTGCTTTCCTCAGTCACATGACTTGTGCTTTTAATATATAGACTATGTATCATAGGAGTTAATAGAATGAAGAAAACCTTTATTAATATCTTTTTAAGTTTTGATTCTATTTTCATAAAATTTGAAATGACTCGACAAAATTTAGCAACGATTATATATATTAAATTTCAAATCATTCGGTTGGATAGTTTTTGCGCTGTTATATGCGGACAGACGGACGGACGGACCAGACGACGAATATAGTTGCTACGTATTTATATAATTACGAACACACCTAAAAATGATAGTCGGTAGGTGAAAGGCTCTGAGAAATGTGACGGGTGAGAAAGAGTCTCATATTGCAACAATGCTTTTATAGACATTTCTTCTTGAAACACGTTTTTCACTGTTAAAAAAATTGCAGTAAAATTACGGGCAGAGGCCGGCAGCAGAGATTCCAGTCATACCCCGTAAAAAAAGTTCAGGCCCATCATTTTGTGCAGCACGTAATTTTACGGGGCAAAGTAATACATCATTATAATGCACAGGATATAATGCACTTTAAAACACAATAACACTTTACTTACTGTTCCGTAGCACGTAGCACGTTAGATAATCATCACAGAATCGCTGTTTTGGCGGGTTAAATTTTTCGAAAGACGAGTAAAATGAAGGGTTACACCTTAGCGGAGGACAATGTATGGAGTCGTACCGAATTTTTGCTAACATATGGGCTATAACTTTAAGAATATGTGGATTGCTCTTAATTTTCTAAGTATCTAAGGATAAGTCCGCTTATTTAGTGGATCAGACCGTTTTTCATCAAATAAGTCTGTTGCCCGTCAAAATTGAAGGGCAAACGCTCAAAAATTTACAGTTTTTTCTGAGAGTGTAGTGGGTTTTCATGAAACATCAAAATTTCATTTATTTTCGCCAATCTAAGTAACATAAATCAAAATTGTATGAAACTGGGCACAGTATTTCTCTCAATTAATACTTTCACCACTTTTCAAAAACGAATTGTAGATGACACTATCGGTACACCACCCAACAATCAGCATTATCTTTTTTGGATTAAAGATTGATTTCGGCACAGTTGGACAAGTCAGGCAGTTTGTAATTTCAATTACCAGCAGTAGGATTACAATTGAATTGTGTGTAATCAATTATAGTTCAAATTACATGCCATAAAAAATTCCTGCAGAACGGTAGCTGGAACCGCCCCATCTCATTATTTGACGAAATTCCTTTGCTTGAATATGTGTAACTACAATAAGTTACATACAATTAAATTGTAATACATTGCAGATAATTGCAATTACAAATTTGCCCAACTCTCGTTTGCATCTAGACATTGTACAGGTTGGTGAAGTTATCGAATACAAGATTCACTTTTCATTACATGTCACTGCTCCGTTCAAAAACGGAACCGTTTTTTAAAAGCAGTGCAAAATTTTTGGTTTGTAAATAAATATAATAAATATTCATATGGGATATAATATTTAGATTTTTTTCTATTGAGATTTATTTAATAACATAATTTCTGGATTTTTTTTAAAATAAAAAGTATTTTACTTATGACACGCAAATATATTCCGATAATAAAATTCAATGTTAAAATAATAATAGTAATAATAATAAATAGGAATGTTTATTCATATCACCAAGGCTTGACAAATGCGGTCGCCAGGTCGCCACTGGCGACCATGATTTTTTATCTGGCGACTAAGTTATTTAATCCGGCGGTGTTTTTTTCTTTCTTTGGTATAAAAATTGACCCAAGAAAGGAACACCAACGTCATTTTTTTTCTCTCCCTCCAATATTAAGAAATAAACTTACAAACTATATTCAAACAAAAATATTTTTAACTTTTCTTATTAATTTGGCTAAAGTAAGCTCATTAACTGCTAATTTTTAAATATTAAATTCATAATAATTTGATTGACTTCTACAAGAAAATAGGCAAAAAAATGTTTTACTGTTTTATCATTTTTATTTATTGTTTCACTAGTTTATCAATGGCCTCCTCATCAGATATAAAATTTGTAGCACTCAACTAACCGGACATTTGAAGTAATCGGTATTTTCCGAACATACCTTTTAATTCAGATTTTTCAGTATTTCTTTTTTGCCAGAGATATTATAATATTGAAAAGTTTCATCAGAAAATTCAGATATCTTTCAAAATTGTGTACCATTGTATACTATGTAACTGATAATTCTAAACTAAGTTTATTATTATATATTTTTTCGATTAATTCATAATAAACATTTTTTTAAATCAATGACGGGAGAAGGGGGGGGGGTATTTATTACTGGCGACTAGAATATTTTGCTGGCTACTACATTTTTATTAAATTTGTAAAGCCCTGCATATCACTATATATTATTTTTTTTAATGCTTCTTAATTTAAAACAATTTAAAATTATCTAATAGCTCTCAAGCAGCGAGATAAAAAGATACATAATGCATCTTGATATTTTTATGGCATTATAAATATAATTACACTTTTTGAAACTTTGGTTTAAGCTTATTCGTTTTTAAGCTAAATTAATATTTTTATTAGCGGTCTTACAATTTTATTAAAGTACAAATGCATTTTGTTATGAAAAAAATTCATTTCTTTGATACAGTAAAATGAATTGACAGGGAATTTTAATTTTATTTGTAAAAATTATCTAATAGCTCTCAAGCACTGAGTTAAAAAGATACATAATGCATCTTGATATTTTTATGGCATTATAAATATAATTACACTTTTTGAAACATATTGGTTTAAGCTTATTCGTTTCTAAACTAAAATAATATTTTTATTAGCGTTCTTAAATTTTTATTTAAGTACAAATGTATTTTGTTATGAAAAAAATCCATTTATTTGATACAGTTAAATTAATTGACAGGGAATATTAATTTTATTTGTAATGTAACAACAAGAAGAGTTTTTGCACTTGTAAAATCTTCATAAACTACATATCTGGACACTTTTCAACTAACTCAAAATATTAACTTTACAACAAGTTAAATAATTTCAATAATAATATATTTCTAAAAACTTCTCTAAAAAATGAAGAGAGAAATAGCAAATTTATAGGACATTTCTTTAAGTCTTTCTTTCATACATATATATATATGTATATGTACGAAAAAAAAATCATTAAGTAAGACACAAAAGATAATTAAATAATAACTTACAATGATATCACTTCAAAACTGCTTTTATTTCGCAACATATTCTCCACCAATATTTATGCACTTATATAACCGTTTTATCAGTGCCTCAACACCAGCTGCATTACATTCTTTGGGTTGCTGTCTCAGCCACATTAGGAGTTCAAGTTGAGCCTTTTCATCATCTGTGAACATTATTTTGCTTCCAAGATGGATTTTTTGTGGCTAAACAGATGAAAATCGCTTGGGATTAAGTCGAAGCTGTATGGTGGATGTTGACGAAGTTCCCAAACAAACTTTTGAATTGTCTCTTGTGTTCAACTTGAAGTCCTAATGTGGCTGAGACAGCAACCCAAAGAATGTTATGCAGCTGGTGTTGGGACACTGGTAAAACGGTAATATAAGTGCATAAATATTGGTGGAGAATATGTTGAGAAATAAAAGTAGTTTTGAAGTGAATATCATTGTAAGTTATTATTTAATTATCTTTTGTAACTTACTTAATGTTACTTACTTAATGTTACTTACTTAATGTTACTTAATGTTACTTACTTAAAATTTGAAAAATTCGTATTATTTTAATAAATAGAGATAAAAAACCAAAATTCTAACAGACTTTTCCTATTAAATTTAAACATGTTTCATTATAGCCGATTCCAAAAATTAAAAAATCCTCGATGAAATTCCTCCTGCAATAATTAATTTTCTATCAGACGATTTTCACGTGAAAAATGAAATAAAAAGTTTCACCAAATGAAAAAAAAGATTAATATGAAATAAAATTGATTGACGTCATAGTCGTAATAAAACGGAAACTGTCTAAGATTTCTCAATAATACAAGGAGTATGAGTATGTGTAAGTACACAAAACATATTAATATCAAGTCATTAGAGAATTATAAAGAAAATCTGACGTCATATGGGAAGTTTAACTAATTTTTCAAATGTTTGAGAATAATACAAAGCGAGTATCAATATAAATAATAGAGAATAGTAAATATATGAGTTTGAGAAGCATATTGAATCGTGATGAAAATCCGATTATGGAAATATTCGCATATTTTAACATTTTGAAGGTGTACAATTTGTTTAATTTTGAAATTATTTTTTTAAATATTGCATTTAGTCCGTATGACGGATATTAGTATGACAGAATATAATAGCGGGCTTGGCCCGCTATCCGGCTGGTTTAGATATTCGAAAAAACGAAAAAAAATAGACCGGTAAATTTTTACTTTATAAAAAACAGGACTTTTTTTTTTTTTTTAATTTATTAAAGAAAGGATAAAGTGTTTTGAAAGGAATATTAAACGAAACCCTTTGAGCGATCTTTGATCACATTTACCCACTTGTTATAATTGCAGCTGCAAGTTTCTTCTGTATGTCGCATGATGAAGGAGTTAGATTTATTAAAAATAAAATTTTAAAAAGAAGAACAAATCAAAAACAAAATTGTTACTCAGATTTTATCTTTTAGAAATATTTTTCATAACCTGACGCAAACGATAAATCGCCATATATGGTTTTAATTGCAATATTTCTCATTGAATTATTTTGTAAGCATCAGGAACATTCTTTTTCATGTATAAATTAAATATTTTCGTTTTACAACATTATTTGTCATCAAAACTGTTTCTCGTTTTACCCCTTTTTCATTTAAAATAAAATTAGTAAGTTTTTTCTTTTATTTTTCGATGAGTTTGTATTATTTCCTTAATTATATAGCAGCTTCAATTCTTTCACCAACGATAGTGGTCGCCAAAAAATGACCAATGGTAACTTTTCGTCCAAAATAACAGAACATTCCCTCATAATTCTATAACTAATGTACGTAGAGCAATATGTTATATACTAAAACCTTCCTTGAAAAACTATCTTTCGAACAGCGTAAGTTCCATCAAAATCCATTCAGCGGAACCTGAGTTATTAAGTAACGGAACGAAATTTCCGTTTGTGTTTTATATATATGGTAGATATCATATATTATTATAATGTCATACATGCTTTATAATTTGGCGATAAATCTTGGTCGTTTGGCGATTCATTATTGGGGGCCGCGATAACAAGAAAGTACCAAATTTACGATATATTAATGAAAGCAAAAACTAAAAGTATTATAAGTCGATTTCTCATCCGACGTCAATTTTTTAAATTCGGCTTTTTTTTCATATCTGATAATTTGCATCTATCCTTTTTGTAACTTTAACATTTTTGTAACGATTTTATGCATTTCTATTGCCTATTCAAAAAAAAAAAATCTTTTAAAGTTACAAAATTTTGTTACAAATTTTTATAAAGTTACAGAATTTCGTTAAAAATGCTTAAAATATATAAAATGACGACGTCAAGAGGTCCATTCTAGACAGAAAACAACAACCATTTTCCCAATGGTTAATAAAATATATATATAGAAATACATGAAGAAATATTTTGAAATAGCTAATTTACTCATTTACCTTCCTTAAGAATTGGAAATATTTTCTTTTGAAAGTGCACGACTTCCTTCTGTTTATAAGAATGTGTTATTAATGTTCAAATGGGATGCGAAACAAAGACAGGTAATATTTCTTATTGTTCTGATTTGTTTCTTATTTTTTTTTTATATTTGTACTACACTTTCTTTTGATATTGTAATTTATTCGGGTTATTTACATTTTTCAGAATTCATCTTAACTTTATTAAACGAAGATTAAAAAATGTTCAATACTCCTCAAATATGTTCAATCAGTTCATATTATAGGATTTTTATATTTATATTGTTATTTTTTTTCATTTTCGAGACGTACAAAGGGAACCGTGGTTACCTTTGTAGGTCTGCACATCCCTCGAGTTATGGTAAAGCAAGTGTGCGTCGGGAACAATTTTTTTTAAAGGATCTTTCTACAAGGTAATTTTTATGCGTTTTTATTTGAAAAAATAATTTTTAATAAAAATAGCCGATTGGCATATGAAAAAAGAAATCGTCAGCCCGTATTTGCTTTCCTCAGTCACATGACTTGTGCTTTTAATATATAGACTATGTATCATAGGAGTTAATAGAATGAAGAAAACCTTTATTAATATCTTTTTAAGTTTTGATTCTATTTTCGTAAAATTTGAAATGACTCGACAAAATTCTGCAACGATTATATATATTAAATTTCAAATCATTCGGTTGGATAGTTTTTGCGCTGTTATATGCGGACAGACGGACGGACGGACCAGACGACGAATATAGTTGCTACGTATTTATATAATTACGAACACACCTAAAAATGATAGTCGGTAGGTGAAAGGCTCTGAGAAATGTGACGGGTGAGAAAGAGTCTCATATTGCAACAATGCTTTTTTAGACATTTCTTCTTGAAACACGTTTTGCACTGTTAAAAAAATTGCAGTAAAATTACGGGCAGAGGCCGGCAGCAGAGATTCCAGTCATACCCCGTAAAAAAAGTTCAGGCCCATCATTTTGTGCAGCACGTAATTTTACGGGGCAAAGTAATACATCATTATAATGCACAGGATATAATGCACTTTAAAACACAATAACACTTTACTTACTGTTCCGTAGCACGTAGCACGTTACATAATCATCACAGAATCGCTGTTTTGGCGGGTTAAATTTTTCGAAAGACGAGTAAAATGAAGGGTTACACCTTAGCGGAAGACAATGTATGGAGTCGTACCGAATTTTTGCTAACATATGGGCTATAACTTTAAGAATATATGGATTGCTCTTAATTTTCTAAGTATCTAAGGATAAGTCCGCTTATTTAGTGGATCAGACCGTTTTTCATCAAATAAGTCTGTTGCCCGTCAAAATTGAAGGGCAAACGCTCAAACATTTACAGTTTTTTCTGAGAGTGTAGTGGGTTTTCATGAAACATCAAAATTTCATTTATTTTCGCCAATCTAAGTAACATAAATCAAAATTGTATGAAACTGGGCACAGTATTTCTCTCAATTAATACTTTCACCACTTTTCAAAAACGAATTGTAGATGACACTATCGGTACACCACCCAACAATCAGCATTATCTTTTTTGGATTAAAGATTGATTTCGGCACAGTTGGACAAGTCAGGCAGTTTGTAATTTCAATTACCAGCAGTAGGATTACAATTGAATTGTGTGTAATCAATTATAGTTCAAATTACATGCCATAAAAAATTCCTGCAGAACGGTAGCTGGAACCGCCCCATCTCATTATTTGACGAAATTCCTTTGCTTGAATATGTGTAACTACAATAAGTTACATACAATTAAATTGTAATACATTGCAGATAATTGCAATTACAAATTTGCCCAACTCTCGTTTGCATCTAGACATTGTACAGGTTGGTGAAGTTATCGAATACAAGATTCACTTTTCATTACATGTCACTGCTCCGTTCAAAAACGGAACCATTTTTTAAAAGCAGTGCAAAATTTTTGGTTTGTAAATAAATATAATAAATATTCATATGGGATATAATATTTAGATTTTTTTCTATTGAGATTTCTTTCATAACATAATTTCTGGATTTTTTTTTTTAAATAAAAAGTATTTTACTTATGACACGCAAATATATTCCGATAATAAAATTCAATGTTAAAATAATAATAGTAATAATAATAAATAGGAATGTTTATTCATATCACCAAGGCTTGACAAATGCGGTCGCCAGGTCGCCACTGGCGACCATGATTTTTTATCTGGCGACTAAGTTATTTAATCCGGCGGTGTTTTTTTCTTTCTTTGGTATAAAAATTGACCCAAGAAAGGAACACCAACGTCATTTTTTTTCTCTCCCTCCAATATTAAGAAATAAACTTACAAACTATATTCAAACAAAAATATTTTTAACTTTTCTTATTAATTTGGCTAAAGTAAGCTCATTAACTGCTAATTTTTAAATATTAAATTCATAATAATTTGATTGACTTCTACAAGAAAATAGGCAAAAAAATGTTTTACTGTTTTATCATTTTTATTTATTGTTTCACTAGTTTATCAATGGCCTCCTCATCAGATATAAAATTTGTAGCACTCAACTAACCGGACATTTGAAGTAATCGGTATTTTCCGAACATACCTTTTAATTCAGATTTTTCAGTATTTCTTTTTTGCCAGAGATATTATAATATTGAAAAGTTTCATCAGAAAATTCAGATATCTTTCAAAATTGTGTACCATTGTATACTATGTAACTGATAATTCTAAACTAAGTTTATTATTATATATTTTTTCGATTAATTCATAATAAACATTTTTTTAAATCAATGTCGGGAGAGGGGGGGGGGGTATTTATTACTGGCGACTAGAATATTTTGCTGGCTACTACATTTTTATTAAATTTGTAAAGCCCTGCATATCACTATATATTATTTTTTTAATGCTTCTTAATTTAAAACAATTTAAAATTATCTAATAGCTCTCAAGCAGTGAGTTAAAAAGATACATAATGCATCTTGATATTTTTATGGCATTATAAATATAATTACACTTTTTGAAACTTTGGTTTAAGCTTATTCGTTTTTAAGCTAAATTAATATTTTTATTAGCGGTCTTACATTTTTATTAAAGTACAAATGCATTTTGTTATGAAAAAAATTCATTTCTTTGATACAGTTAAATGAATTGACAGGGAATTTTAATTTTATTTGTAAAAATTATCTAATAGCTCTCAAGCAGTGAGTTAAAAAGATACATAATGCATCTTGATATTTTTATGGCATTATAAATATAATTACACTTTTTGAAAGATATTGGTTTAAGCTTATTCGTTTCTAAACTAAAATAATATTTTTATTAGCGTTCTTAAATTTTTATTTAAGTACAAATGTATTTTGTTATGAAAAAAATCCATTTATTTGATACAGTTAAATTAATTGACAGGGAATATTAATTTTATTTGTAATATAACAATAAGAAGAGTTTTTGCACTTGTAAAATCTTCATAAACTACATATCTGGACACTTTTCAACTAACTCAAAATATTAACTTTACAACAAGTTAAATAATTTCAATAATAATATATTTCTAAAAACTTCTCTAAAAAATGAAGAGAGAAATAGCAAATTTATAGGACATTTCTTTAAGTCTTCCTTTCATACATATATATATGTATATGTACGAAAAAAAATCATTAAGTAAGTCACAAAAGATAATTAAATAATAACTTACAATGATATCACTTCAAAACTGCTTTTATTTCGCAACATATTCTCCACCAATATTTATGCACTTATATAACCGTTTTATCAGTGCCTCAACACCAGCTGCATTACATTCTTTGGGTTGCTGTCTCAGCCACATTAGGAGTTCAAGTTGAGCCTTTTCATCATCTGTGAACATTATTTTGCTTCCAAGATGGATTTTTAGTGGCTAAACAGATGAAAATCGCTTGGGATTAAGTCGAAGCTGTATGGTGGATGTTGACGAAGTTCCCAAACAAACTTTTGAATTGTCTCTTGTGTTCAACTTGAAGTCCTAATGTGGCTGAGACAGCAACCCAAAGAATGTTATGCAGCTGGTGTTGGGACACTGGTAAAACGGTAATATAAGTGCATAAATATTGGTGGAGAATATGTTGAGAAATAAAAGTAGTTTTGAAGTGAATATCATTGTAAGTTATTATTTAATTATCTTTTGTAACTTACTTAATGTTACTTACTTAATGTTACTTACTTAAAATTTGAAAAATTCGTATTATTTTAATAAATAGAGATAAAAAACCAAAATTCTAACAGACTTTTCCTATTAAATTTAAACATGTTTCATTATAGCCGATTCCAAAAATTAAAAAATCCTCGATGAAATTCCTCCTGCAATAATTAATTTTCTATCAGACGATTTTCACGTGAAAAATGAAATAAAAAGTTTCACCAAATGAAAAAAAAGATTAATATGAAATAAAATTGATTGACGTCATAGTCGTAATAAAACGGAAACTGTCTAAGATTTCTCAATAATACAAGGAGTATGAGTATGTGTAAGTACACAAAACATATTAATATCAAGTCATTAGAGAATTATAAAGAAAATCTGACGTCATATGGGAAGTTTAACTAATTTTTCAAATGTTTGAGAATAATACAAAGCGAGTATCAATATAAATAATAGAGAATAGTAAATATATGAGTTTGAGAAGCATATTGAATCGTGATGAAAATCCGATTATGGAAATATTCGCATATTTTAACATTTTGAAGGTGTACAATTTGTTTAATTTTGAAATTATTTTTTTAAATATTGCATTTAGTCCGTATGACGGATATTAGTATGACAGAATATAATAGCGGGCTTGGCCCGCTATCCGGCTGGTTTAGATATTCGAAAAAACGAAAAAAAATAGACCGGTAAATTTTTACTTTATAAAAAACAGGACTTTTTTTTTTTTTTTTTTTGAATTTATTAAAGAAAGGATAAAGTGTTTTGAAAGGAATATTAAACGAAACCCTTTAAGCGATCTTTGATCACATTTACCCACTTGTTATAATTGCAGCTGCAAGTTTCTTCTGTATGTCGCATGATGAAGGAGTTAGATTTATTAAAAATAAAATTTTAAAAAGAAGAACAAATCAAAAACAAAATTGTTACTCAGATTTTATCTTTTAGAAGTATTTTTCATAAACTGACGCAAACGATAAATCGCCATATATGGTTTTAATTGCAATATTTCTCATTGAATAATTTTGTAAGCATCAGGAACATTCTTTTTCATGTATAAATTAAATATTTTCGTTTTACAACATTATTTGTCATCAAAACTGTTTCTCGTTTTACCCCTTTTTCATTTAAAATAAAATTAGTAAGTTTTTTTCTTTTATTTTTCGATGAGTTTGTATTATTTCCTTAATTATATAGCAGCTTCAATTCTTTCACCAACGATAGTGGTCGCCAAAAAATGACCAATGGTAACTTTTTCGTCCAAAATAACAGAACATTCCCTCATAATTCTATAACTAATGTACGTAGAGCAATATGTTATATACTAAAACCTTCCTTGAAAAACTATCTATCGAACAGCGTAAGTTCCATCAAAATCCATTCAGCGGAACCTGAGTTATTAAGTAACGGAACGAAATTTCCGTTTGTGTTTTATATATATGGTAGATATCATATATTATTATAATGTCATACATGCTTTATAATTTGGCGATAAATCTTGGTCGTTTGGCGATTCATTATTGGGGGCCGCGATAACAAGAAAGTACCAAATTTACGATATATTAATGAAAGCAAAAACTAAAAGTATTATAAGTCGATTTCTCATCCGACGTCAATTTTTTAAATTCGGCTTTTTTTTCATATCTGATAATTTGCATCTATCCTTTTTGTAACTTTAACATTTTTGTAACGATTTTATGCATTTCTATTGCCTATTCAAAAAAAAAAAAAAATCTTTTAAAGTTACAAAATTTTGTTACAAATTTTTATAAAGTTACAGAATTTCGTTAAAAATGCTTAAAATATATAAAATGACGACGTCAAGAGGTCCATTCTAGACAGAAAACAACAACCATTTTCCCAATGGTTAATAAAATATATATATAGACATACATGAAGAAATATTTTGAAATAGCTAATTTACTCATTTACCTTCCTTAAGAATTGGAAATATTTTCTTTTGAAAGTGCACGACTTCCTTCTGTTTATAAGAATGTGTTATTAATGTTCAAATGGGATGCGAAACAAAGACAGGTAATATTTCTTATTGTTCTGATTTGTTTCTTATTTTTTTTTTTATATTTGTACTACACTTTCTTTTGATATTGTAATTTATTCGGGTTATTTACATTTTTCAGAATTCATCTTAACTTTATTAAACGAAGATTAAAAAATGTTCAATACTCCTCAAATATGTTCAATCAGTTCATATTATAGGATTTTTATATTTATATTGTTATTTTTTTTTCATTTTCGAGACGTACAAAGGGAACCGTGGTTACCTTTGTAGGTCTGCACATCCCTCGAGTTATGGTAAAGCAAGTGTGAGTCGGGAAAACCCGACTTAAGGCCTAGGGCCTGGCTCCCTTATGGGTGTCCAGCCCCAAAGCTGTTGGGGAAGGATACCGGCCCGTTCCCAAGTGTTTCGTGGTGGTTTCCTCTGATAATGGGATCCACCACGTATCTCAGCGACCTATGTCATCTACACATTGGTCTAAGGGGTCTGGGAGTCCTAAGGTGGCGGTCCCCCGACCGGCCGTAGCGCATACGGAGAGACAAATCCGGTCGTGCGCGTTGTAAGTCCCTCAGGACTTGGGTTCGGTGGTCGAAGACGGGCTGGGCGCTCCTTAAGCGCTTTGCGGCGCAGCCTAGTTTATTACGATAAGACTTGATTAATATTTATATAACAATTTATATAATGTATTTAGATAATAATTTATATAATGTATTTAGATAATAATTTATATAATGGATTGTATTTATGGCATTTAGATACATGCAGGAACTAAAGTTTAAACTTTATAATTTAGGCAGACACTTTTATCATTATCTATGAATTTCTGGAAATTTTACATTGGATATTAATGCTAAGTAGTTCTTGTACTATTACGTTAAAAGAAAATACCATATATTTTAATTTTTCAAGCTCAACATAGAGTCTGTGTGTTTGAAGTAATATTACTTTTTCAACTAATTTTTATTTATTTTTATTTTTATTTATTTTTATTTTTATTTATTTTTATTTATTTTTATTTTTATTTTATTTTTTATTTTTATTTATTTATTTATTTTTGAGTAGGTGAGTGGAAGGGGGGGATGGTAATTAAAATCGCGTATTTTATTATAGTTATTTTTCTGTATATAACTAAGTATACTGATACAATTCTGAGAAAAAAATCTTCTATTTCCTAATAGAATTCTTCTTTTGCTATTTTTTAATCAAGATATCTGATATAATTATCTATTTTGGAAATTATTTGTAAGCTCAATGAATTATATGCTGAATTAATATTTTTATTAATGTCTTTAAGTGGATATTTCAGCACATAATCTTGTTTTTGTATTGGACAAATTTGTTTTTCTGTTTAAATTGTAAACAGAAAGTGCAGCAGATTTTTAATACTATTGTAATGGATAAAAATAAGAAGTATAATAAATATACATTGAAGGAGAGTCTGTTTTATTATTTATTAAATTTTCATAGATGGTATTTATAGAAAATTTCCTTTCTAACTGAAAAGATTAACTTTACAATGCTTTTAAAAACAGCATTATTCTTCAGCATTATAGTTTCTTTGTTACATACAAATTAAATTATTATCTTTATGCTACATCGAAAACAACATTATTTTTAAATATGAACTAGAAAATAAAATAAAAAATAGTAAGGTTCTTTAAGGCTTACGTTGTTCTGAGCTTCACAATTCACGTACTTGCGTGTTTGTAAATTTTGACTATTCTAAAACAATAGGTAAAAAAACAAAAATGTTTCAGAATAGTTAATTTGCTCATTTACCCCGCTTAAGTATTGAGCATTTTTTCATTGTATATTGCAAACAATGTCTTTCGTCTGTAAGTAAATATCATACATATTCATTAGGGATATGAAACAAAGAGAGCTGAGAATCTTTTTGATTCGAAATGTTTCTCTAAATATTTTTATATTCATATTTAAGACTGCATTTTCTATTCATATCGTAATATATGCGGATTCTTTGCATTTTTGCGAAAAAATTCATCTTCGTTTTATAAGACTGAGAATAAGGAATTTTCATTAAGAAAATATTGTTTAGTTCAATTTACTAGTTCTTTGTATTTTTTATAACGTTTTCTCCATTCAGTTCATTACATTGTATTAATTTACGGAAATATTTTTACAAAATATTAAACTTATAACATGTAAGGTGTGTAGAGGCTCTATGTTTAGTACAGCTATTTCCAAAGAGTAATTTTCTCTTTATTTAATCGCAGAACTATACGCTTACATATGGTGGAGATTAATTTTCGTAAATAGTTGTACCTAAAAATAAGCGTATCCATGCATCGAGGACACAGAAACATGTGTCGCAAAGAATTCAAAGAGATAGGCAAATATGTATTTTGTCCATATTCAGGGCTCGCAGCTTCCTATATATTTTTTAAATAATCCCCACCACTATTTTCAAAATATAATATTCATAATATCCTTCTATTGCACATTTTAAGGAAATTTACCACGAAATTTATAGTTTGAAAATAGTGGTATCAAATATATAAAACAATATAGGACGCTGCGACCCCTGCATATTCGAATGTTAGTTAATTATTAGTTAGTTATTAAAAAAATCAAATAGTTTTCGTGCAGTGAGTTTAATGTTCATCTAATTAGAGTATATGTGTTCGTTAGTAAGTCTGTCATTAGATATTAGACCCTATGCTCTCAATTACTTCTTGATACAGTGTTACATTCTAGTTGGCTCCGATATTGCAAGTAATATGAAAACATACATTATCTTGATTTTTCATTCTTTTATTCTAGTTTACAGGTCAGAACAATAATTCTATAAATTCAGTTTTATACTCTACTGTTTGAGTTTTATATTATCAAGTAATTAAAATTTCATTTTTCTTTAACTGACTTAATGAAACAAAAATGTATGTTATACATTTCAATTTCTTAAAATTAATTTAGGATACCGAAACTTTGAACCAAATGCCATTGCTTTCGAACCAAATTCTATTTTTTCGATTTATAAGGCAATTGGTAAGGATGTAATGTAATGATCAACATACTTAAACTTTTATGAGAATACAAAATTCTCACAAAATAACTACATGTTTATATGAAGTAGTAAATAGACTTTACAGTGATTTTCTTTTGCTAAATATGAAAATGACCAGAAAAGTCCTCGTGTTTATAAAATTGTCATACACGACATTTCTGATTTTTTTTCTACTTTACAGGTCAGAACTATAATTCTGTAAATTCAATTTTATACTCCACTGTTTGAGTTTTATATTACCAAGTAATTAAAATTTCATTTTTCTTTAACTGACTTAATGAATTAAAAATATATGTAATACATTTCATTTTTTTAAAATTAATTTTGGATACCGAGATTTAGAACCAAATGCCATTGCTTTCGAACCAAAACTCTGTTTTTTCGATTTATAAGATAATTGGTAATGATTTAATGTAATGATCAACATACTTAAACTTTTATGAGAGTGCAATTTTCTCACAAAAGAACTACATGATTATATGAAATAATAAATAGACTTTATAGTGATTTTATTTTGCTAAATATGAAAATGACCAGAAAAGTCCTCGTGTTTATAAAATTGTCATACACGACATTTCTGATTTTTTTTTCTACTTTACAGGTCAGAACTATAATTCTGTAAATTCAATTTTATACTCCACTGTTTGAGTTTTATATTACCAACTAATTAAAATTTCATTTTTCTTTAACTGACTTAATGAATTAACAATACATGTAATACATTTCAGTTTCTTAAAGTTAATTTAGGTTAACGAGATTTAGAACCAAATGCCATTGCTTTCGAACCAAAACTCTATTTTTTTCGATTTATAAGATAATTGGTAATGATGTAATGTAATGATCAACATACTTAAACTTTTATGAGAGTACAATTTTCTCACAATAGAACTACATGATTATATGAAATAGTAAAAAGACTATATAGTCATTAAATATGAAAATTACCAGAAAAGTCCTAGTGTTTATAAAATTGTCATACACGACATTTCTGAAAAATTCCCAGTTATGGAAAAGTCTTTTTAATCTTAATAATAGTTTCAATATTACGCGCATCGTACTTTTTGGAAACAGTTTTCGCAGTCAACTTTTACGCATAAATGACGAATTATCTCTGCCAGTTGGATTCTAATGGATAGCAATGACTTTTACCCATAGCTCTGGCTCGAATTTTCTATTTGAATAGAATTTTTCATAGCGCAATCATGTGAATTTCCTCCCACATATATTGTAACACTTTTTGAAGCCTTTATAAGTTTCATGCATAGCGTATTTCCAACGCTCGATTTAAAAATGTAAATACAGAAAACAACATAGCTGAAGCGTTAACTAAATTTACAGTTGTTTCTTCAAATCATCATATGTACCTCTTTAAATCCTCTTAGTAAAACTTTGCACAGCATGCCGAACAGATGAATTTCCACGACATTTCTGAAAATTAGATGTATTTTCCCGTTTTGTCATTTATGTATAGTTGTACTAGAAGTTCTACAGAATGAGAAAATATTTATGTTGTTTTACTTTACATATCGTCTAGAAGAAAATGTATCAGAAAAGTTGGAAAAGCAGGAAAACCAAATGAAAACCAAAATGAGTAACTGATAATATATATATATATATATATATATATATATATATATATATATATATATATATATATATATATATATATATATATATACTAACTAACCCGCCCGGCGTTGCCCGGGCTCGAGATAATTACAATCTCAGAGAAAGGCGTTACCCCCCTCCCTCCCCATACCCGTAAATATAATGAGTAATTTGTTCAAGAGAACCACCTTCACATACATTAACGCGATCATTAAAAAAATAATTACATTTTTCTGATAATTAGAACATAACGAAGACGCTACGCTAAAATAGCCGGCAGATGACACCCCCTTCCCGACCTCAATTTCAAATCTGTATCTTAATTAGTTACCTAAATTTTTGTTCATTAGTAAAATTTGGCCATTATTTCCTTTCATTTTCGCAAACTAAATGAGAGGGATCGGCCAGAGAAACAGATCTCTTTGTAGTTCAGTTTTTAATGAAGCAGATCCCTGTCTGAAAGATTTCTGGGATCGTTTTCAATGGCGCCGGCAGATTTTTGGCAGTTTTTTGCATAAATAAAAAAAAATACTGACCGAATTTTTCAAAAATCACATGGTCAGATGCAGAATATTTTTTTACATGTGCTCAGAAGTTTTCTAATTGATAACTCAATTAGTTTTCTTAAAATTCGCTAATTAGTAAAATCATTTGGAATTTCTTCATTTCCACTCGCAAATCCCACGCGCCAGTTCGTTTCTTTCGCCATTTTGTTTTAAAAGATGACATTTTAGAAGCGATTGTGAAAGAGAATCTAATTAATATCTAGGCTAATTATCAAAATATTAAAATTCTGAGGCCCAGGTGCACATGGCCTGACCTTGGACTATCCACACCTAAATTTCCAGACTTCTAGGTGGGCTAGAGTTTGTTAGCAATCGCCAACAGACACACACACAGACTGACACACACACAGAGCGAAACTTTCTTTTATTAGTATAGATATACATATATGCAAGTGAAATTTCTTATATTATTGCAAATTATTTTTTCTTTCATCTTGTGAGCAATATTTTGAGTCTATACGTTAAAAAAAAATAATTGGGTTTTGATACCTATGTATGGTTCTGAAAGTTTTATAATTTACAAAATTTTTGTCTTATAATGTTTAGATCCTACTACATTGTGAAAAATCATTAGTACACTCCTCTTCTGTAGGCATTTATGGAGTGGGAAGCTTTGGGATCACCTGCGCCCAGGTGCAACTTTCGCAGTTAGCGATGATTGATAACCAAGAGCAATCATGAATATTTTTAGAAACTTTTCTCTGCATTCTCGAACCTATTTTGTAGAGTTTTTCCCACTAATTGTCAAAAAATGTTTTTTTTTTTTTTTTTTTGCTACAGCTGCTAAAAAAAAAGCTTCATACAGAATTACCAAGATTGTTCCAATTAGTACCAGCTAGTCGTTTAAAACTAGAACTACCATGAGCCGTCATTTTGACGGTTACCAAATGAATATATTCCGATTCGAACCATAAATTTCGTTTTAAAATAAATTAAATATAAAACTCACACAAATACGTTAAATGAATGAGTTAAATATATTTTTTTTAATTTCTGGTATGAAATAGTTAAGAAAAACTTGAGTAAAATTTTCGGTAGTTCTAGTGTTAATAAAGCAAGAGTTAGGAAGACGCTGCAAAGTATTTAGAATCGACGATTTTTCATGACTTCGCTGACAATTAAATGTATTTTCTTCAAGGTTTGTAAATTATGTACAGTTGTTCTACAAGTCCTACAGCATGAGAAACCATGTATGATTTTTGCATTATATACCATCTAACCTCGTTTTTAGGAGAACATGTATCCGAAAAAAAGGGAGCAAAAGCAGGTGAAAACCAAAAAATGAGGAACTGATGAAAAAAAATAATACGTAAGTCAAATTTCTTATATTATTGAAAATTATTTTTTCTTTCATCTTGTAAGCAAAGTCTAGTTGTTTAAAAAAAAAAAATTGGGTTTTGATACCTACGTATGGTTTTGAAATTTTAATAATTTTCAATATTTTGTCTTATAATGTTAAGATACCGCTACATTGTGAAAAATCGTTAATACACTCCTCTTCTGTAGGCATTTGAGGAGTGAGAAATGTTCGTATTACCTTCGCCTAGGTACAACTGTGCCAGTTAGAGGTGTTTGATAACCAACAGCAATCAATTTAGAAATTTTTCTTTTCATTCTTGAACCTATTTTGTAGAGTTTTCTTTCCCGATTAATTGATAACATTTTTTTTTTTTTTTTTTTTTTTTTTTTTTTTTTCTAGAGCTACTGGAAAAAAAGCCCTGATTCCTACAAAATTACCAGAATTTTCCCAATTAGAAGCAAAACTGCAGTGTATTTTCCTAAATGTTTGTTAATTATGTACAGTTGTTCTACAAGTCGTACAGCATGAGAAAACATTTATGTCTTTTGCATTATATACCGTCTAACCCAGTTTTTAGAAGAAAATACATCGGAAAACAGGTAAAAACCAAAAATTAGTAACTGATGAAAAAAGAGTATTACTTAAGTAAAATTTCTAATATTATTGTAAATTATTTTTTTCTTCTTGAGAGCAATAATCTGAGTCTATTTGTTAAGAAAAATAATTGGGCTTTGATATTTATGTATGGTTTTGAAATTTTTATAATTTACAAAATTTTCGTCCGGTAAAGTCAGGATCTCGTTATATTCCAGAAAATCGTTAATACACTAGCCTCTTCTGTAGGCATTTGAGGAGTGGAAAAAATGGGATTACCTGCATCCAGGTGCAACTTTGGCAATTAGCGATATTTGATTGCACGAATGTCCACGTAAAAAGATATGCTTCTGTATCAAATTCATTAATATATATATATATATATATATATATATATATATATATATATATATATATATATACTATTTGTTTAAAAGTTAACTTCAATTTAAGATTTTAGAATTAAAAATGTATAAAATTAATAGAAATTTCCATTATTGGGAATTGTGAGCAGATTGATAAACACTATAAACCCCTTTCTCAGTGTTTTCATAAAAAGCCACTTGCCATAGTGCGCACCTCCCAGGAACATTCAAAAGGCCACCCAAGTGACGTCAGGAAATTTGACATGCCGGTACTAAGACAAATTTTAACGGCATAAAAATTTTCACCCAGAGCTGTATCAAAGATCCAAGTCAAACATCAACCAAACATCAATAGGGAAAACGTCGGAATAAATATGGAACTTATGCGTAGAAACAAACTGGGAAATTCGTTTCCAGAATCGACCTTTTGCTCTGAAAATAAAGATAAATGAGATGAATAATTAGTTCACATAACATTTCTTTAAGGCTTATAGAGCTTTTATTTTCATAAATTACATGTATTCGTTTTTGTAAATTTGGATTTTATTCTCTCGCCTCCCCCCCCCCCCCCCCCCCAAAAAAAAAAAAGAGAATAAAATAAATAAATAAATAAAAAATTAAAAAAAATAAAGAAATAAAAATAAACGCAAATATTTTTTTAGAAAAGCTGCTATGTTATTAATTTACTGTTCTTAAATATCAAACATATTTTTTAAAAAATATTGCTGCAATGGCATTGGTTTATGAGTAGTATAAAATATGTCCAGCAGGTATATGGAACATATAATGCTGAAAATCGTTTTGAATCTGATCATTCCTTTTTTAAATCCATACTGAAGACAGCATTTGAGTTTTATTTTGTAATAAATGGCCGTTTTCTTTGTATTTTCACGTTTAGAATTCATCTTTCTTTCTTTAGACTGGGAATTTATTTATATTTAACGAATATAAAATATTTTAGTTCAAATTACAAGATTTATGTAATCTTTTAGATTTTTTAATTTTAATTATTTAACAGTTTCGATAAATTAATAAATATATGGCATTCTATGATACGCGGAAAATGCATTTTGTAGTTTATAATTTAAACCGCTTAAAACAATAAACCAATCACTCTAAACTTTAAAAATTATTTAATTTGAAATTTAATTTTTTTAAATTAAATTTCATAAAAAAGTAAGTTATTAAAAAAAAACAATGGTTATACTTCAACTATAAAAATATGATTATTTTCCACATTGGCACCAAATCTGTTTATATAATTTTGTAAATTTATTAGTGTCTGATAATTACAAATATTTTGTAACTTTATTCCTTTTCAGCAAATCCTTTCATTACAAAAATTAACCTTCCTTTATTTCACTTATTTCATTAAAAATCTTGTGCATACAAAAATTAATGTCACTTATTAATTTCATTAAAAATTAAACCTATTTAAATCTATTTGTTCTCAAAACTTTTGATCCATTAAAACTTGTTAAACACTTTCGTTACTTTATTCCATTTAAATTATTGTCATTTCAGTAATCTATTTCTTAATTGCACGATATTTGAAAATCATTTTCAAAATAAATAAAAATAATTAATTCAAAAATTAAAAATTTCATTTAAATTTCATTTTTAAACTTTATTCTTCGTTCCTAATGCATCCCGTTGTTTGTGATTGCATTATACCCCTTTCTCGCACAGAGGTTGTTCTAGAAAAAAACATATCTTAAAATTTATTTGTTAAAATTAAACCCTTCTTCTCCCTTCCGAAACATTTTCTGTGATTGCGTCATCCCTCGTTCAACTAGCGCACGCGTCGTATGATTGTTCTAGAAGATGATGTCATCGAACAACTTTAGGATGGCAACAACATCGTTCAACCATCGTGGTACTGTCATCCCCGACCCCTCGGGCGAAATGGAAGCAGTCAATCAGAGCGCAGATCGTAGCCCCCCCCCTATGAGGATGATGTCATATATCCTCCCTACAACCCGCAACCGCATCAGTCGACACTTGGACGTCAAGGAGGAAGGTTGTCTCTGCGTCTCTCTCCGTAAATGAGTATTCTTTTTTATACCATCTTATCGCTCTGATCGTCATTAGCCTCATTAACTTGCTCATTAATCTTAATAAGCTTCGTATCTGATCTATCACCTATCAATCACTCACCTACCTGTCACCTATCAATAACTTACCTGACTATCCTTCTCTAACTACGCCCCCTGATCCTCGCTCCTCACCACCGCATACCTCCTCCTAACGAAATGAACTTCCTTTTTCCCACTACTACTGTCTGACTAAATGTCAAACTTTAAGAAACAGAATTATGGACAATAATAACTAAATGCTAATTCAGATATTTATCTATTTATTTAGAAAGAACAATAACTTGTCTTGTTTTCATATTGGTGCATTGATCGTGAGACTCACCCGTAAAGACGGTGTTGCCTTAACCTTTTGAATCCCACGATAGC
Organism: Maratus michaelseni; assembly: GCA_963931845.1. Taxonomy (NCBI): domain Eukaryota; kingdom Metazoa; phylum Arthropoda; class Arachnida; order Araneae; family Salticidae; genus Maratus; species Maratus michaelseni. The sequence continues at coordinate 369,338,641 of OZ007592.1, read as the reverse complement.
CGAAAATAGCCGGTTACTCTGAAACCCACAGTAGCCCAGGATAGCTGAAAGGATTTTCCTCCCCTTTAAATTGGTTGTGGTGCTGTCAAGGGGTTGATCTCCCTCAGTGATGGATGGGGTAATGTGTTGGCATTTCTGGAAAGTACAGAAGAAAAAACAAGATTTTTTTCTGTAACTGGAGCAATAATAAACAAAGGGGTGTAACACCTGTCCAAATTTGAATAAAGGGAGAAAGCACTAGAGTCATTTCCACTACTAACCTAGTGAAAAAGGGGGGAACGAAAAAATCGAATATTTTGGGCTATTTTGATGGGATTCTCAGGTCATTCAGTTTTTTACAGCTTGGGACTTAAAGAGTTAACAGCAAGTTCTTGATTTTCGTGTTGGTTAGAATAGGCAGAATTTGTTACGGGCATTCGTACGAAAATAGGGCCATATTCTTAAGATAAAAAAGTATCAAATACACTTTTCATTCTGAAAGGAGAGTACATAGGTAATATATTTTACATATAATTTCAAATGATTATTTATCTTTAAATATTCGTAAATGCGTAAAATGAATATTGAGAGTATAATATTTTCTTAAATATACACTAAAAAAACATTCTAAAAAGTACATTTTATAAATAAAAATATTTAGTAATTAAGTATTTTAATGTGCAAAATTTATAATATTATGTTTTATATATCTCGCATATTTTGTATACAAAATATCAGTTTAAAATTTTTTTCAAAGTCTCTTTATAATTTTTAAACAGGTACATGAAATATTTCGAAACAATTATTCCTATGATAATCTTAAATGTTATCAGTGGTAAAGTTTATTTATTCGTATGAATTAAAAAATTTATTATTCAGTATCCATTTTCTCAGGTTCAAAAGAATACGAAATGAATTTGCTTCTTTGATGCTTAAAAACAAAATAATTATACTCTTTAATGTACTAAATTAAAAAAAAAAAAAAAAAAAAAAAAAAAAAAATTCTTTTGCCCTTAAGAAATATTTTAATCACCTTTAGAATAAAGATTTCAATTACGAATTCTTTTTTTTTTTTAATTTATTGCTCTTATTATAAAAGAGATTTAAAAATATATTTAAAGATTTTTTATGTGTGTTTTTAATGGATTTTAATAGTTACTCTCTGGAAATAAACAGTGTTTTTATATTGTGTAAATATTACTGTTAATGTTAATCTAAATCGATGAACTAAATTTAAGAAAATTATAAGACAGAAACTTACTTTTATATTTCTCCAAAAAATAAATGCATCTTTTTCAAAGAATTCTTAAAATAAATTTTTCAGGAGTTAAGTTTCTAATTAAAACTGCAAGTAAAATGTAAGTAGTTTAAACACTATCATTGAGATTTAAATTTATTGCTCTTATTATAAAAGAGATTTAAAAATATATTTAAAGATTTTTTATGTGTGTTTGTAATGGATTTTAATAGTTACTCTCTGGAAATAAACAGTGTTTTTATATTGTGTAAATATTACCGTTAATGTTAATCTAAATTGAAAAACTAAATTTAAGAAAATTATAAGGCAGAAACTTACTTTTATATTTCTACAAAAAATAAATGCATCTTTTTCAAAGAATTCTTAAAATAAAATTTTCAGGAGTTAAGTTTCTAATTAAAATTGCAAGTAAAATGTAAGTAGTTTAAACACTATCATTGAGAAAGGGAATTTATTCACATGAAATTAAAGATTCTTTACGCAGTAATCATTGTTTAAATTCAAAAGAATATGAAATGATTTTTTTTAAACTTAATAATTGTACGTTTTTATTGTACGGACTAAGAAAAAACGCATTGACATATTCTTTCGCCTTTAACACTCGATTATTAGCCTTAGATCTGTAAGTTACAGTGAATTTTTTTTTCTGACTGCAAAGGCGTCTTTGGAGATGCGAACTTGATACATATATTTTTTTTTTCTGACTAAAGACAAGATAATATACAATTTTTGTTAAGTACTACCTTTCCCCGAAATATCACAGTATAAAGCGTATAAATATGGAAATTACATCATGTTATCTCACACATACAAGGACAATAATAACTTTTTTTTTTTTTTTTTTAGTACAGGAATTGAATATTAAAAAAGATTTTAAATCACCTTACAATACAATTTTACAATTTTTAATTCCGGAAAAGATGTAGTGTTTTACTATTTCGATTTTTCTTTTATTGTTATTCTTGCAATATATATGTATATATATATATATAAACATATGTTTGCATCTTTTTTTTTTTTAATATATCCCCGTTTTAGCACTTGTTCAATGATAGTACACAGTACTTTTATATTGAACAAACATTATGACTGTTAATGCAAATGTCAAAGCATAACTAAATTTATGACAGTTAAAAACCAAACATCCTTTTACTATATGATATTGAAGAGAGGAAAGTTTTTAACTAGGCATATTCAATGGTTGGAGTGTCATAGTTGCGATTCATTCCAACAGAGCGAAAAATATCGTGTCCGTACTCGAACAAGCCAAGTCATTCAGGTTCGGGTCCTGATCCTGGCATTTTTCGCCCTGTTGGAATTAATCTTAACTGTGATACTCTAATCATTGAATATAAATATCCCTTTACTATTTTACCAAACATAGATGAACATCCTTTTAATCATTCAAACTATATTTTTTTAAAATATTAATAAATAATTAAAAACTTAACAAAAAACTCGATGAAAGGTAGAATTTTGGCATCCGTTTTACAAGGTGATTTGAAAACAGGTCGGCAAATTTTAAACCATTCACGCCTAGCGTACTGAAATTGGAACTTTTAAGAAATTAAATATTATTTTAGGTAGATTTCTTTTTTTAATTTTATATGATTATTTTACACAATTTACAACTTAAATATTCAGATTAGTTATTATAATGACAGCAATTCTCCTGGTAAATATAAAATGGCGGCCTACAGATTTTATATAAAACGTAACTTTGATATTTGTACTGGGAAGCACTCACAAAATGAATTGAATAAAATTAGACAATTTGCAGTAGAAAACGGATTTTCCCCTCAACACATTAAATAAAATAATTTATGAAGTATAACAGAAAAATCTAAAGAATATGGTAAACATGAATGATCTTAAGTTATGCATGCTCGATTATGTACCAAACTTACATAAAAGTATACTTATATGAAAGCAATACTAAGATAAGCCTTAAAGAAATTCGATACCAACTTAATAGCTAAACCACCGTCAAAGTTAAAAGATTTAATTCTCAACAAAATCGATCCGATACCTAATAACGACATCGCAGGAATCTAGTCTATCCCATTTTTTTACACAAACGCTTGATTTATCCTATATATGCATGACTACTCGTAAGTTTAAAGAAAGTTTGAAAGAACACGTTTCTGACATCAAAGTTAACCGATCGTCCACAGCATTATCAAGGTTATATCAACGACAGAATATAAAAAATTGATTTTGAAAACGCAAAAATTATTGCACCTGCAACAAATACTTATACTGCTAAAGTCAGAGAATCATTAGAAATTTTGAGTAAAGGAAATGACGCATGTAATGATGGTTTTATCTTACAACATACCTGAAGTATTGTTCAATAGTTTGAAAGTTCAACTACTCCAGCACATGAACACACAGACGTTTCATACACCACTACAGATTAATAGACTAGACCTTGTTCAGAATGTGTATGTTCGAAAGATCTCGAGATTAAATATGGTATAATATCTTATACATATGTCTGTCTCATTACAGCACCTTTTAAGCCTATTAGACGATGGGAAGAAGTCTCAAAATATGCTTAGAAATTAGATTCCGTTTGCCATCTCTTGGAATACATAAATTTGTTATTAAAATAATTTATTATATTAAAATATTTATCGAAAAGCGCGATGTTTTCACACTGAAACGTGCACATTTCTTAAAATATAGCAAATATACTTCGAAATATATCTTTTATCCAGTTTGCAGCCATTCTTAGAATCGACACTAGATGGCGCAATCAAAATCCCTTTAAAAATTACATGAAAGAAGCAATTCACTTTCACTTTTTGTGTGCTACTGCTTTCAGGTTTCACTCAGACATATCTTATATTATTATCACCCCATAAAGGGGTGATTCTACATTACTGCGACCCGAAACAATTGTTAAATATTTTGCATTTTATGGTATAACCGTACAAAATTTTTATTAATCCAATAATAACATTTGTTTCAGCCAACTGAACAATTTTTGCTTCTACTAACAATAAATCACTAGAAATCAACTTACTTTCATTATTTTTATATACCTTTATCTTTAGATAAAACACATAATAAATAATATATATCTATGAAAGCATAGAAAACACAAAATTAAAGTAGTATCCCCCTACTATATCGTTAATATATTGTGCATTTTCCATTACTCTGAGTTATCACTATCAGTCAAATCCTCATTGCAAACATATAAAATATCATTGTCATTCAAATTCAGATCATCATTGTATAAATTATCACTGTTATTGTTAGAATTTTGACAGTTACTTTCACAAGAACTAGATTCAGACCACAAAGGATTCTTTAATTTGCATGTACGTTTATTTGATGAACATGCGGTTTTAAGACAGGTACAAGAAATGCGTTTTATCAACAAATCGTGTGGAATACGGAGAGTACCCCATTTAATTTAAATGTTGTTGTCACATATAACCCATCCATGTTCAGATGGGCTAGGAGCTTTGATATAGCTCTCTAAACACCTACTATGGATATTAGCTTGGTAGTTAGTTCTTTTAATATGTAAAAGTAAATAATCAAAATTTGGCGGCAATGCTACATCAATTCTGAAGTTGAGTTTAAATATTTTTATCTGACCTCATTCATTTTCTCAACACTCGGATAACCATACAAATTGCAAACTAAAGCTTCGTTATCAAAGAAGCGGCCAATTCCCAGGAAGAACCAAGATCCTAGAACATTTTCCTATAAGTAAAATTGGATTGCATGATTTTTAAAGGTTTGATTTTCTCTTTGCCTTTGAAAGCACTACAAGTATCACAACCAGTAAAAATATGTAGACCAGAGTCACTACCTAATATTCCAGCAGTGTGCGTAAAATTTTATTTTTTGAGAGAATGCGTAATACTCATCGCTAAATAGATATACACAGGAAATTTATCACTAAATGCTAAAGAAAGCATTTTCTCATGCTGCCATCATTACCGAAACCGTTTGCAGTAGCCAAGTATTTAGATATGTATTTTTCTTTGCCACCGAGAAACAACCATTCCTGCATGCACTGTCTTATTTTTTTCAAAGCATTTAGGTGACAAGGATATTAAATTGTCATTTAAATCCTCAATGATGTGAATGCAACAAAACAAGAGCAGCAGTATCTCCCATGGTTAATCAGTTATATTCAAACAAAAGCTTTCCGAACAGCATTTTCTTTGCATTCTCAGCACGAACTTTGCATTCGGACATTCAAAACATAAACAAACAGACTGCGGAAGAATACAAAACATGCACAGTCAAATAAATAAATTCAAAAGTCAAACATTAAGTGTATTTTACATTATATTAATACTTTTAATGACATAAAAGGAAATAAAAAGGCGATAATTGTGATTACAGATCTGTTTTTTAAATTTTAAATTGTGTTTTGACTGAGCCATCTAGTGGCGATTCTACAAATGGCTGCAAACACGAGAATAAATATAGTTTGCAATATAATTGTTATTTTATAAATAAAGTGCACATTTAAGTGTGGAAACATTAAGATTTCAGATGAAATTAAATAGTTAGAATAGTTTAATAAAAGAATTTTACAGTCCCAAAACATGGCAAACGAACTTGAACGATATCGATGTTCGTACCACAAACTACATTTATAATAGATATTTTATTTGTTTTAACTAAAATTATTCACTAAAAAAGTTTTTTTATATATTAAAGTTTTAATAGTAAGTATCGTACAACTTGCAAAATTTATAAATAAAATAACCATTTAAAATCTTTTTCACATGCTTTTATGTGAATAGCTTTATAATATTCAAATATAAACATAAAATATTTCGAAATACTGATTGCTAAGATAATCTTAATCTTATCAGTGGTAAAGTATAATTATTCACACGAATTTAAAAATTCATTATTCAGTATCCATTTTCTCGGGTTCAAAAGAATACAAAATGAACTTGTTTCTTTGATGTTTAAAAGCCAAATAATTATATTTTATTGTACTCAATTAAGAAAAACACATAAACATATTATTTTGCCTTAAGAAAGATTTTTAATCACCTCTAAAATATAGTTTTCAGTTACGTAAATATATATATATATATATATATATATATATTTCTTTTTTACAATCTCGCTTTTAAGTTACTGCTCTTATTACTCGAGTAATTAAAAAATACTTTAAAGAATTTTTTAATGAGTGTTTTTTAATGGATTTCAATAGTTATTCTCTGAAAAGAAACAGTGTTTTTATTTTGTGTAAATATTATTACTGTTAATATAAATATAAATCGATACAATAAATTTAAGAAAATTATAAGAAGGGAACTTATTTTTACATTTCTACGAAAGATAAATGAATCTTTTTCAAAGAATTCTTAAAATACAATTTTTAGGAGTTAATTTTTGAATTATATTTGCTCGTAAAATGTAATTTGCTTAAATATTATCAATGACAAAGTGTATTTCTTCAAATGAAATTAAAGTTTCATTACTGAATATCCAATTTTTATATTAGAAAGAATATGAAATGAATTTCATTTTTTTAAATTACAAAACTTAATAATTATACGCTTTATTGCACTGAGTAAAAAAACGCATTGACGTATTCTTTTGCTTTTAAAGAATTACTAGCCTTGAATAAGTTACAGTGACATTTCTTTCTGACTGCAAAAGAATCTTTGAAAACGCTCATTTCCTATATTTTTGTTTATTTTTTGTTAAAGGGAAAAGAACATACAATTCTAGTTTAGTATTATGTTTAGAAATATCCCGGTATAAAGTGTATAAATATTGAAATTACAACAGGTTATATCACAAATAAAAGGACAGCAGTAACCTAAGTTTTTCTTAGGAAAGTAATCATACGTTAAAAAACACTTTAAAATACACTTTTTAATTCCGGAAAAGATGTAGAGTTTTACTATTTCGTTTTTACTTTATTGACATTCTTAGAAATATAAATACAAAAAAAATATTTTTGTAATAATTAAATGTTTTATTTTAAAGGATTTTAGCACTTATTGTATGAAAGTAAGCAGTACTGTTATTTTAAATAAACATTATGAATGTTAATATATATGTCAATGCATGCACTAAATTTATGAAAATTGGAAAAAAAGAAATATACTTCTAATACACTGACGGAAAAAATATCCCAACACCAAGAAAAAATTATTGTAGAGTAATTAAATTTGAAAAATGCATTTGTCTAGTTAACATGTTTAATTGAATATATTTTAAAGATCACATGTTAATTTAAGCCCAAGAAAATGCAATTCAAATGTGAAATTCAGTTACATTAATAGCCGCTATACGTCCAGAATTTTGAATGCAAGCGTGAAAACGTGGATGAATTGTGTCATACAGGTGCCGAATGTCACTTTGTGGTATGGAGTTCCATGCTTGTTGTACTTGTTGTGTCAATACTTGGATGGTCAGTGCTGGCTGTGGATGATGATGAAGTTGTCGTACAACGATATCCCATTCGTGCTCATTTGGAGACAGATCTGGTGATCTCGCAGGCCAAGGTAATATGTCGACACTCTGTAGAACACGTTGCGTTACAACAGCAGTATGAGGGCGAGCGTTATCTGTTGGAAAATTTCCCTTGAATTCTGTTCAGGAATGGCAGCACTACAGGTTGAATTACCTGACTGACGTACAAATTTGCAGTCAGTGTGTTTGGGATAACCACGAAAGTGCTCCTGCTGTCATAGGAAATTGCTCCCCAGACCATGAGTCCAGGTGTAGATCCAGTGTGTCTAGGCCGCAGACAGTTTGGTTGCAGGCGTTCCCCTGGCCTCCTTCTGACCAACAAACGACCATCACTGGCACCAAGGTAGAACCTGCTTGCATCAGAAAACACAACAGATCTCCACTCCGTCCTCCAATGAGCTCTGGATTGACACCACTGGCGTCCCAAACGGCAATGGCTTGGAATCAGTGGAATGCACGCTACAGGGCACCTGGCTCGGAGCTGTCCTTGAATTAACCGATTTCTAACAGTTCGTTGTGTCACTGTGGTACCAACTGCAGCTCGAATTTCTGCCGCAGACGCAGTACGATGCGCCACAGCCTTACGCCTAATACGGCGGTCTTCCCTCTCAGTAGTGCCACATGGTCGCCCGGAAATCGGTCTTCTTGAGGCAGTACCATCCCTTGACCACTGCTCCCAACAACCATGCACAGTGGATACATTCCGGCCAAATCTTTCTGCCATATCGCGGAAATAAAATCCAGCTTCTCGTAGCCCTATTATACGACCTCGTTCAACCTCGGTGAGCTGTTGATAATGGCTTCTTCGTCTTCTTAAAGACATTCTTGGCTAACATCAACTCAATACGTCAAATTTCGAAGATAAATAACGCTCATAAACTTTACAGCACACATTTAAAGCAAACCTGATATGCAAATTGTGAGTGGTGCTACCAGCGCCACACTCATGCGCGAAGCGCGAAATTTGAATTGATGTCATGTTTCATATGTATAACCACGCCTACCAAATTTCGTTTATCTAACACAAGTCTTTCTTGGAGTTGAGATTTTTTTTCCGCCAGTGTATTTAACAAAAGATAGATGAACAATCTTTTAAGCGTACAAGCTGTGTATTTTTCAAATATTAATTTTAAAAAACTGCATAAAATACTGAAGAAAATTCATTTTGTATGATTATTTGGGTTGTTTGAGATTTGAAAAAGAGATTTTAATAACTGGAGAAAAAATAAGATTTTATTGAAACTTTCTTAAAATTTTAGCAATTTGCCGACTAACTTTAGGGGGAAATGGCAAAATAACTGACGTATTAGAGTTAATTTTAAAATTCTTATCAGAATGGACGGGTTTCGTCAATTTCTTATCAATAGAATCTGTAATATTAGAGGAATAACCACGATCAAGCGAACTTTGAAATAGTGTGAAAAATTTTAATTAAGAATGGATAAATTCTGAAAATCAAAACATGCAATATCAGTTGTGTACGGATCTAGTCGGTTTGTTTATTAAATACTTTTTTAAATATTTTTTTATATTTACCGTAATTAAGTTTAGTATATACAGTAGAACTTCCCTTTAACGAAGTCCCTATTTAACGAAGTTTTCTACTTAACGAAATTTTCTGCAGAACTTAGACTTTGAACACCATTAGCATGTAAATTAATCTCCATATTACGAAAAATATATTCTATAAAACGAAGTTTATTCCACTTTTGTACGTGTAATTCAAACTAAGAGGTTGCTGTTGCGATGGATATGCGAATTTATTTCAGCGAATTCTACGAAAATGAACATATTTGAATAATTTCCATTGTGCTTGGTGCTAAATAAAACATTTTTTTTACACTTAGAAAAACACTTGTTATCATTGCTCTCTCAAACCGAGATTCCAGCGCTAACAGTTGGGGGAAATCAAAATCCCTTTTTTACATTCAATGATATAGAAAATGCAGTGACGTAATGGCATCAGATGCATTGAAGCAGAAAATATCAATTAGAGTCAGACAGTTATCATTCTTACTTTCTATTGCTCATAGACACTTGCTTTGTGCATCCACAAGAATGTGCTTCAAAATGCAAATCGAACATCAAAGTTATTTTTGTTCCTGCTAATGCAAGTTCAAAACTTTAGACATTAGTCTAAGGACTAATAAAAAATATTTAAGCACATTATTGAAAAAGACAGAAAAAAGATAATATAGTGGAAACATTAGTTTGAGAACCTGTGTATCAGAACTGATGAAAGCTTGAGCCAAACTTGGGAATTTGATGTGATTTCATCGACCGCACACAACTGTTTTGTAAAAGATGGTTTCATAATTGAAACTGAATCAAATACTTCTAAATCCAATACCTGTTTGTCATATCAGAAGGAAAATTTTCATGAATTTAAGTTGATTTCTATTTAACGAATTTTCTTCATAACGAAGTTTTTAAATGTAACGATGAGACTTCGTTAAATGGAAGTTTCACTGTATATGTATTTTTCATTAATGTCCCATAATGCTTAAAGTGATTAAAAACAAAAACATAACACAGAATATTTAAAATACCTGTTTTTAATGTAGATATGTAGATAACATATGTTTCATGCACAACTACCGGTGACATCTTCAGATCTTAATGATAAATACAAAATTCTCGCATATTTGAAAATAGTAAAACATATACCACGAGAATTTTGTATTTATCATTAAGATCTGGAGATGTCACCGGTAGTTGTGCATGAAACATATGTTATCTACATATCTACATTAAAAATAGGTATTTTAAATATTCTGTGTTATGTTTTTGTTTTTAATCACTTTAAGCATTATGGGACATTAATTTAAAGTTAACAAGTGATTGTATTATATTATTTATACGTATTTTTCTTTAATTTATTCAAACCAAATTTTATCAATATTTTAAAAAAATTCTCAATGATTATTTTATTTTTACTTTCAAAGTTAGACTTGTTTTTGAGGTTAATTGACTTAAAACCAAATACTTTAAAAATAACAGAAACCTACATAAAATAATATGTTCTCTCATAAACACTTATTGAAATTTGATAAAAAAAGTATGATATTATATAGTCCTTTACACTGACTGTTAAAATTGCTTTCTGTCAACAACCATAAATTTTCATATCTTATCTCAACTTTCAAATTCATATCTTAATTTGTAAAATAAGATACTGTTATTTTGGCATAAGCTATGTGCCTATTGTCCATCAAATTATTTGAATACACATAAAAAAGGAGCAAATCATTCTAAATATAATTTGTAAAATAAGATGCTGTTATTTTGGCATAAGCTATGTGCCTATTGTCCATCAAATTATTCGAAGACACATAAAAAAGGAGCAAATAATTCTAAATATTTACTTTAAAATATAATCCTCTTATATATTTTTTTATTAAAGTGAAATCTGACACAGTGGCAAGATGTTAAGAAAATTAAATCTCATGTTGATCTTTCGTTAGTATTCGTTAATATACCAAAAAATAAAAACGACCAGCTTACGAAAGATTTTCCTGCTAAAACAAAAAATAATACTGAAAGAGATGTCGGCTTATCCTGTTTGGTTGTCTTGCATAATTATAGTTTATTTTTTCAGATCTATCTTTTAGGTCTTTAACACTAAAAACGGATTATTTTCTGTTAGATAAAATGAAGTTATAAATATAAGCTAAAGTAAAATTACATATTAGAGCTTATAATTTTAATCGTGTTCATAAATTAGTTAATGCAATAAAATGCAAAGTATAATCCGTTATTCAGTTGCATTAAAGAGGAATTAATGTAAATGTTTGTCAAAGGAAAAGTATAAATAAATTCTTTATTCTTCATAAATTAGTATCACTAACTTGTTTAAGAACTATACAAAATCTTTTGAAGCCACCATCAAAATGATATTAGAAATGATATGTTATTCTAATAAGAATCCATGATTTTATGTCCACAAACTTGTAATTTCTAAATTATGTAAGTAATTTTTATCTGTTGTGCAAAAAAATAAAAGATTTATGTATACCAAGTTTATTTATTTTAACAAAATAACTGCAGTATTTGCGGATTATGTTTACGCACAGAACTATTAATATTTCTAAATACTTTTTCTATATTTATATTACATTCATTCCTTTTTACGGTCTTTGCACAGGTTTTGTGTAATTACATACACGTTCTAATATACATTTATACTTACATACAACTTGAAATACATACAATAGATATAAGTTCCTTCTATTCAAAAAATAAAAGTCATATTGCCTAATGATAAATATTTCATAATCGTAATCCAGTAAACTCTGAATAAATTAATTAGATTTATTCAATTAGGGTAAGTCTGTGATAGTTGCCCTACTTAACCCCCCCCCTTCATTTTTCTTTTTAGAGCAATGATTTTTGTAGTGCACATGTAACTTATATACTCCAAAGTTTATGTAGAACATCATACAAAATATTATTTTAATATAAATACCATATAAATTAGTATTTTTATTAAAAAACTTAATCAATGATTAAGGCCAATTATCACTCGGGGTTAGACATCCCACTTGATCAGGATAGATGGCCCATTCGTAAAAAAATACGAAGTATAGGTATAATTAACATTTATAATTCAAAATCTAGATTTGCAAATTGACATAACATCCTGTTTATATACAATTTACGATTTTTTAAAATGAGTTTACATGCTCTGTATGCTAATCCTACATCACACTCCCACATCAAAGGATATTTCCTATTCCTAATTCTTCAAATAATTGGTTATACAAAATATTAAGCCATTCGAATAATTCTAACGAAAGCGAAACTTGTTACATATAAATTAAGAGGGATTATTCACCCCGCCCGCTCTTCTTATATTAGATGTACAAACTCTAAAAACTAACTCGGGAAGCAAATTCAACATTCTTAAATTAAATGGCTTAAATTTTTATGTTTCTTAATGAATGAGTTCAAAATGTTTTATATATATATTATGTGGAAGGTTCAACTTATGTAATCTAAATTGGAGGGGGGGGGGATAAAACTTCTCAAGAATAAAAAAAAAGTAATTTTATTTGATGGATAAAACATTTATTTCAAGAAACAAAATCACTGTAACTTCGGCTACTAAGCTTTTTTATAACAATTGATAGTAGAAGAACGTCACTAGCTTCGCCACACGTCCAACAACTGAAATACAGTGACGAGGGCAACTAACCCGATGGGACATCTCACCTGTATTTACCTTATAGCTGTATAGGTACCGTCTTATAGGTACCGTTAGCTGTATAGGTTCCGTATATAGCTGTATAGGTATCTGTCTTTAGGTAACGACAGAGCTGATTAACATACAAAAGTGAATATGTGTAAATTAGTCTTCCACAATAGAAAAATACAGCATTGATTTATGTCTTTCTTTAAACTGGAATTATTAAGGTCATTGTAATTAAAAAGCAATTATGTCGCTTAATACTTTTTATCGTTTAAATATTCGACTTAAACGATTTAGATTCATTATGTAATCAATAATAATAAGATTTTTGCATCGAATATATTCTTACTTTTAAGAAAGAAGAGATTCTATTCGATATTTTTTATGTCCAAATAATTGACTTCATCTCTCCCTTCTGCTAATGAAGAGTTGGGTCTTTTTCAGCTTGTATCAAGTAAATTCTACCTGAAATATGTTTGTATTTTATAGACAAAATACCTTTTTATTGAAAACACAGATCAATGATACCAATGGAATGGGCCTATATTGTGCAGGAAAATAATTTTTTTCTGTGTTTACTCAGCCTTGCATATTTATATCAGAAAAAAATTCTATTCGATAGAGTTTGCTACATTATTTTTAAAATGCCCTTAAGGTAAACTTAAAACTTATTTCTTTTCATTCGTATATTTGAATTATTTGTGACATATCCATATATGGAAAAGAAGCATGTATTTGCCATGTAGTTGCCAAGCAGCCATTATATATATTCTTCTGCTGCTACGTGACCGTAAACGGAATTACAATGATCATCACCATGTGATAGGATGGTCTGCAACGACTCTGCAACGTGCTTTACGGAAAATATTTCCATTCAAGAAATCTTTCCCCTATAATCTATAACAGCATCAGATTATAAATGATTCGATGAAGCAAGCGAATATTACATTTTGTCATCTGCTTTACTTGTAAAAAAATTTTAATTCATAGATAAATTATATTTATTTTCTTTATAAACTTGCATAATAAAAATGATTTTTCAATAAAAAATAACTAGAATGCTTGATTTGACTTATGAAATTAAGTGTTCCTGAAAAATATCGATTAGTTTACACCACTGAATAAAACTCTGAAGAATTTAAACGGAAAAAAGACTAAAATCAGAAAAAAAATGAACTTTAAAATTGAAAGATATTTCGGCATATTTTGTTTACCATCGACAGAAATGGATGGTAAAGATAAGTATGTAACTGCTCTACACAGAATTTATTAAATTTGTTCAGCAGTGTACCTATAACACATAAATAACACCCTACAAATCTTGCAAAATTGAATGCATAAATCAAGATCCGAATTATACTAAAATATAAATAAAGCCGTTTTTATTAAAATAACTATCATGCATATGAGCAATTCAGACGCAAACGTGAAAACGAAGGCCAAAAAAAAATCACGAAGCGAGAGTTTATAAAGGACGTTGAAAGACATGGAAAAAATATAAAAGTGTAATTGGAATCACTAAAACTATGTTTTTGCATTTGTTAAACAATAACTTAAGGTCTTCAAATACTCAAGAAACGGACCTCTGCATCTCAAAAAAATAATTTCACTATATAATCTACGTTTTTAATTGGAAAATACTAAGAAAATAAATCCTGGAAATTTTTGAAGAAAAACCATTTTTTATAAAATTTAAATTAATCAAATATCTTTTTTGTAGTAAATATAGTCGATCCAGTTTGCTAACGGTGCCTGAAGAGACCGTTAGAGTATGAGAAATACAAAAGAGAATGATAAATATTTTGTCTCTTATCTTTAGACTCAGTCCAATGATGCATTAAAACTATTACGTTAGTTATCCCACTTTTTTTCAAACGGTATGGAGAGTGTTGCGAGAAAGTGCGTAAAATGTTCAACCGTTTTTTTCCTTCATAATTTAACTTACTATATATTAAATTTTCATTTACCTTTCATCATTTATATTATTTAGAAAATGATATATCCGAAATCATTTTGCTTTAGCTTAGCGGTTCACAATTTCTATTGTTACACGACCCACCTGTAAGTTTCAAAGTTTTTCGCGACTCGCCTAATATGTAGCTACACTATTATTATAAATGTATAGTAGTATATCTACATTTACCTTATTACATATAGGTGTACTCTTATATGGATTATACTTTTATATAATCTATTATAACGGAAATATTAACTTTGGCACAAAGCATTACAGAGGTACATTATAATAATATGCACTACTATCTAATATGAAAATGGAATTTTAAAACTTTTTACAACGTAGAAAAATACGTTCATTAATGAATGTATTAGAATTCGTCCTAATTTTCAACGGCTGTCTTTGACTGAAAATGAAGTCTGGACCTATATTTTCTCAACCGACATGTTGCTTATGGATCTGAAATATACAAATCCTAAACTTGTTGCAATTACGCAAAACTATAAATATCAAAAGAAGTCAGATATGCGTGATTTGGATACAGTGGAATTACGTGGCCTTATGGGTCTACTGTTTTACACTGCTCCTTTTAAATCAAGGCATGAGGATATCAGTTCACTGTTTGCAAAAGATGGCATGGGTTGAGACATTTTACGGTGTATCATGAACGTGAAACACTTTGCAGTTCTACTCCAATGTTTGAGGTTTGATGAACGAAATACGAGAGAAGAGCGATTAAATGAAAATCCAGTGGCATTAATATCAGTGATTTTCGAAAAAATAATCACAAACTCTCAGTCAGCTTACAGCATACGTCAGCTTACGAGACATTTTCCGGTGCATCATGAACGTGACACACTTTGCAGTTCTACTCCAATGTTTGCAGTTTGATGACCCAAATACGAGGGAAGGACGATTAAAGGAAAATCCAGTGGCATTAATATCAGAGATTTTCGAAAAATTAATCACAAACTCTCAGTCAGTTTACAGCATTGGCACTTCAGCATTTGTCGATTAGATGCTCGACAGTTTGAGAGGAAGGAGTAAATTCAAGATGTATATGCTTAATATAATAAGCCATGTAAGTATGGACTGAAAATAACGGGCTTTAACTGATGCCAGAAACAATTACTTCTCCAAAGGTTATATATATTATGGTAAAAATTCTGATGATATGACACTTTCAGAAGAAGATAAAATGTTACAAAAACCAACACAGGCAGTTGTGCGCTTGTCTGCTTGTATTGCAGGCACAAACAGGAATATAACAGCAGAGAATTGGTTTTCATGAGTTGAGATAGTAAATGTTTTGAAGGAAAAAAAAATAACCTACGTTGGAACTACGTTGGAAAAAAAATACAGAAATACTTAAAGAATTTTTTTCCAAACAGAAGCAGAATAGTTGGGAGGTAAATTTATGGCTTTTCGAAGGATTTAGCCTTGGTATCGTATGTTCCTAAAAAAGACAAATCTGTATTGCTAGCGTCGTCTATGCACTAACTAATATCCCAAGATACAGACATCAATAAGCCGTAAATTATCGCTTTGTATAATAATACCAAATCTGGTGTTGATGCCTCCGATAAAAAATGTGTTACATATATTGTACTGGTCGGAGAATCAGAAGGTGGCCAATGGCTATATTTTTTCGCCATATGGATATAAGTGCAGTTAACGCATTTATTATTTACCTTGCCACACGATACTATAAAAAAGAGTCATGGCTAGATTTCATAAAGAACCTCGCAAAGCAGCTCGCCGGTGTTACAATGGATGTTAAAAAATACCGGTCTTCAACAGGAAGTGAGATTTTCAATTACGAATATACTTGGTAAAAGAGAGGAAAAATTACACGTAGATAACAGTGGAAAATTACCTACTAGAAAATATTGTAATCATTTGCCCAAAAAAGTTGAAAAGAAAAACTTCTACTTTATGCTATTCTTGTAAACACCCAGTATGTGGACAATGTTCCGTATTTGTATGCTCCAGCTGCATTTGAATGATGTAAAAATCAAAAAGAATAAATAAATATTCCTAAGGCAATATATTTTAAAATATTTTATTCTTCATTTTTGCTTGTTAAATTTATTAACATTAGTGTCATTCCATAATATAAAAACGAAGTAAGTACTCATTAAAAGGTTGCTGGTTGTTTAAGTTTTTCTTATAACATCTTTCCAACATTTAATATTATAACATTTAACATCTATACTAATATTATAAAGGAGTAAAGATTGTTTGTTTGTTTGTTTGTTTGTTTGTTTGTAGGGGGTAATCTCTGGAATTACCGAAAGATTTCAAAAGTGATGGTGGCAAATTGATGGTGACAACCCCTGCTCCAACATAGGCTATATTTTATGTCGGTGCCATTACCCCAGGGGGGTGCAGGAGCGAAAAACGTTCTAAAATTGCGATCTTTTCTATACTGAAGCAGCTAGAAATTTGAAATTTGGCGTTGTAGTTACTTATAAGATGTAAATGCTCTCTAAGAACAAAAAAAAAATCGAAATTGTAAAGGGTGAAATGAGCGAAATGCGTTCTAAAAACATTCTAAATTACAATTTCTATGGAATCTCTAGAACTACCGAACCGATTTGAAATTTGGCGTTGTAGTTACTTATAAGATGTAAATGCTCTCTAAGAACAAAATAAAAAAAAAATTCGAAATTTAAAAGAGTGAAATGAGCGAAAAGCGTTCTAAAAACATTCTAAATTATAATTTCTATGGAATCTCTAGAACTATCGAACCGATTTGAAATTTGGCGTTGTAGTTACTTATAACATGTAAATGCTCTCTAAGAACAAAATAAAAAAACATTCGAAATTTAAAAGGGGGAAATAAACAAAAAGCGTTCTAAAAGCATTCTAAATTACAATTTCTCTAGAACTACCGAACCGATTTGAAATTTGGTGTTGTAGTTACTTATAAGATGTAAATGCTCTCTAAGAACTAAATAAAAAAAAATTCGAAATTTAAAAGAGTGAAATGAGCGAAAAGCGTTCTAAAAACATTCTAAATTACAATTTCTATGGAATCTCTAGAACTACCGAACCGATTTGAAATTTGGCGTTGAATTTACTTATAAGATGTAAATGCTCTCTAAGAACAAAATAAAAAAAAATTCGAAATTTAAAAGGGTGAAATGAGCGAAAAGTGTTCTAAATTACAATTTCTATGGAATCTCTAGAACTACCGAACCGATTTGAAATTTGGCGTTGTAGTTACTTATAAGATGTAAATGCTCTCTAAGAACAAAATAAAAAAAAATTCGAAATTTAAAAGAGTGAAATGAGCGAAAAGCGTTCTAAAAACATTCTAAATTACAATTTCTATGGAATCTCTAGAACTATCGAACCGATTTGAAATTTGGCGTTGTAGTTACTTATAACATGTAAATGCTCTCTAAGAACAAAAAAAAAAAAAAAAAAAAAAAAAAAAAAATCGAAATTTAAAAGGGTGAAATGAGCGAAAAGCGTTCTAAATTACAATTTCTATGGAATCTCTAGAACAACCGAACCGATTTGAAATTTGGCGTTGTAGTTACTTATAAGATGTAAATGCTCTCTAAGAACAAAATAAAAAAAAATTCGAAATTTAAAAGAGTGAAATGAGCGAAAAGCGTTCTAAAAACATTCTAAATTACAATTTCTATGGAATCTCTAGAACTATCGAACCGATTTGAAATTTGGCGTTGTAGTTACTTATAACATGTAAATGCTCTCTAAGAACAAAATAAAAAAACATTCGAAATTTAAAAGGGTGAAATAAACAAAAAGCGTTCTAAAAGCATTCTAAATTACAATTTCTCTAGAACTACCGAACCGATTTGAAATTTGGTGTTGTAGTTATTTATAAGATGTAAATGCTCTCTAAGAACTAAATAAAAAAAATTCGAAATTTAAAAGAGTGAAGTGAGCGAAAAGCGTTCTAAAAACATTCTAAATTACAATTTCTATGGAATCTCTAGAACTACCGAACCGATTTGAAATTTGGCGTTGAATTTACTTATAAGATTTAAATGCTCTCTAAGAACAAAAAAAAAAAAAAAAAAATCGAAATTTAAAAGGGTGAAATGAGCGAAAAGCGTTCTAAATTACAATTTCTATGGAATCTCTATAACTACCGAACCGATTTGAAATTTGGCGTTGTAGTTACTTATAAGATGTAAATGCTCTCTAAGAACAAAATAAAAAAAAATTCGAAATTTAAAAGAGTGAAATGAGCGAAAAGCGTTCTAAAAACATTCTAAATTACAATTTCTATGGAATCTCTAGAACTATCGAACCGATTTGAAATTTGGCGTTGTAGTCACTTATAACATGTAAATGCTCTCTAAGAACAAAATAAAAAAAACATTCGAAATTTAAAAGGGTGAAATAAACAAAAAGCGTTCTAAAAGCATTCTAAATTACAATTTCTCTAGAACTACCGAACCGATTTGAAATTTGGTGTTTTAGTTACTTATAAGATGTAAATGCTCTCTAAGAACTAAATAAAAAAAATTCGAAATTTAAAAGATTGAAATGAGCGAAAAGCGTTCTAAAAACATTCTAAATTACAATTTCTATGGAATCTCTGGAACTACCGAACCGATTTCAAAAGTGATTGTGGCAAATTGATGGTGACAACATCTGCTCCAACATAGGATATATTTTTTGTGGGTGCCACTATCCCCAGGGGGGTGCAGGAGCGAAAAACATTCTAAAATTGCGATTTTGTTTATATTGAAAGAACTAGAAATTTGAAATTTGGCATTGTAGTTACTTATAAGATGTAAATGCTCTCTAAAAACAAAATTTAAAAAAAATCGACATTTAAAAGGGTGAAATGAGTGAAAAGCGTTCTAAAACCATTCTAAATTACAATTTCTATGGACTCTCTAGAACTACCGAACCGATTTCAAAAGTGATGATGGCAAATTGATGGTGACAACCCCTACTTCAACATAGGCTATATTTTATGTCGGTGTCACTAACCCCAGGGGGGGGGGTGCAGGATCAAAAAACGTTCTAAAATTGCGATTTTTTTTTACACTGAAGGAGCTAGAAATATGAAATTTGGCATTGTAGTTACTTATAAGATGTAAATGCTCTCTAAAAACAAAATAAAAAAAATTCGAAATTTAAAAGGGTGAAATGAGCGAAAAGCGTTCTAAAACATTCTAAATTACAATTTCTATGGAATCTCTAGGACTACCGAACCGATTTCAAAAGTGATGGTGGCAAATTGGTGGTAACAATGCCTGCAAAATTGTTAGTTAAACTGCGTTTGAAAGGTAAAAAATTGTATTTTTCTTGATATAAATTTCAAAACTAATAATTATGCCATTTTTCAAATATTGAATTTGAAAAATTACCAAATTTCACAATGGAGTACCATAGCGAAACCTTCATGCGTAAAAATATAATGATAAGGGCGACGTGTCCTGGCGTGTATATTGGCTATAGCACGAGTCACAAATTATAGTAGCCTTATTATTCTGTTAAAATATAAAAGTGAATTATGAAATGTCAATATTCTGTTGGATTAAAAGTTCGTTATAAGAAATAGACCAGCGTAGTGGGCGTAGCTTGCTAGTATTTAATATTAATAATTTGTAATATTTTTGGTAATTACATGCTTTCCAGAATATATTGCGTTTCCAAAATAAATTACAATGCTGTTTACAAAAGACAAAAAAAACAAAAAAACATTGGAGTCTTTTTGACTGTATGTCTCTGACCGCGCAAGGAAATTCATATCTCCAGTTACTGGTTAACCCATTAGGCGCCGCTGTATATATTAAACTGTTTTTTTTTTAACAGTTGTTTTTTCTTTATGAATAGGAAGTATTTAAAGTATTTCTGAAGAAAAAATTAAAAAAAAAAAATCGAATATTTAGGAAAAAAAGCATGTTCCCAAAATGGGAGCAATGGCGCCTAATGGGGATACATTTTTTTTCAAAATTTTTGATTATGCCTTCGTGTATTTATGGTTGTTATTTCACTGTTCTTTAGCTATAAATGGGGTAATATCATTCTGAAACTTATATTTTACGAATAATTCATATAAATTAATCCAACATCTACATTTATAATAAATAAAAAAATAAAATTACCGATTCCATAAGCATTTTCATTATCCATCTCTTTATTATTTCCAATTACATCATTTTTGTCCTATTTTTTACATGAAAATGATTGAACATTTTTGATACAGCATTATATTAATTTTGTGCATTTTCTGAAATGGATTTTTTAACTATTTTTTTATTATTTTGCATTTTGCTTAGTTTTTCCATATTCAGATTTGACGATTCGTCTGAACTTTCATCTGAAATATCATGCCTGCGTTTAATACTCTCTCGTTTTTAAACTCGAAATCAGATATTTCTTGATTGTCTGTTGATTTAAAATTTACAGATTATTTTACTCCACCAAATATAACATGGGATAAATCGTCACATAAATTATTTTCTATTACATATGTAATAGAGAATAATTTATGCGACATACATATGAGGAAGATATCTTCCTCGTATGTTACAATACTGCAATCAGGTGGCAAAAAAACAATTTCCGGAACAGTCGAAAAATCATCGAAATCTAAAAAAATTGTTCAATCATCTTTGTTAACAATCTTTCAATGTGTTTTAGACTGAACATTGAAATTAATTGTTCAATCTAAAAAAATCAGAAAAAAAATAATGTAATGAGGAAAAATAAAGAGATGGATAATGCAAATGCTTATATAACAGGCAATTTCATTTTGTTTTTATTATAAATGTAAAAGTTGGACTAATTTATATGAAATCTTCTTAAAATATTAGTTTCAGAATGATATTATCCCTTTTATAGCTAATAAACTGAAAAATAACTACTATAAATGCACGCAGTCATATGTACAAGTTTTCAAATACATTACCCCGATTAGGAGCCATTGGTCAAGTGTTCGGTCTTCCCGTCGCGCCGTCGGCAAAAATTATTACAATGTCATATATTTTGTTACATTTAAATGCATTCTTTGAATGCTATAATTGAATATAGTAGGGTTTATAAATACAATTACATAATGTTAAATATAAGGAAATTTTTTTTGATAAGCACATGCTATTAAAAGTTAGAATTATTTAAAACATTTACATCATGAACCACACTACAATTAACAGAATACATAATATTAAACGTCATAAGTGCAAATAACACAGAAAAATAGAAAAACTTCTATTTTAGAGCTAACATTATACTCATGATTTTTATATAATATAGAAAAAATTTGCTATATAGATTCTAAAATTATACATAATTTCATATTTATAGCTATTATTTACTGTGTTACTAAATGCAAACATTGTATATTACTATTTTAATTGTAAAAATACTAATACACTATACAAGACTTTTACTTACAAAGAAAATATAAATATATACATAGTTAACTTTATATACAGATATTGAGTACAATATATAAATTTAGCAATCTGATTGCAATAAAAATATATAAATATTAGATTTTACTCTTTGAGTGCAAATAAGATTCAAAATTTATAGATATACGTAACTATTTGAATGTAGCATTATAACACTGAGAAAATAGATATGTTACTTTTTGGGTGAGAACATTTTGCTAAAGATAATGAAGATATATTTTGTTTGCTTTATAATTACATATTTACATCTACATAAAAATTGTACTATTTGAATGCAAACATTTCACAGTAAAAAGTAAATTTATGCACTATATATAACAACTTGAGTGCGATTGTAAATTATATAAAAAAGCAAAAACACTACTAATTGTGCGCTAACAGTATAGATCATGATTGCAAACAACATAGAAAGAATAAAATTGTTGCTATTTAATTTTATTAGTAAGTGTATTGATGCAATAATTAATCAAACCCCGTTGTTGTAGAAACACATTTAATTTACAAGTGCCTGTTATGAATTTGACAGAGCCCCGATTCATTTAGAAGAAATAGTATTTCAAAAATGTTGAAATAACGATTTTGTTTCATTAGCTCAAATTTTATACCTAACTTTAGTGTACCTGTAGTTAAAAGATGCGTAGAAAAGTTGTGAAGAACATTGTGTAAAGGGGTGTACATGATTCCAGTTTACGAGGCTCATTTTCAAAAATGAAAACGATAAATGGCTTTTTTCTTTGTTTTAATGTTTACAGAAATTCTAAAGCTTTTTTTCCCTTCTTTTGTTTTGGATTTAAGACCGAAGTTTATAATTTTTTATACATGTATCTGATAAAATTTGTGTAGTATTAGCATTATTGTTTATTTATTTTTTATTACAAGTCAAAAAGATAGAAAGAGGTGTTTGATTTCATCGTTTTTTATTCTTTTTGACAGTAAAAAATTATATTGAATTCGAGATTTAAAAATTACATGTTTTAATATCTTTTTAAAAAATGAAATGTGTAATTAAAAAAGATTTTTCTTTCAAAATATTCTTTAGTTGAATAATAAAGTACAATGCAGTAACAATTTTCATCACAATTCGTAAAATGTTGAAATGTTACTTCCTTCTCTTAAAATAATTTAATGTGTTATGACAAAATTAATTAATCCAAATAATTTGACATTTTTATTTCCTATCACGTTTCATAGCCTTAAAAAGTATTATATGATAATTTGAATTCTTAATAAAGTAAAATATTTAAATTAAAGCCACGGAAAATCGATGAATGTATTTTAAAGATAATTTTCTAAAACCTCTCTCTGAAAAAATGGATTAAAATCTTTACTCGTTATCAAAACATGCTTTAAACGTGATTAATCAGATTTCATACAGATTCGAAAAAATGAAATTCGGAGAAAAAGGAGTTCAAATGCGGAACAAATTGAATTTTAAACTCAACTTCCCCCTTCTCCTAAACTGAATAAAGAAATTCAATTTAACAAGGAAAGCAAGACTATCTTTTCTTTTTTCCAGAAAAAAAATAACACACGTATCACATATCGAACTTACAAATTAACTTTTCTAGATTGTTTGAAATGTAATAAGAAAAATGCTTTTCTATTTTAAAAAAGTTTGCATTATATATATATATATATATATATATATATATATATATATATATATATATTTCAGTCCTTATTTTGTTTGTAATCCGAGAATGAAATAGTTAAATCGAAAGATGGATTTTTTTGTTTACAGCGCATGCTTGAAATTCGATACAAGATGCTAATAAGCTGAATGACATTTTTATGTTTGTAATAATTTTAGAATTATATTTTGCAATATTGTATTAACATGTTATCTTTAATACAGATAGTAAAATATTTTCATGCATATTTCAATGCGTTTGACGGCAAAATACTTGTAATAATGCACTTTTGTGACATTAACCTTGTTCGATTTTTTTTTAACATTACTGTTAACTTTACAATTATCATTATCTATATTATTATTCTATTATCTATACAGTTAACATGTTTTTGCATTGTAATTTTGATTATTCATATAGTACACGTGTCATAAATATGAATGCAATGCTATAACACAAATCTAAAAAAAGCAATAAAATATCAATAGGTATTTATTGTTTCATTTCCAAGCTTTTCAGATTTAAAATAGTATTAGTTTGATTAGATAAATACGGGTAGATAGATAATGAACAAATCTGAAGATAAATGTACCCTCTGAATTTAATAAGTCAAAGATTTTTACTAGAGTTGAGGCGCTACCCACTAATTGAAAAGACCAGTTGACCAGTTGATCAATTTTTCTTACAAATTGCTATTCGAGACCGTACCTGTATTCGATTTTAACCCTTTTTGCTCAATATTCAGCTTTATTGCAATGGACAGATAGATAGGGAGCCAATTATTAGAAATATAGTAAATTTTTGGAGTCTATTAAGAGTATACGCATCCGGAAAAAAAACGACATCACGGTGACATCAGAATGACGTCACATTGTGACCGTTGACGGGAAACGTGACGGGGCGTGACGTGGCTATCAAGCCGTTATGACCGTTTTTTAGGCTTTCGGGGACGACGCGCTATGATTACTTTGTGAAGTCACCGTGTGAGTTCTTTGTGGAAAATGTGACATTTGTGATGATTCTGCATCGAGTCGAGGGAACAGATTTTACCCGAATCCAATCCCAAAAATTCGAATTGGTAGGTTTTTTTCTGATGGTTCGTGACAGTTGTGACAGTTTTGCATCAGATTGGGTGATCAGATTGGGTGAAATTTGTGACGACTCTGTATCGGAATGGGTTACTAGATTTCCTCTGAATCTGATCCGAAAAGGGCAGAGAGGTTTTTTTTTCGCTGCATGTTTGTGACATTTGTGACTATTCTACACGAGGTCGTGTGGCCAGATTTTACCCGTATCCAATCCGAAAATATCGGATCGACTGAATTGGTTTCGGCTACGGGTCAGATATGAATTAGTATTCCGGTGGCCTGATTTTCGGGGTCGCGATCTGACCCGGGTTAGGTGTAATTTTTTTCACTTTAAGTTTAGACACTACACTTGTCGGTTCGGATATAGATTTCTGCAAGAGTTCGGTGATATCCGACTTGAACCTTTAAATTCTGTTTCAAGTTATTCCGGTATCAGACCCTAACCCACCAAAACAATTCTGTTAACCCACAACCGGACCAAATATGATAAATGATTACATCGACACTCATCCGGACACGAAACAGGAAATCAAAGATAACGGATAGACAATTTAATAAATTTAGAGAAAAATAATCTATAATCATATCGTTTATATAAATTTTATTGTTTATGTAGGAAAATAAATATGTATAAAGACTCATTTATACTAAACTATAATTTTCACCTGAAACAATATTACATTTTTTCTTTTAAAAAATCATGTTAACCCAAACCTGGCATACAAGGGTAAAATCTCAAAGCGAAATTGACCCAAACCAGAAATTTTTTGAGATAATTTACACAATTCTAGAACGAAAAAAAAAAATGATCGCCAATCAGACTTCGAACTCCGCATCATGTCGTTTACCGGTAAAACCGTATTTTACGACCAGATGCAGGGTTCTAGTCGAGTTTTTTTTAAATTTAATTGTTTTAATTTAATTATTATTTATTTATTTTTACTTGATCTCGCGTTCTTATCTGACTTCTGCATCGGGTCGGGAGACACGATTTTCACACGGATTTCGTAATGTAACTAGATAATAACCGAATCTGCCCCATTTCGGTCACCTATTTTTTAGGGTTTCATTCGTCTCACGAAACCCTATTACTCCCGCTCCGTTGTCTGTCTGTCACAGAGCTATTCTCAGAAACTATGTAACTTACAGAGTTGAAACTTTGTGTATATAGCTCAATACCAGCTATGAAGAGCTCAAAATATTAAAAATTGAAAAATTCGTATTATTTTAATAAATAGAGATAAAAAACCAAAATTCTAACAGCTTTTTCCTATTAAATTTAAACATTTTTCGTTATAGCAGATGCCAAAAATTAAAAATCCACGATGAAATTCTTTCTACAATAATTAATTTTCTATCAGACGATTTCCAGATGAAAAATAAAAATGAAATAAAAAGTTTCACCAATTGAACAAAAAATTAATATGAAATAAAAATGATTGACGTCATAGTGGTAATAAAGTGGAAATTTTCAAATATTTCTCAATAATACAAGGAGTATGAGTATGTGTATGTACACAAGGCAGATTAATATCATGTCATTAGATAATTAAAAAGAAAATCTGACGTCATATTGGAAGTTTAACGAATTTTTCAGCTGTTTGAAAATAATACAAAGCGAGTATCAATATGAGTGATAGAGAATAGTAAATATGAGTTTGAGGAACGTATTGAATCATGATAAAAACCCGATTATGGAAATATTCGCATATTTTAACATTTTGAATGTGTACAACATGTTTAATTTTTTAATTAATTTTTCTTTAAATATTGCATTTAGTCCACATGACAGATATTATTATGACAGAATATAATAGCGGGCTTCGTCGGCTATCGGGCTGGTTTAGATATTCGAAAAAACGAGAAGAATAGATCGGTAAATTTTAACTTTATAAAAAACATGACTTTTTTTTTTTTTTTTTTTTTTTTGGTTGCTAAATGAAATTTATTTGGATTTATTAAAGAAAGGATAAAGTGTTTTGAAAGGAATATTAAACGAAACCCTTTGAGTGATATTCGACCACACTTACCCACTTGTTCTTTTTTTCTTACGATCGGATTTGTAATAGAATCCTGAAAATATAGTTCCCTATCCCGATGCAGGAGTCTAAGACGAATGCGATATGCAGAAAAAATACAGTGGAGCTGAACCAAGTCAGGTTCTTATAGAATCTAGTTACCTGACACGAGTCGATTTGTCTGTAATTCTTCTGCATGTCGGATTCATATTAGACTCCTGCATCGGGTTGGAGAAAGATATTGCTTCTGACCACGTAGCCAGATTTTACACGTAAATCACCAGGGTCAGTTGAGCTGTAATTTTTTTCTGAAAGTAGAATTCGTATTAGAGTCCTGTAACGGGTTGGGGAAATATATATTACCGTATTCCTTTATTTGCTGCAGGTAACATTTTTATTAAAATCCTGCAATCGATTCAGGTAACCCGATTTCGAACGAAACCAAACAGAGTTGCACACAAGTATGTGGATATGCAAACACTAAAATGTATTATGCAAAATGTTTAAATGTAGTAAAATTGTTATGTTCTATAATATAAATGCAACAAGTTTTGTAATATCTAACAGCAGGATATTTAAAATTTTTATACAAGTAATTTTGGATAAAAGAAATAAACAGTACATGATTTCGATGCTGTGGAAAACGGTACTTTCTCAATATTATTTTAATTTTAAAAATTTTGATAAATTACTTACTGCATTACACTTTAATAGTCAATTAAAATCATATTTTGAAAAGAAAACTTTTTAAACTGCAATTTAAAATATTCAAAACTTTAAAATAAATTAATGTTTTACTTAAATAACTAATGTAATTGTAACGTAATGTAACTTGTAATGTAATACTTTTTCAAGTATTGACATTTCTGATTGATTCTTTTTCTTTTTTTTTACATTTACACATTTTATTTTTACATTTACCAACAGTGCTGAGTGTTACACAACACTGTGCATGGATTTTCAAATACAAATAATATTACATTTAATATAATTTTTGTACTATGATATACAGTGACGAACAATGAAATTTAATGTTTCTTCATATATTTTTTATATCCATATATTTAAAGCGAAAAGCGCAATCTGCCAAATTTCACAATCTCTTTTCCACACGAAAATCGTCTCATGGCGCATGCTTCAACTTTTTGTTGAAGGCTTCTCCTCTCAGAAACGGGAAACGTGTTTAGCCCTTACCTGTTTAGCCTAGGGGATTGAAAAGGGTTGATTCAAAACGGGTGGCGTAATATGGCCATTGCGTTGAAAGTATTTTTTAAAGAAACCATGTTTTCACTACTAAATATGCATATTTTTTCACAGTCTTACGTTAAGTCCTCTGTACTTAAACTCGTCCCGTCTGGACGGGCGCTTTTATTGGTCTCCTACGTCACATGACTCCGCTGGTGTTTTTAAAAAACTCACCACCGTTCAACTTGGGCGCGTACGGAGACGCAAGCATATTTACATAGCTTAAACTTTTGAATCAGTTTTTAGTCTTTTAAATTTGGCACTGATGATGGAGCTTTAGGGGCTCCGAAACAGCTGTTTTCTATTTTCTATATTTTTTATTTGTGCTATTTTACGTTGATTATTTATTTTTAACATAAAGTTACAAAGTTTAATCCACCTATTTCAAATATAAGTGCAATACCCTTGAAAATATATGTGACTTATTAAGAATAATCTTTGCAATAAAGCCTTTAGAAAATATAAGAAAAGATTTACGGAAAGAAGTTTAGGAAGTGTAAATAAAAAAATATTAATGATCTCTATAAATCTCAGTAAGATACGTTGAAATATTACGTTTATCTTTAGATTTGTCGTATGTTTTAATCTCAAAATGTAAGTAATATCTGTAAAAATGTGTATCCTGACTACCTTCTTTTTAAACAGGAAATTTAACATACAATAAATAACCACAAAGGATGTAGATCAGCCTCAAGTATAGATTACAGAAAACTGCTTGCGAGATTTTATATATGCGAATTTAAAATTAACACATACTTCGAAAAGTTTTTTTTTTTTGATAATTTCTTTAAACATTATGCATAGCATTGCTTACGTTTTTGAATTTTTGGTTTTATAACATAGTTTTATATTTGGATTTATAATTTGGATTTGGTTTTATTATTGGCCTAAAGTAAAGTAATGATTTTATTTTAGGCCCCTTATAAAATTGCATTAGCCCTTGCATTAGCTTTTAAATTTTAAACACTTGTAAATAACTTTCACTTATTTGCACGGAAAGAAAACACAGTACTTCAAAATTTAGAAGCTTACCACACAGCGATTTATCAATTGATTAAACAAATGAAAAAAAAAAATACAGTTAAACGTACCTTAAAAAAGTTTAAATTCTCGACACCCGAAAGTATTTTCTTAAAATATCTAAATTAAAATTCCATGCACGAAAACAATTTACATCGCAAAACAGAGATTAGTGAAAGTTAGTGTCAGTTAGTATTTCTCATTTCTAATATGGAAATGAAAGGCAAAAAGAATTTCGTTTAGTTTGAAGTTTTAAGAATTCCACCCCACATACCTTTTATTATTTGGTATTAAAACAAAATCCTTACTAGTTTTCGAAGGAATATAAAACGGAAATTTGCATATATATATATAATGTTTTCTCTCCCACTGATAAAATTTAAAAAAATACTTCGGGGAACCGCATAATTTTGAAGTTTCCATAAATTATTAATAAGAGATGTATTTTAATCTGAAACGTGCTTGTTTTTATTAAATCAATGAAATTAAGAAATTCGCTATTTTCGGGATATTTATCCCAAAGGAATTATTAAAATTAAATGATAGAAAAACTATTCGACATACGTTACTTATGCAGTAGGTTCCCACATTACGGTAATATTGTTCAGTATTTTAGAAATTATGTGAATTTTGTATTCAGGTCAAATAATTTTTTTTTTCCGTGAATAGTCGAAAATTACGACCCACTGATCAAAATTCGTTTCATGAAATGTATGAAAACTTCTTTATAGAATAAACAGAACGGAAATACTAGCAGATTCAAAACTCAAGATTCAAAACTCAGACTGTAAACAGGCAAGAAAGTGCCCGGAAAACTTACTTTCTGCGCATGACTGAAGCTATAGCTGATGTCCTGAAGAAGAAAATATCTATAACTATAACTTACTGACTGCTGAGCAATACTCTAGCAAAATCTTGTTTTGGTGAGAAAATTTTACGAGTCCATCACAAATCACCGTGAAAAATCTCTTAACAAGGCAGTGCGTAAAATAACCAGGGCTGTCACTGTCGACTATATTTTTTATTATTTTGCCCACCACTATTATCTTAATGGAAGATTTCTACAAATCTTCAAGATGTATTATTATTGTTTAGAAATAATGATAGATGAAATAATATAAAATAGGCTCCATTGGCCACATTGTACGTCGTACAGGTTTTCAAATCTTCTAATTACGTATTTGGTTCCAAATTTAGTCGGCAATTGCGTCAGCACCTCAGAAAGTTGCCATATTGACAGATAGTTAAAAAAAATTTATATAAAATTTTTTCACCTAGTTCGAATGTTTTAAACTTAAATAATAATACTTACTTTTTAAAGTTGTAGCTTTATAATAACAACTTTATGAATTATATCGAATATATTTTTAAGTAATCATCAACTTAATATTCAATTTTAAAAAATCTTGCGGTTCTTTTCCGCTACATGAACACCGATCGCACTTTTATACCAAAAATCCATTCGCGTAAACAAACATAGTATTGGTGTACATAGTTTATACAATTTTAATTCGGCACTTATAAATTGTAATTTGTTTCACGATTTTCATTTTTGATGAATGAATAGGTGATATAAAAGATATATATACAATTTTAGTATAGCTTACACCAGGTCTGTCGAATGCGGCCCTCGGGGGTGGTCTTTGAAGGTTTCTTGTTACTAGCTTTTTTTAAAAATTAAACATGGATTTTAAAGGAAGCTTTATTTAAAATAAATAATATTTTACTGTTTTATTGTTTTGTTATATGACCTATAAAAGTTTCTAGCACCATCATCTACAAAACTTTTGAAATAGGTTCACCTTGTTACCGTAATGCAAATGTAAATTTGCAGTGATTTATGTTTTCTTTGCAAATTATATTTACACAGTATTCCTGAGTCGTAGGTGCCCGATAACTGCCACAGCGAGATATATGTATATCATATAAGACGCCTTCGACATAACGACTAAACGTATTCAGGACTTGATTACCACAGGGATAAACTTCCACCAGTATTTCTGAATAGTAAGTTTCACTTTATTTATGACAGAAATTCTGCATTTATGTAAGTTAAAGATTTCTATTCAAAATGTTTGTTGGAATTGAGAACTTGTAAATATCAGTAATGACTACAATTAAATAATATTATTGTATAATTTCAGTCATATGAGTAAAGAAATCCTTCATTGTTTGAAAATGCATGAGGTGCTCCCCTATTTACTGAAATGTTGGAAAGGCATCCGTTAGACAAAATCGTAATTGGCAAATTATGATCGCTCTGCTCTTAATTTTTTCGAATCCAAAGGTATAATTAACACTGTAATATTTATTAAAAAAAGTAGTATGCAATAAAATGATGTTTTTTTTTTTATTTCGAAACACCAAAGTGGCACTGTGGCCAAAAAATGAAAACATATACACGCAGAAATCGCACTTCAATAATTATTTTAATATCTGCTATTTGATTTCTGTAATTCTGGTGTACTTCATCCATCGACTTCTGTGCATAGTTTATTAATCACACTTAATAGAATTTTTTTAGCGCAATTGACATGAAATAATATGAGATACTTTCTGAAGTGCTAAATGAAATCATTAACTTTACGTCGACTGTCTAATGAAATATGAATATTTATTATTGTTTGAATATTTCCTCTATATTTTGCATTTAATAAAATAGTTTTACTTTTCATTGAACTGAATACGTATGCCACTAGGATTATCTTTCTTATATTCTTTCTTTAACTTTCCTCAGAGACTTTTCGTAATGTTTGTGAATGGTGACATCATTAGCTTTTGCGCCAATATTTACACTTCGTGCAAAATGATTTTCGTGTAACGGGAAAGTACCAATCTCGTTGTTTTAAAGTCAAATAATTTTCTCCATTTAAAATTATATCAGTAAACATTTTTGTCAGTTATACAATTACGATATAATTGAGTAAGCCGAGTGCATAGTGTATGCAACAAGTAATTTTTTTAAAAAGCAACCCGGAACAAAGAAATCGCACAATTAATCATAAATTTTCGAAGAGTCACAAAATATGTTGTAAATTTCCCCCATCACGAAAATCGGTCACTACTTTGTTACCACGGCGGTTTCAGTATGTCGCGCTGCACACAGCAAGTTCCTATAATAGTTCTCTTATACGGTACCTGTACATCTGGAAATGCATCCGAATACTTGTTTTACATGTTGCGGCACGTTTGAGATGCACGAAATTGTTCAACAACAAAGACACGACGTACGCGTTCAAAGACTATGTCTATTGACAACAAATTCAATGTGCTACGTCACATACAGAACTACAGCCAAGAACTACACTCATGAGACATGCGTATCTTGGTCCAGTGTTATTCGACACGAATTTGGAAAGTCTCTCTTTTACATTTTATGGCTGTAATGCTTGTTTAAAGTCATAGTTGCGTCTTAAAAAACTCATCTAGTACGATGCATACTGGTGATGCAATAAAAAATATGCCTGAATTAAGTCAACAGTGTTAACATAAAATATGATTCATTTAGAAAATAGATACCATGGAATTATTTCATTTAACATACAAAATCTATTTTTAAAAATATTCAAAATAGTTTCTTATTAAATATGTAACATAAGACATATATAAATCACAAAGTATAAATGTTGATATCTGATTAATACTCATTTAACATAAATCTCATGGGTCGTATCACACATTCAATTACAGACCTCATAATTTTGGGAGGAAAAGACACTTCCTCGGAAACGTGTTTAATTTACTATTTTACAAGTCGCATTTGACGACAGCTTGATAACATGATTCATAAATTAAAAAAACTTGCCAGCATATCTTGTATGTAATTTTTCATATTATTTTTTTCTGAAATATTTTTCCGGTAATACATATTTAATTATGAAATAAAGTTCAAGGGAATGTATATAATTAATAAACATCTAACTATCTTATGATATGTATTACATTTTCCATATTTCTAATAGTTCATAAACAATAGATAAAACTGCATTTTAATACACACATTATACTTTTAACGCGAAAACATATTAGCTTTTAATTTTTCAAATTAAAAAAAAATATATTTATTTATTGTACTTACGTAACCTAATGTTATAATCTAACTACTAAATGTTGAAAAAAATATTGCATTCAGTTTAAATTAATTAATTTTGACTACATTCAAGTTAAATGTCTGGAACACATAACATGAATCGGCCATTGGCATTAGTTCGGAAAATAATTACCTGATAAGACATTTTTAGTGGGGGGGGGGGGATGTATTTCTTAGAAATGTTCTTTGCACTGAAATACGAATAAATGAAAGCTTTGCTGTACGATTTCTTGTGTAAAATTTACGTATATAGATATTAGCTCATCTGGTTTCAGCTTGACATCAGCTGTTCACAAGCAAGACACATTTTTGTTCGGCATTGAATTGTATTTTCCGGAACACATCGGACTAGAGACGCTATTTGAAAAGTGTCTTGGGGAAGTGGGGGCAAAAATATCTTTGAGAAAGGTTTATTTTTGTATTTTTGTGCGTAGCTGAGTGCAGATTGTTACAGCTTTATTCTCAGATAAATTTTAAATAACCGAATTTACTCAGTGATGACATTTTGCATGGATATTCGCAAATATTAAAACTTTATATTCAGTTATATCTTGATATTTGTTGATGCTAATGACTTTTGTGTGTAAATTACCCAATAGGTGACGCTGCTATGCTTTCTTTTTCACGATTTCCACAATAGCTCTATTTTAAGAACTAATACACTGATTTTCATCTAACTTCAGATCCAGTTAGACATGGACATAAGTTATTACTGATTAAGTTTTGGTGTAAATCATTCAGCAGGCGGCGCTGCTATGCTACATTTTTCAGGATTTACTCGATTTTAGCGATAGTCATAGCTCAAGAACTAATGCACTGAATTTAATTAAACATCATATTCAGTTCGACCTAGTAACAAAGAGATCTTTATCAGGTTTTGTTAAAAACCGCCGAAAAGGTGGTACTGCTACGCTTCATTTTTTACGATTTCCGAGATAGCTATATATCTGGAACTAATGCACGGAATTTCCTCTAACTTTATATTCTGTAATACCTTGACAAAAATAAACGCTGATTAGTTTTGGGTGTGAATTTTTCAACAGGTGGAGCTTCTATGCTGTGTTTATTCCGATTTCCGCAATAGCTATACCTTACAAACTAAAGCACGGAATTTCACCAAATTTTATATTCCGTTAAATCTTGACAGATATAGATCTTTGTTAGGTTTAAATATATACAGTAGCAGGTGTCGCAGCCATACTCTGTTTTTCCTCATTTCCGCAATATACGAGGGGCAGTCGGAACATAAGTTTCCTCTGGCGACTGTGGACAGAGGTGTGTATGAAAGACAAAAAATGTAATGAGACATTAAAGATAAAACATTACTTTATTTTTCCACATAAGTACCAAGTACATTCAGACATTTGTAATACCGCTTTATAAGCTTCAAAAAGCCCTCTAGGAAAAAATCAGGGCTTTGCATACGGACGAAGCGTTGAACGGCTATGGGCGAAAAACGACACAGCAGGTAAACACGAACGTGCAAGACACCGATACCATTGGGCAGATGTCGACCACGATCAAGCAGATGGCGCTGTTGCGGTGACAGCGCAGTTGCAGTCGACGAGTAGATTGTCATTTAATTTTGCTTGCAGACAATTTCATTTATATAGAAGAAAGTTTTGTGGTGGCCACAACATACTAGTTTATATTGTTGCCTATTTGTAATACAGACGCAAATAATAATATTGCCATTCAATTAAAAAAATATATTTACACGTGACTATTAAAAACAAAACTAAAGCTTCAAAATACTAATTAAATGATCACGAGTTAAAAGCAGTAAATGAGGAAAATTACATCATAAAAAATGCACTTACTCCTGAATATTAAAAAGAGAAATAAAACATTAAAATAATAATTAAATTACTACGCGTTCAAACCATTAAATGGGGAAACCTACACCCTATTTAAGATGCTCAAATATTAATATATCCAAACATTTTCAATTTAAAGTATATTTACACGAGAGATTTATTTGTTTCGAAAAAGGATTTTACCTATTGATGCAAATGAACTGCGAAAATAATATTTCCTTTCAGTAAAAAATATTTTTTTTTTCATTGAATATTAAAAAGAGAAATAAAACTTTGATAAAAATTACGTTATTTTGAAAACGAAAATTTCAAAAAAATTCTTATAGCGTCCTTATAAAATTCCATGGGGCGGCGAGAGTGTTTACTTAGCCATTTTATACAAGTTGTTTCTCAAATGTTTAATTGCGCTTATTTAACGAATCACGAAAACAGCCGTTATCTGTCACGACAGCAATTGATTCGGCATTAAAATCCATTAATCAAAGAAAATGAATGCAAACCCGGTTATAGAAGTTCGCCACTGGTTGTTTAATTATAATTCAATCTTCCGTAATATTTTTTTAAATGGCAAATTAGCGTATTTTCAGAAAATGTGGCGACTGAATGGGGGTTGGAGAGCGTAACTCGTAGGAGGCAGAGTCCGCTAGTATTCTTCAACTTCCCTAACATCCTCAGTACAAGAATTATTTCGATTAAATGCATTACATGCATAATGATATATTCATGAATTTCGGTATGACGCGGTATGACGTCACATAAAATGTGAAATTTTAACTTTTCTATCTTGAACCCCTTTGAAATCGCAACCTGCTTAAAGAAAGTTCTTACTCAATTCCACATGTCTTCGGGAAAAGTTGTGTTTGCGGGCTATGCAGATTTTCCAAGTAAATCCTATTACATTATCATAATTGTTAATTCTTTATATTTCATTTACAATAATATACAATCGTTGTATTATTACTTCACAAAATGTATACAAATGCTAGTAAAATTCATAGTGATATCCTGAATATTTAATTATAATATTTACTACAAGATAATACGAGTTATGTGAAAATTTATCAAACGCAATATATTAAACCCAATATATAATATAAAGAAAAAAAATATATGCATTTATGTACATAATAAAAAAAAATTCTGTCTTAATTTTAAAGAAAATATGACAAAATGAAAAAGAACTTTTAAGAAAAGTGTCTACATTATATACTTCTGAGAATTTTTAATCACTGGAACCTGAAAAAAATATGTCTGTCTTAATTTTAAAATAAATATGATAAAATGAAAAAGAACTTTTAAGAAAAATGTCTACATTATATACTTTTGAGAATTCCTAAACACAGGAACCTGAAATGCAAAAGCTATCTATACTTTCATCACATTCATTCAGAATTTTTTGAAATATATATTTTTACATTGAATATTTATACACTTCTGATAAAACATGCTGTAATGTCCGAGTTCTACAATGCATTCTACATATTACATGATTTGAAAAAGTGAAGCATTTCATCTGCATTCCCGTACAACAAATTACATCTGAAGTATGCGCCATAAAACTAACCTACTCTAAACAGAAATCAATAAATCATTCCCTTATTTAAATCGCTTAGTTATTATAACAGCGTACTCCACGTGGTTTTGTTTACATAAAGAGAAAAACGCCACACTTTATCAATCAGGACTTAAAAAACGTAAGATATGAAAGTCACTGCTTGGTAGATTATATTGAACTCGAAAATTTTAGTCATCTAAGAGTATATATTATTGTTTAATATTACTAAAAAAACGATTCAATTCCGAAATTCACATATGAATTTATAGTACTGTACGGGCGGATTTTTTCATATCGTTTTATTGGTTAGCTTACATTAGAACTATTTCTATATATGATAAAATGAAGTATTTGTGATGAAATTAAATAAAATCTGTAGTTATTTAAATATAAAATATAATTAAGTGAAAATTTCAGCATCTTTGTCATATTTTAAAAAGGAAATCAAATTTGAAAATATCCACCTCATACTATCCTATTGGAGGAAATCAGTTTTTTGTCATAATGTTTCTTCCGTAATTGTATGGCATTGTATTCACGGGCGGACCACTGGATTCGATGTAACGTAATAAGAATTTAGCTCTCCGTTCTATTATGAAGTTTAGTGGGTTTCAAAGCACATCATATATGAACCTGTGGTTTGTGGAGAAATTTATTCAAGTGCATATATGATGGGATGGCTCTGAACGGTTTTTAACAGTTTACATAAATAATGCAAAGATTAAGTTTGTTAATTAATCAGCAATAAAATAAAATTAAAAAAACACTTTTCACAAAATTGAACAAAAAATATCAATAATATTTATATAATGTAAGCACCTATGTGACAAAAAAAAGTAGAAAAAGTTAAATGCTAGAATCTAATCATACAAATAAAAGAAATTTATGTCTAATTTTTTATTTCTTATTGTTTCAAACACATAGGATAAATAATGCATGAAGATGTCGATGATAAAATTATAAATTCTGAAATTACCATGCATATTATATGATGTCAATTAATATTAAATATAACAAAGTTTAGATCTCATGAATAACAACTTTTGAAAAATGTAAATCATCAGAAGTAATTAATGAAATTTCTTGAAAATGCAAATGATTTTTTTTTTCATTCTGTAAAAGTTTAAAAAGAATCAGCAGACGCAAATATGCTAAACGTATTGAAAAGGATCTCGGAAAAATATTAAAGGATTTGTTTTTCACCATTAGTTACATAACAGGTTCTCTCAGTTACTTTTATTTAAAGAATATTCTTAAAATTTTAAGATTGTTTTAATTTTGAACAGCGGTTTCATTACAAATATTAAAAATTCCCAATCATTATTTAGATTAAAGTTTAGCATGGCTTTAATTGTTTGTATATTTTGCAAAATATCATTAACTGAATAAAGAAAAAAAATATTAATAAATAAAATTTATGTTTATAAACATCATTTGCATTTATAGTCATTATTCAAAATATTTAATTATTATACACCCACATAAAAACATAGTAAAATCTTGAACAAATAAAAACAAAAATATATGTTTTAATATACGGGAAAATTATATAGATTATAATAACTTCACAGGTTCTTGTAAAACAATTTTTATGATCCCCACACTTCTTTATAATTTATTTTTCGACTGTTTAAAATTTCTTAATTGTTTTACTGAGTCTAACTTGAGGTATAGGGTTTACAATTTTAATATATATAAAATAAATTCATTAAATGCTGTGTTAGAAAGAAAAAAAACAATACAAAGAAAAAACAAGAAAGAAAAATCACGCGCCACATATAGATTATGAAAATTTTTCCAACATTATGAGAATGTGTTTTCGAAACTTTATCTTTTCATCGGGGAAAAAAGATATGTATA
Source organism: Maratus michaelseni (assembly GCA_963931845.1). Classification (NCBI taxonomy): domain Eukaryota; kingdom Metazoa; phylum Arthropoda; class Arachnida; order Araneae; family Salticidae; genus Maratus; species Maratus michaelseni. The sequence goes on along the minus strand of OZ007592.1, from coordinate 369,300,049 downwards.
AGCAATAAAGAAAACGTATACTAAAGTTGAAAAGGAACAGTAAATGTAATATGCATGATATCCTATAGAGAAGCTTTTATTGTGCTCATTAATAACGATATCAGTTTCATTATATTAGAAATGGTACAGCATCTTCCAAATATTTCGAAAAAAAAGCAATATTGAGGTCTATATAAATCTCAGTAAATATAAAACAAACAAGTTTGGAAATAGTGTTTATCACAAGAATTTATTTATTTATTTCTAATTAAAATCTAAGCATTCGATAGCAATATCCGCATCTGACTATCATTTTATTAATAAGGCAGTTTAAAAAAATCAGAAATAACTATACTGAAGAAATTTTCAGCCTCAAGCATATATATATTTAAATGTTTGCGAAATTTTTTATGTAGATTTCAAATGAATAAATTGGAATATCTTTTGCGTTATACACCTAATTTAAAAAATCTGACAAATGTATTAACAAAATTTCAAATTAATTTGAATAATTTAAGACCTAACTTGATAAATTTTAGCCTTCATAACTTACCGTTTAAATACATGACTCAAATGCGCCATTTTATTTTCAACAAATGAAAATTTTCAAAATCGTCTGAATTCCCATAGGAAAGCATTATGACCTAAAAAGAAATGTTCTATATTTTCCGAACGAATGAACCAAATGTAACTAAAAACTATAAAGCTAATTCTGGGTACCTCACCAACATACCAACCAAAAATCAACCTAATCGGATCATTTTTGCGACAGTTATCGCGGAACAGACAGACAGACAGACAGACGGACAGACAGACAGAAACAAACAACTTTTCGGGTTTCCACAGTGAGCCTCAACTGACGTTTCGGCAACTAGTAAATCTACAGATCAGGAGCCTCAACGTCAGCTATATGAAAGTCAATGTTTTTTAATCTCATTTCTCATAATATTTAACATCTTATAATACGCAAATTAAATTTTTTAAATTATTACATGTATATTTATACGCATATAAAATAATTCGAAGGTTTCAGAAATTAGGAACATTAAATTAAACACGGTTTATGCAATAATATTCTGACATTCTTATGAACTTCTTATTTTATTTTTTAGGTAAAAAAATACATTTCTTCAGGGGGGCTCTGCCCCTCTGAACCCCCCGTAATCTTATTAAATTTATATTCGTGGTTTCCTATTGTTTGTGTGAATGATTATAGTACATATTGGATTTCGTTCTACACATTGGTTTTATTATGAAAAGCAAAAATTTCGAAAATAATTTCATGTAATACCTAAATAGCAATATTTACTTACCTTCCAACCACGAAGCACTCGCATCTGATAGATAAGTTGAATAATATCTCGTGTACAAAATCAACTTATGGAAATGTAAACTGAATCTACTATATATTCACTTATCTATTTATCACTTATCATAGTATTATTACAATTTTTGTTTCGGAAAAACAGTTTTGATGGCCATTGTACAATATTTATTTGACCTTAGTACATCCTGATTTAATTCGATGGCAATAGCATACTAAAATCTCCCCAAAATAGGCTTATTTGGAAACTTTTAAACCTGAAAACTTTTATTGTGTAATCCTTCATAATCGTGCCCACTGCCAATTCACTAAATAGCAATCTTGATTTGGCGCTATAAAGTATTTTTGTGATAACTTTTTATGATCTCAGTTACCAATAATTGTGCTATTTCAGGCTGTATGGATTCGTTTTACTACGCTAATTTCTTTTGATTAACTACCTCGTTGTATGAGATATTACATTATATTTTTAAAATAATACTAATTTTCAACCACGAAAAATCCGCATCTCTTCCAGAAAATTAATAATATCTCATATAAAAATGTTTCGGCTATCATTCTATAGTAGTTAAAAGGTAACTTGTACCAAAATAAATTCTCATTTATTTCAATAAAATATAAAATCACCCAATAATATTTTATTTTGCGAATAAAATATTGTAGCAAAATCGTCTGAGTTACTTGAATTTTATCATTTTGATATTCTTTAAACATTGTTGCTAGGTTACGGTTAAATTGAAAAGGAAAATAAAAATGAATGCATTTTAATATTTGCAAAAAATGATAAAATAAAAGTATTATATTATTAGAACAGATGTATAAAATTGCACCAAAAATTATACACCTAATTTAAAAAATCTGACGAATGTATAAACAAAATTTCAAATTAATTTGAATAATTTAACACCTGACTTGATAAATTTTAGCCTTCATAACTTACCGTTTAAATACATTAATCAAATGCGACATTTTATTTTCAACGACTGAAAAATTTCAAAATCGTCTGAAATCCCATAGGAAAGCATTATGATAAAAAAAGAAATGTTCTATATTTTCCGAGCGAATGGACCAAATGTAACTAAAAACTGTACAGCTAATTCCGGGTATCTCACCAATATACCTACCAAAAATCAAACTAATCGGATCATTTTTACGGCAGTTATCGCGGAACAGACAGACAGACAAACAGACAGACAGACAGACAGACAGAAACCAAAAACTTTTCGGGTCTCCACAGTGAGCCTCAACTGACGTTTCGGCAATAAGTATTCTTATAGTCTAAGAAAGTGCGGGCCATCTTTCGGTGACATGCGATACTGAAACAGGGACGCATATTTTTTAAAAAATCGAGATTTCACACATATGGTCTTCACAATATCTTTTACAAGAACAACTTTAATAGCTGTCCCCGTTTGCCTACTATTCTTTGTGTGTGTGTGTGTGTGTGTGTGTGTTTACATTTAAGATAATATTACATATGTTATACTTTTTTGCTTTCTAAAAGCATTAATTGCTTCTGGTGAGTTAAATTACGTTAGCTTTAAAAATTTAAATTACTTGACTAGACTTTTTCAATATTCCTTTGTGAAAAGCTTGGTGCTTTGACATTGAAAGCGTTTTGCATTATGAACAAATTATGAACAAATCGTTTGGATTTCTTTTTGAACAAATAGTTTCTTAATAAATTTTGGGTGGGAATATTGAATTTTCAGTCCGAAAAATGAATGATATTAAATATATTTTCAAATAAATTGTTATTGTATAATTATACAATTAGTAAGCTCTTTTAATATTAGATTATTTATTAGAGGAAGAATAAAAGCTATGTAGCGTAACATTTTAAATGTATTTTAATTGATTTTCAGATTATATCCTTAAATTTTGGTTCTGAAAAGCAGTATTAAGCTCTTCAAATATTTCAGTAAGTATAAAACAAATAAACTTGTAATTAAAGTTTATCAACAGAATTATGAAGGAAGTTGGGAGGGGGTAAATATTCGTTTACTGGCGACAAGAATTTTCTACTGACTACTAGATTTTATTTGTAAATCTCTGATCATGAGCATTCTTATAGTTTAAGGAAGTGCTTACTTAGTACAAATATTTCGGTGACATGCGATACTGAAACAGAGACGAATACTGAAAAAAAAAGATTAATAGCTGTTACCGTTTGCCTCCTATTCAATTTTAGAAACCATTAATTTTCTTTATAAAGCCCTGTATTTTTCAATACATTTCATATAATTATACCGAAATAAGAATTATTATGGAAAAAGCAATAAATTTAACTAATATGTGAATAAATGTTATTTACTTACCATTGATCTCATTACTAGAACAATATACAGGGTGAAAAATGTTATCTATCGCCGACCTTTAAGTTCTCAACCTTTGGTTGTAAACATTTCCAATTATAAAAGCGTTTAAAATGAGGTAAATATTCATGTTGTGGCGTTACTTAAGGTAAAAAATCAATTTTATAAAAATTACGAAATCTAACTTTTTATACGGTCCACCTTTAACCAGTATCGCTAAAACCGGGTGTCACCAAAGAGGTTTTTTTCATCTAAAAATTTAAGCTAACTTTTAGGGGTTAAACAACATTCAAAAGTCAAATTAGACAGTGTTGAATTCAGGGGGTGGCTCGGGAGGGACATCCCCCCTCTTCCCCCCGTAGCAATGAAATGTCCCTCCCGGAAAATGTGAGATTTTGTGATTTCAATGATCAAAAAGCGCAATTTCTTTCCGGAATTCTATAATGTCCCCCTTCCGGAGAAAAGTGTCTGAATTCAACACTGAAAGTAGGTATTGTTTGTTATTGGAAAATAAAACCTTCCGCTTTTTTGCGAATGCGTCCAGTCTGTTTTGATTTTATTAAAATAGGGCTGAGTTAGGTTTGTGTGTGTTTAGCTGCGTTTGGCTGTGTGCCAATCTTAGTGACCGTCTACAAGAGAACGCAAACTAGAACTTCGGAAAATACTCATATGAGCGTAATACCCCTTTTGATTGTAGAATCGTTCCAGAGTGCTAGGCGCGGTTTTCAAAAACGAACAATAGAATTGTCATCAGTAAAATAAAATATACTCACTAAAAACTTGATAAATGGCAGCGGAATGCGAACGACCAACCGAAATATAACGAGCCTGAAAATCAAGATTATGCAAATTACAATTGTACCGCAGCATAACGCGTTCGGGATAAAACACGAGCCACTAGCAGTGGACATGCTAGTCAGTGCAGAGATTGTGATGGCAGGCTATACGTACACGCATTATACCGAAATGATACTTATTTATGGTGAATGTCAAAGGAATGCCAGAGCGGCTGCGAGGTTTTATTCAGAGCGTTTTCCTAGAGATTGACATCCAACGCATGAAACAATAACTGATGCATTGCACCGTCTTAGAGAGATTGGCTCTGTTGCACCACGAACCAGAACAAGTAGATGCGCAAGCTGTAATGTTCGAGTGACACCGGAGGAATTGCTGGCATTCGCCCTTTTAAATCCACAAATGAGCACGGCAGAAATAAGCGAGGCATGCGGAAAGTGAAAATATCCTCATTAGAATAACTGCAACCAAAATCGAAAAAATAAAAAACGGCCTGCATAGAGATCGACCTAAACTATCAATGAAAAAAAAAATCGTTTAAAAATATTGAAATGCAAACGAGATGTGAAATAATTGTCCCATAGGATTAACATTAGTGAATGGGTGTTTTCGCGTGAGTGATGTAGCCTCTTAAAAGTACTCTTTTTTTACGCTATTTTATTTACCTTAACTTGATTTATATATATATATATATATATGTAAATCAAGGAATTGTGAAATTTTGTAATTGATTTAAGACTATGCTAGAATCCTAAAAATTATGTACACAGATATGTTTTCGGTGACAGTAAAACAGTTTGATATTTTTGTAACTTAATTTTATATATTAATAAATTAATTTTATGGAATTTTTATGTTATCCAGGCGCAGGTGATAAGCCACCAAAAATTCTATACGATTCTTACAACTGTATACGAAATTCAACAATGGAGATAATTATGTATCAAACCACGATCTCTAAAATATGCCACCTGGTTGTGAGATTGCAACAATGAAATATTTTAAACACTAAAAAGTAGAAAATAAAATATTACACGTAACAAAATAAAATACAATAGAAAGAAAATAGAATTAAAAGAAAAAGTGTAATATTTTTTAAAAACAAAATACGCTTTATTTTTCATTCGTGATAAATCACTTTATTAGATTCAAAACAAAGTTTATAGGTATTTTTAAAAATTGGCTATAAATACATATGTTCATGTGAGGCATGTGGAATGAATATAACGGCTTTAAAAGCGCATTTGCCATATTATTTGCTATACCTGATTAATGGCCATTTGAAAAATAAATTACAACTTTTTTTAAAGTAAGAAATTGGATTTTTGCGAATAAATTAAAAGAATGTTTTTTTAAATACATTTTCATTAAAGTTCCATTAATATAAGCCACAGTTTTTATTTAGGTATGGTACTTTATCTTGGTGTATATCAAAAACAATAAGTATAGCAGAAGTGCCACATAAATAGTTTCTCAAAAATTAAGTTTCATTAATAAAAATGCCTTTTTTAAACAATCGGTAACAGCTTATATTTATGCCTACTTTTTTTCTAATTTCATCAGATAGTAAAACAGAATGTCAATGATTTAATACTAAATTTATGAAATAAAACTGAATATACTTTTAAATGTACTTCCAACAAATTATATTTTATTTAAATAATGAAATATTTCCTAAAAATAAAACAACAGTCAAAATGTTTTGCGAATGAAATAATCGTTTGCGTTTTGGTTTGCCCACGCGCAGTTATTTCATAGATATTACAACAATTATTGAACCTCTAGTAGTTCCCTCTCCTTCCGCTACGTGGCAAACGACCTTTATTGACGTGACCTCGGCGGACACTTCTGCCATATATCTTGGAACGCTTGACGTATACGTTTTGGTGCTCACTCTCAACGATGTCCGGTGGCTAATTCCTAAACCGTTGTTCATAAGCATATATTTCCAATTACAAAAGAAAAAAATGTCAAACATGTAATTTGGATCAATAAAAACATTTCTTAAAAAGTTATGAAATTGAAAATTTTATACGGTACCTCGGTCTTATAAGTTATATTTAGTAAAAATATCCTATTACACTGAGAAGACAAAAGAAAAAGTCCCATTCTTCTACGATTAAAACTGACAGAGTAATAGCTGTTTTAAGTTGAAGCTTTTTTTTTTTTTTTTTTTTTTTTTTTTTGGCTGCGAAATAGGGGTCGTTCACAAATGTACTAGAAATATAAATAATAAACAGATATAAAATAAATAGTCGAGAGCAAAATTAACATTACGATATATATTTTAAATCTATTTTAATTCTGACATATTAAAGAAAAATATACAACTTGTCCTAAAAATATAAATGAAAAAAATAACAGATTTTTTTTTAATGAAATGATGATAAACAACAGTCTAATTTTTTTTGTAAAATTATACAACTTTTAACATGTTATGCGATTATCTAATCTAAAACTTGATTAATAAAAAACAAAGTTACCTTAAAACTTGCTCGAAGTCACTACCTCCGGCTGCAATGCAGAAATGTACACGTAAAATTAATCCTTCTAGTACTTTTTTTTGTCTTAGTTGTTAGTGTAATAGTATTTTTTTCAAAATATCACTTGTATTGCTGGGAGACCGTATAAAAAATTAAATTGGGTAACTTTTTAAAAAATGTTTTTATTGTTCCAAACCACTTTTAAAATAATTTCTTACCTGATTTACAACATTTTTGTAATTGGACTTATATGTCTATGACTAACGGTTTAAGAATTACCAATTGGACATCTTTGAGAGTGGACAACCTGTATAAATAAATAATTGCGACTCAAATACACGGAACTTGGTACTTTAAAATTGTTGAAAACTAGTTTTGCACAATTACTTTCGTCGTGCAATATTAAAATTTTGTTATTAATATTAATAATTTAACATATATAATTTTTATAAAACATACATTAATAAATACAAACGGAAGTAATAGTCTAAATTAATTACAGGCTCCGTAATTCATTATCAAACCTTCGGTCATTTTTCTTCATTTCAAACATTTCTAGTTCTCTTAATTTATTCAAACACAGGGTGGATACGATACTGAATTTGCACCTTCGTTTTTAACGTTAACAATAAGCAATATATACAGGGTGTTTCTAAATGAATATCGGGGTTTTAACGCTTGGTAGTATTTATTACATACAACTTAAAATTATAATTAATACATAAAATGAAAGAGCAACTTAAACAGTTTTACCTACAAGCTTACAAATGTTCAATGTAAACACCTTTCGTCACACAGCACACATGAAGTCGATAGCTCAGTTCTTCCCAAACGTTAATTAGAGTTTGTAGAGTAATTGTTGCAACAGCTGCCTCAATCCTGTTTCTTAGGTTGTATAGTTCAGCTGGTAGCGGAGGCACATACACTCTATCCTTTATGATCCCTAACAGGTAGAAATCACATGGCGTCAGATCATGTGATTATCTGGCCGTCAGATCGGTGAGCGTAGAGTGGCGTTTGTGAAGAACTGAGCTATCGACTTGATGTGTGCCGTGTGACGAAAGGTGTTCATATTGAACACTTGTAAGCTTATAGGTAAAACTGTTTGAGTTGCTCTTTCATTTTATGTATTAAGTTTAATTTTAAGTTTTTCATAATAGATACTACAAAGCTTTAAAACCCCGATATTCATTTAGAAACACCCTGTATTTTAAAGAATTTGAAATAGACTGACTGTGCTTTGTTTGAAATGTAGGCATATTACGAGAAATGGCAGAAGTAGCTGTCAAACTTATCTAAGTAGTGCTGAACCGTCTACGGTCCAAATTTCCGAAAATAATTGAAAGTTCATGTAGTTTCGTCTAGTGAAATGATGTGCATCTTCATGATATCTTTGCTTTTCACACAAATCAAGCCAAATATATTGAAAATTGCTTTCAAAGATTTTCATTTTATTTATAATGTAAAGTTATGTCCTTATTGGTGTGAGACATCTAAAATTTTTGAGAATATGTATTATGATACTGGTTTATTTTACATAACAATCTGGAGTGACTCCAATGGACTTCCAAACATTGAATCTACAATGTCAGAATCAGAAAAAAAGGGTGATTTAAATTAAAAAAATTCTGACACAATGAAATCGGCTGAATGCGAATGCTGATCTTCAGTTTTGGAACTGGAGAAGCTTACTTCCTGCCACACATTCGTGTCACTAATGCTTGATAACGCTGTAAAATTTATCTGTTATACGAGTACTCTGTCACAATTTTTCTGTGATTTTCACTATAGGATCGGTCGAAAAATGGTTTGAAAATGTCTTAAAAATTCATTAAATACTTAATCCTTTGGCAGAATTTTAAGACAGTCCTACCGTTCTTGCGACAGTAGTCTATAACACATTCCATAAATGGTAGCTGAATCAGGAGTACCATTTAATACGTTACATAAAGTGTTCAAAAAATAAAATTAGTTTGTTTTGATGTTTCCTTCCACCCCTTAAATTGTCTCCAGTTTTTTTTAATCACCCTGTATATAAAAATACATAACGTTTAAGGACTATTTCAACAAGTGACACTTTCGAACAAGAAGGAAGCCATAAAGAAAATGTCCACCTTTATTCTGTTTTTTTTTTATTGAATAGAGCCTTCATGAATGTCATTGAAAAATATTGTAAACAAGTGGGTAAGTGTGATCAAAGATCTCTCAAAGGGTTTCGTTTAATATTCCTTTCAAAACACTTTATCCATTCTTTAATAAATCCAAATACATTTCATTTAGCAACAACAACAACAAAAAATCATGTTTTTTATAAAGTAAAAATTTACAGGTGTATGTTTTCATTTTTTCGAATATGTAAACCAGCCCGATAGCGGGCGAAGCCCGCTATTATATTTTGTCATAATAATATCTGTCATGCGGACTAAATGCGATATTTAAAAAAAACTAATTTCAAAATTAAACATGTTTTACATCTTCAAAATGTTAAAATATGCGAATATTTCCATAAACGAATTTTTATCACGATTCAATATGTTTCTCAAACTCATATATTTACTAGTCTCTATTACTCATATTGATACTCGCTTTGTATTATTCTCAAACATTTGAAAAGTTCGCTAAACTTCCAATATGACGTCAGATTTTCTTTTTAATTCTCTAATGACGTGATATTAATCTGCTGTGTGTACATACACATACTCATACTCCTTGTATTATTGAGAAATCTTAGAAATTTTCCGTTTTATTACCACTATGACGTCAGTAAATTTTATTTCATATTTATCTTTTTTTCAATTAGTTAAACTTTTTATTTCATTTTCATTTTTCACGTGCAAATCGTCTGATAGAAAATTATGTATTGTAGAAATAATTTCATCGTGGATTTTTAATTTTTGGCATCTGCTATAACGAAAAATGTTTAAATTTAATAAGAAAAGGGTATTAGAATTTTGGTTTTTTATCTCTATTTATTAAAATAATACGAATTTTTCAAATTTTAATATTTTGAGCTCTTCATAGCTGATATTGAGCTATGTACACAAAGTTTCAACTCTGTAAGTTACATAGTTTCTGAGAATAGCTCTGTGACAGACAGACAACGGAGCGGGAGTAATAGGGTTTCGCGAGATGAACGAAACCCTAAAAAGTAATGGAAAACAAACTACTTAAAAAAAAAAATAGATGGAAAAATAAATAACGAGAAATGTATTAAATGTTTAGCAAAAAGAAAGAAAAAAAGGGAAGAAAATAATTTAAGGGAAGCAATATTACATTTTTCTTAAATCTAAGTATAAACCAAAGACGCTTACAAACAATGTTTACAGAAAAGTTTATTCAATCTCCAAATTTAAACGATCGATAGAACAATCCGTATCTAGATCGAATGAATCTTAATAAAGCAGTTTAAAAAACTATAAAGAACAAACATTTTCGGCCTTAAGCAATGGATTAAGAAAAAAGTTTAGATAAAACTTTAAAAGTATTTGAAATAAAAAATACTTTTGGAATATTTTTGCTTATTTTTTTAACAATTTCCAATATAGTTGAAAATTGTTTATTCAATTTCCAAATTTAAACGATCGATAGAACAATCCGTATCTAGATCGAATGAATCTTAATAAAGCAGTTTAAAAACTATAAAGAACTAAAATTTTCAGCCTTAAGCAATGGATTAATAAAGAAAGTTTAAATAAAACTTTAAAAGTATTTGAAAAAAACAATACTTTTGGAATATTTTTTTTAAAACAATTTCCAATATCTTTGAAAATTGTTTAGGATATCAATTTGTACGTCTGGCCGCCTACCTGTGCTTTACCTTTCGTAAATATACTTGATTACTATGTAGTATATGTATGTTATTGAAGTTTAACGTGACATGTTTGCTAATGAAAACGAAATATGCAGTATTAATAGTTTATTTACAAGAATATTTATAAGAATCCTCTTACATTAATGGACAATGAGGAAAAAAGTGTTTGCTTTGAAAATCGAGCGCAATGCATTCATCATTCATTTACAGGGTCACACAAAAAATTCAGTTACATAATGGTCTACGAGATTAAAATTGTTTTTAAGCGTATTTTAATGATGCATACCATTTCAAACATCATAAAATTTATATAGATGCATGAAAAGATGCTTACTGTAGAATACGACGCGTATGGTGGTTATCGCTCATTTACAGGCGGAAGATTTTGGAAAAAATATTGTATATAAGTGATAAATGCTGGAACTGCATTTTCAGTTGGGGTAGGCGTTTTTAAGTTTATAACTAATTTTTTCCAGACTACGTGGTGTGCATAAATTCTGTAGATCATACATAGGGCTACACAAAGTATTACAAAAGCTTTAATTTGTTTTTAGTATATTACTGAAGGGTGTTTTTTAAGTGAGTTATGATTTTTACAGGAAAACTACATTTAGATATTTGTAGAATATAAATAAATTCACTTATATTCTACATTTATATTCGAACAAAACTGGATACTATACCTTTAATTGATCGTGATTTCTAAAATTACGTTTTCAAATGTGTCATGCGTTTTTTTTCTTTTCCTAAATTAATTTTTTTTTTAAATATGATGCGTTTATAATTTTTTTTAAATAAAATACAGAGATGTACCAAGATAGTTGAGTGCATTTCCGTCTTCTAGTTTAAATAGTTAGAGAAAATTTTTGAATTGCCTTATGAGTTTTGTAACTAAGCTAAATTTTAGTACACTATGTATTGTATATACAGATCTATATAGATCCTGTTCGGGAATTCACAAAAGACTTCGGGTACCTCTACAGACTGTAAATGCTGAAATATCGTTTTTAGGGCGTTCTTAATTATAGAAATACGTAGCATCTACAGTCCCAGTCTGGTCCGTCCATCTGTCCCCATATAAAAGCGCAAAAACTACCCAACCGAATGGTTTGAAATTTACTATATATAATCATTGCAAAGGTTTGTCGAGTTATTTCAAATTTTATGAAAATTGAATCAAAACTTAAAAAGGTATTAATAAAAGTTTCCTTAAATCTATTAAACACTATCATACGTAATTAATTCAATGATGCCACATGATAAGTAATGATTCTAGGTTGCCATGTTGATTACGTCATACTTAAGATGGAGTCCTATTATTTCCGTATAACTGAATTTAAAAACCTAATTTGTATACTAAAATTGCGTAATTACAGAAATCATATAATCTACCGACAGTTTTGTGGATAGATGTTTCCGGAGAAATAGATATTAAATGGAAAAAGAGTCTAAATATGGATTTCCAGTTCTGAAATTTTCAAAACTAGGCTTACGTTTCCCATTGGACTTTTCTGTAAATGTCAACAAAAGATAACATTTTGTCAACTTAAAATGTACTTATTTTATTACGAAAATTAATCATATCACAGTAACAGTCCATTTAATTCATTTCACTGAAAAATGAACGATGGTTTTTTTATATTGTCTTGTATTGGATTTTTGCGCTTAGTATAATTTTAATGTAATATAACTGTAATTAATTGTTTGTAAAAGTGCATTGAAACTTAATTTCATAAAATAAAATTAATATCTATAATATGAAAATCTGCACATAAAAAAAATGTATTCATACATTTTTGCATAAGAGTGCAACAGCATCAAGATTTGAATATTTATAAAACTCTTTATAGTAGGTACGAAGACACCTCATTTGTCACGTTTGACATACAATTTACAACTTGTTAAATTTTTTCTGGGTTTTCTCAGATGTGTTCTTAGATATACTTTCACCTTTTCAAACAGAGATGTTCTTTTATGCATTCTCGATGTATTGGAATGTGTTTCAAAATCTATGGTTTATGCTTGATTTTCTTTCTTTTTATATATTTGTATTTGAAGGGTAATATTGCATTATGTTATTGCTTTCTTATTCTGGAAAGACTAATGACTTTTGGCAGGGGTGGGAAACACTTCTTTTATATTGTAGCAAACTAGAACTTTATCGAAAATGTAGTTAACTATAACGACAACTAATTTGTTTTAAAAAGTGGCGGCTACAAACTACTCTTCAAAAATAGTCATTACATAGCTTCTTGCAGATTTTGTCAACGGATTCAATTTACACTAGGAATTGAAGACATGGGTTAAATAATAAAGTGACTCCTCGTTATATCGTGTCTGCCGTGATACAATTAAATATTTTCGATATAACCGAGGATACTAATAAATTAAGAAAGATAACACACTAGTAAATGTTTTGTGTTAGTCTGTAAATTGTCAGTTCATACACACATTACAAAATTTCGTAGCAAAATTAAAAGAGATATTATAATCTAGAAAATTACAAATAAACAACTCTAAATGCAAAAATAAATAAAACTCCAAATAAAGCCATACCGAATAATAAGAAACACGGCGTTAAAATATGAAGTCCTAATAACGAGTAAATAGACACATGTTGTGAGTAAGAAAATTAATTCCTGTGGTGGGTTACTACTTGATTTTAGAAGCAAAAATCAATGGCAAAATATGTGATTTAATGCGATGAGTTGCTATACACTGCAGCTAAGATTTCCCGCTGATATTTTTCAATTGTTGAGAAGAATAAATTTTGCACAAAGAAGCAGGTTTTTGCCACGTGATTTGCAGAATGGCACATTTTTTTCCCCTTTGAAATAGCTTTAAATATAGCGCGGTTCTCTCTACACTAGATTATTCAAAACGTTGCGAGCTACACTACAAACTACTGTAAAATGTCGCAACTACTGCAGTTTTTTTACTTGAGCGCGCTACTTCCGAACTATGGCTTTAGATGTTAAATTGCCTTAGAGTTAAGCTGTTAAGTTTCTATAAATACTCCACCAGGCAGTTTTATTATTTTCCTGTAAAACACGTGGTGCTTTGTTATTAAAATCGTCTTTGCATTAGTTTAAACAAAAAAAAATGGTTTTAAATTTTGTACTACATAAAACATTGAATATACTCAAACAGTGATGCAAGTTAATAAAGAAATAAGACTCTGAGAAATAAAAAAGAATGTTGAAGAATAAAGGATAAAAAATTTTTAAATATTAACTAAACTAAATTTTAGTCAGAGATGTAATGTTGAATTCTACTTAAAATTTAGTAAGTATAAAAACAAACAAGCTTAGAAACAATACTTATTGCTGTGATTTCTCTTTTTTTATTCATTCTCAAAATGTAAGCAATCGACAGAAAAATCCATATATATATATACGGTCTTCTTTTTTGAAAAACGTTTTAACAATCAAAAAGTATTTTAACTTCGAAGACGTTTTCAGTCTCAAGCATCGAAAAAAAAAATGCATAAAATATTTTATGCCACTTTGAAAAGAACCATCATTGCCGTATTTTCGCTTAGATTTTTTACATTTAAATTACGACAAATATTACATCATGCACCTTAGATAAGTTAAATTGCTTTCGCTTTTAAATTGCATTGGTACTTCACTATGACTATTTGTTATTTCTTGTGCAAAACATGCTGCTTAAGTGTTAAAATTGCTTTCGCGTTGTTTAACTAAAGTATTTTAAGACCAGTTTTAATTTTTGTACAATGTGGATCGTTTATTCATGGTCAAAATTCGACGGTAAATAATAAGCCATGCTATTAAAAAAAAAGAACGAAAAATCATGCGTCAAGCATAGATTATGTAACACTTTCCAACGCTTCCAAAATAACTTTACAAATCATTGCCATTTACTAAGCTGAAAGATAACATCTAAGTAAACAATTTGGAAAACGCATAACATATTTAAAAACGTAATTTCAGGAATTTACAACATATACAATATTCGGAAAATTATCCGAATACTTTTATTCAGCCCTGTATATGATCTATAGATTTGTATATATACTACATAGGATGCTAAATTTTAGTTTAGTTAGGAAACGCGTAGCACAGTTTAAAATTCTACTTCTGGAGTTTCTGAAATAAACGTAAGTGTGTTCGCGAACTTTTGTGCTGCCCTGTATATGAAATACAGAATTTATACACACCAAGTAATAGAAAAAAAGTGAGTTAAATTTAAAATCGCGTTCAGCAACTTAAAACGCACTTCCAGGAATTATTGTTAACATACAGTAGAGAATTACTTTGTGTGTCCCTGTAAATGAACGATGACTGCTATACACACAATATTCCGTAGTAAGCCTCTTATAATCCACCTTAGTGATATATATAAATTTCAATCCGTTTAAAATAGTGAAACATTATTGAATTAAACCGCAAACGATTTTTCTCCATAGACGTAATGTAACGGAATTCTTTTGACTGTCCTTGTAAAGTAACTATAAGTGCTATGCACACCCTATTCCATATTAAGCTTCTTGTAATGCACCTTAGTGATATATATCAATTACAATATATTCGAAATTGTGTAACATCATTAAAATAAACCGCAAATGATTTTTACCCATAGACCGTAATGTAACGGAATTATTTTGAGTATCCCTGTAAAAAAACTATAAGTGCTGCACACTTCAGTTGAAATAGGGAACATGCTATAGATAACGACAGTAACATATAAAAATTGCAGGGAAATCCGAGCATATTTACGGGAGTTAGAGTACGGACAGTCGGCCAGACAGCAGACGGCCAGACAAACGGAAGTCATAAACACTTTTCAAATAGGTTTGAAAGTGTTAAAAAAGGAAGTTTGGAAATGAAACTCTGATAATGCTTAACTTATTTACCAAAGGAAGTACAGTCAGAGAAATAATATTGCGTTGTACTTAAAACTCAGTAAGTGTAAAACAAATATGTTTAGAAATAATGTTTATCGTCGGATTTTATTTTATTATTAGTCAATCTTAAATATGAGTGATCGGTAGAATCCGTATCTAGACTGCGTCTTTTTTAATGAGGCAGTATAACAAACTGTAAAAAACAACACTATAAAAGTTAAAGCCTTAAGCACTGGTTTCATAACAAAAGCTTGCAGAATACATTCATGCAAATTTGTAATGAAAAAATATTGCAGCATACTTTTGCTACAGTTTTTTATATTTATTGTTTGTGTAAAATGGCACATAGTAGTATATTTTGCTTTCAAAAAGAATTAAAGGCTTCGGGTGAGTTCAATTGTTTTGATTTTTAACACTTTCCAACCTGGTTGAAAAGTGTTTATGACTTCGGTTTGTCTGGCCGTCTGGCCGTCTGGCCGTGCTCTAACTCCCGTAAATATGCTCGGATTGGCTTGCAATTTTTATATGTTATTGTCCTTATCTATAGCACGTTCCCTATTTCAACTGAAGTGTGTAGCACTTATAGTTATTTTACAGGGACACTCAAAAGAATTCCGTTACATTACGGTCTATGGGGAAAAATTATTTGCGGTTTATTTTAATGATGTTACACAATTGCAAACACATTGTAATTGATATATATCACTAAGGTGTATTACAAGAAGCTTAATATGGAATAGGGTGTGCATAACACTTATAGTTAATTTACAGGGACAGTCAAAAGAATTCAGTTACATTACGTCTATGGAGAAAAATCGTCTGCGGTTTATTTAAATAATGTTTCACTATTTTAAACGCATTGAAATTTATATAGATCACTAAGGTGCATTACAAGAGGCTTACTACAGAATATTGTGTGTATAGCAGTCATCGTTCATTTACAGGGACACACAAAAGATTTCTCTACTCTCTGTTAACAATAATTCCTGGAAGTGAGTTTTAAGTTACTGAACGCGATTTTAAATTTAAATGACTTTTTGTTTATTACGTGATGTGTATAAATTCTGTAGATCATATACAGGGAAGCACAAAAGTTCGCGAACACATTTCCGTTTATTGACAGAAACTCCAGAAGGAGAATTTTAAGCTGTGCTACGCATTTCTTAACTGAACGAAAAATTAGCATCCTATGTAGTATATATACAAATCTATAGATCCTATACAGGGCTGAATACAAGTATTCGGATATTTTTCCGAATATTGTGTACGTTTGAAATTCTTGAAATTATGTTTTTAAATATGTTATGTGTTTTCCAAATTGTTTACTTAGATGTTATCTTTCTGCTTATTAAATGGTATGGTTTGTAAAATTATTTTGGAAGCGTTGGTAAGTGTTACATAATCTATGCTTGCCGCATGATTTTTCGTTCTTGTTAAATTTTACATGAGTGAATGTTTTTTAATAATAGTTGTAAAAAAAGAAACAAAAACACAATGCTTCTTTTAAACAAAGGATTTAAATAATGGTTTTAAATATTTTTATTATCTGAAACATGTAATAAAATTTACAAGAGCAATAATAAACCTTCATTTTTCTTTCACAGAAGAATGTATTGTTTTATTATAAATATTTCTAAACACAATTTTATGTTAAACAGATTCTCTATAAAAATACATGTGATACGTGCTATAAAATTTGTGGAATATTTGTTTGTATTTCTGTGCTATTGTCACCTTTGGAACATGAGGAACAGTGAGATTAAGATATACCGTTTTCAATGTTTTCCTTCACTCCGAAAATCTGGATTATAACTCTCCATTTCTAGAATTATTGACATGATTTGCATCGTAACCACTGGAGACCAGATGAGCTGAGCATATATTTGATTTCTTTGTGCAACATTCAGAAAAATGTGCTCATTTCTATAAAACATCAATACAATAAATATTTTTATAAAACTATCTTAAATGCATTATTTGTGCATATTAAAATATTGAATCGATCTTAAAATTTTATTATGAGGGAGGTAGCGCCACACATTTGTAAACAATTTTAATGCAGGTGATTTTAAAATATATGATAGATTAGATGATATAAATAGCGAAACTGACTGGCAGCTGGATTACCGGTGTTGATATATTTGATTTCTTAGCATATATTGGATTTCTTTGTGCAACATTCAGAAAAATGTGCTCATTTCTATAAAACATCAATACAATAAATATTTTTATATAACTATCTTAAATGCATTATTTGTGCATATTAAAATATTGAATCGATCTTAGAATTTTATTATGGGGGAAGTAGCGCCACACTTTTGTAAACAATTTTAATGCAGGTGATCTTAAAAAATATGATAGATTAGATGATATAGATAGCGAAACTGTGCCTGTTAGCTGGAGCACCATTGTTGATGTATTGCCTGATGATGATAGCTATAACTTTTATTTACCCAAATAGATTGAGTGTTTAAAAAGTGACGGGAATTTTCAATTGTGTTATGTATTTCCAAACTGAAGCAAATTTACCATACTATGTGGTATACAAAAAATCTATAGATTATATAAGGCCTACAACCTTCACGGGAATTTTCAACTGTGTGACGCATTTCCATACTGAGGTAAATTTAGCATACTATGTGGTATGCATAAAATCTAACGATTATTTAAGGGCTGCAGAAAACAATTCAGATACTTTCCTCAATATCGATGGTAATTGCTGAAATTGTGTTTTCAAATGCGTTATGAGTTTTCAAATTGTTTACCTAGACATAATCTTTCACCTTATTAAGCACTGAAGTTTTGTTAAAGTGTTCTGAATGTGTTGTAAAACGTATTTAATAATCTATCCTTGACGCATTATTTTTACTTTCTTGTTTTTTATCGCTTTCTGAGAACGTATGCGATACAAAGAATAATTCGTATTTAGACTCTCTTCTTCTTTATGAGGCAATTTATTAAATAATAAATACCAACAAAGATGGGTTTTTACCGATTAGAGCATCAATATAAAAAATAACTTTAAAAAAAAAATATTTTATATGCGTTCGAAATAAACTTATGTGAGGGGTATTCACTTCGTCATATACCGTTAACCGTTTGTGACAGCGTTAACAGTTTATAATGTCATTCCGTCAATAGCGTCATTTTAATAGGCTACTTCCTCCTCAGTGCGTCAGTGCGTCAGGCCGTATGTAACGTGAGATAAATTGTCACACACTGGGGTCAATAAAGTACCATTAGGTGCCGATATATTGAGTGTTGACATTATTTTCTCTAAGCATACCTTTCACAAAATTATATAATTACTTCACACAAAAAATATTTCATGTATGATAAAGATAAGTGTTGCATATGTTATAATTTATTGTATCTTAAAGACATTAAATTTTTCAGATAAATTTATTTTTTGTTTCATGAATACAAGTATATATCATTAGTGTAATAACAGTAATGCCTCGTTCTTTTTAAACCTCAATAAATATAACTTAAATATACATAAGGAATTATGTTTATCTTCAGAATAGTTTTGTTTCTATCTCATTCTTAAAATATAAGTTACTTCTAAAATAATCCGTTCTTCGCATTTTAATAAGGCAATATTATGAATATTGACTAATAACGCAGATAATATTTTTTACCCTCGAGCATTTATTTTAAAATTATGTTTACAAAATTGTTTTATCTGAATTTGAAGTACGTTTGTGAAATACTTGTTTGTTTTTTTAATATTTACTTTAAGGATAATTATTGTATAGTCGTAAGTTTGCTTTTTGAAAGCGCGAATGTTTTAAATTAAATAAGTTGATTTAGATTTTTAATTTTAAGAATTTCTTTAAATTGCAGTAAGTATAAAACAAATATAGAAGCCAGTCACCAAATGGAAAATGTGCTTATCTTCAGGATTTTCTGGTTTTTCATTTCGTCCCTAATCTGTGAAAGGTCGGTAGAATAATCCCTATATCTATACTGTCTTCTTTTGAACGAGGCAATTTTATAAATTCTAATTACAAACACCGATGATTTTTCTTAAACCTCGAGAATCGATTTAAAATATATTTGTGGAATTTTCCTGTATGGATTTAAAATATTTATTTGGATTATGTATATATTTTGTTTGGTGTAACAATTAATAATGCTTATGTTACTAACGCAGATGATTTTTTATACCTCGAGCAACTGTTTAAAAATATATTTGTGAAACTGTTTTGTATGTATTTAAAATATACATTTGGAATATATATTTTTTTTCGTTTGTTTTAATAATTCATAATACGTATGTTATTAATTTTCTTTTTTTCACGTATTATGTTTTAGTTGGATTAAACTATTTTAATAAGTAGCCTCTCGTTATATTGTGACTCTTTAATTCGCTTCTAAGGATATGTCTTTTTTTTTTCTTTAGTTCCAAAAGATAAGCTTTAACATGCCTACATTTATGTTTTGTTTTTTACACGTACATAACAATAAATGTCATTCTCTATCATTAATTTTGTTTAGGAAATTTCAATTTGCACATAAACTAACTTTTACAGACAAACCATTTTTTTTTCTTATTTTTTAAAAACAACCTAGATTATAGAATGCATTCGAATATATAATTCTCTTGTCTCTCTAGTAGCGCGATATAACGAGGTAGTACAGCATTTAGAACATTAGTATACTAACATAAACAAACGTGGATCTTCGGTATTAAGATTTTCTGCCTAATATAAACAAGATTGCGATATTTTGTTTCCTGGTTAGTTGCATTTATTTAAATCAATAAATAATATTCTTTTTAAAATGAGAGATTTAAATATAAATTAGATATTTTTTAAAACTCATTATATCAAAACTCATTATCAAAACTCATTTTATAGCATAATGTTTTAAAAATTTACACAATTTATTTTTCTAATATTAAAAAATATGGAGTGATTCTACTCAACTTTTCGAACACTGATGTGCGTATCCAGAAAGTAGTTGAATTTTTTTTTCAAAATTTAGGGCACATTGGTCTCGGCTGGATTCAAACGCTGTACCTGAAGATTTCAAACTAGAGAGGTTACCTTTGTGCCAATAACATACCTCAGCTGGATTATTTCATTGTAATAATTATCACTTTACTCTGCCACATTTTCTTGGGGATTTTCCCTAATCTGTCGCAAAATAGTTGAAAAATGCATTAAATACGTAATCAATCGTACACTGTAAAAAAAAAAAAATGCAGTGACATTCCGGCAGAGGCCGGCAGCAGAGATTCCAGTCATACCCCGTAAAAAAAAAAAAGAAAAAAATCCTTGCCCATCATTTTGTGTAGCCCGTAATTTTACGGGGCAAAGTAATATAGCATTATAATGCACTTTAAAACACAATAACACTTTGCTTACTGTTCCGTAGCACGTAGCACGTTAGATAATCATCACAGAATCGCTGTTTTGGCGGGTTAAAATTTTCGAAACACGAGTAAAATCAAGGGTTACACCCTAGCGGAGGACAATGTATGGGGTCGTACCGTATTTTTGCTAACATATGGGCTAGAACTGTAAGAATATGTGGATTGCTCTTAATTTTCTAAGTATCTAAGGGATAAGGCAGCTTATTTAGTGGATCAGACCGTTTTTCACCAAATAAAGGCTGTTGGCCGTGAAAATTGAAGGGCCAAAGCTCATAAATTTACAGTTTTTTCTGAGAGTGTACTGTATTTATGAAAAGTTATACAGCTCTTACGACAATCGTTTAGTTCAATTGTATCAATCGGTTCAATCGGGAGTTCAATGGGAAATACTGTTTTGTTGTTATCGTGTTCACTCACTCTCTCTAACACATACATACAGTGTGATTCATAAATATCGAAACAATAGTCTATCTCCTTAAATATTGCCCCTAGGCACATACTTCCAATTGCAAAGTTTCATAAAAAAGGTGCAAAATTTGATGAGGTAAGTTTCAACTCCAGGGGGGGGGGGGGGGGGTTCTATTTGAGAAAATACAAAAAATAAATTTTTATACGGCCCCCGTAGGATAAAATTTCCAATTAGGAAAATTTTCCTCATCCATTCTTGAATTAAACAAAAAAAATTCCATCTTGATATCTGCAAAACTCAGAGAGATATGTCCGTTCTATTAATGCGTGAGGTATCGAGGGATCAGACACAAATTGAAATGCGTGTAATTCCAGAAACAATGTTACTGTAAAGTGTCCGGGAAACATTTAATTTTTATTTTTTTAGTTATTTATAGAGTTAGAATTTTGAATTTTTTGTGATGGTTAACCATATAATTTGTAAACACAATCACATCATAATACTTCTTACAAAATTTCAAAAAATTCTGAATAATTTAAAATTCTTATAACTCGAAATATTATTTGCCGAACTGAATTTTTTTCTTTCAATTAAACAGAAATATATAAGTTGTAATTTTGATTCAGCATTAAAAAAAATATTAATTTAAAAATAATAATAATATTTAAAATAGCATTTTAAAAAAAAAGATGCAACTTAATTTAAAGAAATCATATTTCCAAAAGTTTTTTTTTTTTTTTTTTTTTTTTTTTTTTTTTTGCCAAATTAAAATTCAAGGAAAATATTTGAAAAAGATATATTTCAAGTTTAAACCATTTATCTTTAATGGTTATTCACTTATATCAATTTAAATATGAGAAATGCTGAAAAAAATCTATGATGCAGAAAAACGCATTTAAAGTTTTAAACAAAAATTGGCTCCTAATAGAGCGTTTAAATGTTTTTTAAAATCTTCCAGGTGAGTAAGTAACTCCTTCCTGTAGTTTCAATTTCTGATTTAGTTTAATTTGTGCCATTCTCACCTTCTTTCTTTACTGTTTAAATGTGTCAGTTGATTTAAACAAGACTTTTCTAACATGATATGGGGATAGATGAGTTTTTTGATATGATGCGAAAGAAAGCCCTTTTCATGGGCGATGCACTTAATTTTATGTAATTCATTATCTAGACAGGTGTCTGCGCATATTTTAGGTTTCTGCACAGGCAGAAATTTGTACGAAAAGTTCCCATTTTTCTAAAGATACAATTAAGATTATTTAAAAAATACTACATACAGATTTATAAAAAAATTTTACGGTATATTTTAGATTACTATGTGTTTGCATGACAAAAGCATTGCTGCCAAACCTCCCATTAATCCTCCGTAATATGTAGATTAATTTGTACCAGTTAACAACTTTAAAACCAGAAAATGTATTTAATGAATCTTTGACTTATTTAATTTAAAGGTTTTAAGTCGAAGTTATTCAATTGAATTTCTTAAAAGAGTTTCTGGTTCGAGCGTATTAAACCTGGGTAAAATAAACACACTTATAACGGAAGATAACTGGGAATTCAAAAAATACGCAATAGAAAATTTAAGGATTATTTATACTATTAGACTATTGCATTCGAATAAAGATTTATTTTTAAAAACCAATTTCGTTTGAAATAAATGAAAGATAGGTTTAAAAACATAACTTTTGAAGCTGTATAGCGAAAAGTAGATTTTTGAAAATATTTCTGTGTAATATATTAAAATATATTTCCAATGATTCCGTTAACAGAAGTTTCATTATCTCTATTACTAATTTAACAAAACTTATTACCAGTCCGACACGTCCTAAGAACAATAAAAACAGGGGTTTGCACGACCCGACCAGTGGGTCGCGCCGGTGACGGGCCTGTCGCCAAGAACGGTCTCATGCAGACCTCTAGCATATTTCTGAATCACGTTTAACGCAAAAATCTATACGCTGTTATTTTATATCTAAAAGTTAAGGCATTGTCTTAGATCGACTTTTAATAATGTGTAAATTTATGGTCGATCCCTAACATACATTGCAAATGAACTGATATCGCGTCGGTCAGAGGTATGCGTAAGTGGTGTAAGTCACGAATTTTGGATTTTAATATCTCTGTAAATTTTGCAGATATCAAGATGAATTTTTTTTGTTTAATTCAGAAATGGATAAGGAAAAATTTCCTAATTGGAAATTTTATCCTACGGGGACCGTATAAAAATTTAATTTTTGTATTTTCTCAAATAGACCCCCCCATGGAGTTGCAACCTATCTCATAAAATTTTGCACCTTTTTTTAAGAAACTTTGCAATTGGAAGTAAGTGCCTAAGGGCAAAATTTAAGGAGATAGCCTATTGTTTCGATATATATGAATCACACTGTATACTACCATCATCATATAAATCATGATTTCACTACTTTCCTTAGAGCGTTTTTTTCATTTACCGACACGACACCGTTAAATCGTACACGATTGCCTTTATTCGGTATCGATTGCATGCAAAATGGATTCATACACATTTTGACGACAAAATTTTCATGGAATCGGCCTTAATATATATGAAGGCATTTTGCGTGCAGCGATGTCGGATAACGACAATCGAGCATGATTTATCGGTAGCTTGTCAGTAAATAGAAAAGTGCTCTTACACTACATGTTCGAAGAGTCTGAAAAATACAGTTTGGTAACTAATAAAGTGCTTTCATTATATCTTAACAAATATAAATTAAATACGATCAGAAAGAAATAAGTATTTAGAATTAACTTCTTTTTTATATATGTTTTTCAAAGTGCAAGAGAAGAATAATTCGCATTTAGTTTGTCTTTTTTCTAACGACCCAATTTAATAAAAGATACATACTTTCCAAGGTTTGTGTTTTTTTAATACTTTTAAACATATTTGAAAAGTGTTTATGACTTAGGTTTGTCTGTCGTCCGTTCATCTTCCCATGCTCTAACTCTTGTAAATATGCTCGGATTGCAATGTAATTTTTATATGTTATTGACGTTTACAATAGCACGATGGCTATTCAGAATGAAGTATGTAACGAAAGTTTGTTTATAAGGATTGTCTAAATTATTTCGTTACATTGCGGTCAATGGGAAACAAACTTCTCAAGTGCATTTTGATGATGTCACACCATTTCAAACATAGTGAAATTGATATGCATTTATGAAGTACAATAAACATGCTTTATGTAGATCATGGGGTGGAAAGAATTTATTTACAGGCTTACACAACAGAATTCTATTTCATAATGGTTTACGGGGAAAAACATTTGCAGCGTATTTTAAATGTTTTACATTATTTCAAACTTAATAAATTTATATACATTATTGACGTGCAGTATAAGTTGCTCACTGAAAAATATGCAGTGTATTATTACATTTAATGTTGATTTATAGGGGCACATAAAAACTTCGGTTTCAGTATTGTCTATGAGCGATAATTGCTCATAGTGCGTTTTCAAATTTCATTTGCGTTTTTACATTTAAATAAATGTTTCCATACTCCGTGGTGTGTGTAAATTCTGCTGATTATATACAGCGCTATAAAAAGGTATTCGTAAGTATTACTGACTATGTGAGTAATTTGTTTAAGGGTAGTTTTTAATTGTGTTATACGAATTTCCTGCTGAACTATATTTAGCACAGTAGTAGAAGATTGTGGAATATAAATAGAGGGCTGCGCAAAGAATAAGGTACATTGACATTTATGGTTGGTAATTGCTGAAAGTGCGTTGTAATTTCTACTATGCGTTGTTTATCTGAATAAAAGTTTAGTTTAATATGTGGTGTGTAGAAAAATCTTTAGATAATATACTGTTCTGTACAAAATAATTCGAGTGAATTTCCATCAAAAATTGTAAAAAGTAATTTTTCTAGCTGAACTAAATTTTAGTATGCTGCGTAGTATACAGTGTACTCGCTAAAGTCCGTTGTCACTCCAATAATCTCTGAACGGCAAGAGCTATAGTCATAAAAGTGGGGTCTAGGTATAGTAAAGTTGTCATGCGCTACGCAAGGAAACCACTTACAGCGCCACCTAGTGGCTAAATTTGGAGCTAGCGTTGTTATTTCAAAAACAGTACGAGAAACGGGAAAAAAGTCAATTACAAAGTTGTTCAACGTCATCGATTTATTACAAAAAAAAATCTTCCTTACAAAAGTGATACAAATGAAAAGCACAAAGCGCTCATGTGTTTCATCGAATTGTACAAAACAGCACCTATAGGAAATGAGGCTTGTCTATCTGTGATATTCAAAATGGTAACCTTCAGCAACAATACACATCTGGACACGCGATTGCACTTCCCGCTGCATATTGTACAACATGGCAGGTGACACGCTGGCACAAGCACCCGTAATATGGTTTTGAAGTTCGTGCAATATTGGTGGAGTGGTTGCATACTTACGCTGTTTCATGCATCCACACCATTTAAACAAAATGAAAAAAAAATTCTTTTTCACGGTATGTGATATTAAGATTTATTTATGTAAAGATGAATATTGTATATCTACTGACAATTGATACGCTGGAGTAGACCTTTTCTCTTTTCTTCCGCATCATGTCGCGTTACAATTTTGGGAGTTTCGAACCAAATAAATATACATTGTACGCCTTCTACTTTTAACATTACTTTACGGAATGTTAGTAAGAGAAGATTACTAAATAGATGATGATGAACAACATTTTAATTGACTTTTTTCCCGTATCTCTTACTGTTTTTGAAATAAGAACGCTAACTCCAAATTTAGTCACTAGGTGGCGCTGTAAGTGGTTTCCTTGCGTAGCGCATAGCAACTTTACTGTACCTAGACCTCACTTTTGTGAATATAACTCTTGCCGTTCAGAAATTATTGGGGTGACAACGGACTTTAGCGGGCACGTATATGCAAGTCTATAGATAATAAGCAGGGCGGCACAAAATAATCCGAAATTTTTTTGACTAATAAAGTTAATTACTAAAAGTAGATTTTTAAGTGTGTTATATGTTTTCTAAGCACAGTTTAGTTACATATATTCTTTTACTTTACTTAACTGTGAAGTTTCCTTACTCTTTTCTGAATGTACTGGAAAATGTTTCATATTCTATGCTTTACGCATGATTTTTCGTCCTTGTTTTACCTTTCGCCAGCTTCCATTTAGGCAAGAAAGCAAAATCATGCAACAAGCACTGATTATAAAACACTTTCCAAGACTTCCAGAATACATTATCAAAACTTCTCTGTTTAATAAGGTAAGGAAGATAACTAAGAAAAAAACATATAATATATTTAAGAACCAGATTTGAGAAATTAACGTCTATAGCCGGAAAAGTACTCCATTTGTGCATCTCTGTACATGATTTAAAGATTTGTATTTGTTCTACATGTTATGCTAACATTTTATTTAGTAAGAAAACGCAGAACACAGTTGAAAATTCACCTTCAGCAACTTTCTACCAATAGACGGGAGCGTACTTTAATTTTTTTGTACAGCTCTGTATATTACTTACAGATTTCAACTACAGGTACAAACGTCACATATCAAGCAAAAACTTAACTGAAACAAATACATGCTTAAAACTACTGAAATCGCACTTCCAAATATTACCATACACAGGCGGTCATGTATACAGTTCTTTGCGTAGCCCAGTACATGATTTTATTTCCAGTACATGATTTTATTTATATTCTGCAAACATCTTTCAGTATACAGATATAGTTTAGGTTGAAAATGCATAACTTAAGTAATAAAAAGAAAACTGCCCAGTTAAACTGAGGGCAATGAGCTCACAGGCTATTCACACCAATCTATATATTTAAAACGCTAAGCGATTTCTTTCGACAATCCGTTAGAACAAACTACTGCATCAAATTACACCATTCTTTTTTCAAATGAAAGATATTCGGACACAGATTTGTTATCGTGCATTCGTTTGTTCGAAAATTTAATTAATTAGCTGTAATTTTCAATTAAACATTTACTTCTGCTTATGACGTCATAAAGTTGACAACTCCCACTTTTGAGGGCATAGAGTTTTTTCCCTGAACCCTGTGGTTCGCCAATCTTTTGACATTAACTAATATCAACTAGGTAATATTTTAACATTGTAGTATAAAATCTTTAAAAAAAAACTTAATTAGCTAGAATATAATCATAATAAAATATCTAAACGTAAACATATCATTATGAATAACAAATCTCACGTAAAATGTTGCAATTTAAATTATTCCAATTGAAACAAGATTTGGAGAGTTATCCTTGACGCCCAGCTAACATAAAAGTACCTATTTTATTTTATTTATTTACACACATATTCAAATTTATTATAAAACACCAGGTTGCCATACAATTCAAAAATCGTCATTTAGGTGTCAAAAAATAACCCAGGTGCGTCTGCGATATCTGTACTGATTTAATCAAAATTATTTTGGTTGCACCGCATATTGCAAAATTCATTAAATCCATGATTATTGTTTCTTTCTCAGATTAAAAATAAGAAAATTGGTACTTCTCTATTATCCCGTCGACCACTTTTCATAACAAAAAACTATCGCCAAACTGTAACGCCAAATAAACGGGAGAACGTTGCCATTGGAATATCAAAATAAATAAATAAATAAAATACATGAATTTAAGGACACAATTGTTATTTCAATTAATGAAATAACTAATAAATCAGTAAAACATAATGAAAAATAGACGCAAATCTCGAATTAAAAACCACTTGATGACGTAACAAACACGTATAATGCTTCTGACATCAAGTAAATCGGACTGTATTTTTGGCGTTTAACTTTACAATTTGGCGATAATTTTTTGTAATGAAAAGTGGTCGACCGGATAATAGAAAAGCACCAGAAAATTTAATGTTTAACGAAATTCAATTATTTGACCGATCGCAAATTTTGGTTCTTTTCCGTTATACCGAAACCATGCCATACATGTAAATATATGCTTGGCGACAATGGTGTCCGTATAATGGAAAAGTACTCAATTTTTTCTTAGTTCGGGCTATACCAAAAACAAACATTTTACATGTAACAAAAAAATCGCCGAAAATGGCTGCTTCGTCAGCTGTTATGACAGCAAAGTTGGATAAAATCTAATAACCTGAATTTTACAACGTTTATGCGAAACACCACAGAGAACACACGCTATTTTTATATAAGTAGGGTATATTTAAACGAATAAGAGAACTAACAACCTTCAATAATATAATGCATGAAAAAGTAAACAACTAAGTGATTCAGCAAATCATAAAAATATGTATTTCTTAATATAACTATAAAATACAGAAAAATATTCTGGTACCATAAAAAATATTCATTATCCCGTCGAAATTCCGTGCATTATCCCGTCGAAATTCCGTGCATTATCCCGTCGTCTGATTAAGAAAAAAAAACTATATGCAAATTAGGTACTTTTCGGTTAGCCGGCGCCAATAAAGTATATCTATCTATATATATATATATATATATATATATACACATAATAACAAACTCCAATGGAAAATTACTTGCAGAATCATTATCACAAAAGCCAACCAAAATCTATAAACCACATAAATTCAATACTAGAAAAACAAAACTATATACATTATATATATTTGTATCTATGTATGTATATACTATATATACACACATATATATATCTATCTATATATACTTCATTGGCGCCCTGGTAACTGAAAAGTACCTCAAATAATTCGCCAAACTGTAGCGCCCAATAAACAAACGGAAGAATGTTACCATTAAATTTCAAAATAATAATAATAATAATAATAGTAATAATAATAATAATAATAATAATAATAATTAAGAAAAGCCCCATTTACTAAAGTATCATTTATCACTAACTTTTAACAATAAAATTTACAATATATTAATGAAAACAGAATCAAAAATAATCTTGGATATTTATTTATTTACATTTATTTCTCTTAATTATGGAAAAAGAATAATCATCCTGATTATGTAAAGGAATGAAGAACCCGTACAAATAAATTACACTTGAAAACATTAAAAATCTTCTTTTTCTGTAGATTGATTTATTATTGTAAAAAAAAATTCTTCATCTTTACATAAAAATTGATTAGCTTAAAACAATAGATGCGTTTCAGAAGATATGGATTTGAAACGAACAATGATTAAAGAAGACATTTTAAAAATTTTGATCAAAACATTTTAAAACTTTTTTTTAACGTCGAATTTCGACGGTGCGTTTGGGGAGAAGCAATGCACATGCGCATAGGAGCTCATTCGGTTGCATTATCATAGGGGGGGGGGAGGATGTGTGCCTTATTTAATATGTTCTTTTATTGACTGAATATGAGATGAACGTAGGGATATGCTATTTGTATGATACTTCATAGGTTCAGGAAATTTTCTTTCTTGCCGTGGGGAATAGGGCGGTAATGTGAAACTGATTTCCATTTTGTTTACGGATTGTTTGTTTGGAGTTTGCATCGGAAATAATAACGTAATTCACTGGGGGAAATTTTTTTTAAATAAAATATTTGAAAGATTGTTTCATAATAAAGAAGCTTATTTTACTAATATTGCTATTGTAATTTTTCCCGTCAAGTTTTGACGGGTACCATCTAGTTGTATATTATACTCTTATTTCAAAGAATTTGAAATATGTCGTCGAAAAATAAAGAAATCAGCAATATAGTAAGGGGGGATCATCCCCTCGTTCCCCCTTATAATTAACCAATGAACTCCCAAAACTAATCAGGGAAGCGCCTTATTTCAATGAACATATATACAAAATTTGAAGCAAATCGGATAATTCTGCATGAAAAACCCATTTATCTAAATTAAGGGGGGTTTGCCCCCGTATCCCCTTTATACTTAACCAATTAACCCCCAAAACTAATCAGGAAAGCGCCTTATCACAATGAACCTACATACAAAATTTGAAAACAATCGGATAATTCTTCATGAAAAACCCATTTATCTAAATTAAGGGAGGGGGGATTAGCCCCCTTTCCCCCTTTATACTTAACCAATGAACCCCAAAACTAATCAGGGAAGCGCCTTATCACAATGAACCTATAAACAAAATTTGAAGCAAAACGAATATTTCTGTCAAGAGATATCGCGGTACGCACATACATACATACATACGTACATACAGTACCGGCGGGCTCATTAACTCTCAGACTTTGATAGCCAGTGAGCTAAAAACCACCTATAAGCATTACTTGCTAATACTCAGTAATGCTTACGAATTCATTTGTGTAGCATATCATCTTTCGTGTTTATACACAAAAGGTTGTCTTTGTGCTATTTAGTTAAACTTAAAAACGAATACCATAAATGAAAACTCACTTCCAGCAATTATCGCTAATAAACAATACTACGTAAAGAGTGCTGTATCCGAAATATTTGTGTGTTCCTGTAAATGAACAATAAATGCTATCGTCGAAATGTACGTCTTATTCTTTAGAAAGTATTTTGTAGTAAATCTGAGCAACGTATATCAATTTCTTTACATTTTAAATAGTGTTTCATAATTAAAATACTTTGCAAACAGGTTTCCCCCGTATACCAATATTTAACCGAATTCTTTTGTGTGGCCCTATAAATCAATGATAAATGCTTTAGACTCCGTATTCTATAAAAAGCATCTTTTAGGGCACTTTAGCAATGCATGTTAATTGCATTATGTTTGAAATCGCGTAACATAATTTAAATAAACTATTATAAATTACACTATTATATTATAAAATACACTATTATATTATATATTAAGTAAAATATTTTCCCTAGACCATAATGTAACGGAATTCTTTTGAGTACCCCTGTAAACAAACTCTACATGCTATACACTTAATTTTCAATACCGATCATGCCATGGTAAGCCGCAATGACGTATATCAATTACATGGGAATCCGTGTATATCTGCTCAAGTTAGAGCTGGGAAAGTCAGACAGGCAGACAGACAAACTGAATGAATTAACCCTTTACAGCTAAGTTGGAAAGTGTTAAAAATACGATTGCATTTTTTTAGTCTGAAATAACGTATATTTATAATATTGTTTTTTTTTTTTTTTTACATATATTACCAGTTTTTATTTTAGAAATATTAAATGTTTTACATTGTTTTAATTTCTTTTAGTCTTTTGTGATAAGTATTTTCTAAAACTTAGTTAGTATAAAATGATGTTTAATATCAGAAATTTCTTGTTTTTCACCTCATTACTAAACTGTATGCGATATATAAAATACTTTGTTGTAGACTGTCTTCTTTTTATCTGGAAATTTTGAAAATAATGAATATCAACATAAATGATTTTTTTAAGTCTCTGGCATCGATTTAAGAAATATGTTTACGAAATTATTTTAAATAAATTTGAAAAAAAAATTCTCTTTGTTTCATTAAGGAAGAACAATGCATTTGTCATCTATTTTCGTTTTACGTACATTAAATGGTTTTGGTGAATTTTATTATCTTACAAGGAGACCGCCAAACATGATGCGCACAGATTTTGATGATTTTAAAGTATGTTGTAGGGATTATACCCCTAACTATTCAGGTCAAAGGTTTCCTTCAAATGGGCTTTAGTTTTCGAGAAATTTCGGTTTAAAGTTCAGCATGCATTTCAAATACCGTTACTTCGCAATCCTGGACATGGCCTCCGTGGTGCCGTGGTAGCGTTCGCGATTTGAGAGCCGGAGATGGGTGTTCTGTCCTCTCCTGTGACTTTTTCCTTTTTTAAACAAATTTTATATATTGTTATATATATAAGTTGTAATTTTATAAATATAAGTTGTATGCAGAATTATGAATTCTGCATCTTTGAACTTTTTGATATTTTCCTAATAAATTCCATTTACATTTTCGAATATTGCGTGAAAACTTATAGTTTTTGCGCAATATTTATTCGAATATTTTTGCTGACGAAAATCCAAACTAATTCTATGTCTTGATATCTCGTCTTTTTAAAATGATTATTGTTTACATTTATGTATATTTACTTATTTATTTATTGTATTTATGAAATAATACATTGTTTTTTTATTTACATTTTCTATTTAAAAAAATTTAAATGATTAAGAAAATATTAACAAAATAATATATCCTTTTAATATTTGATTTGTTCTAAATATATTGAAATATGTTAACTGCTGAAATACTAAAATATTTATCATCACCGACATCGACATTTTTAGTGTATTAAATATGGAACTAATTGCGTTATACCTATCGCAAAAATATTTGAAACAAATTTCGCATTAAAAATCGCCTTTAAATAATTGTTTTAACAATATTGGAAGAATGTTTAAATTAGCATATTATATAAATTCTTTAAATACTTAAATTGTGATAAATATATTTAAAAATGCATTAAATTTGAACAAGAAATTATTTCAAACGTGGTATTTGTCTGCAAAGGAAGCGAAACGAAATTGATAAAAAGAAGATTTTAATTATTCTGATATTACCGTAAAAGTCGTTGCAGACGATTTTTTTTTCAGATATTTTTTATATGTATTGTAATTTACAAACGATTTTTCATTTCTAGTTGAATTTTTCTGTATGGCATTGACTTGTTAGACTGAAAAAAAAATTAACTGTAATACATTATTTTTTTATTTGTGCAAATCAAAAATGATGGTCAGTTTGAACGTTACAGTTAAATGTATATAAATAACATAAAAAATATATATATATAACTGGCTAAAACTTGGATATAATCGTTATTGCTTTAATATTTTATTACTCCTTTCAAGATATGTTTTTGGAATTAGTTAGTTTGGAATTTCGTCAATAGAAATATTAATTTCAAAACTGCACAAAAAAAAAAAACCCGTAAATTTTTACGAAATATTCGAAAATGTAAATGGAATTTATTAGGAAAATATCAAAAAGTTAAAACATGCAGAATTCATAATTCTGCATATATAACTTATAACGCGACAAATATATAAAATTTGTTAAAAAAGACATGTGCGGACAGAACACCCATCTGCGGCTCTCAAAACGCGAACGCTACCACGGAACCACTGAGACCTTGTCCAGGACCGCGAAATAATGGCATTTGAAATGCATGCTTAACTTTAAAACGAAATTTCTCGAAAACTAAAGCCCATTTGAAGGAAACCTTTGACATGAATAGTTAGGGATATGATCCCTACAACATACTTTAAAATCATCAAAATCTGTGCGCATCATGTTTGGCGGTCTCCTTGTTAGTACATCTTTAGCATATTTTTATATTAACATGAAAAAACATGATTCGCCGACATTTAAGTTTTCTACATTACTTAAAAACAAAGCTTGTACTGTTTATTTGCAATCATTGCCTACAAGCTATTGTCTTTAAAATATATTTTTACAATAACAGATTTCCAATAGAATTAATCAAAAATTTTATTAAGCAAACTATTTACATTTTTTATAGCATATTTATTTTTCTAATATAAAAATATACACTCGGACAAGCAAATATAGTGTTTAATTTAAGTCTCAGAATATATAAAACAAATACGTCCAGAAAGAATGCTTATCTTTAAAATTGCCTTGGTCTCAAAAGGTAAGTGACCATTAGAACAATCCGCATGTAGGCTATCTTCTTTCTAAGAAGGTAATTTAATAAATTATAAATGAAGACAATGTTGATTTTTTCATCCAGCATCCTTTTAATAAACACTATTGTATTTTTTTTTTCAAAAGGATCTAAAATAAACATATGGGTACTTGGAATATATTCTTTTAATATTTACATTAAGGATTAATATTGTACTTATTACATGATTTACTTTCTAAAGGCATTAAATGTTTTAGATTGAATAAATTGCTTTTGTGTTTTTATTTTACTACTTTTTTAATACTCCGTTGGTATAAAATTAGTACGATCGTAAAGATGTTTATCCTGAGATTTATCTTGTTTTCTCTTCATTCGTTTGCATATTTTTAATGAATCTGATACTTTTAATGAATCTGATTAAGGTGTTTCTATCACGGGAAAGAGTACAGCAAATTTTGAGCAAATCATTTGTAGTGCATAATTCTCTGTTTAATATATCTTGGATTTTAAGCATAGGTATTTTTGTAGAAAGTTTTCTTTGAATTAGGATTGCTGATTTGGAGTTTTGGTGCTTGATTTGCTACAATTTTAGCATAGGAATGAATAGGTGGAAAATCTGAGTATGGTTGGACTAATTTTTGATCTACTGTGTGTGATTCCATTTTATCTCTTGGGGTTAAGTTTTCTCTTATTGTTGGTGGTTATTTCATCAGTATTCTGACGTATAATTTCTTCTTTTTCTTCAATAGTTTTTAACAATAATTCATTTCTTTTTTGCAGTTGTGCATAATTCAATGACATTGCTTTTCCACCCATTAATTCTGCTCGTCTTGTTCCGGCCTGTACTCTTCTTTCCTCTCCTTCTTTCCATTCTGCCAATTGAGCCTCCAGAACTACCACTTTTGACTGAAGTTCGATAATGACCGTCTCTTTTATTTTAATTTCTGCATTTTGTCTCTCTATTTCGTTTTCTTTCTCTATTAATTTGTTATTTTCATTAGCTTCGACTTCTGTGGCTAATGGTACATCAGATGTTGTTATATGTGATTTTTCTCTCTCCTCTACAGTATCTACATGCTGTTCCCTTACTAAGTTGCATTTACTTAATTGTGCATTTACTTTTTTGAGGTTTGTTATTCTTCCATTAAGATTTTCTATTTCTTTGCTTTGTTCTTTAATAGTTCATTTTAACTGACGTATTCTTTCTATGAGATAGTCCTTTTACCATTGTGCCTCAGTCGAGTTCCCTCTTTCTCTACTTTTACGAATTGTGTGATATTTATTTAAAATCTCCTCAGTAGACACACTTTCTAATTGAAAACAAAATTGTGTTGGAACAGTTTGAGATTTCACTGGAGTTGATTTGAGATGTGACATATCCGTTTTTATTTTGTTTGATTGTGTTTGAGGGTCTGCTGTGGTTGAAGGTAAAACGCATAGGACATTCAAAAAGCCAATTTCAGGAATTACAAGCAATATTCGGAAAAGTGTCCGAATTTTTTTGTGCAGCCCTGCATATGATGTATAGATTTGTATATATACGTTTAGGAAACGCTAAAATTCCACTTCTGGAATTTCCGTCAATAAACAGAAATGTGCTACACATCTTTTGTGCTGCCTTATATATGATATGTAGAATTAATACGCATCAAGTAATAGGCAAAAAATTAGTTAAATTTAAAAACGCGCTCCGCAACTATAAGCGCATTTCAAGAAATTTTTGTTAACACACAGTACTTTAACCGAATTCATTTGTGAGTCCATGTAAATGAACAGTGAATGCTACATACAGAACATTCTATAATACACCTTTTGTAGTGCACGCCAGTGATATATATCAATCTCAATATGTTCGAAATAGTGAAACATTATTAAAATAATCCGCAAAAGATTTTCCCCAATAGACCGTAATGTAACGGAATTCATTTGAGTGTCCCTGTAAAGGAACTATTAGTTCTATGCACACCATACTTTATAGTAGGCCTCTTCTAGTGCACCTCAGTGATATATATCAATTTTAATAGATATGTTTGAAATAGAAAAACATCATTAAAAGAAGCCGCAAATGATTTTTTCCCCATGGGCCGCAATGTAAAGAAATTCTTCTTCATTTTCAATACCAAACATTCTAAACTTCAATAACACATAAGAATTGCATGACAATCCGAGTATGTTTACGCGAGTTAGAGCACTGACAGACAGACGGCAGGCAGACAGACAAAACGCATTCATAAACACTGTTCAACCATGTTTCAAAGTGTTAAAAATTGATAAAAAATTACTGTCTTTCGATTCTGCGTGGTTGATTTCTGAAAATATTGTAGGCATTATCTAATGAATAACACGCATCAAGCGATGTCCTTAACATTAACTGCAAATGGAAAATGGCGGGGAGAACGAAATTGTCTTCAAAGCTAAGATAAGTCTTTAGCGGAGGCGTATTAACGAGAATGAATTTCTATTTTTAATTTGAACATTTTTTTATTTGAAAAGTACCTTAAATAGTTCAGAGTCTTAAACAGGAATC
Organism: Maratus michaelseni; assembly: GCA_963931845.1. Taxonomy (NCBI): domain Eukaryota; kingdom Metazoa; phylum Arthropoda; class Arachnida; order Araneae; family Salticidae; genus Maratus; species Maratus michaelseni. The sequence continues at coordinate 369,263,631 of OZ007592.1, read as the reverse complement.
ACATGAAAAATGATTGTTTCAAATTATAGCCTAAAGCAAATGTGATTCATATTTATTATTACAAATTATGGAATTTACTACAGATGCTAAGAGGTATTAACATGCAAAAATACTCAAATGAACATAAAATTTTCATCTTTTTCCCTGGAATCTTATTTTAACTATTTAATAAATTTATTCCTTCTAATTAAATACTTGACATAAACTTCGGTCATATTGTTTATCTGTGCATAACTAATAAACAACTTTTAACACTTTATGATAACTTGCTTCAAAAATTTCTATTTTTAATTTGAACATTATTCTATATTATAGATGTAAATTAATTGAATCAAAGCAACTTCATAATGGATAACTCGAGGTGGACTTTTAAACACATTTAATTTACAATTTAAACCACAACACGTACATCTACACAAACACGTAACAGATACATTCTAAAGTAAACAAAACTTAATACCAGTATGTGACGTAGATTGCTGTGGTGCTGCCATCTATTACTTACATTTGTAACTAAACATCACATACTCTCCCCTCCTTATTTGGGAACTTATATGGAGTTTTTCTTTTCCTGGTGGATCTTCTAGGTACCTGTTGGGAAGAAGAGTTAATTAAAGTATCTTTAGCAGCATCAATAGAAGTATTGGGCACCATGGATTTCACTTTAGAGTCTACTGGAGCAGGACTTGGAGTATTTGGGAGGACAAAGTCATCTGGTTTAGGATTTGGAGCAGATGGGACAACATTGTCATCTGATTGAGGATTTAGAGTAGATGGGACAACAGAGTCAGCTGGTCGAAAATCTGGAGTAGATGGAACAACAGAGTCAGCTGGTCGAAGATCTGGGATACTAGGACGTATTTGCAGAGAATCACTTTGATTAACAACTGCATTATCACTTTTGTGACTTTCTGTACCACTCTCTTCAGAATTTGAATCATTAGTTAGATGTATCTTTGAACCGACATTATTTATCTGATCAACATGCTTTTTCCAAATATTCGAACCAACCTGAATTCTATAATGCAACTTGCCCTCTCTTGCAATAATGCGACCAATTTTCTACTTGGCTTCTGGAGTATAATTTCTTACAGCCACTTTCTGGTTAATTTGAAATTATTTTACTTTAGAATTGGCCTTTCTCGCATTTTATTTATCATGCACAAAATTTGTAACGCTTGGAATAATCAAATCTATTTTCGTTCTTATATTTCGTTTTAGAAATAGAGATGCAGAACTTTCCCCCGTAGTAACATGAGGCATCTTTCTATATTGTAAAAGAAAGTTATTTATTTTCATCTGTAAAGTACCAGCTTCAGAAGATAATGCTTTTAACCCTTTTTTAAGAATCTGCACATATCTCTCTGCCTGACCATTTGTAGCTGGATGGTATGGAGCACTAAACCTATGTTTAACCCCATTATTCTTCAAAAATGTCACAAATTCTTCAGAAGTAAATTGTTTTGCATTATCAGATACCAGAGATATAGGATACCCGTATCTGGCAAAAAGAGAAGAAAGACAAGTAATTGTATGTTCTGACGTTGTATTAGGGACAATAAAAACTTCAGGCCATTTGCTATGAGCATCAACCACAAGTAAAAGCATTTTAACCATCACAGGACCAAAATAATCTATGTGAATTCTTTGCCATGGAGTTGTAGGCCATTCCCAATGATGAGTATCTACCTTAGGAGGATTATTTTTTAAATTGACACAAGTAGTGTAATTTCGTGCAAGATCTTCAATATCTTGGTCAATCCCTGGCCACCAAACAAAACTGCGAGCTAAGGACTTCATTTTCACTATACCGAAATGTCCATAGTGCAAATCACGTAAAATTTGTTTGCGGTGAATTTCTGGGATAATTACTCTACATCCTTTTAAAATACAACTATGTTGAAGAGTAAATTATTCTTGTTTGCCACCAAAAAGTAAATTTTTAGGAATTGAAGAACCAGAAATTAGATTATGAAAAAGTTGACGTAATAAAGGATCAGACTTTGTAGCTACAGCAATTGATTTGGCGTTTAAAGGCAATGTAGAAATTTGGTTAATTTGAAAAAATTCAGATTCATCAATTACATTACTTGAATTTAATTTTGGGGGTAAATCTTCACTACGTAATGGAAGTCGGGAAAGAGCATCGACATTTCCATGTTCGGATGTTTTCTTATAGCGAATATCATATTTAAACGCTTGTAAGTATAATGCATATCTTTGCATCCGAGCAGCTGAAAGAAAAGGAATACTTTTATTTGGAGAAAATATGGACACGAGTGGGTTGCTATCTGTAAATAAAGTAAACCTATTACCATATAAATATTGAAAAAATTTCTTTACTCCAAAAATAATAGCTAGTGCTTCCTTATCCACCTGGCTATACTTTTTTTTCTGCATTCGTAAGCGTTCTGGACACAAAACCAATTGGTTTTTCCACGTTATCTGGCATCATATGCGAAAGAACTGCAGAGATACCATATGGAGAAGCATCTGTTGCTAACACTAAAGGCAATATAGGGTTGAAATGAGTAAGAACTCTTTCTGAAATAATTCCATTTTTTATATTTTTAAATGCTTGTTCCCAAAAAGGAGACCAAATAAATTTTACATTCTTTTTGAGCAAGTGATTTAAAGGATGAGCAATTGTAGATAAATTTGGTACAAATTTAGAATAATGTGTGACTAAGCCTAAAAAAGCTTTAACTTGCGACACATTAATTGGTCTAGGAGCATTGACAATAGCCACAATTTTATCTTGCGTTTTATGAATACCTTGCTTATCAATTTTATAACCACAATATCTAATATGGTCAGCCAGAAAAATTGATTTATCTTTATTTATCCTAATATTATATTCACGTAATCTTTCTAAGACTTGTTTTAGTGTTTTTAAATGAATTTCATCCGTTTCCCCTGTAACACCAATATCATCAATTAACACAGTAACACCATCAATACCACTTAATATTTGCTCAATCGATCTTTGCCAAATTGCTGGAGAGCTAGTAAGACTCATTGGTAACTTTAAAAATTGAAATAAGCCCTTCGGAGTATTTATTGTTAACAATTCCTGTGATTTTTCATCTACAGGTAACTGAAGATAAGCTTGATTTAAATCTATTTTCGTAAAATGTAAACCACCACCTAAAGTATCTAACATGTCCTCTACCCTAGGTAAAGGATATTTTTCCATATTCAAAAATTTATTTACTGTAACTTTAAAATCTCCGCATAAACGTATTTTCCCATTTGGTTTTACCACTGGAACTATAGGAGTTGCCCACTTACTACTGGTGACAGGTTTAATAATACCCTCATCCTGTAACCTTTGGATTTCATCATTTACTGCATTACGTAGAGCATACGTGACTGTTCTAGCCTTACAAAATATGGGCGTAGAACCTTTTTCTAGGTAAAGTTCTGCTTTCAAACCTTTTATTTCCCCTACATTATCCGAAAATAAATCAGAAAAATCATTTAATAATGCTTTTAATTTATCAGTAGAATTTGCAATTTCATTGACATACACAGATTTAAAGTTAGTAGGAAACAAATTAAATGCAGCTACCCAGTCTCTGCCAAATAAAAGTGGGAAATTATCTTCTTTAATTAAATACAATTTAAGCTGTTTAGTAATATTTGCATAAGAAACATCTACTGTTACATACCCCACAGGTGTAAACACCTCACCCGTTGCAGTTCTCAACTGAACGTCTGGTGGAAAAATTTTATTATTCGGAAAAATTCTCCGAAAACGATTTACAGGTGCCGCAGAAATTCCGGAGCCCGTGTCTACCTCCATTTCAGCTTTAGCTTTGTTTTCAATTAAAACCCACACTTTTATAGGTGTAGAACTTTTATCATGGCTGACAGATAAAATGTCGACAGTTTGCAATACATTTGTTTGTTTCTGAGAATTACTTTTACATACTTTACCAAGATGGCCTCTTTTTTTTACAAATTTTACAAATAGTATTGATATGCTTACACTTATGGGCAAGATGTGATGGATTTCCACATCGATAACATTGTAATTTATTTTTATTTACATCAAAATTCCCCTTATTTACATTGTTTATTTTCGGTTTCTGGAAATTATTTGAAATTTTATTCGGTTGAACATTTTTAGAATATGCCAATTTATTAACATTTACATTTTTGTATTTCAATTCAGAAATATCATGTTCGTTATTTTGCAAAATAATTGCTTTTTCAATAGCTTTCTCAAAAGTTAAATCGTCTATTTGTGAAAGTAATTTACTTTGGATAGTTTCATTTTTTAAACCTCTCAGAAATTGTTCCAATAAATTTTCATTAAGTGTTTCACCAGTAAAAGCACAGAATGTAGTTAACTTCTTTAATTGTGAAACAAAATCTTGTATATATTCGTTCTCATTTTGATAAGAATTACGGAATTTAATTCTAGAACAAAATTTATTAGGGGCGGGGCTTAAGTGCTTTAACAGAATTTCAACTATTTCTTCGTATTTTAATGCTTCCGGATTTTTAGGAAACGTTAAATCAGACAGCAAATTATACAATTTAGGCCCCATACAGGAAATAATAGCAGATACTTTTTTTTTCTTCAACATCATGTAATAAAAATCTCTGTTCCAATCTCTTAACGTATGATTGGAACGATTCTATTGAATCATTGTATTCCTTAAAATTATCAAACATTATTACTTTTATTTATTGCAGAGAAGAAAAAAAATGTCAGCACTTACCATCCTCGAAATGATGTACGCATTCAAAATATTAATACAGCATATACTCTTGTAGATGCAAAACACGAAGTTTCGCCATTTTGCGAATCAGTAGGAATTTCTTGTAATTTTAATTACGGTAAGAAACTTGATTTTCATCGTCGCCATAATATTCTATATTATAGATGTAAATTAATTGAATCAAAGCAACTTCATAATGGATAACTCGATGTGGACTTTTAAACACATTTAATTTACAATTTAAATCACAACACGTACATCTACACAAACACGTAACAGATGCATTTTAAAGTAAACAAAACTTAATACCAGTATGTGACGTAGTTCGCTGTAGTGCTGCCATCTATTACTTACATTTGTAACTAAACATCACAAACATTTTTTTTTTTTTTGAAAAGTACTTTAAATAATTCAGAGTCTTAAACAGGAATCACATGAAAAATGAGTGTTTCAAAATATAGCCTAAAGCAAATGTTCATATTTATTACTACAAATTATGGAATTTACTACAGATGCTGAGAGGTATTAACATGCAAAAATACTCAAATGAACATAAAATTTTCATCTTTTTCCATGGAAAGAATCTTATTTTTACTATTTAATAAATTTATTCTTTTTAATTAAATACTTGACATAACCTTCGGTCATATTGTTTATCTGTGCATAACTAATAAACCACTTTTAACACTTTATGATAAGTTGCTTGAATAATTTTAATGAAGAAAATGATGTACTTGAAGTATTTTAATTCTTCTTTTAAGCTACGAAAATTTGTGTTACTTTGTTGAAGTAATCAACTGGTTTATTTAGTAATGCATTTCTATCCAGCTGTGCAACTTTTTTCAGTTGTTGTTCTTTAACGAGGCTAGAATAAAATGAAATGAAATATCCAAAACATAATTTTGAGGAGGAAACCAGTTTCATATAACATAAAAGAAACTATTCAATACAGAAGACCTTTCTGAAACTACTTGACATAATCTAGAGTCATATTTTTTAGCATTTCATGACTAATAAACCTTTTTTTACAATTCATGATAAGTTGGTTCATTAATTAGAATAACAGTAACTTAATGCACTTCAAATATATTTTGCCTAGCTATTTTAATCATTTGTGCATGCTACGTAGATTTATGGAATTTTATTAAAACAATGAACTGGTTTAACAAATAATGTATTTGTACGAGTATGATCTGTATAGTATTCTTTCAAGTGATGCTCTTTAATAAGAATTCAACAAAAGAAAAATAAATAAAAAAATATTTTGCGATAGTTAAACTAGTTTTAAAAAACCCATTAAATGTCCACAGAGCTATAGTTTTCTTTTTATGTATCTCTAAAAAGTTGTAAAATGTAAAACAAACGTTTCCATACCCTGCTTTATATCACATTTCCTATATCCTTATTTCAACTTATTTTTTGAAAAAATAGGTTATTGGGTCATTCCATGGTAACTTACGTTACATTTAGAATAATTGACTTCAGTTATTTTAGTAATATAACACTAAAAAAATATTCAACATGTAATGTTTATATGATTCGTTAATTAAACCTATACAAAGCTAAATTTGGATAAAAATTACTTAAATTTAGTACTATTTCTTGAACGCTAAAAAATATATTTACTATGATAACTTACGTTTCTGACAAAAGGAACGTAAATTACCATAATAAATATAATGGCCAGTGTTAAAAAAATAGCACTAAAGATAGGTAATTTTCATCCAAATTTCGCTTTGGATATGTTTAATTAACAAATCATATCAACATTACATTTTCAATATTTTTTGGTGCAATATTATGAAAATTACTAAAGAAAATTATTCTAAATGTAACGTAAGTTATCATGGAATGACCGTATTGTGCATACTGAAGATATGACAAAGTGTAAATCTTGTACAGGTTCCTTGATTTTAGCTGCAAAATCTTTGAAATTACAATAGTTTTTATACTTTTTCTTTCCATTTTTCCCACCAGTGGACTTAACATAACTTTAGATCTTATTGTTAAACAGTGAATGACTAATAAACACTTTTTACAATTCATGATGAGTTGGTTTAACATTTTAATGAAGAAAATGTATGCACATGAAGAACTTTTCAGGGAATGTTATAATCTTATATACGAGCTGCGTAAAGTGGTTTTACGTTATTAAAATAATCAAATGGTTCATTAAATAAAGTTTTTGTATGAACTGTACATTTATTTTCATTTTTTTCTTTAACGAGGCTGCAATGAAATAAAAAGAAATCTCAGAAATATGTTTTGATAATAAAACAAGTTCTAATTAACTTAAAGGAAATTTTTCAACACAGAAAATAATTTCAAAAGACTTGACATATAGCCTTCGGTCACATTGTTTAACAGTGCATACAGAATAAAACAGTTTTTACAAATTATAATTAATTCTTTCAGATAAAATAAACTCAATAGAGATTTTTTTTTTCAAAATAATTTCATATTTCCTCAGAGTCAGTATGCATTGTTAAAATAGTCTTCTATTTTATTAAAGAAGGTAGTCAGTTGTAAATGTATTTAGAAATCTGTTTCATACTAACTTATGAACTGTACAATTATTTTCAGTTATTATTATTTAAATAGATTTCAATGAAATGAAACGAACTAACAAAATACTTTTTATGATAGTGAAACTAATTTTAAATACCTTAAAAGAAACTATTCCACTTAGAACATATTTTCAAAACCTGTGTCATTGGAAATAAACAATTAGTTAAATTATTTGTTTTAAATAAATACTTGATACAACTCTGGGCTATATTTTTTAGCGGTGCATGACTAATAAACCACTTTTTTACAATTCATGATAAGTTATTGAAACAATTTTAACAACGAAAATGAATGCACTTGAAAATAATTTTACAGAAATATCTTTCTTACAAGCTACTACATAGATGTTTGTTATCATGTTAAAATAATCAGTTCGTTTATTAAATAAGATATTTGTATGAGCGTTATATATTTTTAAATTGTTGTGCGTTAGCGGTAATTTAATGCAGTGAAAATAATGTGAAATATATTATTTCTTAATGAATCTTGGTTAATTTTTCGATACGCCAACGCCATACCAAAATGTATGCTAAGGCAATTTTTATTTCAACAACGACTGTGCAAAGGATTTGTATTGCACGCCATGCCAAACATTACGACTCGCTATTCATTGAATGCGAATCTTTTTTTTCTTCTTCTTATCATTATTACTTAATCATAACCCAGCAAAACATCTTAATTTGCTGTCTTTTTAATCAAAAGTATTATAAAATTATTATAAAAGTTAAGTTATCTACATTTTTTGCTGGCGCCGAAATGAATTTTACCATCTTTATTCAAAAATCGATGTCATTATTCAAAAAAAGAAACGTTTACTAAGACGCTAAGAGAAATTTACAATTTCATGCCTGCAGTTTAAATTGAGTTTTATTTTAATATTTTTTTTTTGTATTTTTTACTTCTTATATTCAATATTTATTTGTTCTTTTATTATAAGTATATATTTATATTGGTTTAATAAAGTAGTTCATAAAATTTTGTAATTTTAAATTCAATATTTATTTTAAATAATCACTTTCGCAACAACCAATTGTTTTACTTGGCGCCAACTACTACTATTACGACAATGGTATTGGTATAAAGAAAAAGTACCGATACTTGTTTAAAATAGCATAAAATAAAAATCCAATGCAGAAATTATTTTCAAAATCAGTACTAATAGAAATAAATATTAATTCTCATTTAACGCTCTTTAAAATCAAAATGAACCGTACCTTCTCTTTTTTTTCGTTCTGTAGAGTTTGAGACGGATACTTATTCTATGGACAATAATAAAAGTACAATTAACCCGTCAGCACACGCGCTGGGATAAAATCTACCCCAGCTTACAACTATTACTTTAAAATGTGCGAAAATAGTTCGTGATCATTCTGAGCTTTATAGTACATTTCAAGCTGAATGATATCCAGATGTGACCAAAATGAATTTACCTCCGGTTGTGTATTTTCCATTCTTTTGTTATAAAAATGTCACGTCGGAGGAAATTTACCCTACGCGTATTATAACGTAACCCATAATGATAGGAAAATGTCAATGCAAATGTATATGTAAAAATATACCCGTATAGCATGTATGTTCACAGGGACGTCACAGTGACGTCACTGTGAGTCACGTACGTCACGTCACATATGTGACTGAATTACCACCATTCAGTGAAGTCACACTGTGACTAAAATGTGAATTGCTTAGAAACCTTAAAAAAATTGCAAAAACACTACAAAATAAATATTCAATGTAAAAAACATGTTTCTGACATTTATTTTTTATTTTTGTGACGTCCCTGTGACGTTACTGCAAGTCACAAACGTTACGTCACCTGTGTGGTCAATAGGACCACTATGTTTTGAAGTCACAGTTTGACCAAAATGGGAATTTGAAATATATATATGAAAAATAGGAGAAATATATTAATCAGGAATGCCTCAATGCACTTCTTAAAAGTTCTGATTCTGAGTGTTTTATGACCCCTAAAAAATTATTTATTTATTTATTTATTTATCGACCTACAGGAAAATACTTCGTAAATTGATAAATGTCAATCAATATGAAATTATAAATTATAATACAAACATAATTCTGCATGTACTCCATGAACAATTTTTTTTAAATTAAGACACATTTTCATTTTCTTTTCATATTATGTGAAAAACTAACAACTTTTTTTAAAATTAGAACAGCAGTCTATATTATAGAGCGAAATCATATATGAGAGTAACAATGACGGTATGTTGACGGTGGCAACAAGTGAACATTAAATAACGCTTTTACTGTGATTTTTATAACTTCGAAACATTGCACAATTTCGATATTTAATCGTCGGAAAAAAAATGTTCTTTCAAATGCAATATGCTTGAAACTGTACTTCAATGTACTATTCTTTATGGTTTTAAAAAATAATTTTCAAGCATGTTTTTATTTTTAAATATCTCTATTGAGGGCATTCCAATCAAAACAGATTAAAACGTTTCCATTTAAATGCAAAATATTACAATAATTAATTTCCCATAATTCAGCGTTTATTTCCGACTATTATTCAACATCGAAATTAAAAACTTCATAAAAAATAGGAATTCATATTCTTTTAAAACACAAATTTAATAGACATAAAATCAAACTATTCGCTTAAACCACTAAAACTATTAGAACAAACAAACAAACAAAATTATATATATATATATATATATACAGGTGGCGATATCTTCGACTATTTAAAACCTGACATGCGACTAATACAAAAGTATCACTAATGAATTTTAAAACTTTATTTAAATACATAATTGATATTTTTCTTATGAAAATTATTTTTGGTGTCTTTGACAATCTAAAATAATGTATTAAATGTAAAAAAAAAAAAAAAAAAAAAAAAAAAAAAAAAAATTAAATGTAAAATTAGAATTTTCAATTTCAGAATATATATATCTATATATATGCTATATTCTATAACCCGAGGAACCCGGGTTGGATCCCGTATTTGTGTCAATTGTAAATTACGGCAGAAAATAATATACAGATGGGGTAATTAAAGATTTGTTTTTGTAAAGGGAGGTAGGTTGTGATAAACAAACATTTATTATAATAAAAACACTTGTATATTTCCAATAATAATTGTTTTTCTGTTAGTGTTTAAGTAGATTAAGTACCTCTGCCAATATATATTTTGGTACTTGTTTTATACTTCTTAAATAAAGTTAGCATTTTCCGAAGATAAAATGAAATATACGAAACGTATGCAGAACGCATGACATAAATAATTATTTATCTTTTCCCTTTTCATTTATCAGAAATTTATTTTAAAAAAATATTGCTATTTTACAAGCTGTTTTATTCTACAGGATATTAATAAATAAAAAAAGAAAGGTTGAAAAAGAAAAAAAGTCCTCCTCCCCTCTCTCGCGATAAACCTTTACTATTTTTTATGATCACATTGTGCATTTATTACGCGTGATACAAATGTTACTGTTTTTGTTAAACGATCTTGCATTATTGCCCATTAAAATATTTATTATATACTCCAAAATTTAAACAATGTTTTATTCGATATGCCATAAATATTATAATATCATTGTTTCAGTTTACAAAAAAGGAACTTACAAATCATTTAAATTGAAATTATTGTGAAACTAATCGAAAAAAATAAGATCAAATGCATAAAAAATACTTCTTCAAATAATAAATTTTAATTGGAGAGAGTCTCAAAAACATATTCCGTATTTAACTTTCTACTATAACCTAAACTACAGTGTCTCACATAAGTGATGGGACACTTGTGCTTTACAAAAGGAAACTAATCAAATAAATTAAAAAAACATGTACACATTTTTTTTGTGGGTGTGTTTCATACTTAAATTTAGTAAAGATTATTACATAACATACATTTTGTCAAAATATTAAAATATTAATTTAATAAAAATACAAATGTTTAGAACGGAGCAAAAAATAGCTCACATAAGTGATGGGACACCATTATATATGCAACAAAAATCGTCTGAAATAAGCAATAAAAATATTTTTTGGGGTTTTATTTTTACTTAAAAGCAATTGGCAATAATTTATAAAATCGTCTGCAGTATTTCTCTCCAGTTTGTTTTGGAATTTTTGTGTTTTTTAGCTCTGTGTAGTCATGAATGCTAAACGAAAAGAAACTTCGCCTGAAATTCGAAAATTAGTTATTAATTTGCATATTGAACGTGGAAAATCTATTAGAAAAACTGCTGGAACAGTTAACTTGAGTCGTTCAACAGTTTTCAATATCATTAAACGATATAAAAAGAATCATATGATTCAGGATAAAAGAAGACCTGGCTGACCATCAAAGCTATCCAATGGAATAAAGCGAATTATCGTTCGAAATATTAAAAAAAATACAAGAATTAGTGCTTCAAAAGTTGCTGCTGATTTACAAGCATTATATGGAATAATTGTTAATCCTGAAACTATTAGAAGGGTAATTCGATCTGCTGGATATCACGGTAGAGTAGCCAGGAAAAAATTCTTCGTAAGTGAAAAGAATAGAAAACTCAGACTAGCTTTCGCAAAATCCAACATAAATAAGAATTCTGATTACTGGAATAAAGTTATATTTGCTGATGAGAGTAAATTTAATATATTTGGTTCTGACGGTAGAATCTTGGTGTGGAGAAAACCCAGGGAAGAACTTCGCAAACAGAACTTGGAACCAACAGTAAAACATGGTGGAGGAGGAGTTATGGTATGGGGGTGTATGTCGTCCGCTGGAGTTGGTAATCTTGTTTTTATTGACAGTATAATGGATCAGTACAAGTATATTGATATTTTAAAGCAAAATTTGAAATCTTCAGCACGAAAATTGAACCTTCATAACGATTTTAAATTCTACCAGGACAATGACCCCAAGCACACTGCTCTGAACGTTAGACTCTGGCTGCTATATAACTGTCCTGAAATAATAAAAACACCACCACAATCTCCAGACTTAAATCCCATAGAGAATATTTGGCAAGAATTGGAATCAAGAATTCGCAAACACACCATTTCTTCAAAACAACAACTAAAATCGGTGCTTCAAGAAGAATGGGGTAAAATCACTCCAGAAATCACAAAAAAAAAATAGTCGAATCCATCCCAAAAAGATTAAATCATGTTTTAGAAGTAAAAGGAAATCCAACAAAATATTAAAACCTTTTAAAAAGTAAAATTTTTGGATAAATATTTGATGGAAAAGTAAGTGTCCCATCACTTATGTGAGCCATTTTTTGCTCCGTTCTGAACAATTGTATTTTTACTAAATTAATATTTTAATATTTTGACAAAATGTATGTTATGTAATAATTGTTACTAACTTTAAATATGAAACACACCCAAAAAATTTTTGCACATGTTTGTTTATTTATTTTATTGCAGTTTCTTTTTATAAAGCACAAGTGTCCCATCACTTTTGTGAGACACTGTATATAATAAGAAAAAAAATCATCTGCCTTTCTAAGCAGGTATATGTTTCGAAAATATCGTCTGCAGTTCGACGTCAGAGTACGAAATTCTTAATAAGTAAAAAATAACAGTGTAGGGATTGAAGTGGGAAGAGAATGAAGTACTTGGACAATAGACGTGTATAATAGATGTGGAATTAAAATTTAACAAAAACCTGCACAGAACTTCGCATATACATATTTGATAGAAAATTACGTTCGAGAAAGGTACAGTTTTTATTGGCGCGGTGAAATTTGAGTCCGGTCAATGATACTGTACCAGATTTGGACGAATTATTTTCGCCGAAAGAAGCTTTCGTTATTTGGATTACATCAAAACAGAATACTGAAGATGATGACAAAGGAAAATTGGTATGAAGAAATATTATTTTACTTGTTATATTTTTATTAAATTATAACGTTTTCAGTTAATTTCATATGAGTTTTTTACAAAAGCTATATATTTCATTAATTTAATTTTTATAAAAATAAAGTTTATTAAATTTAGAATGTTTATTTTTTTTTATAATATATAGCAGTATGTCAACGATTTTAATCAGATGATTAATGTTACTGTTTCATTTCCTGAATCATTTAATAGTTATAAATTTCAAAATATGCATGCACTATTATTAAACATTTATTATTAACAGGGCATGTTATTTTTAATTATCATATTCTGTCATATTCTGTCTATTCAGATTCTGTCAAATCGACTTGTTCTATTGATGGTGATATCAGAATTACACAAGGTTATTGTGGTTATTGTCCCGTCACCAAATATCAAACCAGATAGATCCTTCATCGGCGTCATATGATACATATATGTATCACTATCGATGCATCTAAAATCTGCAGTAAAACGTTAAAAAATGACTCACATTAGACGCCAAACAGAGTAGGTGTGGTGCTGTGTCATTATAAACAATTATGATCTGTGTTTTCAAAAAATAATCTCTAGTAAGATCTATTACTTATATAAATATATAATTTCATAAATAAAATTATAAATTTGACAATCATTTAACAAAATTATATTTTTAATAACCAAAATATTGTTTTTAAGTAATATATTTTACTGCATTCAAACCCTGTTGCAAAATGAATTAACCCTTTGTATCACCGTGTTGCATATCTGTACACATACCCAAAAGTCAAAGTTTTTTACAGTGAGCTTAAAAAGGCGATTTTATTTATTACTGTTATCTTTCAACACAGAAGTTAATATAAATTGTTCACAGAATTCTCAACATACGACAATGCTAAATTAATTTTTCATATAAAAGTCTTATTTATCATTTGAACAGTTTCACCCCGTTATTGTAAACTAAATTTTGTTGCATTTAAAAGTCCAGAGAAGTTCAAAAATAGATTTTTTACAAAGGTAAGTTCGTATACTTTAGAATTTTGTATTAAAAAATGACAATATTTATGAGAATTAGCTATGTAATTGTCTGTTTATTACAAATATGAAAAAGACTCTTTTAGCCAATAATTTTTATTTTTATGATTTAATTTTTTTAATTACTTTTTACTTTCTTAAAATGATGTATTCTATCATGTGAGTATATATTTTTCAAATCGATGTTGTTGATCCACAAAGGGTTAAAATATAATTATAAATAATAGTCTATTTTTATCTGTAGGTTAAATTTTTGTTTTTCTCTTTCAAAAATGGCAACTTTAATCAAATATTTTCCCAAAATCATCCTTAATAAATTAAACGTATCGTTATTTTTTTAAAATATCATCTAAAATCTGGACCCAAGAATATGAATAATATGGGATAATACATTGTGTTGATATTTTTATTAATTAAATATATAAGATTAGAGATGGGAATACTTGGGGAAAAAACGGAAACTTTGGGGGGAAAAAACTGGGTTTTTCCGTTTTTTTCTGAAGGGGTATTTTTCAATTTTTCTAAATTGGAAAAATTGAAATTTAATTTATAAAATAATATATTCAAAATGTAATGGCTGCATTCTGATACTTTTTTCTTTATATATTTTCATGTTCAGTGTCTACCATTAAAATGTTAACATAGAAAATATGATATGTAAGCAGTTCAAGAAGAACTTGAGTCCTTTAAAAAAATCCTTTGTAATTTTTTCACCTTAAAACATAGGACCCTTCAAAAAATTCATAGTCTTTTTCAATTTCCATTCTGAATCCTCCAGAAATGTGATGATTTTAGAATAACAAAACATGTCACATAGCAGCTGAATTCGTCAATGAATCTCGTATCTAGCTGTATATACAGTAGTGTCCAAAATTGTGGAAACCTTTTGGGAACAATGTTTTTTTTAAGTTTGATAGATCATAACACCCAATATTTCTTAGTTATACCATAAAAGCTTTATACCGCTGGAAAGATAATTTAATCAAAAATATCAGGCAATACAGTTTGTTCAATTCTAATTAATTTATCAAACATTATAGCCAAATAATCAGAAAAAAAAGCAGTAAAATTTGGTTAGGTTGATGATAATGATTTTTCTTTTTCTTGAATGTAGTCAATGCATATGAATGTTTGGGATGTCAGACAGATTCCATTTTATTTGGTAATGTGTCGATCTAAGCTAGGGTAGGATTAACTATATATATATATATATATATATATGCCATATTTTACTACTTATAGGAGGACTAAAAATGGAATAACGTCTAAAAAATGGAAAACGCTATTCATTCCAAATCACTTTAATAATCAGGCATGCAAGCACCACGAGTTTAAAAATTTGTTCATAAATGTGTCAGAAAGTTTCGTGATACTGAGAGAAGGGAAATATGGCACATTTAAAGGCTTCAATACTTAACAGCAAAATAGCATAGTTTTAATTATTGTCAATATTTTTCGTGGTTACATAAAACAAATAGAAGTAGGAGTTAATTTAAAAAGTTGTTATTTGCACAATAGAATTTCATATTATTGAAATATTTACTTTTATTATAATTTTTAATGGATTCATCTATTATTTTTATATTAGTATGCGTTTTTTACATTTATAATTGTCTTGCTTAACGGCTACATTAGCCGGTTTCCCAATGAGATGCAAAGTTTTAATTTGAATACGAGTTGCATCAATAAAAATTATTTCCGATCCAATCCTTATCGTCGATCTTATCCGGATTTGGTAAAATCTTGTTATCCGAATCTATACGATATCATTTATTAGGTTCGGTCGGGTTGTGGGCCTACAGATTTTGTTGTTGTTGTTGGGTTAGGGTAAGAATATGGGTTGAATTAAAATATAATTTCAGTCAATCATCATTCATGCTCAAGTAGACATTCAACCATGTTCAAAAACTATATAACCGGTTTCGTGCATGACTCTATATCCGAGCCGATAGCAGAAATTGTGTCGTAACTTCAGAGGAATAATCTACTATTGTAAGGTCTATGGTCGTAACACAATTTCTGATAAAATCTGGTTACTCTGTCGTATGCAAGATTCAATTCCGAACAAGACTTACAGTAAAAACATTATATCCGACTCGGGTTAATTCGGGTTCACGAAAATCAGGTCACCCGACCACTAATCCAAATCTATTCTGTAGCCAAACAAATCCAAAAAGATCGATCCGAACTTTCTGGATTGGATTCCGGTAAAATTTGGTCACCCGACCCGGTGCAGTGTCGTCACAAACGTCACAAACATGTAGCATAAAAAATTGTCGATCCGAACAATCCGGATAGGATTCGGGTAAAATCTGGTCACCCTAGCAGATGCACATTCGTCAATTTTTTCACAGTGAAGTCGCACGGTGACTTCACAAAGTAGTCACATTGTGAGGTCACAGAAAGCCTTGAAAACGACCATAACGACTTCACATTTAGATCACAGTGACTTCACATCGACGTCACTTGACGTCACGACGACGGTCACAAAGTCACAGTGCGACTTCACAGTGACGTCGCCATGCCTTACGGGTAGTGTGCAAATAATAATGTAATTTTTCTTTTAAACGCTCTTTTTTCCTCTTGCACATACAATTTCTATCTATCAGTTTTATACTTTTTTGTATTTTCATGACTGAATTTGGATTGTAAAAGCTTTATATGTAATGATATTTAAAAAAAAATGTTCATGCGAGATGTTATGTTCTTTTTTTGGCTTAAATATAAAAGAACTTTTTATTTTAAGTTAAATTATGCCCTTTATCGATTTACAGTTTATTTCAAAACATAAATTTTTGTTTATAATCTAACCGGGGGGGAAATTGACACAAGAAAAGGGGCGCGTGTGCTGACGGGTTAAAAACCATGTAGTACATTCTTTGGTCCATTGGAAATATGATCAAAGAATGGCGCTAATCTTCGAATGATTCTTAGATGTTTTATGAGAGCCTATTTAGTTCAACTCCAATATCTATGGATAATGTTTTATGGACTTCACCTGCTTTAATTCTGAATGCCTTATATTTTCAAAGCCTATTAAATGTAGGAGATTCTCTTCGCTTTTTCTTATCCGCAGTGAATGACTATTAGCATAATGATTTTTTTCCTTCAGCTATTTAAATGAATACTTCAATCACAAATCACAAATACCCAAAACATGTTATATAAAATGATAGATAAAATACTAATAAAATTATTTTAAATACTGATGCTAATCATAATAATATTAAAGATGTGAAAGCGTATTAGATTTACTGTTTTTAATATTTTTGTATATTTGCATATATGCAAATTATAATCCAAAACATACTTTAGGCTATTTTTATTTACTTAAATAATCTTTGAATAAAGATTATTTTTAAACTCAAATTTCATTATTTTCATAGATAATCGATATATTTTCCTGTAAAGTGCAGCCATTTTTCTCTATAGTTGCCGCATCTTCAAAACCCCTGGTATAAATATTTCCATAGCAATTTATTTCAATTGAAACATTTACGCGTGAATACTGAAAATAAAATAAAACTTTTTAAGAATTAACAAAAGTAGTTGAATATGACGTCATATTTGAAACGAGCAATTGTATTTTTTGTTCGGAAACATAAAGCATGAATTTTAGTTACGTACAGAAAACGTTTTCTCTCAAAATGCTGTCAGGA
Organism: Maratus michaelseni; assembly: GCA_963931845.1. Classification (NCBI taxonomy): domain Eukaryota; kingdom Metazoa; phylum Arthropoda; class Arachnida; order Araneae; family Salticidae; genus Maratus; species Maratus michaelseni. The sequence continues at coordinate 369,245,828 of OZ007592.1, read as the reverse complement.
TTAACAGTAAAAAATGAACAAGAATTATATTATTAACAAAAGATTTCACATAAAAATATGACGTCACATTTGAAATAATACGGACATTTGTAAATATTTTTTTAGTAATACAAGGAGTATGAATATCAATAAGTTTTGATACCAGGAGAACATAACGCAAATTTGAAATGAAAAATTTAAATATTTTTTTCTGATACTGTTTATTAATCACGAATATATGTTTCAATCAGAAGAGAGTTTTCTTTCAAATATGGCGTCATGATTAAAAGAAAATGTACAAAAAATATATTTAAAAGAAATGAATAAGGAAAAAAAAACGTTATATATGAAATAAAAGGTGCATTTTCAAATATTTGTTTTATTCTACAAAGAGCGTGAATATCAATAAGAATAGAGAGGTTATTGCTGCCAAAAATTTCAGTATCCTTTTTCCCTAATATGTGGTACTCTATTCTTTTCCGTTTTTATAAACACTAGCAGGGGCTACAACCGCTTCGCTGGTCGATTTTTCCAAACGAACCTCGATAGATTAAAATATCTTTTAGTTCGACGTTCCACCGCCAGGGAGCTCATTCTGTTCTAATCAAACCTCTTTCTGAACGAACCTTCGGAACGTGTCCCCACTCCTTAAGGCACCGTATAGCAGGCGTTCTGCGCATGCGCAGCAAAATCTTTTAGTTCTACCTTCCACCGCGAGCGGACGAATTCTATACTAAACTATCATCCGGCCATGGTCCATGCCGCATAATGCACCGAATAGCCGGGGTGCTGGGCACACGCGGCAAAATAAATTAGTCCCACCTTTAACCACCAGGGGACGGCAGATCTATATACCTTTAACATTAATGTGATATTTAAATTACGACCAAACCATGATTCAAGAAGAAAGAAATAATTTTTATGTGGAAAAAGTTAGCCCTTAAAAAACAAATTCTAAATTCTTATAAATCTCGCAATTCGTATAAAAACAATGTAAAGAAATGTTTTGCTATCCTTTCTGTAAATGGAAAGAATTTTATAGTTGAAATTTTTTCGTATAACATTTTTTAATAAGAGATAATCTATGTAAATGGTTGAGAAAATAACCACTTTTAAAAATATTTTTGCTTCGACTGTTTTCCTGTGCTTTATAAATATGGCCGGGCAAGATATTTTGTGTGAAAAGTAAAATCTACATTTATTAATAGACAGCTGAAATAAATTATCTTTTAAAATTTATTTCATGGTACTTAAAAGCGTCGTCAGCGCATAAAATGTTAACAACTAAGCATCTATTCTTTGCGAGTCTTTGGGACCTGATAAACATTTTCACATCGTTTGTAGATGTACAACTGTGACAAATATGGCACTGCACAATAAAAATACAATAACTATGAGTTAAGAACAAATAAAGCTTAAAGATGTTTTTCGTTTTTTGTATGACTTGATTTTAAAGTTTTATGCTTCCTCACGTTTTTATTTCAGTTTTATAAAGTATATATCAACCATTTTTTTTTAAAGGTGGAGTATTGATTTGAAAACCTAATGTTGTAAGTCGATATTTCAATTACTCTGATTACCTCAAATCTATGTCTGAAGTGGTCTGTAATTAAAAAATTTCCTCAGACACATTTACTAAAATAATCACTTTAAACAGAATTTTAACAAGACCAATCAACATACATTAACACAAAAAAATAAACTAGTCCTTGGGGGCCACAGTAATACTTGCCCATCATGGATATGCATAATGTAAAATATGAAAATAAAACACGTGTAAACTATTTATAAAATACATTGCAATTCGAATAAAATCGTGGCTTGATAACGTCATAAACTTTAAATGCTCTGTTACTGAATTGCGTAAAAGAAACAACCTTATAACTCCAAAACTGATAATCATATTAACTAACAGTTAAGTGTCTCATTTACAATTAAACTATATCTTTGAATTAAAATTTAAATGAAATACAGTGTCATGAAAAATCGAAGAATGTGGAAAATATGATTATAAATATCTCGGCAACTAATTATCCCATTGACTTCATTCTTTATGCAATTTTTTTATTGTAATTTATATTCATTCTTTAAAATAAATAATTTCGAATAAAAAAATATACCATTTATCAGAACGAATATTTCGAGAGTCCGAAAAAATAGTTCCGGATACTCGAGGTTACTGAAATTCACTAAGCTTTTTCTCATTATTACATACTAAATACATACCAAATTTCAAGTCTCTATCTTAATTTGTTCGGGAGATAGAGCGTTTACAGACACAAAACCACACACAGAGACAGAGGGGCAGCATTTTTTTTTCTAAAAATATGTTTTTCGGAATCTCCGGTATCGAAAACGTGTAAATCCGTCAATTTTTTTTTTTTTTTTTTTAAACAATTACAAGATTTACGATATACTACGTATGATTTGTAAGTAAAATAGATAAATAAAAATGATAAAATAAAATAACAAGGAATTAAAGTTACTCAAGACATTTAATTTTAGAGAAGGCATATGAAATTTCATGAAAAAGAATAAATGATAAATAGGAAAACATAAATATGAAAATTGGGATCATCCGAATTATTGTCTGCTATAAAATGCGTTAAAGATTTGGTTAATTTTATATGTTTCGAATTGTCGGTAGCGGAATTGTACCACACCTTCTGAAATGCACTAATCCTTCTTGAAATTATAAGCGAACGAAATCACGAGTAACAGCTAGTATGTAAATAGCTCTTATTACTTATATGTATAGACTTTTCTTAATTCTTAACATATGTTATTGTAGTAATTAAACTGTACTTACAGAAATTCACTTTTCAATTTCATTTGAAAATAATACTAGATAATAACTTTTACGATTTGGTTAACGTCTGAAACCGCTAACTAATTCTTTAAATTTATAATGCCCGGTTTAGATAGTCTTATGACACCTTTGTAAGAAAATATGTCAGGCGGTTAAAATTATAAAAAAGAAGATATAATTTACTAATGGGAATAACTTGCATTCAATCTTTCTAAATAAGAATGTGGGTCTTCTGCAGTTATGTCAATTCAAGAGAGTAAGCAGTGATCGAGTGGATATCCAATGGATGGCTTCAGTATCCAAAACGGAAACACATATTGAATGCAGTATTTGAGCGACTACAAATGGTCTTCGATCAAAGCTTGCAGTCGGGTTCATTCAATTATATCGCAATATTAATATATTAAGCGAATTAGGATCACCATTAAAATTGGCCAGTACTCTCTTTTTAAGAAATATGTATTCTTTTTTTTTTCAAAAGTCTTGCAAGTAGACATTCCTCATGTTTTAAATGTATCGAAACTTGGTCGAAGTTTACTTTTTCGATTATGATCAATACAAGTAAAATCATCTTCAAAGATTTCAAAGATCGTCGTTGTGAAAAAATAAGATTTTTTGGCACTTTCTTTCAGGACAAGAACAAGGAATTAGCACATGCGTCCATCCCCATCTAGGAAATACCACTATTTTTGAATTTTATCTTTCGACTTCCTTAAAACCAGATTTTCTGTCAAAATTAAAGTAAAAATAGCAGTAAAAATATTGATGAAATAGATAAAATAGTACTGAATGCGTGCTCTCGTGTCCAAATGTGCTAAGTCAATCCTACCTGTTTTAAATAGTCCTCGTTGTAGGCATTCCATATTTTGGTAACACAGCCAAATATGTCAAACGCTTCCGCTTCCGATGTCTCTAAATACAATGAAATACAAGATTTTCAGATTTCTTCGTGCAAAAGCTTGAATCAAGGGAACCTTCGTTTAAAACACCTTGAAGTGAGATGTTCCGTCATAAATAAAACGAAAATTGATGTGAAAACCATGATAAAATAGAGAAAATAATAATGAATGCGTGTCCCCGTTCGCAAAATTGCTTAGTCGGTCCTTCTTTTAAAACAAATCCTCAGTGTAGCCATTCCATATTATGGTAATATAGCCAAATATATCAGAATATTTCGCTTTCGAAGTCTCTCAATAAAAATTAAATCAATATCTGAAATTTTCAGATTTATCCATGCAAAAGCTTCAATTAGGAAAATTTGTGACGATCATAAATTTTTCAATTTTATATTTTGAAACAGTAGTGAACTACAATCGGTCTCGAATTTACCTATGCTAACAAAAACCTATTTTAAATATTGCAGATTGTTCCAGATATATCTAGACTTCAGTAACAGCTAAGATTTTGATTCTGGTAAATTTTCTAACAAAGCTACGTGATTTTTATACTGATATCCGTAAACAAAAATAAATGTAAAGATACAGACTGAACTTTCAATATTTCACGAACAATTAAATATTTTATGCTCTTTATTAAAATGTATTTTTTCTTATTAAATTCATGGTGCGGGCTAGGTTATTCATGTTTAGTAGCGCGAAACAAATTGATTCCCCCAGCTTTTCCAATCCTAATTCCTTATATAGAGGTGCAAATAAACTGTAATGTTTGTAAAGTATTACGGTAAATATCAACTAGTAATCATTCCGTGATAGCTGTACATCAAATAAAAATGTTTATTTTTTAATAACTGGGGAATACTCGATACTGTATTCTCATCAGGAAGACGTTCAATTTTTCATGATCATAACTTTTTTAATTTTTTACTTTTAAACAACAGTGTACTATTTTCTATCATAGATTTATATTTAAAAATTTATCTATCTTGATTTTTGAACCTTGCTCTTAAGGTGATTAGCTTTCAGTAAGATTTTGTGGAACATTTTCTAGCAAAGCAAAACTATATTCATTGGCATAAACGAAAATAAATGTACAGATGTTAAAATTTTAATTTTCCAGAAGAAAAAAGCTGTTTTATGTCCTTTAATATAATGTATTCCTTCTAATTGATTTCTCGGGATGCCCTAAAGATATTTTGTTTGCTATCGTGAAACTAATGAATTCATAGCAGCTTTTCCAATCCTAATGATTTAACAGACGTAAAAGACATTCGTAAAGTGTTACAGTAAATATGAACAAATAATTATTTCATGCCAGTTCTAGTTCGAGTAAAAAAAAATTTCTTTAAGGAGCATGAGAATAAGTTATTTGAATGAAGTTTATATTTTATTTCTAAAAAAATCCCTTAGAATTAAAATACCTTATTTTTTTGCCATCTTTTAGTGTGATCACATCGCTGAGAACTTCTCCCGTATATTGTGACCACTGTCTTCAAATAGTAATTTTTGTTTTATTCATCCAGATTTTCTTCCTTTAAATAAAGAAAATATTACTTTTTGACAATAGTGGTATTGAGGAAGTGAAAGGTTTGGCTGCTATAGAGTAAAAAGTACCAAATTTAATATAGACTTTTATAAACAATTAAAATAATTTATTATAATAATATATTGAGAGCAAATATATAATAATATAAAGAGCAAAGACACTTGTAAAGTGTTACAGCAAAAATAAACTAATAATCTAGTCTTGATAGCTGTACTTCGAGTTACAAAGTTTTCCTCAGTAACTGGAGAGTATTTTATTTGTATGGAAATTTTTTAAAATTAATAAAAGATTTCTTTTCAATTAAAATGTATATTTTAAAATTTCAGTGTAGCAAGAATTTATCTCTATCTTTTTTAAATTATCGAAATAATAATTTCAATAACATATTGTAATTACTACTAAACCAATTTTCTACTTTATTAATAATGAAGATATCGTTTCAATTGATGAAATAAAAAAAAAGTATTTTGTTACGCTTCTGTTATTGCAACATCATGCTAAGTGTACGCTGATGCGCCATTTATTTCAATCCTGAAAGTTTAAAGGATTTTTATTGCAAACCGCATGCATTTTTCCGAAAAAAAAACCTATTATCTCTGTCGCGTGCAGATAATTACGAAAATTTAACCCGTTAGCATTTAAATAAATATGAATAGTTCAGGTTTTGCTTCCGGCTGATTTTCCATAACGAAATGAAAACTTCGTACATAAATAAATAAAACACAAATGTAACGGACATGTAATCGAACTACTTGCTTTGACCACTGGATGTAGCGAAATCTTTAACGATTTGTTCAGCTATTAACTGATGGCATGCGGCTAAAACGAAAGTATCACTGTTAATAAATTTCAAAACTTTATTGGAATGCATTATTGATATTTTTCATATAGAATTGTTTGTTATGTTGTTAGTGGATAATAATTATTACAAAAATAATGTTAAACAATTATTAGAGTTTTCAATTGAAAAAAAAAATGATTTTCACGTATATTATGTAACTCGGGAATGCCGTATTGGATAGTATTCATAAAAAATTAATAACTTTAGTATTAAAATGAGCACTTTGAAACTTCACTGTAGTGAGAATTAGAAATTAGAAATTTATGTCCGTCTTTTAATAACTATTAGAGTATTCTATTATAATTTATACTGATAGAATTCTAAATGATTATTCGCATAACTTTTGTATTAGTGAAATAGAACAGCATCTCTATTTGTGGATTTTAAATAAAATATGCATAGAATTTTTGATTTTCTTTCACGAAGAAAAAATGTGCAAATAAAGAGTTAATTGAAAAATATTGTTTAAAGGATTATATTATTATAATTTACAATTTGTATATACACTTTCTATAATTATTAAAGAAACAATGTTTTTTTTATCATTAAAATAAAATACACTTTTAACATATGTATTTTATTTTTATATTCTTTCTACTTTAAAATATTTTAATAGCGAAATTTATTCTTTGTGCAACGGAATTTATATTTTTTTTCTTGTTATAAGGTTTATTTTGGTATTGAGGAAACAGAAAAACAACCAACGCGCTTGAAATAATTGCACGAATCAATATTAAAAAGTAACCAAAATGTAAAATAATGCATCATGCATATGTTATGAAACACTTTCCAACACTTCCAGAATACTTTAACAAATCCTCGCTGTTTAATAAGGTAAATAAGATACCTATGTAAATATATGGAAAGCGCAAAGCACATTTCAAAACCAGATTTCAGCAATTAGAGGCCATAGCCAGAAAAATGCTCTAATTATTTTGTACAGCCCTGTATATAATCTATAGATATGTATATACTCTGTATAGCATGCTACAATTTAGTAAAGTAAGAAAATCCATAACACAGGTGAAAATTCATCTTCAGGAGTTTCTACCAATAGACGGACACATATTTGAGGTCTTTTGTACAGTCTTGTAAATTACATTAAGATTTTTATATACGCCACATATTAAACTAAAGTTTAATTCAGGCAAAAACACGCTGTAAACTACAGAAATCATCATACATAAGCGGACCATGTATCCAGTTCTTTGCGTGTCTGTGTATATGATTTTATTTATATTCAGCAAATATCTCTTATTTTACTAAAAACTAAATAAATACATTTCACGTTCAAAATGTATAACTCGATTACACAACCCCTTTAAGTGATTTACGCTGATACTCAGTAATGAATAAGAGTTATTTTGTTTAGCCCTATATATTATCTGAAGCATTTATACAGACCACATAGTATGCAAAAATTTAGTTAAACGCATGCCTAACTGAAAGCGCACTTCCAGTAATTATCGCTTATAGACAATACTTCGGATACAGTACTGTATCAGAAATATTTTGTGTGTCCCTGTAAATGAACAATAAATGATATGCATATCATATTGTACAACAGGTATCTTGTAGTAGACCTCAGTAATATATATAAATTACATTATATTTGAAATAGTGTAACATAATTGAAATATGCTGCAAACAGTTTTTCTCCGGAGACCATTATGTAAACAAATATTGTGTGGCCCTGTAAATGCTGGATAAATTTTTTATTTTCAACAGAAAGCATGTTTTAGTTCAAATCGCAGACTGATATCAACTTTATTATATTTGTAATAGTGTAACATGATTAAAATCCATTTTTCCTATAGACCGTAATATAAGGGAACATTTTGAGTTTCTGTGTAAAATAATTATAAAAGCTACACGTATAATATTTGATAATTAGCATCTTATTGTGAAATTCAGTGATGTATATAATTTTTAATATATTTGAAATAGCATAACATGATATAAAAAAACTGCAGAAGATTTTCCCGCATAGACCATAATGTAACGACACTCTTTTGAGTGGACCTGTAATCCAAGTATAAGTACAGTCCTCCGTACTATCCGGCCTAGTAAAAAAAATGAGGAATGTTGTGAGTGACCGATACAGGCAGGTTCACGTCCGTGGGAGGTGCTGACTCACGACAAGAAGGAGCAAGCGGTCATCTATCAAAGACTTTTTCAAAAACTAAAAACTGTAAGTTTTGACTCTTTTATCTTATGCATAACTTTTCATATTTGCGCAATCATTTATTAATAAACATTAAAATAATATTTACTATTTTTTTTCGAATTAGGTTTACGGTTTACTTTAATGTTTTGCTTATTTTGAAACTGCATGTACTGTATATATAAAATGTATCTTAAAATGTGTAACATGTGTTTTTAATATTATGGAGGGGGGAAAGCAAGAAGTGAGTAAATATTTATGGCACTTCGGCCTATCCGGCTTTTTTGTTATCCGGCCTACCCTTCCGCTACATTAGGCCGGATAGTCGGGAGTTTACTGTACTAAATATTTCATTTTCAATACTAATATGCCATTAGATATATCAATAATATACAGAGTGTCTCATTTATTTTGCAACCCGTGGAAACGAGAAGCAAATGAGCAACACAAGGGCACTCGCACACCGTTAGCGCAGGTAGCTGTGTGGAGGTGTTGTGCGAGCAACACTACCAACATGCTAGAAAACTGCACGACATACTTCAGTGCTAAGGGGAACGAAGTGAAAAGTAGTTTTGCGTCATGGTGCTATGTGCAGAAAAACGCGCGTTTATTATTGAACATTATTTTCGAACGTCTTCGTACAAAACAGTCAAGGAACGATATGTAAACAAGTTTCCAAACTAGGTGGTGAATAAAAGCACAATTAAGCGAATCGTGGACCATTTTCAAACAGAATGGACTGTGGAACTGAGAAAGGAAAGAACCGTCTGTCATTTGTCCTAACTGACCGAATGTGTCTCAAAACCTCCTCAAACGGGCCCAGATATGTGAAGATGAAGACTGCAGTCACTTCCAACACCTGTTGTAGTCGTTTAAGCACTTCTGTAAAATAAAAATTAATGTTTGTACATTGTTCTTTTTTTGAGGGTTGCAAAATAAATGAGACACTCTGTATATCAATTGCATAACAATCCGCGTATATTTACGTAATTTAGAGCACTGGCAGACAGACAGACGGCTAGACAAGCAGATTTCATAAAAACTTTTCAACTATGTTGAAAATTCCGGATTCCGTAAGTAACGCTGATGTCATATGGACGATGACAACGACTTAAACTATCAATTTTTTTAAACTTCTAACCATCGCACAATTTAAACTTTTACACCGTAAAATAAAAAAAAACCACTTTCAACTGCAATTTCTTTGAAAACTGTATATTAATTTATTGATTCCTAATGATTTATTATTTTCAAGTATGCATTTTATAAATCTATGTCAAAAAGGAATGAAATCTGATTACGGAATATTCATTTGTGCTTAAAATATTATAAATAATTCAACATTTGTTTGTTTCCTTGTAATACTTCTTAACATAATTGCCAAACCAATTTAAAACTTCACACATAAATAAACTAGTCGTCGCGGGCCAGCGTAATACTTACCCATCATGGATATGCATAATATAAAATATGGAAATAAAACATGTGTAAACTATTAATAAAATGCATCGCAGTTCGAAAAAATCGTGACTTGATGACGTCATAAACATTAAATGCTCTATTACTCCAAAAATGACAATCACATTAACTAACGGTTTAATGCGTCGGATTAAGCGTCTCATTTCCAATTAAAATATATATTTGAATTGAAATTTGAATGAAATACAGGGTCAGGAAAAATCGAAGAGTGTGGGAAATATGATTACAAATATCTCGGCAACTAATTATCTGATCGACTTCATTCTTTATGCAAAATTTATGTTTTAGGTAGATTTCGTAAGAAACACTACGTATTACATTCTCCCCTAAGTTGGATTTTTTAAAAAATTTGTGCAGATCTACGCCGAGCCGGACTCCCAGAACCCAAAACCATCCCCAGTTCAAAACTTTATCTATCTATCTATGTGACTTTTTTATGGACACAATAACAGCAACAATTCTGCACAAATCTCTTCCAAACTGATAAATAAAATCTCGGTCAAGTTCGTTGATGGGCAAAATCTTATCAATGGGGGGGGGGGGGGGGGGGATAGAGGGGACTTTTTGTGGAAACAGAAAAAACTCCATAATTTATTAATTATGATATGTATCGAATCCATTCAAAGTTATATTACTTACTTCTAGCAAAAGGGACGAAAGCAGTTTTTTGATATAATTAAAAATGGCCCCAAGGGGGGGGGGAAGTGGGGTTTTAGAAGAAAAAAAATCATAACTTCGTCAATTCACAATATATCAAATCCGCTTAAATTTATCATAAATCCTCTTAATATCTTAACTTTTATATTGACAAGTTTTTTATAGGACCAACCCTTATAGCAAAAAAAAAAAAAAAATCCCTGTCTGCTCCGCCCGCAAATAAGCTAGGATTCGAAGTGGGCGCTTCCAACTATCGCATCATGGCAGAAAGGTCATTTCTTACGCAATTCCCAACAAACAGACACCACACTGACTGCATCTTCGAAATCTACCTGTGCCTGTAGGCCGAGCCGTCAGAGTTTTTTTTATTGTCTTTTATATTCACTCCTTAAAATAAGCAATTTTGAAAATTTTTATATACCGTTTATCAGAACGAATATTTCTAGAGCACGAAAAATAAAGTTCTAGATAATCGAGGTGACTGAAATTCAAAAGGCTTCTTTCCACTATTGAATACTAAGTACACACCAAATTTCAAGTCTCAATCTCTATTTATTCGGGGGATAGAGCGTTTACAGACACACAGACACACAGATGGACGGCAATTTTTTTTTTTTCTAAAAATATGTTTTTAAGAATCTCTAGTGTCTAAAACGTGTAAATCCGTCAAATTTTTTTTTTTTTGATTTTCAAAACGATTACAAAACTTAACCTATACTACGTATGATGGGTAAGTAATAAGTAAGTAAGTAAAACATAATTTTTTCCGATTTCAGAGATTTTTTCTGGAGCTAGATACTTCTTTGTGGCTCGCAATTAGTAGTTTAACAGCTGGTAGAGTAGTAATGTAACCTCTATTTATATCTCAATGTTCGGATAAACACATCAGGAAATTAACTAAATCAATGGTAATCAATAAAATTTTCAGAAAAGCGTCTTTACTTTTCTACTGAAAAAAGTACGGAAATATTGACACCGGAAAAATAACAGAAGAAAATATTAAATAATAATAAAACATTTTAATCTTTGAATTTTTTGTATAAAGTTTGTCCTAATCAAGGTACTTGATTGTCTGTCCAAGACAGTTAGGGCAAAAGAATATTGAAACACATTACTTGAGATTTCATGAGCGATCTTTTTTTTTTCACACTCAGGGAGATTTTTGCGAATTCTGGACTTTCTTGTGGATTGAATGTCTTGTTCGCTTTATTAAGTAGATGTGGTAATTTTTCTGCTTAAAAAGGAAATATGTTTTATGGATTTTTTTTTCTTTTTTTCTTTTAGGAATGTGATAGAGATAAGCAGGTTTTTGAATAAAATACGAGGGTCGATCCAGAAATAAGGTTTCCAAAGAGCTCCAGCCGCATGGGAAGGTGAAAGGCGAAATACGGCAACAGCATTGTGCGCGGATGTTCCCACACTCCCGATTTTCCCGGCCGCGCTTCGCTGCGCCGTTCATTCTTGGCTCAGCAGCTATCTGAGATGGAAGTTCTTATTGTTGATCCCGCCAAGTGCGAGATTCGTTTCGTAATTCGCTTTTTGCACGCCAAAGGGACTCCACCCGTGGAAGAACCGCCGGCGAGGACGACTGAGAGTAGGTGTACCGTTGCTTCACGACAATGCCCGACCTCACGTTTCCCGTCAAACCCAGGAACTTTTGACACAATTTTAGTGGACTGTCATGCCCTACCCAACTTACAGGCCGGACCTCGCACCTAGTGATTAATACTTGTTCGCCAAATTGAAGTAACACTTGGGTGGTCAACGCTTCTGGAGCGACGATGACGTCAAAGAAGAGGTGAAACGCTTCTTCAACGGGTTGGCGACAGAGTTCTACGACATTGGGATACAGAAATTGCGTCTACAAAAAATGCGTAGAAAAAGATGGCGATAATGTAGAGAAATAGAGCAAACTTTCTTCTTTCCAACGATGTAAATTTCTATGAGAATAAACAATGTTCTATATTTGTAAAATTGATGGGAAACTTATTTCTGGATCGACCCCCGTAGCACACATTTTGAAATTTCATAAACTAAATTTTTATTAATTGTTATTGAAGAATGCGTTTTGATTTGCCTTTTCGAAATATTGTAGCGGTCCGAAGTCATAGTATACCATGGCAATGAAGCAATAAGTACGTTAAATATATATATATATATATATATATATATATATATATATATATAAATAATTGACAAAAGATTTTTTGAAACTGGGCATTTTTAACAAAATGACCGACTATCAAATTTAATGCATCATTTTTTATCTATTTTCGTTTTGTTTAAAAGAAAATACGAATTAAAAATTTAAAAACTTAAAATCCATAAATCTAAGAACAGGGATTTAAAAAAAAAAATCTGTTTATTGGTTGCCGATGTACAATCGACAATCATTAATTCATACTCTCAGAAATCGAGAAAAGATCCCATTATCCAATTAAAACAAGAACGAAAAATCATGCGTCAAGCATAGATTATGTAACACTTTCCAAAGCTTCCAAAATAATTTTACAAATCATACCGTTTAATAAGTTAAAAGATAACATCTAAGTAAACAATTTGGAAAACGCATAACATATTTAAAAACACAATTTCAGGAATTTCCAACTTATACAATATTCAGAAAAATATCCGAATGCTTTTATTCAGCCTTGTATAGGATCTATAGATTTGTATATATACTACATAGGATGCTAAATTTTAGTTCATTTAAGAAACGCGTAGCACAGTTTAAAATTCTCCGTCTGGAGTTTCTGTCAATAAACGGAAATGTGTCCGCGAACTTTTGTACTTCCCTGTATAGGATCTACAGAATTTATACACACCACGTAATAGACAAAAAGCGAGTTAAAATTAAAATCGCGTTCAGTAACTTAAAACCCACTTCTAGGAATTCTTGTTAACAGACAGGAGAAAATTCTTTTGTGTGTCCCTGTAAATGAACGATGACTGCTATACACACACTATTCAGTTGTAAGCTTCTTGTAAAGCACTTTAGTGATATATATAAATTTCAATGCGTTTAAAATAGTGAAACATTATTTAAATAAACCGCACACGATTTTTCTCCATATACGTAACGTAACGGAATTTTTTGACTGTCCCTGTAAAGTAACTATAAGTGCTATGCACACCATTTTCAATATTAAGCTTCTTGTAATGCACATTAGTGATATATATAAATTTCAATGCGTTTAAAATAGTGAAACATTATTTAAATAAACCGCAAATGATTTTTCCCTATAGACCGCAATGTAACGGGATTCTTTTGAGTGTCCCTTTAAAAAAACTATAAGTGCTACACACTTCCGTTGAAATAGGGAGCATGCTATAGATAACGACAATAACATATAAAAATTGCAGAGCAATCCGAGCATATTTACGGGAGTTAGAGCACGGACAGTCGGACAGACGGGCAGACGGCAGACAAACCGAAGTCATAAACACTTTTCAACTAGGTTGGAAAGTGTTAAAAAAGGGAAAATTACTTTCCATGCTATCACTAATGAAGACATACTTATCTAACAAAAAATGGTGCTTTTTATATTGTAATTAGAAATGTTTTAAACATATTAAATCCCCAAACAAATAATCTAATCCAATATCACAACTCATTCCGCCAAGTAGTTTTTGAGTTATGCTTAAACAATCTTCAGTAATTTAAGCTATTAGAACTTATATTTTTAACAATTTCATTGTTGAAATAGATGTTAAAACATTTATTGCTATTCTGTTTCTTAGACTGAACATAAAGCGAAATAAATAAATTCATTACACAAAAATAAATGTATTTTAAAATAGATTTTTGTTTGTTATTGTAGAATTAATTACACTAATTTCATTTCAATAGTTTTAGATGTTAAAATTAACTTTCAATCGAATCAGAAATTACATTCATAAAGACTTTTGATGAGCGAAATTCCGATATTATTCCTGATTAGTTAGGTTTGTGTATCAATAAAATTTGATATCAACTCAAAACTACAACTCAAAACTACAAATAACTACTGCAAAATAATATTTAGCAAAAATATAAACAGAAGCAATTTAGTGCATGTTTATCTATGTTTTGACGAAAATTTAAAAAACGCCATAATTACTCTGTCAAATAACAGCAAATTTTCTTCAATTGATTTTTTTTTAAGTTTAGAAGTTTATTTACAATTTATCTTATCGTCACTTTCAGTGACAGTATATTTCGAGTATACTGCGCTTTCGGTTTTTTTTTTTGTAACTATTTATTTAAAAATCAAATTTATTTAAAAATCAAAATGTTCCTGATATATAAAGAATTAGAATTTGACTGCACACCGCTACATTCGCAGGGATACATGGAAGACAAACAATTGTTGTCAAATATGTGATGAACGTACGAAATACATTGTATTTATTTTATATTATAAAACGAGTAAATCTTGTATGTGTGTGCCTTTTATGCAAATTTCATGTAACAAATAGGTACGTGTGATCGAATATCGGACAAAAGGTTTCGTTTAATATTCCTTTCAAAACACTTTATCCTTCAATTAATAAATCCAAAAAAATTTTATTTTGGCAAAACAAAAGTCATGTTTTTCATAAAGTAAAAATTTAACGGTCTATTTTTTCGTTTTTTCGAATATCAGAACCGGCTCGATAGCGGGCGATGCTCTGTCATAATAATATCTGTCAGTTGGACTAAATGCGATATTCAAACAAGAACGAAAAAACATGCGTCAAGCATAGATTATGTAACACTTTCCAACGCATCCAAAATAATTTTACAAATTATACCGTTTAATAAGCTGAAAGATAACATCTAAGTAAACAATTTGGAAAACGCATAACATAATTCAAAACGTAATTTCAGGAATTCCCAACATATACAATATTCGAAAAAATATCCGAAGACTTTTATTCAGCCCTGTATATGATCTATAGATTTGTTTATATACTACATAAGATGCTAAATTTTATTTAGTTAGAAAACGCGTAGCACAATTTAAAATTCTCCTTCTGGAGTTTCTGTTTAAATAGACAAAAAGTGAGTTAAATTTAAAATCGTTTTCAGCAACTTAAAACGCACTTCCAGGAATTATTGTTAACAGACAGTAAAGAAATCTTTTGTGTGTCCCTGTATATTAACAATGACTGCTATACACACAATATTCTGTAGTAAGTCCCTTGTAATGCACCTTAGTGACATATATAAATTGCAATGCGTTTAAAATAGTGAGACATTATTTAATTAAACCGCAAACCATTTTTCTCCATAGACGTAATGTAGCGGAATTTTTTGACTGTCCCTGTAAAGTAACTATAAGTGCTATGCACACCCTATTCCATATTAAGCTTCTTGTAATGCACCTTAATGATATATATCAATTATAATGTATTTGAAATTGTGTAACATCATTAAAATAAACCGCAAATGATTTTTTCCCCATAGACCGTAATGTAACGGAATTCTTTTGATTATCCCTGTAAAAAAACTATAAGTGCTACACACTTCAGTTGAAATAGGGAACATACTATAGATAACGACAATAACATATAAAAATTGCAGAGCAATGCGAGCATATTTACTGGAGTTAGAGCACGGACAGACGGCAGACTGCCAGACAAACCGAAGTCATAAACACTTTTCAACTAAGTTGGAAAGTGTTAAAAACTACCCGCATTTCATTCTCTTTTAGAACGACTGCAAATGAATTTAATATTAGGAATTCCTAACTTGAAACCTTCGGGATTACTATACCACCTGATAAAATAATTTCCAGTGTGTTGACAAATATGGTTTCAAAATTAGGTATTTATACTGAAAATTACAGAGTTTACAATTTCATTATGAAGATGACTGCTTACGCTTTTTTTTAAACATAAACTGAAAGAACACGCTCTCCAGATGAATGGTTATTTCCTTTCTCTTAAGACAATTTGGTGATCAAGAGTTTTTTTTTTTTTTTTTTTTTTTTTTTAAATCTGTAATTTTTTTTTATTCGGTTACACCCCGTTGGTTATTTTTGAAATACCAATTCTTATAAGGTAAAGCTAGGAGAGTCTGTGCACAATTCAAAAGAATAACAATAAAAAATCTAAATATTAATTTTTGCTAAACTATCCATGAATAATTTTTACTTCATTTGTCTTTTATGCATTTCCATTGCTATTTTGTTGTAATGTTGTAATTTAATTGAACAGTTGTAATAAAACCAAGAAAGTTATTTTGCGCAATATCTCCTTACAGCGTTGGTGTGGTTGCGCACATAGGTTGGGGAGATTGTTACTAATAATAACTACAATTAAATTGTTAACAATAATAATCACACTTAAATGACATTGCTGTAAGTTTTTTGTGAACAAATGTTATTGTATTGGGAGTGAATATTTCAACCTAATGCTTAAAGAATCAGAAAAAGGAAATAATTTTAAAAACGATTAAAAAATTTTAATTAAAGGAAAAAATTAAAGAATCAGAAAAAGCAAGTCCAGATAAGATTACAAAATAAAATTATGTAACATAATAACACGACTTAAAATTAGTCTATTTTCATTTTTAATTTTTTATGCAAATTTACCAATAAGCTGCGTAATCTCTCTTAGCATGGAAACTAATGGTAACAATGCTCCATCTCTCCTAAATAGCAGATGCGCAAACTGTCCAATTTCAGTAGGAGAGATTGCGCGGCCTTTTATTTAAACATGGCCGCTACTAAAACGAACCGTTGATGTTCACATTGTAAGTCTAGATTAGTAGCTTATGAGAAATCGTTTAAGTTTAAAATATTTTGTACTATTGACATTGTATAGAAATTCTGATGAAGAGCTATGAAAATTCAAGCACTTACTTTGGGAAAACAAAACAAAATAGCATTACTTTATCTGATACGATGAAAGCAATGAACGTGCACTTTCAAGTAGACACTCCACTACTGTTGTTGTACAACTACCTGGAGTCACTCTACTCCTTCCCCCCGAACCTCTATGTGCGCAATCTCTCCGACTGAGCCATCTCTCCTGGATTTACCTTATTTTTCAATTTTCATTTTTATGTCCAGCGTATAACGCGTACCTGTAAACTTCATGAATTTTCTAACAATGAGAGTGTGCATTATATGCCGGATTTATATAGTATTTCGCCAAGATATCGTTGAGGATATCTTTAGCACGAATTAGTAACAATGAGCAGGAACTGGTGAATGTGAAGTTTATTTCATAATATTTAAGAATTTTACTCTGAAAATTTTCTGGTACTATCCTAAGAACACAAATCAAATTTTAATCATACAAAAAAATGTTTTAGTATTAAATAACTTACTATATATCTTTGTAAGATTAGAATTTGAAAGCTATAATGGCAAATGCATGACAATTTTCTGTGTAAATTTAATAAGCAAAGGAGATAAATTTTGTTTTCTGTTTGTCACATCGTATTGTTGTTCTTGTTAATATTTCTGTATTTCTAGTGATTTATATAAATATCTCGGTGTAGATGTTGTTGAAGAAGATAGAGAGAATTTCCAGAGATTAATTATTTAATTGTATTAGGAAGAAGAGCTACTGAACGTTTAAATCGAATTTAGTGGATTGAAAAACTTCTTTGACGACTCAAATAATTATAATACCATCGTTGAAAGTATTTTATTCAACGGGGCGGAGGCATGAAAACTCATTGCAGTATGTAAGAGAAAGTTACTTGCAATAGAAATGGATGCCATAAGAAGGTCTTGTAGAATTTCAAGATTATAGAGACTACGAAACGATATAACAAATAAAATTATAAATATTAAAATTAACATCCTTCAAGAAATTTATATGAAACCATCAATATGTTTTGGATATGTGAAGAGCACAGACAAAATATTTCCAATTAAAGTTTATGGGTTTTAATCCGAAGCAAAAATGTGCGTCCGTCCTGTATAATGACTGTTCATTGGTTTTAAGAATTAAGCTAATTTTTCTCGATAGCACAAAATTAAAATGTATGGAACCTGATTATAGAAGATTCCCTGTTCTTCTCAAAAGTTAATTTGAATGCCAATTTTAGGTCGGCTATATTCGGGTTGGCCTCATTTAGGGTGAACTATTTTTTTCACTGACTAATTTTGAAAATTAGACTCTGGCAGACACCATTCCGTACGTAATTAAGCGCAAGCGTATGCTGGTGTGAATGTTTTATGAATACCAATGTACATTTTATTTTATATGTGATGTCATTTCAAGATATGACAATGTAGTTTTAAGCGTATCGGGGTAGTAACAGTGGTTACATCAAGTAAAGTAAATTTGCGAGAAATTACGTTTTCTTAGCAAACACACTCAAATTAAACCCAATTATCTAAAAATCATTCATTTTCAATTCGCTATCTTGTTATTCTAAACGAAAATATAAATACGTGCAATTAATTTTCTTACTTCAATTGTACACAACTCATTTTTGCACGAAAGTACTCGTTCTCGTAGTTGTCCCAAATACATTTCATTAAGATACAAAAATGATCGAATGGATTGAATGAAATGATCGAATAATGAAACCGATTTGTTTGACTCTGTGTTAAATTGTAGTACTTTGTGGACTTTGTATGTTTTAACTTTCGTACAAAACTGGAAATCCTCACAAATTTCGAATATGATTTTAAGTTAATTGAAATATGAAACCATTAAAATGGATCGCAATTTCTGTAATTACTAAAATAGGTGTAAAAATAAAAAGGTTCTAAAACATTAAAACCATTTTTAGATGTTAAAAACATTCATCGGAGTCCCGAGCGCTTTCGACCAGAACCTGGCAATTATCAAAGGGTAGAAATGAGAAAAAAATCTGTAACCTCCGGAATGTAAGCTGTTTAAACAGTAGAAGGCGAAACCATATATGGAGAAGGGGGGAAGGGGGATGGGCTAGTCTACTGAGCGAGGTGGGTTAGCCCAACCCAAATGCACCATCAACACCAAGTAGATTACACCACATTTTTGGCACAAGGTATAATCTACTTGGTGTTGATGGTACGTTTGGGTACCCACCCTTTCTCCATATGTGGTTTCGCCTTCTACTATTTAAACAGCTTACATTCCGGAGGTTACAGAATTTTTTCTCATTTCCACCCTTTGGTAATGGCCAGGTTCTGGTCGAAAGCGCTCGGGACTCCAATGAATGTTTTTAACATCTTAAAATGGTTTTAATGCTTTAGAACCTTTTTATTTTTACACCTATTTTAGTAATTACACAAATTGTGATCCATTTTAATGGTTTCATATTTTAGTTGATACACAGAGGTGAATTTTGTTCCAATTTTAGAATATTTTTGTATATATTTTATTATTTTAAGGTTCACAGTACTATTTTACGTTTCCAAATAACTCGTCGTATTGTGCAATCATTTTCTCTTACAGGAAAACATAAAAATTTTGTAATATATCATCGTTTACTCCACGGGCAAATGAGTGATATTGTTAACAATGGGATTTTAAGTGAATGGGAATAAGAATAAAGGGTTTCCACAGATACTCTGTTGTTAAAATAACTCTTAGTAAAATACTTAAACTTGTGTGAAATCGGTGAATATAATTGCAATAATGTGAGAGACGATCTCTTCAATCCCATTTCATTTTTTTAAACATAATTGTTTATTTGTTTATCTTATTTAAAAAAAATTCTTTTAACAAAGAAATTTAAATTTGACTTTGACTATTTCTGCATATTTGTCCTAAATAATATGGAGGAAGAAATATTTGGAAACAACATGTTTAGTAGCCGCTAGGTATTTTAATGCCCAAAAATAGTGTTTTTGTTTCTATGGGCACGCATAAAAAATAATTAAAACATGTCATCCATGACAGCATTTGCTTAGCGGAGTTGTTAAGTGAAGTTTCATATTTTAGAAACTTAATTTTTATTATAAAGGTTTAGATTCCTGTTTTCAGTTTCTTCATCTACACTTACGCCGGGTATTTCATATGTATTCTTGTCTTTGGAAGATGCGGAGAACACGTTCAGATCTTACAAAAGCGATAAGAATATTTTTAAGCTAATAATAACAATTGTTCATATACTTTCAAAATTGTTCAAAAAACTTATTTCCGATATTATATGTAATGTTCTATTGTATGGAGTTCATTTTTTAACCTTAATACATTTTTTATACCCCAATGAAGTTTTATTAATACACTCGAAGCTATTTATATTTTTTGTTTTTGTATGTTTTCACCTGAATGTCTTATTTCCATTTATAGCATTATTAGAGAAACGCTAAGAAAGATTATTTCAAATAGACTGTAATAAATTCCCTAGGGAAACATAAGCTTTTAATCAAAATATATTATTAATAGTATTTAAAAACCATTTATGCAAAATTCCGTACGAGCAGCTTTTATTAAAAATATTTCAATGATGTTATACATTTTTCTGAAGTGTTAATTCCTTTTGATATTACTTCTATGCTTGTATTTGACTGGAACATCATTGTGTTGTTGTGCTATATTTTACTCAATTTTCATTTTTCGTCTTTTAATCATATTGTAATATAATTTAATTTACCGAAAATAATTTAAAATTTATTTCGAAGTGAACTATGGTGGTTTTTTATTCAAATATGAACTGACGTCCATAATATTTAGACTTTCTAATGTATTGATTCAAATTTACTGACTATTGCATTTTATTGAATCATATTTAAATCCTATGCAGTTTACAAATTTGCTATTTCAAAATAGTATCATTGCGATTACAAATTTGTTTGGCATTTTAAAGTATACTAGATGGAACCCGTCAAAACGTGACGGAAAAAAATACTATAACAATATCAGTAAAATAAGCTTCTTTATTATTTAAGTAGGGCTTCGTATGAAACAGTCTTTCAAATATTTTATTTTAACCCCCCCTTCCCCAGTGAAATGCTATTTCCGATGCAAACTCCAAATGAACACTCCGTAAACAAATGTGTAATGCAAATCAGTTTGACATTACCACCATATTCCCCACGACAAAAAAAAAAAAAAAAAAAAAAAAAAAAAGGTTTATGGACTTATAAAGTATCATACAAATAGTCCTATCATAAGGTATCATACAAATTTCCTACTTTCATCTCATATTCAGTAAATAAAAGAACATAGTATAACCCCCCCCCCCCCCTGTGATAATGCAATCGAATGAGCTCCTATGCGCATATCAATTGTATCTGCCTAAAGGCACCGTTGAAATTCCACGTTAAAAAAAGTTTTAAAATGTCCTCTTTAATCATTGTTCGTTTCAAATCCATATATTCTAAAACGCATCCATTGTTTTAAGCTAATCAATTTTTATGTAAAAATGAAGAAATTTTGTTAAAAATAATAAATTAATAAGCAGATGAGGGAGAATTTTAATGTTTTCAATTGTAATTTATTTGTATGGTTTCTTCTATCCCTTTACATAATCAGGATGATTATTCCTTTTCCATCAGAGTCGGTCCCTTATGCAGTTAAATATCCAATGGATCTTTAAAAAATAATAATAAATAACAGTTCCTAGCATATTCTGATTCAACATATACATCAACGAATTCAACATATCAATTTTATGTTAATCATAAACTAAAAATAGTTTTTTTTTTCTTTTGACAGATTTTATATTAGCGCCAAAATACTCTATCTTATGGATAATCTGATCTTACGATTTATCAGGTTTTTATTATAATTTTTTTTTCACTTTTCATGAAGGTTAGGGATACCTATTTTCAATTGTTGCAACTTTCCAAGGGGCTATTTTACATTATTAAAACAAACGGATGGTCATTGTTGAGATAGAATTGAAAAATATTTCATGCTTGAAAATTATTTAAAAAGTCGTTAAATTAAGCGGCAGATTTCAAATAAATTTCAATCGAAAGCTAATTTTTTTTTTTTCTAATTGAGGATGTAAGAATTGAAATTGTAAAATGTAGTAAAAAAATTAAATTTTTAGTATTTAGAAGGGATGTAAGCGCGATGAAAGCTAAAGTGATAGTGCCGTTTGTTGTCACAACCGATATACATTTCTAAATATGCCACTGTGTTTTGGTTGGCGTCCAAAAGTAGACTACCATTTTTTGACATCGAAAGAAAAATTCACAGTGAAAGAAATAAGACTTTGCCGCTAATAAGGAACTGTTAAATGAACTTATAACAAACCTACCAAAATAATTCCTATAAAATAATAGCCTTACATTGTTTATTCTAGCTAAAAATACAATCATTATTTCAAGGTTTTTGTTTTCCTGAAATTCTTTTCTTTTGTGAATTTTTTTATTAAAAAAGGAAATCTTAATAATTTAAATCCTATAATTCCTATAACTTAATCCTATAATTAAAAAAAAAAAGTAATTGGTAACATGTAATGAAGGTATGTAATCAAGATGAACCAACCAATAAAGGCTCCAGTTCTAATCTTTAAAATTAAAAATTGAAATATCAGTTAATATTACGCCATGTTGACACAATCATATAAATTTTTCTTTTTAGTTTTATCAATGTTAAAATGCATTTCAAGCTAAGCATAACGTCATTTTCACCGGTACAAACTTTTCACACGTACATTTATGCTTAAGCACCATGCATACAAATAAAAATATATTTTGCATTTAATTGTAATGAAAAAAAAATGGCATCAACAAAGTTATAATGCTTAATGATAAAATGAACCCAATGGACAACATTTCCGTGACGTCACAGTAAATATGAATTTTTATTTGCTGATAAAACACACGGATAAATATTTTTACCGAAATACTTAAACATTTTAACTATATTTTAACTTACAAATTAAGAAATTCGGCCTAAAAGTCACGTGCTTTTAATATTTAATATTTATTTTTTATGCTCGCAATCATTGAGTTCAGAAAATAAACTCTGTACGTCGCAACAGTGGGCGTTAATCCGATTTATGACGTCATAAGCAGAAGTAAAATTTTAATTTAAGATTACGGCTAATTAATTAAATTTTCGAACAAACGAATGTACGATAACAAATCTGTGACCAAATATCTTTCATTTAAAAAAGAATGATGTAATTTGATGTAGTAGTTTGTTCTCACGGATTGTCGAAACAAAACGCTTAGCGTTTTAAATATATAGATGTTTTAAAAATTAATCTACTTATAGGAAGCAAGGTTGCCAGTTGGCCTACTGTTTTTATTCAGAAATTTGGAATTCATACCAGAAATGTCGAATTGTAGTTTTTGCTATATTTATTAATAGACGTTGTGCGATGATATAACTAATAATTCTTTTTCCGAATTTCCAGTATGAATATTCAGTTTATAAAGAAAATAAAGAGACCTTTCAAACTGAAAAACTTTCAACACATATAAGAAGACTTTAAGATGTGTAAAAAGCTATTCATATCTCATATTTTTACTTATGTTTATTACCCATGATAGTGAAAAAGTATACATGCTGCGTTAAACAATTATAATAAAATTAAAAATATACAAAAACAACCGCCATTTCAAGTAGTAATCATGGAATATTTTTAAGTGAATAAAGTTTTTCAAAAATAATTATTGTTCATTAGTTCTGTACCAACAAAAATCCCGAGTTATAAAAAGTTTTGAAACTTTTTCTTTTTAACACTTTCCAATCTAGTTGTTGAAAATTGTTTATGACTTCGGTTTGTCTGGCCGTCTGTCCGTGCTCTAACTGCCGTAAATATGCTCGGATTGCCTTGCAATTTTTATATGTTATTGTCGCTATCTATAGCACGTTCCCTATTTCAACTGAAGTGTGTAGCACTTATAGTTTTTTTACAGGGACACTCAAAAGGTTTCCGTTACATTACGGTCTATGAGGAAAAATCATTTGCGGTTCATTTTAATGATGTTACACAATTGCGAACACATTGTAATTGATATATATCATTAAGGTGTATTACAAGAAGCTTAATATGGAATAGGGTGTGCATAGCACTTACAGTTAATTTACAGGGACAGTCAAAAGAATTCGGTTACATTACGTCTATGGAGAAAAATCGTCTGCGGTTTATTTAAATAATATTTCCCTATTTTAAACGCATTGAAATTTATATATATTACTAAAGTGCATTACAAGAGGCTTACTACAGAATATTGTGTGTATAGCAGTCATCGTTCATTTACAGGGACACACAACAGAATTCCCTACTGTCTGTTAACAATAATTCCAGGAAGTGCGGTTTAAGTTACTGAACGCGATTTTAAATTTAACTCACTTTTTGTTTATTACGTGGTGTGTATAAATTCTGTAGATCCTATACAGGGAAGCACAAAAGTTCGCGAACACATTTCCGTTTATTGACAGAAACTCCAGAAGGAGAATTTTAAACTGTGCTACGCGTTTCTTAACTGAACTAAAATTTAGCATCCTTTGTAGTATATATACAAATGTATAGATCATATACAGGGCTGAATAAAAGTATTCGGATATTTTTCCGAATATTGTATACGTTGGAAATTCTTGAAATTATGTTTTAAATATGTTATGCGTTTTCCAAATTGTTTACTTAAATGTTATATTTCAGCTTATTAAACGGTTTGATTTGTAACATTATTTTGGAAGGGCGTTGGAAAGTGTTACATAATCTATGCTTGACGCATGATTTTTCGTTCTTGTTTTTTTATATTTGAAACATAACACAGTCACGCAGGTGTTTTCTGTTCCGTAGTTGTCCAAAAATTTCGAAACTGGCCTAATTAGCGAAGAATTATTTTTCACAATTTATCTCACAACGCATCTTTTACTAAAAAAACAAACCATATCCTCACTATAATGGGAACAGGAACAAAGATATATTTTTTCATACTGTTTTCAGTTTTGAACCTTTTAATGACTTAAGAATAAACATAATATGTTTAAGCTGCAATGACCTACACTTGTTGTAGAACGTCCTACAGTTAGTGTAGTATAGTAAATCTAACAATTCCAACTGATCAAAAAGTTATTTCTATCTGCCATTAACATAAAGTCTCGTACCGTTATGAAACAAACTACTTTAAGAGACTTTTAACTATTCAACTGAAATTTGGCATTCACTGAAGCAGGTTGACTGTATTACAACTAGGTAGGTGGTTTTTAAATCCTGTTTCAAGAGTGCAATGCAAACACATTAATCAAAAATTAATAAACAGGCAAGATCAATTTTTTTCCATAGATTTCTTATTTAAAATATATATTTATGATTGGGTTTACTACACATGAGATTGCTTACGGATGACGTTTACCACTATAAGAGTTACCCTACTATTTTCGTCACTGATAATTTTTGTGTTTCCTTTCTGGTCACTTAGCACAAGGTTTTCATCAACCGAAAACTCCCCGAAAAATAAAAACAACATGGAATTTCCGATTGCACAATGCTTGATGCATTTCATTAACTTATGCGGAACCTTTTTCCCATCTTAAGGTATCGTCAGAAGACACCAGATGGAATTGTATATAGCAGCACCATCAACAAACTGGACGTTAACAGTTTTCAGCAGTTGTGCAAATTTATATTTGGAACACCCTTTCAGCAACATTTTGAAATTATTGTTAATAAATTTACCTGTTTAGTAGCATTTGATTTCTGCCGACTTCTGCATTTTATACCTAAATATATTTCCTTAGATCTCACAAAACTTTAGCCTTTTTTAAACTTTTCGCAAATGTGACCGTTGTCCTGTTTCTATGGAATTTCAACAAAGTTTCAGTGCTACTCATTTCATGCGTTAGCTTCATTTGCAATATTTAGTTCGTACTATGAATAATTTGCACATATAAGGTAAGAAAAAATGAAAATCTTATACAATGTTTCAAAATAATATTTAAAA
This sequence comes from Maratus michaelseni, assembly GCA_963931845.1. Classification (NCBI taxonomy): domain Eukaryota; kingdom Metazoa; phylum Arthropoda; class Arachnida; order Araneae; family Salticidae; genus Maratus; species Maratus michaelseni. The sequence continues at coordinate 369,219,684 of OZ007592.1, read as the reverse complement.
TTATTTATGCTATAATGCATCGATAGCCATTCTTTATATCTTTGGCGATGTGTAAAGCGCAAAAACTAAAAATATGAACTATATTATAGAAACACAGTCATTGTTTTGATGCAATAAATAAATCGAACACGATGTTTTAGAAACATGTTTAGTTTATAAGTGCCAGATACGAATTTGACAGGGTTCCGGTTGATTAAGAGGAGACAGTACCCCAAAAATGCCAAAATATTGAATTTTTTCATTTGCTCGAATTTTAGACCTAAACTTTGGGTGCCATGTAGTTAAAATATGTGTACATGAGTGGTGTAGAAGACTGTGTAAAGTGGTGTACAGGATTACAGTTCAAGAGGTTCTTTTTTCACAAATGAAAACTTTAAATGGCTTTTTTCTTTCCATGTTAATTACACCCAGAAAAAAGTTTTGTTGGATCAACAAAAATGTTGTTGACCCAACAAAACTTTTTGTTTAAATATAGGTCAATGGAAATTTTGTTTGAATCAACAATTTTTTTTTTTTTTTTTTTTTTTTTTTGAAATTCCAAAAAAAAATTGTATCGTCAGCGAAAAATGTTTTGTTAATTCAAGTAAAATAGTTCAATTTTACTTGAATTTTTCTAAAACAACCAAAATGTACTCAACAAAACATGTTTTGTAGTTTTAATCAATACCTTTTTCTGGGTGTAGTTCTTCTTTTTGATATTCTAAAAATGCTAAAGATTTTTTTAAAATTTGTCTTTAATACCTGAGATCAAGATTTATAATTTTTAACACTATCCAGAACAGTTGAAAAGTGTTTATGAATTTGTTTTGTCTGTCTGTCTGTCTCGATGTCTGTCCGTGGTCTAACTCGTGTAAATATACTCAGATTGCTATGCAATTTATATATGTTATTGATGTTTGAAATGGTATATTCTGTATTGAAAATAAAGTATGTAGTACTTATACTTCGCTTACAAGGACGCTCAAAAGAATTCTGTTTCATAATGGTCTATGGCAGGACATGAAATTTCAGTTGAAAAGGTACTAGCCAGACTAAAATTTTTGCTCGCCACTATTTTACATTCATTCAGACAATAACGTCGGCCACCACACCTGCCCAGAAAATGAACTATTTATGACAAACTGAATTGAAATTGACCATTGCTAGAAGGAGCTGTCTGTTAAATCCAGAATATTTTACATTCATGAAAAATATGAACAATTTTTAAAATGTTAAAAATTTGGGAGAAAGCGAATAATTTTTACCATGTCTCAAATCGCTAAGCTTAGATGGCGAAACCTAATTCAATTCGCGCATGTTGAAGAGCGATCAGATTCGTCCTCGGAAGCGAAAAAAGCAGCCTTGGCGCTTGCGGGGGAACGAATGCAAACGGGGGAAGTTCGTTCCTCCGTAGGAGAGAAATAGAAGTGGGTGAAGCCGCATTTTTTTCTTTTGGAAGATAAAGGCCGTCGCTTGATTTTAAAACACTTCCGCGTGTCGCTAGATTGAGGCACGATATTCTGAGCGTGTACAGCTTGATTTGAAGCACAAGATTTCAAGAGACGAAACTTACTCTACAACCTTAAATATTTGTCGCCAATGGCGATCTAGCGAGCGGAAATTTCGTGCCCTGGTCTATAGGGAAAAATCCTTTCCAGTGTATTTTAATGATGTTACACTATTTCAAATGTAGTGAAATGGATATGCATCACTGAAGTGCCCTAGAAGATACTTACTATCGAAAATGGTACGTGTAGCACATATAATTAGTTTACAGGGAATATCAAAAGAATTCCGTTATATTATGTCCTATGGACAGAAATCGTTTGTGGTGCACTTTAATCATGTTACACTGTTGAAAACATAATGAAATTGATATAAATTTCTGAGATGCACTAAAACATGCTTTCTGTAGAATATGGAGTGGAAAGCATTTATCATTCATTTATAGGGCAACACAAAAGTATTCAGTTACATAATGGTCTACGGGGAAAACTGTTTGCAGCGTATTTTAATTATGTTACACTATTTCAAATATAATAATAAAATTCATGTACATTACTGAGGTTTTCTACATTATACATGTTGTATAGCATTTATCGTTCATTTACAGGGACACACAAAACATTTCGGATACATTACTTTATCTGAAGTATTGTCTATAATCTAGAATTGCTGGAAGTGCGCTTTCAGCTTGGTATGTGTTTAACTAAGTTTTTGCATACTATATGTTATATGTGTAAATGCTATAGACTATACACAGGCTATACAAAAGAATTCGTAATCATTACTGTGTATCAGCGTAAATTACTTAAAGGGTTTTTTCAATAGAATTATGCATTTTGAACGTGAAATATATTTAGTATACTAAGAGATGTTTGTTGAATATAAATAAAATCATATACAGGGCCAATCAAAGAACCGGATACATGACCGCCTATATATGATAATTTCTGGAAGTGTGATTTCAGTAATTTTCAGAAGGGGTTTTGCCTGAATTAAACTTTAGCTTAATATGTGGCGTGTATATATAGAGATCTTAAAGTTATACAAAGCGGTGTACAAAGTAATTGAAACATGTATCCGTCTATTGGTAGAAACTGCGGAAGGGGAATTTTCAACTGTGTTATGTGTTTTCTTACTAAACTAAATTGTAGCATACTGTAGAGAGTTTATACAAATCTATAGATTATATACAAGGCTGCACAAAGAATTGAAGTACTTGTCCGTGTTTGGCCTGTAATTGCTGAAATCTGGTATTCAAACATGTTTTGCGTTTCTAAAATGTTTTCTTGGTTATCTTATTTCCCTTATTAAACAGCGAAAGCTTGTATTAAATATTCTGGAAGTGTTGGAAAGTGTTTCATAATTCCTGCTTGATGCATGATTTTTCTTTCTTGTTTGTACATGTTCTTTAGTATGTTTTAGAGGAAATGTGCATGGGATTACAATTATTATTATTATTATTATTATTTTACAAAAAGAAAATCATATCAAGAAGTTAGATTTCATCTTTTTTAATGTTTATGACAATAAAAAATTATATTAAACCAAATATTAGATATATTTGAAAACCCATGCACACATTTGTGTAATGTATTTTAGTAAATCTAAACGAATCAAGCAAAAATGACACACTTTAAAAAAATTAGTAAAATTTTAATTTTTTTTTCTAAATATGCAGTTAAATATTTTTAATTTAATATTAAAATATAATAAATTCTTTAGAATATAATAAGTTCTTTAATTTAATATTAAAATATAATGCAGTAACAAAATTTTATCATAAAGGGAAAAAATAATAAGGTGTTGCCTCCTCTTAACACAATTTAATGTGTTATGATAAATTAATTAATACAACTATTTTGCCATTTTTATTTCCTTTCACATTTCAAACCCTTAAAGAGGATTACGTTATAATTTGAATTTTCTTAATAAATAAAAATATATAAATAAAAGTCACAAAAATAAGTTAATGTATTTCCAAGGTAATTTTCTAAAATCTTAATCTCCAAAATGGATTAAAATCTTTACTCGTTTTTAAAACATGTTTTAAGCGTGATTAATCAGATTTAAAACATATTCGATAAATTGAAATGCAGAAAAAAATAGTTCAAATGCGGAACAAATTGAATTTTAACTCAACTTCCTTCCTTCTCCTATACTGAATAAAGAAATTCAATTTAACAAGGAAAGCAAGACTACTTTTTCTTTTTTCCGGAAAAAAAAAATAACACATGTATCACATATCGAACGTACAAATTAACTTTTCAAGATTGTTTGAAATGTAATAAGAATAATGTTTTTCTATTTAAAAAAAAAGTTTCCTTTTCATTTTTATATATATTCTTTTTCAGTCGTTTTTCTGTTTGTAATCCGAGATACAAATAGTTAAATCAAAAGATGGATCTCTGTTTTCCGTTTTTTTTTTGTTTACAGCGCATGCTTGAAATTTGATACAAGCTGCTAATAAGCTGAATGACATTTTCTTGTTTGTAATAATTTTGTATTTCTCTTTTGCAGTACCGTATTAACATGTTAACTTTAATACAGAGAGAAAAATATTTCCATGCATATTTGACTGCATTTTACGACAAAATACCTTTAATAATACACTATTGTGGTTGTCGCTTTAATTCGTCGATAAAAATTTCGATGATAAAAATAAACATAATGTAGTAAAATAATTTAATGATAATTTGTTTTTTTAGATATAGAGAATTATAGCTAACAATTAACATAATTAAATAAATTTACTAAATTATCTTTACTTTTATCATCGTAGTCTGCAAATATATTTTCGTTGCGACAAATTGACGTTGCGACGAATTCACACCACGACGAATTGACGCCTCGACGAATTGACGCTGCGATGAGTTGTCGCCGCGACGAATTGACGCTACGATGAATTATTCCGCGATGAATTCTTCCGCAATGAATTCTTCCGCGATGAATTGTGCGTGAGGAATTGACGCAGAACCACTCTTGTGAAATTAATATTTTTAGAATTTTTTACATTTATATTAATTTTATAGTTCTATTTGTTATCTCAGGGTCATTAGTACACATGGCAGAAATATGGATGCAGTGTTTATCTGATAAATCCAAATAAGCAATAAAATATCGATAATTATTCTCAGTTCCGAACTTTTCGGAATCAAAATAGTATTCGTATGCTTCGATTAATGTTAGTTGCTTGTTAATGAACTACTCTGAAAAGCATTGTACCCTCTGTGTTCCATACGTCAAAGTCCTTGTTACCAGTTTCTTGAGGCACTGCGAAATAGTTGAACAGACCAACCAGTTGAGCAGTTTTTGTTGCAAATTACTATTTGAGAGTGTACTTTTATTCGATCTGAACCATTTCTGTTCAATAATCAGCGTTATTAACAATCGATAAATAGGTAGGGTTCCAATTCTTAGAAATTTAAAAGATATTTTGATATAACAGCCTGTTAAGAGCCTGCTCCAGTAACGGGTGTATACACGCGCAAGTGTTAATGTTAAAATAGCAGCTCTCTTTTCAAATTTCTGGTTTACATTTAAACATTTAATTTTTTTTAAGGATTAATTTAAATTTTGATTTTTTTTTAGATTTTCTTCTTAGAGAGCATTTACACCTTATAAGTAACTACCATGCCAAATTTCATGTTTCTAGCTCCTTCAGTATAAAAAGAAATCGACATTTTAGAACGTTTTTTGCTCTTGCACCCTCCTGTGGTAGTGGCACCGACATAAAATATAGAATATGTTACAGCAGAGACTGTTAAAATCAATTTGTCACCATTACTTTTGAAAATGGTTCTGTATTTCCAGAGATTCCATTGAAATTGTAATTTAGAATGTTTTTAGGACGCTTTTCGCTCATCTCACCTATTTAAATTTTGAATTTTTTTAGAATTTGTTCTTAGAGAGCATTTGCGACAAAAGTAAGTTATAAGTAACTACCATGCTAAATTTCATGTTTCTAACACCTTCAGTCTAAAAAAAAGTCGAAATTTTAGAACGTTTTTCACTCCTTCACCCCCCTGGGAGTAGTGGCACCGACGTAAAATATAGCCTATGTTGGAGCAGGGACATCAATTTGTCACCATCACTTTTGAAATCGCTTCAGTAGATCCAGAGGTTACCCTCTACAAACAAACAAACAATCTTTATTACTTTATAATATTAGTATAGATAAGACCAATCATAAATAGATTTTCGGATTAGAGATTCTTTTCCAAATCGTGTTCTAAAATGCGGTTGTACAATGGTGGCTGATTCCTGTTTGCTCAATTCAAGAACCCAAAATGACTTCTACCACTGCTGATAATGACACTGATATTCACGTTACACGCTTGCTATCGCCTGTGTCACTGCGCACAGCAGCGGGAAAACAATTTATGAGTACATCTACTTTAGGGCTTGAATTTGGAGAACGTGTCTTAAATTGTTCCAGTTTTACAGCATCTCGAAGTTGTATACTTACTTATGAATCACGCTGTATAATAATTACTTCTTTCCTAGTTGGTATTTAGAGCACCAATTTACTCTTTTAATGCAATAAATATTTTTATCGGAATTTTTCATTTTCATTTTGAGATTCGGCCATTTCTTTAATTTATGTATATTCATATGAACAATATCTATTCTACTTAAGAATAGAAAAGTCTTTCGGGAATACGTTTACAACAATCTTCCTTGTTAGTGCTGTTTTCTTTCCTGGTGATACTTATTATTTGTTTGACTTACCTGCTGAAAAATTTCAGAACTTGACGCAGCTTATTATTTAACAGATTAGGAAATTAATTTATAGGTTAAAATAATTGTCATTGTTATATTTTTCATCGCATATTATGCTTCTTGAAAATTCTTATTTTGTCTCTTATTACTTACTTGATATTGAAGTTAGTGTTTTCGGGGGGTTTTTAACATTAAAATATTGCACCATTTGCAGCCGGAATAATAGTTTTTAAATACTGCCGATACATAAAAAATAATTCATTTTACTAAAACGTTCCTTGAGCCGTTTTGGTAATGATTCGACGGCATTTTGAAGCAATAGTACGTTTTATGCGGGTTTTCGTCTACTTCGCGGCCAATTTAATTAACATTAGTTGCTAATGTTACATTCAGCGTTTTCCCAACATCAAGATTTTAACGATTAGATTACTAAATGCACCATCATTAAACACTGCATATGTTATGTATTAAGCATTGTTTATTTATGCAAATTGAGACACAAAATATCTTTTCAAATTTCGTTAAATAGTAAAACTACAAATACTAAAATTAAGATACCATTTTCATTAATAGTATATAAAAAATTTTTTGGACTTGAGAATACTGCCTTATTTTGGAATTTTTTGATAAACATTCGATGGAAATTTTCAGTTTCTCAAATAACTGAAATATTTTCAAAAATAATCCATTCCATAAAAAATGTTTTTATAATTGTGCTTTAGTTTATAGATTAATAATATTTTTCATCTATTGTAGCGTTAACGTGTCTCCTATAAAATAATTTTATTATTGAAATACAGATATAAGTGATAAAAGGACAACACAAAAAGGCACATAAAAACCTTTTATTATGATGATCGACATGTTTAAAACGTACAAACGCTGCCATTCCAAGATCTACGCGATAAACAAACTATTCTCGTAAAATTTTTTGAACATAAACTTGAATAACGTAAACCACGAGATCATATGTGTAATAAAACCAGGTACTTAAAAATAGCCAATTGTAAACGTGAAAATCAATATTTCCCTATTGCTTTTAACACATCGTGCCAAATTTTAGGTAATTCAAAAGAGGCTGATTCATTGCATATGTTCTCGTTACTCATATATATTTCTATTGATTCACTGATAGTAGATGGGACATAAAGTCTTGATGGATAATTTTAGTATTCTTATTTAGGTCCTATGTAGTCTTGCCAAAGCTGTAGTTTTTCTGTCATATTTGATATCTGATATATGATCTTTTAATCCTGTTTTAAAGTTTCTAATTGTCATTCCTATATAATATTACAATGTTCCATCTGCTCTGGTGAACGGGATTTTATAAACACCAGATAGTTGCTATGGCTATTGGGTTTATTTTCTTACAAACTACATACTTTAATTTTATGGATGGTTTTGCGATAAGGATTATAAACTTCAATAAGGCAAATTCTATGTATGCCTTATCACAAAACCATCCCTAAAATTAAAAAGTGTAGCTTGGTATGAAATTGGACCCAATATAACCATATCAACTATCAGGTGTGTTTTTAAAATCCCGTTTCTGCCAATAATAAGTTTAAAAAATCGAAAAAAAAACATTAAACATTAACAATTAAATAAATATTTTTACAAACTTTATATATGAAATGCAAATCCATGCCTAAGCTGAACACTTCATCGTAATAAAGTGAAAGTTAACGTTTTCGAGAAAATTATACATTCAGATTTGCTGTTATCCCAACAGTTTTATGCTTCCGTTTATGTAAAACTCTATTTAGTTCCAATCTGTTTGAAAAACATGTCATCCTAAAAATTAAATTACTTTATTAATACCAATTCATACAAAAACCTAAATTTTAAAGGTAATAAGATATATTGTTTAGAAAATTCAACAATATAACTTCCTACGGATTTTAAATTAAAATTGAGAACAATGAACTCAAAATTTTAATTCTGCAACCATGACAAATTACGCTAGCAGGTGTTTCCATTGAATGTAGTTTGAAACGTTAAAAATAATAAGTATGTTATTCATCGATAAAAACTCCATTTTAATATCAGTCAAAAATTTATTTTATTCTGGCATTAAAACTTCTAAATAAAGAATTTGTAAGGAATTCATAAACTTTTTAATAAAAGAATATATATATATATAATGTATTTCATGGATTTTTATTGAGATAATTTGTATCTTTGTGTAGTGATGTTAAATCTTGAATAAAAGCCACCATTGTTTAAAGATGATACATAATTCAATGATATTGAACATTAATTTATTTTGAACCAACAGAAAAAAAATAGTTTTAAGAGAAAAATTCAAATAAATTTCAGGTTATTAACTTCAGAATATAAGCTGAAAATAGATGCAATAGAAAACAACAAATTGAAATACACATGAAAAGCGTTACTAAGTGTGTAAATTAGTAGTTTATAGAATTTTCAAAGATATGATCAGTCTACCTTTTACTTAATATATTTTGAAAATATTTTGCATTTTGTGTATTAAATACTTCATTTAGTAAAGTAAATAAATCTTAATGACACTCCGTGTGTGTCAAAGTAATATTTATCGTTAACAAATATAAAACACATACGTTAACATCGAAAGATACTTGTCAAATGTGGGAGTAAAAATACCCACATGAAGTATAACATTCTGTTGAATTCACTTTTTTCTATTTTCACAAAATAGAAAGCGGTAACAAATCTGTGTAATAACATTAAAAAAATGTTGTCAATAATACAAATATGTTTCACTATTTGATAATGAGATACTTTGACATACTTCTCTTAACATTATAGAAAATTTACGTCTCGGGAAAATGTGTAGAAAAATGTGTATACACATACAATTTATAGATATTTATGTGTTATATCAGAACAAGTAGCAGTAATAAAATCAGCTGTAATTTAATTTGCGTATAATTTCAATTCATTAACATAATAAACATCCATATTTCTATCCACAATCCTTTTACTTTGAAAATTTTTTGTCATAAATTTTCCAGTGTCTATAGAATTTTAAGAAACATTTCAATCTTGTACAATTCTTGTCTTCAGTTTGTTTAAAATATTTAGCTGCCAATTTTTTATATTTTTTTTATAAAAAAATAACAATGTTATACATAGCATCGTAATTATAGTGTATTAAGAAATTATAAGACGACTAACGAATTGGTACACTGATGAAGAAGAAGACAAAATATGCAAATTTTTAGCTTGTGTATTTAAAACTGATCGTAGAACATTTTCTGTTATAATTGTTACATTAAAATTTAAGTTACATTTTATGAAAATCTTCAAATTTTTTTAAACGTAAATAAGGCGACTGTTAAGAAATTATAAGACCACCTGAGGAAATTAGCATATTATACGTCACATCAGAAACATAAAACGCACGAATTTGTATATCGTGAAAGTATTCTCGAGAAGCAAAGATGCAGGTTTAGATAGTGTTATTTGCGATAGATTGGAAGATGCCGCGGGGTAAAGAGCTGTCTGCGACCGAAGTAAGAAAAATTTGGTTTTATAAGGGTGCTGGTAAATCTGAACGAGAAATAGCTCAGTTAATGAAACGTTTTAAAATTACCATTCACAATGAAATACTTAGAAAAAAGTATTCAAATAAAATTAAACGATCTGGAAGAAAAAGAATTTTGACAGCATGGGATAATCGACAAATATTTCGATTATCAACTCAAAAATGTCTTTCAACTCGGGAAATTTGGAACCATTTCAGCAAAAAACATCATACGTAACAGTTTGGAAGAGTCTGAAATCAAATAGTAATGCAAAATGTATGAAACAGTTCAAGCAACTGATGTTAATGAAACATCATAAAGAAGAAAATCTGAAATGGGCAAAAAATGTCGTGTCATGGGAGAAGAAATGGAAACAAGTGATATTTTAACATGAAAAAAAATAATTTTGACGGTCCGGATGGTTATAAACACTATTGGCGTGATTTGAGGTAGGGACCGAAACAATGCTTCCGTCGACAAATGGGAGGAGAATCAGCAATGGTTTGGGGAGCTTTTAGTCATAATGGATTATGCGATTTAACCCGAATATTGGGACGTATGAACTATGCGCAATATCAGGCTATGTTATATGATCATTTGATACCGTTTGAACCTTTTTTAGGTGGTGCTAACTGGATGTTTCAGCACGACAATGCTTTTTTCCATGTGTCCAAATCCACCCAGCAATGGTTTAAAAAAGGAAAAAAAACATGTTTTGTCATGGCCAAGTCGAAGTCCAGACTTGAACCCTACGGAAAATCGTTAGGGCGTATTAAGTCGCAATTATGCTAATAATAAACAGTTTTTATCTGCCAATGAACTAGAAGTAGCCATTGTAAAATAATTGCACAATATGTCTGAATCTGTACTTAATCACCTGGTCACTTCTGGAGGGAGCAATGGGACCAATGGAGGACCAATATCGTATTCACTTACATATTATTTTTGTTTTTAGACAAGTGGTCTTAAAATTTGTTAACAGTGTATTTTTTAATCATTGCTTATATTTTTGTGAACATATTTATTGCATTTTTTAAAATTATTGCAAACTAATTTTAATAAATATGTTGTACTTTGATATCTCATGTGTTTAAACTATAATTATAACCTTTATTTACTTCTTAATTTTCAAAACAAAGTGGTCTTATAACTTCTTAACGCACTGTATAGTTCACGATACTTATGCCATAATATTTTGATTGTCATTTTGTATGTTTGTTGCGAAGGATAATGCAAGTAAATAAAAAATATTGCTAAATTAAAGAAATTTAAATACATTTTAGTTGAATTAATTAATTCAACATACTGAGAACATGTAACTGTTTACAAGTGCAGATTAGGGATTTCATATATATCTGATTAAATATAAAAAAGCGTATCAAATGTGTCAAACATTTTTATTCTGTTAAATATTTTACATTTTTTTTCTTCCAATTTCCAAAGATTAAAATTAATTATTCTATAACAATCCGATTTAACACAGAATGAAAAGATTAACTTTTATCCCTCAAAAATGAATAATTGTATTAGAGCGATAAATACCTAAAATATTTATCTTAGAACATGGATTCGAAACTTCATTCATTTTAAAAGTGTCAGAAATGTGATTAATCAAATTTTAAATAAATCCGAGAAAACTAAATTACGTCAAAATAAGTTCATACGCACACACAAAAAAAAAAACAGAATTTTGAATTTTTTTTTCCAATTTTTTCCAAAACTAAATAACAATTCAATTTAACAGCAAAAGCAGGATTGTTTTTTTTCTTCTGTTTAAAAAAAAAAAAATAACAGTAACACATTTATCATATATCTAAAATTAAAATTAACTTTTGACATTTTTTTAAATGAAAAAAAAAATACTTTTTTCTCATTGAGAAATAAAAATTTGCATTTTGCTCTTTTATAATTTCCCTGCAATTGTTCTTCAGTTTGAAATCAGACAATGAAATAATTGAATTCAGCGATACATTTTTCCCAGTTCACAGTAAATATTTGAAATTTGATACTTTGCCAATACGCTGTATGTTATATTTATACTTGAAATAATTAAATGCAAATTTGTTTTTCAAATTTTTTATAGCGAATTTGTTATTATTATTTTTCTGATACATAAAATCCGAAACTGCAATAAAATACAAAATAACATACTTTCAAGCTGACAATATGAGTGATTCTTTCTGCATTACCAACTCGCAAATGATAAATAAATCTTGGTAGATAAATAACTGTTATTTGCTCTAGAAAATAACAATAGGATTTGCGGACTTCTATAAATAAACGGTACGCATATATCTCGTACATAAATCTTAATTCCGTAAAAAATATTTTTGACTTATAAAGAGAGTGAAGAAAATCCATTTCTCAGAATAAGAATCGTTCGAGATAAATATAAAAACACTTAGTGGACAGAAAAGGTACATTAAAGATAAAGAAATATATATGGCATTAGAGAAAGATTGCCTCCACTTTAATTGATATCAAAATTATTAATCTTTATGATTTCATAGAATAGTTTGAAATATGCACTAAAAATGTCATTTTCGAAGCTTACAATTTCACTCTGAATTTTAAAACTTCATTTTTAAAACTTTCAATATAGTTTAAAAGTATTCAAACGTTCAGTTTGTCTGGACGCAATGCACACAAGAGAGCAATTTACAGTGCACCTCAGTATTGCATATAATTTTCATTATGTTTGAAATAGTGAAATATCACTAAATTACACTGCAAACGATCTTTCCCCATAGAACGATGTGTAACAGAATTCTTTTGTTCGACCATGTAAATGAATAATAAATGCTTTGAACCCCATATTCTACAAAAAGCATGTTTTAATGCACTTCATAAATACATATCAATTTCATCATCGTTCAAATGACGTAGCATCATCAAAATGCACTTGAAATGATCTTTTCCCATTGACTGTAATATAACGGAATACTTTTGATTGTCTCTGTAAAAAAAACTATACGTTCTACACACTTCAGTTGAAATAGGGAACATGCTATAGTAAAAGACAACAACATACAAAAATTTCAGGGCAATCCAAGCATATTTACGGGAGTTAGAGCATGGACAGGCGGAAAGACGGCCAGACGGCAGACAAACGGAAGTCATAAACACTTTTCAACTACGTTGGAAAGTGTTAAAAAATCACGGACCCGACTGGCGTTTGCCAAAGAACACAAAGATTGGTCAAGTGAAAACTGGAAAATTATTATTTTTCGATGAATCTAAGTTCAACCTTTTTGGGAGGGATGGCTAACACTACGTCCGATGACCTAAAAACAAAAGATATGATTTGAGATTTGTAATTCCTACAATGAAACATGGCGGTGGACACGTTTTGCTGCGGGTAGCATTTTCTGGAAAAGATGTTGGTCCGTTAGTTAAAATCCGCAGCAAGACGAATGGTGCAATGTATAAGGTTATCTTCCAAGGTCATTTGTTGCCTTATTTGAGGAAAAATTGTGGTCGCAACTACTTGTTTCAGCGTGATAACGACTCAAAGCATACATGCAAGCTCGTCAAGCAGTGGCTTTCGCACAAACAAATGCCGCTTTTGAAATGGCCAATCACCCGATCTGAATCCGATAGAAAATCTTTGGAACGAATTTGACAAACGTGTGCGGAATTATAAATATTCCAATTCAACACAATTTTCGAAAAAATTGCAAGAAGATTGAAAATAACTTACCATAGAGGATCTTCATCCGTTCGTCGAATCGATGGAACGCCGTTAAGCCGCAGTAATTATTGCTAAAGGTATGACGACAAAATACTAATTGTAAATGTTGTGGATAACTGTTATTTTCTATTATAACACTATTTTTTTCCAAACTTGCCAAGATGGCCGGAAACTTTTGAGAACATGCGTTGTCTTTAGTAATTAATTTTGTCAATTAAATTTATTGATATTTATTTGTTATTCCATAAATACGTTCCTAACTATTATGTCAATAAAATGTATAAGTATCATTTTGAAATTCCTCTTCATATGAGTATACTTACAAATTAACCAAAAATTTTATGCTGGCCGTAAGTTTTTGACCGCCACTGTATATATATCTGACATTTAGCATGCTGCAACTCTCTTATTTGTGAACCGATTCCGATATGACTGAGTATGTGTATAGGACGCACAAGGTCTCAACCGAGTTCGTTGGCCAGCTTCATCCGCCATCTTGTTTCAAAATGGAGGCTAGTTAAAAGTTTTAAATTTCATAAAATTAAAAAAGAAGTACAAAAAAATTATGAATTGAAAAAAATGTCTCCGTTAAGTTTTTGAACGTGATACAAGGATTCCGGATTTTTGTTTTGTTTTGGCTATATCTTAAAAAATGGCTGAGATAAGGCAGTTTGAAATTCAAGGGTCGACGAGATTTTGAAACAAGCTGATATTTGCTATGCTATAACTCTCATACTTATGAACTGATATGAATGTGGCTGATCATGTGTAACAGGTCATACCTAGGTCTCGACCGAGTTTGTTGGCCAGCTTTATGCGCCATTTTGTTTCAAAATGGCAACCAGTTAAATTTTTTTTATTTAAAAAAAATTCAAAAAGATGTATAAAATATTATAAATTGAAAAAGTTTTTCCCCATTAAGTGTTAGATCGTGATACAAGGATTCCAGAACATTTTTTCATTTGGTTTTATCTTAAAAAATGGCTGATATATGGCCGTTTGCAATTCTAGGGTGGCTGACATTTTGACAGTCTGATTTTTGTTATGCTGTAACTCTGATGTAAAATGAGTTGAATTTTTAAAAACATGGAGTATGAAAGCTACCTTTTCATCCCGCTACAGGCCGGAAGGACTTATTTAAGATAAAGCCAAAACAAAAAAATGTTCTGGAATCCTTGTATCACTATTTAAGACTTAACGGAAATAACTTTTCAATTTATACTTTTTTATACATCTTTTTGAATTTTTTAAAAAATTAAAAAAATAACTTGTCGCCATTTTCAAACATGGTGGTGCATGAAGCTGGCCAACGAAGTAGCTCGAGACCTTGGTATGTTCTGTACATACGATCAGTCACATTCATGTCGGTTCATAAATACGAGAATTATAGCATAACAAGTATTATATTGTTTCAAAATCTCAGACACCCTAGAATTTCAAACTGCCATATCTCAGCCATTTTTTAAGATATAGCCAAAACAAAAACTGTTCCAGAATACTTGTATGACGTTCTAACACATAACAGAAACAAATTTGTCAATTTATACATTTTACATCTTTTTGAGTTTAAGAAAAATAAAAATAATTAACTGGCCGCCATTTTGAAACAAGATGGCGGATGAAACTGGCCAACGAACTCGGTCGAAACCTTGGTATGTCCTACACACATACTCAGTTAGATCCAAATCGATTCATAAATAAGAGAGTTACAGTATGACATATGTCAGATATATATATATCAACATTTAAACGGAGAGTGGTTAAGGGGGTCTAGGGGTCATGATCGGTGAAAATATAGCAATTCTTTTGGAATTGATTTCCTCCGAACGTCTGCAATAGGTAGCTTTTTGTAATGAAAACTACGTAATAATATTTATAAATTAGTTTTAATTAACTCTCAATAAACATTAAAATGCATACAGTAACATTAAAACACTGCATGCAATATTAACATTAACACTGCATGCAATAAAAATGCATGTAGTTACATTGTTGTTCAATAGCGTTTCGTCCTTTCAAGATTTAGTCTCTAATTTCGGAGATGAGATATTAAAGATATCCATTCTGTTGAACATGACCAAAAATATTTCTGGTTTATAGATTAAAATATATGCTTTAAAATGCAAATTTTTTTCCGCAAAACCATTCCACTCGTACAAGGAATGTCTTTCGATGCAAACTTCAGTATTTCGTCAAAATGTTTACTGGCATAAGCAAGTGTTATTAAGGACTCTGAAAGTTTCAAAAGAACACTCAGTTTTGACAGCCTATTTGGATTTTTCCAACCATTTTACCATCATATGCAAAACGGAAAATCATTGTGTCATAGTTTAAAAATTAGGAAAATTTAAAATTTGGAACTAGTAATGGGAAATTATTTTTTAATCGTTGCAAAGCAGATTTTAATGGAGGTAATTTTTTAAGCATAATTCAGCTACTATTTGTCGGAGTGAGCTGTAATTTGGGATTAGCGTAGTTCAAGCTTCTAGAAATCCATTTCCTTTAAAAAATGCATAGATTAGAATTAATATTTTTTTTCGAAAATCAATTTTAAAGTATGTGTATATTTGAAAGTAATTTTCGAAAAACATATGCAACAAAGATGTTATATTTTATTTTTCCATGGGTGATGGGTTCCATGGGTTTCTGCCACCCATAACCCTCTAACGGAAGATCCGATTTTAGAACTTTTATGTTGTTATAACAGCCTGTTCCTGCACATGGTCCATTGTAATATCATTAGGATCTAAAAATGATATGTTTGTCTGTGTGTTTGTGATTGTGTATTTTTTATTACTTTATAAAAACTGTAAAAACTTAAGCAATCGTGACGATTTTTCTGTATGGTGTTAAAGTAGACAGTACAACATTGCATTTTAAAATACTACTCGTATCGTGAAGAGTATTTTTACAGGGACACCTAAAAAAATAATATGTTATTGTTTACTACGCATCATAAAAAGCTTTAGTTACAACAATGAAATTTAAAATGAATGTAGATTAATGTTTTACATCAGGATAGATAATCCGATGTTGCTTGACTCAAACCGTGGTTACTGTTAGATAGGGTTGGGAATAATTTATTCCGAGTCGGGTTGACTCGGGCTTTGTTTTGATTCTTGCGGCTCGAGTTGACTCTAAAAGTTTCGTGTTGTGTTTTTACTATTGCGGGTCGTGATTGGTAACAAGTTTTTATTTTTCAAAAGAAATTAGACAATATTGTTTATAAAGAAAAATACTTCATATGTGAATATAAGTGAGAACATATACAGGGTGGTTATAATATAAGTATTTTTATCTGGAGCTGTTTGTAGCTTGAAGGAATAACCCGAATGAAACTAAAATCGGTCCACCTACTATTCGAGAAGGGGGAAGAAAAATGGAAGAATAAAAAATAGTTACAATAATCGTCAAAATATGGCGATACGAGGCCTATCGGTGAAAACGCCGTTGTGTATCATGGAGGTGTCGTAAACCTCAATGATTTAAAATATCGCATATCACAACATGTATGAAATATCACTCCTGATGCTTTACATTCCGCAGTTGAGCACGTCATGCACTGCCTGGATTGTGCCCTCCAGCACAATGGCCATGTGGAACTTGAACTTGATCGGCACCGCCATGGAAAAGCTTAACCACATTTACTGTGACATTTACCAATAAATTAGGTTTTTCATCCGGTTTTACGCCTTAATTCTTTATTCTTGTATTACACATTTGATTTCACACTCAAAAGCTCACTCGATTATTGCAATTATTTTTTATTGTTCCATTCCTCTTCCCCCTTCTCAAATAGTAAGTGTACAGATTTTGGTTTCTTTCAGGTTATTTCTTCAAGCTACAGACAGCTCCAAATAGAGATACTTATATTATTATCACCCGGTATGTTCATTTTTCCACATAAAAAATAACATTGTTATTAACGATAAAATTACAGATTATTTTTTCATAATTGAATTAAAACATAGAATTTTATTATTTTTTAATCGGATTTACGGTTTATGTGAAATAGAATCTCCCTGCGGGACTCTTATTTGGATACAAATACAGGGTTGCCTTAAAAACACGAAGACAAGAATGAATCCCTTGAAGTCGGTTTCATTTTTATTAAAAATTATTGTTATGTTAATTAAAATTTCGAGAGTTGTTATGACTTCTTTAGATACTTAAGAATGATTTATTTTTATTTTTATGCGTAATTCAGGATTTTTTCGGTGATCTGTACTAAAATACAAAAATAATCAAATTTGTTCTAGGGAACTGAAGTTTTGTTTTTTAGAAGATCTCGAATTGATCCATCACTATCGGAAATACAGTGGAACTTCCCTTTAACGAGGTCCCTATTTAACGAAGTTTTCTACTTAACGAATTTTTCTGCAGAACTTTGATTTTGAACACCATTAGCATGTAAATTAATCTCCATATTACGAAAAATATATTCTATATAACGAAGTTTATTCCACTTTTGTACGTGTACAGAATTCAAACTAAGAGGTTGTTATTACGATGGATATGCGCGTTTATTTCAGCGGATTGTAGAAAAATGAACACATTTAAATAATTTCCACTCTGTTTGGTGCTAAATAAAAAAATTGTTTTCCACACTAAGAAAAACACTTGTTATCATTACTTTCCCACACCGAGACTCCAGCGCTGACAGTTGAGGGAAGTCAAAATCCCCTTTTTACATTCAATGATATAGAAAATGCCGTGACGTAATGGTAGAAAAAGCAGTGACGTCAGATGCATTGAACAAAAAATATCAATTAGAGTCAGACAGTTACCATTCTGATCTTCCATTGCTCATAGACAATTGCTTTGTACATCTACAAGAATGTGCTTCAAAATGCAAATCGAAGAACACACAAAGTTATTTTTGTTCCTTCCAATGCAACTTCTAAACTTCAGTCATTAGTCTAAGGAATAATAACAAATATTGAAGTACATTATCAAAAAATATAATGTAGTGAAAACATTAGTTTGAGAACCTGTGTATCAGAGCTGATCAAAGCACGAGGGAAAGTTTGGAAATGTGACCATACATATCGACCCTACACAACTGTTTTGTAAAAGACGGCTTCATAATTAAAACTGAATCAAATGCTTCAGAATCCAATCAATACCTGTTTGTTATATCTGA
Source organism: Maratus michaelseni (assembly GCA_963931845.1). Taxonomy (NCBI): domain Eukaryota; kingdom Metazoa; phylum Arthropoda; class Arachnida; order Araneae; family Salticidae; genus Maratus; species Maratus michaelseni. The sequence continues at coordinate 369,201,137 of OZ007592.1, read as the reverse complement.
AGAAAAAATTTCACGAATTTAAGTTGATTTCTATTTAACGAATTTTCTTCATAACGAAGTTTTTAAGTGTAACGATGAGACTTCGTTAAATGGAAGTTCCACTGTATCTCTCTTTCCACACGTAGTAATTATTTTCAACGTTGAAAATAATGTTTAAAACTTTATATAACGCAGCTCAGTTGCTTTTAACTGTTTATTTTTGATAATATGTTATGATGGTATTAGCATTTATATATTTTCTATTAACAAAATAGTTTTTGTTTCTATTTTATATAGGGAATGCTAAGTATTTTGTAAAACATGTTTTTATCGAATGATGCCCTTATTTTGTGTCAGTTATTTGTTCTCGATTGTCTGCTTAATTGAAGAGCTTAGTTCAAGAAAGTGTTATGTCACCATTTTTTAAAAAATGTTCTATTATATGGATGACATTTTTACGAGGTAATTCATCATATATAAAATATAAAATTTTCGTATTCTAATTAGCTTTGAAGATATGAGACATGATTGTTTTAATATGTAATAATTTTTAATTTACATAATATTAATAATATTAAAAAAATAAGGTTAAGGAATTTTCTAAGAGAGTTAAGTAGCACCTGTTAAAATTTCAAACATGTGCATTCAAGAAATAAATAAATCTATTAAATGCACAACAAAAATATTTTATTTCATATTTTTTTTATTTAATTCTGTTATATAACGTGTTCTTCCACTACTTCATTCCTTTATATTACTACTATGAAAAGACCAAAAAAACATTGTTTTCATGAATAAGACAACACTTTTTATCATCACTATAGTTGTGAGATTTTTCGACAAATAGAAATATTCAATTGAAAATATTTTCCACTGATGTTACACTGATGATGTTCCACTGATTTTAAAATATCATCTACTTCCTGTGTAATACCACCTGTTAAAATTTCAAACACGTGCTGCCAAGAAGTAAATAAACCAGTTAAAATTACAACAAAAACTCTCAAATTTTCGAAACGTTTAATTATTCTACTATAACATGTTTTTCCACCAAAGTTTTCAATTATAATACTACAATGAAAAGAAGAAACATAATTGTCTTTTATAAGTAAGGAAACATTTTTGGTCATCACTTTAGCATTGAGATTTTTAAAAAGGAGAAATGCGAAAGAATATTGTCTTTTATGAATAAGGCAACATTTTTTATCATCCCTAAAGCTTTCGACAAATACAAATCTTCGATTGAAAATACTTTATGTTCCACTGATTTAAAAATATTTTCTACTTTTTGTGAAATACCACCTGTTAAAATTTCAAAGTAGCCAAGAAGTAAATAAACCAGTTACAATTACAACAAAAAACTCTCACTTTAATTTTCTCGACGTTTAACTTTTCTTATGTAACATGTTTTCCAACAAATTATTCAATTATAATACTACAATGAAAAGAAGAAATAGCATTGTGTTTTATAAGCAAGGCAACACTTTTGGCAAATTTTAATAATTTAGAAAGTTTTTTCAAGATTGATACTCGTCCCCATTAAAAACAATTGTCACATATATAACTGTACTACTAGAAAGACAAATTGCGATAGATGGAAATCTCAGAATAATTATTAAAAAAAAAAATCATTTTTTACGCCGAGGAAAATTTTTTTATTTTTAAATCAACTCTTATAATATATATATATATATATATATATATATATATATATATATATATATATATATATATATATATATATTATTTAGTTCTGCTAAATTTCGTTATTAGAACCATTGTTAGTTGTAATGTTATTTAATTGTTATTTTATTTTATTTTTCTATTTATTTTTCTTTGTCAAGATCTTATTTTCTATACATGCAGTAATTTCTGGAAATGAAATATATAAAATGAGTTTTTGTTTATTTTATTTAACCGAGTACATAATCGTAGTATTAAGACACAAATACGAAACATAGATTAGTGCATTCCCACTATTACAATTTTAACAGCAACATTATTAATAATATATATATATATATATATATATTATTATTATTATTCTCTGCAGTAAATGTTCGTTTTAACGACAAATATTTTCATTGCATTTTACTCTAATATTGTTAATAGGATTATCATTTAAAAGTTTACTGAATGTTTCCAGAATTTAAACATTGGATTATTTTGTGATTTTACTATTTTTTATGCCCTATTGCATTTATCGCTTTATTAACTAGAAAAATAATATGCTTTAGTTTGCTGCGAGCATTAAATTTTGCATGTCATGATGTTAAATGTATCTGTAAATTTAAAGAAATTGAATAATTTATTTATCGAATTGTTTATAAATTCGTAACCAATATTAGAACAGGTGATATTTTTGTATATCGTTCCTTTAAATTAACTTATTGAATATAAAACTTATTTCAGTAAACTTCCTAATCATTGCTACGGATTATTATTATTTTATTTTATTAATTTATAAAACTGCCACCACGTTTTCTACTTGGAATTAGTGGCGCGAAAAAAATGTACGTACCAGGAAGATATACCGCGCCAACAATAATATTAATTAGAGTAACACTTATTTTGTTTTCTTTCTATATTGTGATGGCATAGTTAATATTAAGCAGTTGTCATATTAAATTTAATTATAGAAATATTAATAAATTAGTATATAATATGCTTTAGAGTATATGTATATATACATGCTTAGATATAATATGATTTAAGGTGTATATATATATATATATATATATGCTTAGATATAATATGTATACGTGATATATCTATTATATTCCTTCCAAGCTGACATAACATCCATGCAGTGATAAAACTACCATTTTAGATACTTTCTATTTCTAATAACTTCAAAACCTGATGTTATGTAATGAAGAAATGTATACCTCGGAAATACAGAAAATTTCTAGAGATTACATATTTCTAGAGATTTCGACCACAGAAGCTTAATTAGCATATTACTGCTTAAAATAACCGCAACACTCAGATTCAGGCACACTTTGCGAAGGTAAAAGAAATGACAGAATAGGTTCTTACACTCATAAGTGTTAGAATCCAAAAAACACTACCATGCAGAATACTCAACAATTGGTTTAATCATAGACTACATTCATAAAAATAGTAGTTAGGTGCTACGTTACAGGATGTATAACTGCATATCTTATTCTGAAAATACAGGGTGAATCTAAAAAAACTATCCCTTTATATGAGCCCCTAACTGTCATACCGTCCACAGAAACTGAATGAAATTCTGGCTTAAAGTATTTTGAGGTATGCGCTCAAGAATCATGAGAAAAAAAAAATGTTAAATTCTAACAGTTACGGTTACAGGGGCAAAAATTCTAAAATTTCAAATGGCAACACCTACTTTTTTTTATATTGGAATGTGATCTTCATAGTGAAAAACCATAAAAAGCGTTGGAACGGTACCTGTATCACGAAAATAGCCGGCGCTAGATAGACTAAGAAGAATAGTGAAAACAACCAATAAGGACTGAGAAGCAACAGAAAAAAAAAAACATTTTATTGTGTTTCATACATTTTCCATTTCACACACGACGACACTTTACATGCGGTAGATGGGGGATAGTACTGAACAGTAAAATGTTTTACTTTCTGTTGCTTCTCTGTCCTTTATTGGTTATTTTCACTTTTCTTCTTAGTCTGTCTAGCGCCGGCGATTTTCGTGCTAGAGGTACCGTCCCAACGCTTTTTTATGGTTTTTCACTATGAAGATCACATTCCAATAAAAAAGAGTAGGTGTTGCCATTTGAAATTTTCGAAATTTTGTCAGTGTAATCGTAACTGTTAGAATTTAACTGTTGTTTTTCACATGATTCTTGAGCGCGTACCTCAAAATTTAAGCCAGAATTTCATTCAGTTTCTGTGAACGGTATGACAGTTAGGGGCTCATATATCGGGATAGTTTTTTTTATAATCACCCTGTATTTTAAATAACAAACGCGTTGTTTAATATTTTGAATTTAATCTCATTAGTAAAGTTTTCATAGTCTTAATAATTTTATTAGATATGGAATTTTTTTTAAAAGATTCTACTTGAGTTTCAAGTGAAAGAAAATTATCTGAAAGATAAATACTACAAAGTGACGTAAACTTCTTCAAAAGATGGTCTAAAAAGACAGATCGTTTTTAGAATCGACAAAACACTATCCAGATAGCGTCAATCATAAAACAAAATATTTAAACATTTTCATGGAGACAAAATATTTTTCCAAACTGTCATCAAAAATAAATGACAGCCAACTTTTAAAATTATCTCTTCTGTACCACGAGGATACTATATTTTCAGTCTTCAAAATACAGAGACAAATTTCTTATTCGTTTAAGCAAATAGTTGGCTTGTGAATTGTAGATTATTTGTTATTAGTTCCAGAAAGCTTGTGTTTAAAAACGTACTAATATGTATACTACTCTTAGTGAAAAAAATTCTTAAGTAATAATGCAGATAATTTAATAAGTGTAACATATTTTCTCATAAAAACAAGTTATTAACGAAACGTGTTACAAGAACTTTTTCACATAAAAATACAATATATTTTTCTAATTACTGAAAATTTATTTCCTAAATTTTAAGTGTTGTGAATGTTTAAAAAAAATAAGAACTGTTTAGAGTAAAATTCTTTTCTCAGATTAAAGATTCTATAAAATATTTTTCTATCTCGGTATTATACTCTGTCATAATAATATCTGTCATGTGGACTAAATGCGATATTAAAAAAAATAATTTCAAAATTAAACATGCTGTACATTTTCAAAATGATAAAATATGCGAATATTTCCATAATCGGGTTTTTATCATGATTCAATACATTCCTCAAACTCATATATTTAAAGAAATTGTTTCACCCCCGATAATTAAAAACATATGTAACTCTCTTTATAACAAACTCCGTTTTATCAAATATCTGAACAGGCCCGATAATAAAATATGCGAATATTTCCATAATCGGTTTTTATCATGATTCAATACGTTCCTCAATCTCATATATTTACTATTCTCTATTACTCATATTGATACTCGCTTTGTATTATTCTCAAACACTTGAAAAATCCGTTAAACTTCCAATATGACATCAGATTAATTTTCTTTTTAATTCTCTAATGACATGATTTTAATCTGCTTTTTGTACATACATATACTCATACTCCTTGTATTATTGAAAATTGTTTGAAAATTTCCGTGTTATTAACAATATGACTTCATATTAATATTTTTTTTCAATGGGTGAATCTTTTTATTTCATTTTCATTGTTCACATGGAAATCTTTCAATAGAAAAGTAATTATTGTAGAAAGAATTTTAGTGTTGATTTTTAATTAATGGCAACTGCTATAACGAAAATGTTTAAATTTAATAGGAAAATGCAGCTAGAATTTTGGATCTTTATCTTTCTATATTAAAATAATACGATTTTTTAAAATTTTAATATTTTGAGCTTCATAGTAGGTATTTAGCTATAAGTACACAAATTGTCATGCTTGTAAGTTATATAGTTTCTGAGAACGGCTCTGTGATTGACAGAGAATGGAGCGGGAGTAATAGGGTTTCGTGAGATGAATGAAACCCTAAAAATGAAGATTATCATAGAAACAAAATGATACTTAATACTGTTTTCTTTTATTGGCCTAATTTATTTCCTTTTACAACACCCGTCATATGCAGAAACTGAAACTGCTATCAGTCATTTTATTCAAATCACTAACAGTCTATCACGTTTGTACAACCTGCAAGCAAGCAGGGTGGCACACCAGCTGTTGGCAAAAATTGAAAGGTGCCATAAATAATATTATTAAAAATATACAAAAATATTTTTCTACAGAACTAGTGTAAGCGATACATATACGTCTACAAGGTATATATACATATCACAGTAGGAGCCATACGAGGCTACTATGCAGAAGCTGCATATAAAACCGTAAGTCGTTGTAAATTCTAAGAAGGGAGAGCTACCTGCACAAAGTTTTTTGTGGAAGATCGCATGAAAAAACAATTGCATAAAAAAGCAAAGCTTGCAAACGATTATTATTTTAATGAAAAACAACTTCTATAACGAATTTTTTTTTTAAGTTATGCTAGTTGCCGAAACGTCAGTTGAGGCTCACTGTGGAGACCCGAAAAGTTTTTGGTTTCTGTCTGTCTGTCTGTCTGTCTGTTTGTCTGTCTGTCTGTTCCGCGATAACTGCCGTAAAAATGATCCGATTAGTTTGATTTTTGGTAGGTATGTTGGTGAGATACCCGGAATTAGCTGTATAGTTTTTAGTTACATTTGGTTCATTCGTTCGGAAAATATAGAACATTTCTTTTTAGGTCATAATGCTTTCCTATGGGGATTTTGAAATTTTTCAGTCGTTGAAAATAAAATGTCGCATTTGATTAATGTATTTAAACGGTAAGTTATGAAGGCTAAAATTTATCAAGTCAGGTGTTAAATTATTTAAATTAATTTGAAATTTTGTTTATACATTCATCAGATTTTTAAAATTAGGTGTATAATTTTTGGTGCAATTTTATACATCTGTTCTAATAATATAACACATCTATTTTATCACTTTTTGCAAATATTAAAATGCATTCATTTTTATTTTCCTTTTCAATTTAACAGTAACCTAGCAACCATATTTCAAAGAATATCAAAATGATAAAATTCAAGTAACTCAGACGATTTTGCTACAATATTTTATTCGCAAAATAAATTATTATTGGAGGATTTTAATATTTTATTGAAATAAATGAGAATTTATTTTGTACAAGTTACCTTTTAACTACTATAGAATGATAGCCGAAACATTTTTATATGAGATATTATTAATTTTCTGGAAGAGATGTAGATTTTGCATGGTTGAAAATTAGTATTATTTTAAAAATAGAATGTAATATCTCGTACAACGAGATAGTTAATCTAAAGAAATTAGCGTAGTAAAACGCATCCATACAGCCTGAAATAGCACAATTACTGGAAACTGAGATCATAAAATGCTATCACAAAAAATACATTATAGCGCCAAATCAAGATTGCTATTTAGTGAATTGGCAGTGGGCACGATTATGAATGATTACACAATAGGTTTAAAAGTTTCAAAATAAGCCTATTTTGGGGAGATTTTAGTATGCTATTGCCATCGAATTAGATCAGGATGTACTTAGGTCAAATAAATATTTTACAATGACCATCAAAACTGTTTTTCCGAAACAAAAATTGTAATAATACTAGATTTCTGAAATAGATAAGTGAAATATATAGTAGATTCAGTTTACATTTCCATAAGTTACTTTTGTACACGAGATATTATTCAACGTATCAATCAGATACGAGTGTTTCGTGATTGGTAAATATTGCTATTTAGGTATTAGGATAACATGAAATTATTTTCAAAATTTTTGCTTATCGTAATAAAACCACTGTGCAGAACGAAATGGAAGATATACTAGAATCATTCACACAAATAATAGGAGATCACGAATAAAAATTTAATAAGATTACGGAGGGTTTATCGAGGTTGAGCCCCCCCCCCCCCCCCCCTGAAGAAATGTATTTTTTTAATCTAAAAATAGAATAAGAAATTCATAAGAATGTCAGAATATTATTGCATAAACCTTCGAATTATTTTATATGCATATAAATATGTATGTAGTAATTTAAATAATTTAATTTGCGGATTGTAAGATATTAAATATTATGAAAAGTGAGTTTAAAAAACATTGACTTTCAGAGCTGACGTTGAGGCTCCTGATCTGTAGATTTACTAGTATAAAACATTTGAAAGACGCCAAAACAGCACTTAATCCTTTCAAGAGCGGTGATGCATTGATGCATCACTTAATTTTAATGTTTAAATGCTACACTGGTATCAGAATTTTGAAATGAAAATTTTCTTTTTCATAAGTACGTGAATACTTTTGTTTATTTGAAAAAAAAATCGTTTATAAATTCTGGTGTCAGTAGATCATTTCAGTATTTTACAAATTTATTTAATTTGCCCCTAATTGAACAGACTTAGATGGTAAGCGCTTACTTTAATTTTTAATTTCATTGTGTTTTAACAATTTTCTTAATTATTCTTCCGAAGTGCCCCTTTTTGCCGAAATATCAGTTTTTTCAATTTTACCGAAAAATATAAATAACTTTTACAATGTAAACCTCTTTGTTTATGGTGTCTGTCTAATATTGAAGTAATATTATAGTTATGTAAAATTTAATGACTATAAAATTTAACAATAGTTGCCGAAGTTATTTTTATATTATTTATTTTATTTTTTATTAATTCACTTATTGAACGCGTCATCTGAAAACAGGCTTATGCATATAACGGCATGAAACTTCCCTGATTACTACACAATGGCTTTTAAAAATGGTTGATCATCTTTTCTAATATAAATGAATAGTTTTTCGATTTACCACTGTTTGTTTTGAAGTTGTTGTCTTAAATATGTATTTTATTAGTACGATAATTGTTAGTAAGCCAACTTTAGCTGATTTCCATGTTAAAAAAATATTTTTAAACATTAAACAATATATAATATTTACAAACTCTTATGATTGATATTGAATTTAAAGACTGTGAAAAAAAAAAATATTTCTTCTTGAATTATCGTGTTTTGCGTAAATGTAAAATATTAATATTTTTTCGCTGATTTGTGTTGACTTATGTTTTTTTTTTTTTTTTTTTTTTTTTTTTTTTTTTTTTTTTTCTCAAAAGTAAGTAATTTTATAATTTTATTTACTAGACTTCTTCTATTTTATCTTATTTTTAAATTAAAATGTGCCTTCAAATTTAAAGTGTGAAAAATTGAATAAAAATAAGCCTAAAACCGTTTTCAGACGTTTTCTTGAAATCTGTGTTTTATCAACAGTTTGCAAAAACCTCTGAGTTTTTTATTAATGTGGTTTTTATAAAATATCTCTTAGTAACAAAAGTATCATGTTACATTTGAGAATGAAAAATAATTTATCTATCGAACGTGAATTAAATACAACACTCTAATGTAGCTCAACACTTGCGAATTTATATTTGTTAAAGTAATAAAACGTATTGTATACCAGGTAGAGTGAGTCGGTGTTATAGAAAACAGGATCTAATTGAAAACGGATGATACAAAGCAGTCTTGAAGAGACCTTGTATGAAGAGACCTAAGATGCCAGTAAACTTGGAGAAGGCAGAAGAAGCAGGAATCTCTAGCTTGCTGACGGTTGAGAAAATTGTTATCATAAAAGTCTTCCAAGCGAATGCCTTGTCTTATTGTTCTCTTATACATACACACTGTAAGTGGTAATAAAGTTATATAATTTCAATTTGTATATCATCTCTGTTACAGTTTTTCTGCAAAATATGTGATATTTTATTTATCCTCAATTCTTTACTTACAATTACCTCAGAAGTTTCCTTACGTGAGATAAATGGAAACAAGTTTTTATAATTAAGTTTTCATATTTCTGAAGGTAAATGTTTGTGTATTTTTCGAGTTTTCGATTGCTACAACTATTCAAAATTGGGCTATACCCTTCTTTTGTTGAAGAGGAGAATATACCACAAATATGAAAGGACACAAAGTGGCCTCAGTTTCTCACTTCAGGGCTTGAACGATGATGTTTCATTTTACGAATAAAAACAAGGTAATAATCAAATTTTAATTGCTTAATAGGCGTATAGCCAACATAGTGAAAAAATACCCAAGCCGGGACTCGAACCCGGGGTATGAGTATAACGCATTGACGTTCTCCCAACTGAACCACTTGGGAACGATACTCAGCCTGGAACTTTCTGACTATAACATGTTGGCAAGGCTACAAACGCAGCACAAGATGGAATATTTTCCGTGAGCCACCAACCATGAGGCAAACACGAAATCAAAGAAAATCCAGCATCGATAATCGATGCTGGATTTTCTTTGATTTTCTTTGCTTTCGTGTTTTCCCCAGGATTGGTGGCTCACGGAAAATATTCCATCTTGTGCTGCGTTTGTAGCCTTGCGAACATGTTATAGTGAGAAAGTTCCAGGCTGAGTATCGTTCCCAAGTGGTTCAGTTGGTAGAACGTCAATGCGCTATACTGATAACCCGGGTTCGAGCCTCGGCTTGGGTATTTTTTCTCTATGTTGGCTATACGCCTATTAAGCAATTAAAATTTGATTATTATGAATGCAAGGCGTGTGAAATTTTCTATGGAAAATTTTCCAAAGTATTAAATATAAAAACAAGGTATTGAAGAGATTTAAAGAAGATAAGGAAGCAAAATTTATTAAAGAGACTAAAAAGAGAAAGTCTGAATCTACTGACAAAAACTATAAGTATGGATGTCCTCAAAACCAAAATCGTGACTGCGTAAAAAGGCAGAATGAAATAGAATGAAATTCACCAGTAAAGGGGGTCTCAAAAGACAGCAAGAAGTATTCGTCAATGCATAAGAATAAATATTTACGATAAAGCACAGCACAGAGGTAGATTTTAAAACAAGAGATTTTACTCAAATACAAGAAACTGGGAATATCCGCTCAGACATGCAGAAATAGAGATGAGCAGTTTGGCATTGAAAAAGAAGATGAAGAAAATTTACTAATAGACGAAATGTAGTTGGAGTTAAATTTTAACTCTGTGGATTTTGAAACTAACAGGGATAAAATCACGACTCAGGATACTAAAGAATTCATTTATTAGTTGAGGTACCGAAAATATAGTCTCCATGTAAAATATTTTGGTCTCTACTGACGATCAGGCGACCACATTTGTCAAGCCCCGGTTATTTAACAGGATACGTGAGAATTGTTTCCATTTTTTTCGTGAGCGCTTCAGAGCACTATCATTGCAAATGTTTTTAAGTATTTTCTAAATATTGTCAAGTTCAGGAATTTAGCAAAAATCAAAAATGCTCTTGGGAGACTAACAGTTACTAGTTTGTGAGCGATGTTTGATAAGCGATATTTCGGATTTCTGATTTATAATATGTTATTTTTTTCTTATACAGGTTGTAGTCTACTCGCCGTGTTTCTGGATTATTTGATAAATGAATTGAATTCATTGGCTGAGAGCCTGATCTTAATTTTAAAAACCTTGTTTCACCAGACGGAATGTCAAGGATTTCATAACATTATATATTTTATAAATGAACTGTTGCTTTACGTCCCTGAAAATTTGCCCGGGGCAGCAATTCGTTATTCAGCTGTACAGAGTAGCAATGATTTGGAGACATTTCTATACTTACAATGAAAAAATAAAATAAAAGTGCGTAGGTTTTAACACTTAAGTATTTTATAAAAATTGAAATAAGTTAGGCAATGCATTGCATTCACATTCTATACTTTCATAACAAATCCTATCAATAACTTATACAAAAAATGCAAAATTAAAATTAAAATTAAAACAAGCTGACCAAGAACTAGCAGCCGTTGCGCGGGACTGTGATAATAAATAAATAAAAAAAAACATCAAGTTTTTTTATTTTATATCTTTAACCCGATTTTTTAATAAATTATATTTTTAAATGAAAAATTCGCGAAAAAATATTGATATTTAGTGATAAAAGTGCTCATTTTCTTTCTTTCTTTTTTTTTTAAAATCCTAGGGTTGTTTTATAGTTTTAAAATAAAAAGTTCTTTTTGCCCGAACTCTTTGAAATCTTTATGATAAATAAAAAGGTTTTACAGCCCGTGTAAAAATTTCGTGAAAAAAAATATTGTTATCTAGTTGTAAAAGAAATGTTTTCTTCTTACTTTTTTGTTTGTTTGTTTGTTTTCGTGTAGGCTCTAACATAGCAATAAAAAAATCGTTCTCATCATCAAAACTCTCTGGCATTTCAATCGGTTATAAATATAACTGCATCCAAACTTTCTTTAAAATTTTGCGAAAAATTATGTATATTTAGTAGTGAAAAGATGAATTCTTAAAAGAGAAGTTTTCGCTTTCAACCTCAGAGAAAAAATATATTAGAAGGTCTGTGCTTTCAATGCAACGGTACGGCTTCATCCGTTTTCAATCAAACCTATTCAATACCCCTAGGCTAAACAGGTGAGGGTTTAGTTAATCAATCAGGTTTCTCGTTTCTGAGGATAGTAGATTTCGTTGAGGTATGCACAAAGAGACGATTTTCATGTGTATTTGACAGAATGCATTTTTCCTTTTAAATATATAGATATTTTTTTTCATTATTTAATCATGTGTATAAAATACACATAATATTTTATCTTTAAGAACACTACTTTTTGTTGAAAAAAGTGAAAGCTTTTATCATTATAATACAGTGTATCATAATGATAATTTTCAACAATTAGACCGTAACACATTTCTCTTCTTAAAGTAACGAATTGAATTAAACAATGAAAATTACAGAATTCGCTGAACTATCATAATTCGTTACTTTTTTATGCAAGTATTAACTAAATCCAACGAATACGTTACTATTTTGAAGTATACAAGAGCAAATTGTATCAGATAAACAATTTGACATTTACTTTATTTCGTGTACAAAGTACAATATGTTGTATTGATATTCCAATAATTTCATGTTTGGACACGTTAAAAGATTACTTGAAAATCTCAATTCTCAGTGAAGAAAATTTTTAAAAATAAATCTCTTGAAATTCAATAAATGCATTGTAAGGATAATTGTCTAAATATATATAATTCCAAAAGGGATTAGAAACTTTTCACATTTTAAAACATGTCAGGAACATGATTAATCAGATTTGAAACATATTTGCGAAAATGAAATTCAGAGAAAAAAAAATTCAAATGGAAAGCAAATTGAATTTTAAACTCATCTTCCTCTCTTCTCCTAAACTTAAAAGGAAATTCAATTTAACAGAGAAAGCAAAGCTACTTTCTTTTCTTTTAGAAAAGAAAAAAACACGTGTATAACATATCGAATGTCCAAATTAACTTTTCAAATTTGTTTGAAATGTAATAAGAATAATGTTTTTCTATTAAGAAAATAAAGTTCACATTTTTCTTATGCTCTTTGAATCTGAAAATTAAATTGTAAATTCGAAATATGATATTTTTTTAAGTTTCCAGTGCTGATTTAAAATCTGAATATTAATAAGCTGAATAAAATTTTTTAGAATTAGGATAATTTTGAAATTTCATTTTGAAATATTGTATTAACGGGTTACCTTTCAAATAATTTAAAGTGCATTGAAGCACGTTTAAATGCATTTCAGAGACATCCACGAAAATAACTTTCCAAATATTATTTTGTGTTTTCATTGTAGTAGATATTTTATATTTACGTTAGACTTACAGATAGTGTTATTATACAAAAACTCTTTTTTTTATTGGAAAGTCATGCATCCCGTCCACATAAATCAAAACATCTAAAACTGCAGGTAATGTTTAAATTATAGAAGAACTTCGGGAATATGTAATACAATTTACGCTTGAGGCAATACAGCATCCCGATATTGTTTAAAACCCGAAAATTCAATACAATTACAAACTTCAACTTATGTGCAAATTCTTTTTATAAACAAAAATTATTTTATGAAATTTCATCACTTGCAAACAAATAATTATAATAATAAATTTTTTTGACGGTATTGTGAAATAGGCGGAAAATATGAAATAACGGGTTAAAAATGAACACTAAACCTGCAGGTAATGTGAACACTAAAACTGCAAGTATACTAAAACTGCAGGTATACTAAAACTGCAGGTAATGTTTAAATTGTAGAAGAATTTCGGGTAATATGGAATACTATTTACGCTTGAGGGGGGGGGGGGGTCACTATCACAGAGGGGGGGGGGGGGTGCAATAGCGAAAAACGTTCTAAAATTTCGATTTTTTTTATACTGAAGGAGATAGAAACTTTAAATTTGGCATGGTAGTTATTTATAAGATGTAAATGCTCTCTAAGAACAAATTCTAAAAAATATCGAAATAAAAAGGGTGAGATGAGCGAAAAGCGTTCTAAAAACATTCTAAATTACAATTTCTATGGAATCTTTGGAACTACAGAACCCTTTCAAAAGTGATGGTGGGAAATTTATGGTAACAGTCCCTGCTGTAACATAGGCTATATTTTATATCGGTGACACTACCACAGGGGGACGGGTGTGAAAGAGCAAAAAACTTTCTAAAATTTCGATTTTTTTTTCAACATTAGTGTGTCCTAATTAGTAATTTCTGAATTATCTGTGGCAGTAAAATTTCCTCTAATGAAAATAGGCCAACGAATACCACTTGTAATTTTTCAAGAATTATGTGAGCAAAGCCGCGGGTTTTGCTAGTATATAATATTTCTGTTGTCATTATACCTTTTTCTATGAATTTACAAAACACACAACAACTAATGAGGTATCATTCGAAAGGTTTCTGAAGCGGCTTCTGAAATAGTACATTCACATTTCGTTAAAACATTTTTTTAGATTAAAAATTGCACTTAATTAAAAAATTAAATCTTCATTGTTCTCATAAATGACATGAAATGCTTTCCTCAAATAAGTGTTGCCATAAAAATAAAATACCGCATTATATGATGTTCAACAATGATTAAAAAAAGTACAAAAGCGGTAAAGTAAGATTTCTCCGCAAGGCACAGTGGGGCGTTTTGAGGATCTAGCTGGACAAAATTATTGCGTTGAAGTTTTATTAGGTTTTGCTGAGTTTTCGAATGTATCAGTAAAAAAAAAAATCAAACAGTGATAAATATTTAGATTATTTAATTATTATTACTATTATTATTATTATTATTATTTATATTATTATTTATATTATTATTATTTATATTATTATTTATATTATTATTATTTATTTATAATATAATATTGTATTGTCATTGAAACTACGCATATATTCAAAGTTTCAGCTCAATCGGATCATTAAAAGTGGTCTAAAATTGCCTTGCAAAATTTGAATTAAACACTCAGACACACACTCCAAAATATATCTTAATGATTCGCAAACTTTCGCAGGAACTATTTTAATTTTCCAATACTTTAGGAATGGCACTTTGATTTAAAAAAATACTTATTTCTTAATAATACTTAATAATGTATTAAAAGTCAAGATGAAGTTTGAAAATAAAATGCCACTTATTTTAAAACAACAATAAATTAAATCTTGTGACAAACATGTGACATATGTCCAGTAAACTACTACTTTCAAATAAAACAGAAAAGTCACGACTTGCTTTCGAACTTACAGAAAAATAATGCAACTGTTGAAACATCCTCAAACCAACTGCCTTCTTTACGGTCGTAGTTAATCGACATATCGGATTTTTTCGACAAAACGCGTATCTCGACAAAAGAGACATTCAGGTACAAGTATACGCGGTCTTGTTAAATTCCGAGATAATCGGAAAAAGGAATTTTGTCCACCTACATCATCAAAACGCCCCACTGTGCACGGGTTTATTTTATATGTATGGTTAAAAAGCAAAATTTAAATGGTAATGTTTAGAGGAAAAAGACGCCATCGATCTTCTGCTATCTTCAACCAGTTTTTACTGTAACTAAATAATAATAAATGAGGAATAAATGAGACGATATTCTTGTTTGACTAATGTTGTTTGCAGATATTTTGCCTTAATTTTGCTCCAGAAGTTTAAACCTGCATGTAAAAAATATTAGACAGAAGTGAAAAAGTCCTCGCATGAATCCACTGGTTTTATTTATCTATCTATATTATAAAGGACAAATGTCTCCGTGCGTAACGCTGACGTCATTCTGCGAATGGCAACATTTTCAGATGAAATTTCGGTTTTGTGATTTTTGCTAATGTAATTTTTTTAATTTCTATACATCGCATATTTTCAATTTTTACATCGTTATATAGGAATGAAATCTACTTTCCAATGCAATTTGTTTGAAAACTGTATCGCAATATACTCATTTATAATAGCATATAAATTATAATTCAAGCTTTTTTTTTAAAAAAATCTATCTCTATCTCTTGCAGACGATTACAAAATATTAATCTGTTTGCACTTTAAACAATATAAAAGGTTCAGCATTTGTTTCCAGCTAATATTCCATAACAAAATTAATACTTTATTAAGCAATAAATAAAATAGTATAAATAAAACATAAATTTAACAGACATGTAATTGAAATAAGCGCTTAAAACCGTTGAAAATATCAGAATAAAAAAAACTAGTCGTTGGGGGCCACCGTAATACTTACCCATCATGTATATGTATAATGTAAAATATTAAAATAAAAATGTGTAAACTACTTATAAAATGCATTGCAATTCAAATAAAATCGTGGCTTGATGACGTCATAAAAAGGCTCGATTACTGAATTGCTTGAAAGAGGTTTTTCCTTATAACTCCAAAAATAATACTCCTATTAACTAGCGGTTTAATGCATGTGATTAAGCGTCAAATTTCTAATTAAAATATATATTTGAAGTGAAATTTGGATGAAATACAGGGTCATGAAAAATCGAAGAGTGTGGAAAATAGGATTACAAATATCTCGGCAACTCATTATCCGATCGACTTCATGTTTTATGCAAAATTTATGTTTTTTTATTGTCTTTTATATTTGTTCCTTAAAATAAACAATTTCGAAAATTTTTATATACCTTTCATCAGAACAAATATTTCGAGAGTCCGAAAAAAATTGTTCCGGTTAATCGAGGTTATTGAAATGAAATAGGCTTCTGCCCATTATTACATACTAAGTACATACCAAATTGCAAGTCTCTATCTCAATTTGTTCGGGATATAGAGCGTTTACAGACACACACACAGACACACAGACGGACGGCAATTTTTTTTTTTCTAAAAATACGTTTTTCGGAATCTCCAGTGTCTGAAACGTGTAAATCCGTCAAAAAAATTTTTCGATTTTCAAAACGATTACAAGACGTACGCTATACTACGTATGATGGGTAAGTAAAAACTGCTGTAGATGACGAAATTTTTAACGATTTCTTCGGCTTTTAACTTCTGGCACGAGGGCAATACGAAATTGCCGCTCTTTAATAAATTTAAAAATTTTATTTGAATATATAATCGACATATTTCATATAAAAATGCTCTTTGGTGTTGTTAGGGGCAATCTAAAAAAAATTATGAAATGTAAAAACTCTATTAGAGTTTTCAATAAAAAAAAATAATAAATGGTTTTCACATACATTTTCCCTTTCGGGAAGCCCGGGTTGGATGCCCTATCCTTTTTAAAGTTCAGACATAATGTTAACGTTTATTAATTGGGAAGCAAAATACATTAAATTCCAAACACTGTTATTTATAGTAAAGAAAACATCGTAACTCTCAGAAATTGTAGTTCTTAAAGTTTAACATGGTCAACCTAAACACAAAAATGAATTAACTTATCACATTGCATATATAATGATTTTATTAAAAGATTAAATTGATAAATGTATTTATTGAAATGATTATTATGTACATTTTTTAGCATGAAATCACAAATTAAAGCTGCTACTGATTTTAGGATATTAATTAATTTTGAAAAAAAAAGATACCATGAAATTAGTTTTATAATTTTGTTTAAAAAATCAAACTTATTAAATTCAGAATAAGATTATAAATAACTGCATTTAAATATATTTGCAATTATTCCAATACTCTTTTTTATGAAAATATATATTTAAATTTAATTATTAAAGAAATCCTATATTATATCAAAAAATAAGACGGAGAAAACTATATAATATAATATTCAATAGATTTTCAATTAAAATTGAGAACAATGAACACAACTGCTGCGATAAATTATGCATGCGGGTGTTTCCTATTAAATAAGTTTAAAATTTTAATAATAAAAGTACGGTATTCATCAATAAAAACTTGGAGACAAAACTTTATTTTATTCTGGCATAAAATCTTTTAATTAAAGAATTTCGAAATAAATCAAAATCGCTTTAATAATAAAAAAATACATGTATGTGGCATTACAAATTTTTTTATTGAGATAAATTTTATATTTATTTATTAATGTTAAGTTACACATAAAAGCCGTAGCTATTTAAATGTGTTACATAGTTCAGGAAATTAATTCATTTGAAAAAAAATGTCTGAAATTAGTTTTATAAAAAATTCAAATAAATCCAAAATCATTATATGAAATTATTAAATTCAAATTACGCTGGCAAATAAATGTATTTAAAAACAAAATAATAAGTGTGTATGATAGGAGTTACCACAAATTTAAAATGAATGATTTTATTATATTTTCTTAGATATGAATAATCAAATCTGTTTATATATTTTTATAGTTCGTATTTTGTATTTAAAATTCGTCATTTTGTAAAATATCAAATAGACAGCAATAGGTATGAAGTATAAATAAAGCATTATAGTAATGAGTACATACAATAATAACTATAAAGTATAAAGTATAAATTTAACAATTAGAAAAGTATAAATTAAAATATTAAATATTTGATATAAAAGGAGCATTTGTATGAAATAATATCGAACTGCATATGCCCAAATGTTAACACATTTTTTTTTCTGTAATACTGTATTAGTGGGTAAAATTTCTCCCTCAGAATGACTATAAATCCTTCTTTGAGATTTTATTTTTTTTTAATTTCGTCCGTTGCTGTAAATGACCCAAATAATTATTTGTTCATATCTTTCATATCGTTTGAGTATTTTCAAGCAAGCCAATTAGACAACCGTTTATTAATAAATGTTGTCAAATATGTTTCGGTTATGGAAATGTTAGAGCTTCAATTTCATTAGGATCAGAAGAAAATAGTATGCTTCAAATTCCTTCTATTTATGTGGTTAAGGTCCAAAACTCTTCGAGTGTTCCTCGGGAATTGTCTAAAACTCTTTTAAGATGGTTGTTAAATATTTTTACCCCAGCTTCCTATAATCCAAGAGAAAACCGATTAGTGTGGGGGGATGAATTTCAAATTAATATTCTCAGAAGCCAAATAATTAGTCAACTCTAACCAGTACATTACTATATGCATTTCTCGAAAACATATTATAAACTTAAGATTCTTTAATTCTAAGAGAGTAGATACAAAGTTAGTCCATTATAAGCTGCGGACAGACTATGTTTTGCCGAGCGGTCCCTTTTTTGCGCTAATTCTCTCTCTTTCATGTTGTGAGGCGGTCTGTCTCATGTGTTCAACCTTCCTGTCTTGTCTAAAAGTCAGAGGTCACGAGAGAGCAATTCTGACAGGTTTATTACTTTTGTTGAAACCCCATTCATTTGTTGATGATCACAAAAGCTTCGGAAAAGAAAAGAGCCAGTTGAAAAAATTACGAATTTTTTAGTAAGAAACACATAAACGGACCTTCATACAATCCGGTAATCGATTTTGGATAGCCAGAATCTATGCGAAACATCTTGCCGCTTGTTACCACAAGAACAATTAATTGTATTAGATCAAAGATTATCAAAATAAGTTAAAGAACATCGTGTTTACTATTAAAGTCTTTCTATAGACTTTTTTAAATTTATACAACAATTTTCATGCTGGGGATCCCATAGCATTCCCAGGTATTTACCGAAGTACACTCTGGGTAATCATCAAAACTAAATTTCGTAGTTACCCTATTACCAGACACAAACAGTTTTTGATGGTTTTCCCCCTTATGTGCAATTTCATGTTTCGTAGGTTTAAAAGTTCTATGAATTAATACGGAAGGACTTTAGCCCTTCTGATAATCGATTCTGCAGTAAGAACGCCGTCGACAAAAAAAAATATATTAATACGATTGACGATACTACAGATACGGAATTTTGTCCATCTATATGTAATAGTTTAAGAGAACAAGTTGCTAAATTGGGGGAATTAGATGTCCTGTAAGTCAGTGTGTTGAGCTTTTACAGGTGAATCAAAATTTTAGGATAGTTCCTTTGCGATAGATGAATAATACGATTCGATGCATTTTCTCTAAAACAAGTTTTAAATACATAAATGATTTCGCGAAAGCGAATCATGATCAACAGCAAGTTTTTTTTGTAAAATTTTACCTTTTAATAAATGTCATTCAATGACAAACTAGACGTCCTAAACGTTGACGTTTTAAAAACAACTGTTACGGGAATGGTACTTTTTTCTGACTTAAAAAAGCCTTCATGAAGTATATAAAAACAGTTTTTCACGGCTTCCTATGCTAATACTATATGATTAAAATTTCTATATTCTTCCATAAATGACGAATACAAGTCTTTATCTGATGGTTGCCAAACTTGATCGAGTCTTTTTTCAGCTAACTTTTTCGATCCTCCTAAAAGTGTAGCATTCCTTATAGGCATTCTGACAACATATTGACCATCCGAAGAGCGATATTGAGTATCTGCAAAATGATTTTTGCAAAATATTTCTTCATTTGGAAGCAACGAATTTGTATAACTAATATTTCCAATTTCACCAACATTTCGCAAAAATTATTCTATTTCTCGTTTTGAGTGAGTATACCACGATGTTGAGAGTCGGGCGTGGAATTATTTACGAAACCACTAACTAAATAGCTGAACATGGGTTTTTGAAATAATAAGTTTTGTGAAGAAGAGCTTATTTGATCCGATTTTGATACCATCCCCCCTCCAAAGAAAAGCAAAAAACTATTCTAAATTCAACAATAAGGCTATTTTCCATGGTGCATTACATTTAGCATCATTTAAAGAATATGTCTGGGTATATCAGCTATTTATACACGAATTGACGTAAAAGGAGTTATTGCTGTTATTTTTCGTACCATAAAAAGTACTATTGCCCTTGTGAAATAAATGTCTTTATTTGCTGTCATATTTTAAATTTTATAATGAAGTGTTGTAGCTATTATCCCTGCTACTGTCAGTACAGATGCAGAAGCAAAAACCTTTGTATGTTTTTTTCAAATAAAATAGTTTTGAAAAATCAAACGATAAGTAATTAATTTGACTACAGGAATGTAAGAGCCATCTTTCATGAACAAAATTCCCCTTGCTAGTTTTAACAGCATTTACCACTGTTGATAAAATAAGATTTTTTTTAAGTAAGAATATAATTTGAAAGTCTTTTTGAAATAACTATAGCATTAGGCAGTGAAGCGGTTTCATGCCTCCGCGCCATGTCCTGTAGAATTGTGTTTTTTGTTTGTGTGGAAAACTGCTTTATAAGGAATAAGGTTGCATAATCAGAGAGTCCCTAGAAATTTTGAAAAGAGGTGATAATACATGTAACGATGTATTGTCTTATCAGATCTCTCGTATTTGGTATAATGTACTTGGTGTCACTGGTGTTTTTGGTTTTTGCTGACCCCTCCTCAGCTTTTAGTGGTATCATCCCAACTTCCTTCACTGCCTCCATTTTATAGTTGTTTGGTTTCGCTCATTTTCAACCTGTCCAGTGCGCTCCTTCGGAGCTGCGTTTCTCGACTGCTTGTTATCGTCTGAGGAAGGCTATTATTTAGCCGAAAGCTCATGTATTTTGACATATAATAGTTTTAATGTTTTAAAACTGTGATTTAAATTATTGCACCTATTCAGTAACACAAATTATCAATGTGTTTACATTATGGTTTATAGGAATAAAGGAGTTTTATCTATATAAAGGTATTTTCTCTATGACGACGACTGTGATGCAATTTTCAGCAAAAACTGCCGAAATATTTCAATCTACGTTTAGATATAAACAATTTAGACATAACTTGGGTGTATTCACGATAGCAACTCGTTCACCAAACTTCATACCATTAAAATTATTGCAGTTAAAAAGATAGTGAAGTAATTCACAAATTACAATTTTTTTGTTTGTTTTGCTTGTTTTCAGAATGGTACCAGTTAACTAACAAAGCTTTATACTTTATTTCACTGAACTTTAATCGTTTTAATACATTTTTAACTAATGATTTCGATAGATTGGGATCTTTCTTCTAAAACTATCATTTAATTACTGAAGTTTGAGACTTATGAAGTGTTTATAGACAGTTTTCATTGCGTTTTTGTATCCATGCCAAATTTCTCTAGAATTATCAAAGAAATATCCGAAATGTTTTTCAAACCTAAGTTGTTTAGAGTTGTGATATTTTTGTTTACAGAATCTACTAGCCGTTTAAATTCTTTAAATGACGCATAAATAATTCTCTCGAAGCTTTTAAGTGAATCTTAAGTGAAAACCAGTGGATCCGTGCGAAGATTTCGCACTGCATTTTAATAGTTTTTAAATGCAAGTTTAAATTTATATATAAAAAAATAAGGACTAAAAATATCTGCAAACAACATTAGTCGCCAGAATATCGCCTCATTTATCCCATCAAAGTTACAGTAAAAACTGATCGCTGATAGCTAATGCAAAAAAAAAAATATATATATCAATCGTATTTTAACTGCATTAGAAGATAACATCATCTGTTTCGGGAAGAAAACATGGGACAAAGAAAAATAAATTGAGCATTTTAATTTAAATTTTGCTCTTTAGTCATAAATATAAAATAAACCCATGCAGCAATCTTTATTTTACATTTTTTTATAATTATTGCTGAGCACGATATAATGCGGTATTTTATTTTTGTGGCAACATTAATTTCAAGAAAAAGTTTAATTTCATTTATGAAAACAATGCCGATTTAATTTTTAATTATCAGCAAATTTTAATCAAAAAACATGTTTTAGGAAAATGTATCTGTGCTATGTCAGAAGCCTGTTCAAAATCCTTTCATATGGTATCTCATTCGTCGTTCTGGGTTTCGTATTTTCTTATAAAAAGGGATGTTGACAGGAGAAATAATATATATGATAACTTTTAAGTGAAAATTGACTATAACTCTTTTATATTCAAATCCGATTTCAAAATCTCGAAACAATGAAGCAAATGTATATTCTGCTGTTTCTAATAGTTTAGCCTCATTTGTTAATGCGGCATGGAAAATTTTCTGAAATTCCGGCAGTGGTTCATTATTTATAACACTATTATTATCAATATTATTAAAGTCAAATTTAAATCTATTCCTTTCTTCATACTTTCTGTTAAATTAATTAAGTGGAACTTTTTGAAGTTTGTCTTTTCAACTATTATTTTTGTTAGGGGAACCGTCGGTAGCGTAATAAATTTTCTTATTTTTATAAATAGTTAAATCAGTCTTCAAATTTAATATACATTTTCATCTTTTGATATGTTAAAGAAGTTTGTTCAGCTTACCTGAGATTTTCCTTTTTGCGCTGAATATACCCACAGTAGTAATCCAAAGTGTTGTAGCGATATTTATCTGATCCATTGATTCACTTATATTGGAAGAATAATAAATAGTATTAGTAGAAAATGACAATTGTGTAAAATAAACAGAAGATTCATTTTCCTTTGAATATAATATAATTCTTGGCTAGATGTACATGATTTAAGTCGCGTTTGGAGGCTGCGTATAAGTGCTCCAATTTTACATTATATTAAATATATTTACATCATATATGTACAAGAGCGTCTTAACTGCTCAGAAACATTTTGGAAACTGAAGGGAATGTTTTTAAGTTCTGTGCACACGCGCGGGATAAGACAGCTGTAGTTTTGAAGGAGGGAGGTCTGCAGAGTTTCTCCAATTAGTTAGTTTCGACAGTCTCTGGTTTTGTTCACTATGTTTTTCAGCTGCGGCACTTGAAGTACTTATTGGTAATTGGGGTCTGGTTTTTAACATGTTCTTATTTCAATCGTTCGCTGCACGTGGAGATTATTCACTGCATAAAAAAGGTTTCTCCGTCACTCCCCCGTAATCTCCTGTGTGGGGAATGGTTGAAGATTCAGTTTCTTACGGTGTTTCTCGTACACAGGTTTGGGAGTGGGCTTCGTGAGAGTGTCGGCTGTCATTTCTTCAGTGGGGCAGTATTGTAAATCAGTTTTCCTTCTTCTTTCATAAGTTTGATGTTGTGGAAACGTATGTCGATGTGTTTGGATCGCTTAGTATCTTTATCGTTTTCAGTCATTTTTATACAGGACATATTATCCTCAAAAATCGTGATGGGTAATTTTTGTGGAATGTTGAGATCGTTAAGCAAGTTTGTTATCCAAGTTAATTCTTGTGCTGCGTTGCTAGCTGAAACGTATTCAGCTTCGGCTGACGAAAGTGCAATGCAATTTTGCCTTTTTGTAATCCAGTAAATCGGTGATTTTCCTAGCATGAATAGATTTCCTGATGTTGATTTACGTGTTTTCAAGTCACCTGCCCAGTCTGCATCGGCGTATGCTGTTAGGATGGGCTTGCTGTTTGCGCTAAGAGTTAAATTCAAATTTTCTGTAGTTTTAAGGTATGAAATGATTTTTTCACTGCTGTCCAGTCCTTTTGGCGTGGTGTTTCATTTCTACGACATAATATGTTGACTGCTGCGGATATGTCAGGACGCGTGATTGTTGATATGTAAAGTAATGTGCCTGTGGCTTGTCGATATTTCGTGTTATTATGTAAAAGATTATCATCGTCTTCAAGTCTGTTGAATCCAGCAATCATTGGTGTGTAATGAGGTTTCATGTCGTTTAAATTCAGTTTTTTCACTAGTTCCTGTATTTTATTGTTTTGATTTAGGTAATATGTATCATTGATTTTATTAATGTTTATTCCTAGGTAATTATTCACTTCTCCTAAGTTTTTTAGTTCATATTCTTTCTTAAGTTGGTTTATTGTTTCTTCGATGTCACTGTCCTTTCCTGCTATCAGGATATCATCTACATAAATGATGATGTATATCGGATTTTCTTGATTTGATTTAAAGTACAGACATGGATCATTTTTGCTCTGTATGAAATTATTGTTTGTGAGTGTTTCCGATATTTTGGTGTACCAGGCCTTTGCGGCTTGCTTAAGACCGTAGATGGCTTTTTGAAGTTTACAAACTTTTCTTTCATCGCCGGGTTTAATATACCCGTCTGGTTGACTCATATAAACAGTTTCAGTTAATTCACCGTGCAAGAATGCTGTGGTAACGTCAACATGTTTAACGTTCAAACTTTTGTGCAATGCAGAGATGAGAAATGCACGTATTGTAGCGTGCGAAACTACAGGTGCGAAGGTTTGATCATAGTCAATCCCGAATCTTTGACTATATCCTTGTGCTACTAAACGCGCTTTATAGCTTTGAATATTTCCTAAATTGTCCTTTTTTAGTTTAAAAGTCCATTTTGAGCCGATAATTTTTGTTCCGGGTGGTGGATCTGTTAAAGTCCAAGTGTTATTTTTTCTTAGGCATTGGATTTCATTTTGTGTTGCTTTTATCCAATTTTGTTTATCATTAGGATTTTTCATTTTTTCGATATCTTCCCAATTTTCGGGAATGTTTTCAGATGAACTATTTATGAGACAAACATATCTGTCAGGAGGAACGCCTCTATTTGTCCTATTAGACCTTCTTGGTTCAATTGGTTGCTGTTTGGGCACGGATGGTGTCTCTTCGCTGTCAAGTTTTATTTCTAAGTGATTTTCATGTCTATCCGGTAATTGTGTATTGTCATCGGATGTTTTTGTGGTGATTTGTATCTCCTCAATGTTATCTGAGTGTACATTTTCATTCTCAAGAAATTTCACCGTTCTCGCTATTATAATTTGTTTTCCTTGTGTGTGAATTCTATAACCAGTCGATCGTGTATCATAACCTACAAACGTTCCGGTTTGAGCCCTGTTATCGAGTTTTCCTCTATTTACTTTATCGACGTAAAATAGCGCTTTACAACCGAATGTTCTTAAGTGTTTTAAATTCGGTTTAATTCCTTTCCATAATTCGTAAGGTGTTCTGTTGTTGTTTGCTTTGGTTGGGAGTCGGTTTTGTAAATATGTTGCAGTGTTTATGGCTTCACCCCAAAAATGTTTGCTTAATTTTGCTTGTGATAGCATGCTTCTAGTCATATCTAATAAACTTTTATTTTTTCTCTCCGCAACTCCATTCTGGCTCGGATTATGCGGGACAGTCAATTGGTGTAAAATTCCGTTCTGTTTTAGGTATTCATCGATCTCTTGATTTACATACTCACGACCGTTATCCGATCTAATTTCCTTAGGTTTTTTACCGAACTGATTGTATATCATCGTTACGTACTCTTTTATCTTTTCAGCAACTTCGCTCTTTTTAGATAATAAATATATCGTAGTATATCGGGAATAGTCATCAATAAGAGTCATAAAATAAATTTTTCCGCCTAAAGTCGGTGTATCTAGAGGTCCACACACGTCACTGTGGATCAAATCCGCAATATTAGTAGCTCGATTTGTTGCTGATTTAGGATACGGCATGTTAGTTAATTTAGTTTCGATACAAGTTACGCATGTTTTATTTTGATGTTTACATTTTCCTATCTTTATTCCGTCCGCAAGTTGATTTGTTATCATTGATTTAATCGCGTCATAATCTCTGTGACCTAGTCTGCGATGCCAGAGATCTATGCATTGTTTGCTGTCACAGTTATACGTTATGTTTACATAATTTTGTGGTTCTTCCACATCGTCTATTTCCTCAATAATGTATAAGTTTTTCTCATTTTTCGCCCTAATATATATTTCTTCATCAAAGATCAAATCGCATTTATTATCGTCGAAGATTAGTTTACACCCGTTTTTAGCGGCTTTACTAACCGAAATTAGGTTCGACTCTAAGTCTGGGACATAAAGCACTTCGCGTAATTTCGTTAGTTTTTCTTTTCCTTCGGGGGTTAATGTTTTTATAAAAACTTCTCCTGAACCTAACGCTGTCAGTTTATTACCATTGGCGATCGTTACTGAAGTTTTATTATAATCAATAAATTTACTAAATAGGCTTTTATCATTACAAATGTGCGAGGTAGATCCTGAATCGAGAATCCAGTTATTTTTGCCTACTTTTTGAGTGATTAATGCTTTATTTTGCGTCTGATCATTTGCGTATTTTCTTTCGTTTGGAACTTTGTTTTCCCTATGACTTTCGTTTTTTTCATAACATAATGAAGATGAGAAATTCTTTTTATTTTTGAATTGATTGTTACGAGGATTTCCGGATTGTACCGTGTTTCTGCTCTTGTAGTGCCAGCATTCGTAAGTCGAATGATTTTTCATTTTGCAGTTGTTACAATATTTTTGTTCTCTTCTATTTTCAGTGTGTGTATATCTCCTATTTGTTTTAAATGCTCTCTCATTGTTGTTATATCCGCTATGTGATTGTTCTGACATTTCATGTCTACGATTATATTCATCAGTTAATTTGTTTTTGATAAAATCAGGGGTGAGCTCATTTTCCGGTCTCGCCTCCAACGCAGTTATCAAAGTATTGTAACTGGGGGGAAGAGAACACAGAAATAGCGCGGAAATATGTGAATCGCTAATATTTTCTCCAATGGCATTAAGTTTATCTATAATTTGCAAGATATTAGTGATATGTGAAATCATGTTTGCACCCTCAGCTAATTTAGTACTGTATAGTTTCCGTAACAGGTAAAGCTTACTAGATAAATTGCTTCTCTCATGTATATTTTTCAGAGCTTCCCATGTTAATTTGGCAGTATCTAAGTTTTTTACATTTACGATTTGAGAATCATCGATGCTTAGGTTAATTAAAGCTCTAGTCTTGCGATCTTTTTTGTGCCATGCGGGATCGGGTGGAGCTGGTGGATCTTGTACTATAATATCGTCGAGTTCCTCTTTAATCAGGAACATCTGCATCTTGAACTTCCATGTACTATAATTTGTAGAATTGAGTTATTTAAGTCGCGTTTGGAGGCTGCGTATAAGTGCTCCAATTTTACATTATATTAAATATATTTACATCATATATGTACAAGAGCATCTTAACTGCTCAGAAACATTTTGGAAACTGAAGGGAATGTTTTTAAGTTCTGTGCACACGCGCGGGATAAGACAGCTGTAGTTTTGAAGGAGGGAGGTCTGCAGAGTTTCTCCAATTAGTTAGTTTCGACAGTCTCTGGTTTTGTTCACTATGTTTTTCAGCTGCGGCACTTGAAGTACTTATTGGTAATTGGGGTCTGGTTTTTAACATGTTCTTATTTCAATCGTTCGCTGCACGTGGAGATTATTCACTGCATAAAAAAGGTTTCTCCGTCAATTTTCTATCAAGGAATTCTAGTTTCATTGACATCAGAATTTAATAACTGATTCAGACTTATCTCTAACCCTTCTCGACGATCTTCCAATTCGAGCAGTGATTTTTCAGTTTCTGTCATACCTTTATCCTCTGAAACTGCGCATGTATGGAAATTCATTTATGGAAAGTGAATCAACATTATAGGATATCTTTCCCGGTGTCTTCAACTTAGGTTTGATCGTTATTTTAGTTCATGTAAGAGTATCATCATTTAGAAGAGCCTTTCGTGCGAAATAAATATACTATTGTCGCCGTTTCAATTGCTAGCATAATAACGACCTGAATTAGAACACTAGAACAAACGAATTAAAACAATACTGCTCCACGAGTGGACCAATGTCAAATTCAAATACCCAAAGGTATTTTGTTTAATACTGAGTAAACACGAAATTAACTTGAAAATGCATTTATATATATATGAAAAAACATATACAATTTTGTTAGTTACAGTACGGCAAAATGCTCGAATCTAGGTGGATCCAGTGAACGCTGTATGATTCCACTCAGATCGTCGTCAACTACAACTAAATGTTTCCAAACCTCACTACAATGCACCCCGGAATCGCGCTTCAACCAATGTCAGGCAAGCCGTAACATATAATCTTACCCGTTATGTTTCGCAACGTAAATGCCTGTCGGCTTTTAATTTAAATGATGCAATAACCATAATGCAATAATCGTAAAGTTTTAACTAAATAATCATACAATTTAAAAGTATGTACTTATGAAACAGAAACTGTATTTTGAATTTTTTTATATAAACTAAAACACAGTAGTTAATGTAAACGAACAGAAATTTTTATTTAAAGCAATAGTTCCTGACAATTTCGACTAGCGGAGATATTTTTTAGATTTAATTTATATTACGAAGTCCCTTAATTCTGCTTCAAGCTATACTTTATAATATGATGGTGTTTAAAAGCATTGCTAAGATGGTAATATAAACAGCTATGTATTCTCCCTAAAATGGAATTATTTATCAAAAGTTTTACCATTACACTCACTGTATTCTTAATTATAATCAATTCACATGATATTAGTAAAATTTGTCCGTACATAAACATTCTCCATGAAATCTAAACATCTCACTTACAATATGTTTTGCATTAACAGCGTATCGAACCGTAACGTATAAACGAAAAATCTAAAACTCGTGGATTGATTGTTTTGAACATTTCTTTTAATATGCGATTCAGCTACTAATAATTGCTGGTTCTGTATTTAAAAAGTCTGCTTCTGTATTTAAAAATTTCAAATGTTTGACAAATATTTTAAAAAATCTTTAGTGTTTCTTTTGGTGGCTGTACAAACGAATAATCCACCTTCACACAGGTATATTGTTAAAGAAACAACAAAATTATCTTTGTTCTCTCACAAGGAAGTTACGGGGCCTGCAGACGTAAGTCGTCACAAAAGTTTTATATGTGAATAAGCATGTGGAAAAACCACAGGTACATCGTGTGGAATTTCGCAGTAGTCCGCTATCCTCGGAAAGGGCATTTAAAGTGGGCATCCTCTCGCAATATTTTCAACCATGAACAGGCAAACATAATGCTTCTGTGAGCTATGATGCATTCTGCTATCCTCATATACCACTTACCTCATCATAAATATAGTATTTTACACCGAGAGTGTTTTATTCTTATTTTCTCTGCAATTCCTCATTATATCAAATTTTAATCAAATTATGTGGTGGGAAATGTTGCTGGCTTGCGACCAATGTACAAGTACACGCCGTATTCGGAGGGTTATGGACGATTGCAAAACGTCACATTCTGCACATGTGGTTCTGTTCACGTTCATCTCTAAAGGTTTCGTGTACGATTCCCATCGAAGTTTGGATAGCTTCCCTTGTCGGATAAGATTTTGAATTCATCTCTCAAGTGACACCAAACTTTGGTAGACTAAGTGTATGAAATGTGATTTTTTAGTTTGTTGTGAGATCGCAAATCAGTGGAAATATTGTATTAATTGAGTTGCTCAGACTTTTCTGTAGACGCTGAACACATTAAGAACTCATTCAAAGTCGTTGTGCGGCTTCTCTTGAGCTTTTAGGAATTAATGCTCAAACAAATCTTTCAAAATCGCAAAATTTCCATGAAACATTTTATATTCTTCTTTTCTTAATGTTTTATGTTATTTTTATTCAAAAACCTTTTAGCAACAGAAAAGCAATCTATATCGTTCTTGTCCACAAATCCCAACCAATACAAAAATCCTTCCGACATTTTGTTGTTTACATCAAAGAGTATGACAGTTATGACTTTCAACAATTTTGTAACCAGGCCATGACATATGCGGTCGCCAGATCGCCACTGGCGACCACGTTTTTATATCTGGCGACCAAGTTATTTAATCTGGCAGTTTCCTTTTTCTCTCTCAATAACTGACCTAATAATTGAAATCCATCAGCATTTAGAATAGTTGCCGGTTTTGTTTCAGAAATAAATTGTCTAAAAATCGCCGCAAAACGCGAAAAACGCTAAAAGTCTCGAGAAATTTTTAGAAAAATTTCAAAATCAAACAGAACGAAGTTTACTTTATTATGCTAAAAGATAGACACCTGATTGCTTTTACGAATGTCAAAAAAATCGCCGCAAAACGCAAAATAACTGTTCGAAAATCGCAGCGAAACATATACAAAAAAAATCGCTAAACAAGAGGATAAGATTTGTTATACTGGGGTAAAAGATTGAAACAGGATTCCCAAAAATAATGTCAAAAAATCGTCGCAAAACACGAAAAAGCGCTAAAAATCTCATAACAAATAAGTAAAACAAATATAATTAAATATATCCGGTACTTTTCTAAACTATGTAACTAATAATCCTAAACTATGCTACTTAATATTTTTTTTTTTGCAATTAACTCATAAAAAAACTTTTGTGCTTTTCAAAATCAATGATGGGGTACGGGGTGGGGGTTAAATATTTTTTACTGGCGACCAGAATTTTTTACTAGCTGCCAGATTATACAAATGTGTAAAGCTCTGTTTGTAACAATTCATTTACAATTACAATAGCAGTTCATTTTATTCTATTTTCTAAAATATGTCTGCAAAATTCGTCAATTTCCATTACTGGTATTCATCATTTAAAACTTTTGCTTATTGCACGCAGTTCTATAAAATGTGTAAATGCTCTTTCTAGAGACTACCACCTTCCTGCAGTATGCAGAAGGAGGGATTGGTGATACCTTGAAGTATTAGTTTGGAAAATTTGCTTTTCAGAAATCATGATTTCATACAGTTTACTATTTTTATAGCAACATTCAAAATTACTAAAAGTTCAGATGACATTTTTCTCGAAGCTAGCACGTGCCTATGAAGAAATATAGTGGCTAATGCATACCTGCCAACTTTCAACTAAACTTCCGTATATTTTGAGTTAATCCAGGTTAAAAACATTTATAACCAGAAAATATACCTGAAAAAATATTATATATTTCGTTTCATGATCTCACGTGAAACCTATTTGAATGCATTTCTTTAAAAAAAAAAATCTGATTTGAAACGTGTTTAAACCTCGGTTAATTTAACCTATATTGTACTGAAATTTAGTGCGATGTTGGTAGGTATGCTACTGCTATAGTTCTTTGTCTTAATTTGACAATGGCTTCAGCATAGCAACACATCAGTGCAGTGCCTTCGCATCATTAGTGAATATTTCTACATACTAGATAGAATATCTTTACAGTTATTTATAATGCTAAACATTAAATATATTATACTCTGATAATAGTCATCACGAGGGCTTTACAAATTTGATAAAACCTGGTAAGACAGCAAAACCTTCTTGTAGCCAGTAAAAAATATTTATTACCCCCACTCGCCCGTCTTCAAAGAGCGCAATTTTTTTATGAATAATTTCGAAAACAATAATAACTAGCCTAGATTAGAATTATTAGTTCCATTGTTTACAAGGGGACGTAATTTATAAAGATAATTAAATTAAGTTTTATAACGAACCTTATCAAAACTATATATCTCTGAAAAAATAGATATATTGTAAAAGGCTGAATAAGTCGGAAACTACGGGAAATGCTGATTGCCGAATGCTTCAATTATGCAGATAGTTGAGTTATATCTGATGAGGGGGCATCGATGAAATGCTGAAGCGGGAAAACAATTATGCGCCTATTTTTTTTTGTCGAAGTCTGATTTTATTCTTTTAAAGTTTACATTTGATAAACTTATTTTTAACCAAATTAAAAATAAAAGTAAAAACATATTTTTTGTTTGAATATAGTTTCTACGTTAATTTCTTAATATTGGGGGGAGAGAAAAAATGCCGTTTGTGCTCATTTCGTGGGTCATTTTTTGTACAAAAATAAATAAATAAATAAAATAAAATAAAAAACCTGCCAGATTAAATAACTTGGTCGCCAGTGGCGACCTGGCGACCACATTTGTTAAGCTTTGGATCACAAATTGATAAAAAATCCTGATAGTTAATTAGTTGCTTTTTTCTGTTAATACTGTGATAACTGCAAAACTAAATCGCGGCGTTAAGATTACATAAAATTGGAACATATTCATCATGAAGAAAAAAGTTAGATTTCCTAGAGAAATTATGTATTTAAATTTAATCATCTTTAAAAAAACAAATTTTACAAAATAAAAAAAAATATCATTACATAAAAAACACACACAACTGTAACTATAAAAAATAAATAAAACAAAATATTGTTTAGGATAATATATAATATAATTTCCTCATATTTTAAATAAAAGTTGGGAACAATAAGCACAAAAGTTTAATTCAGAAGCGGTGACAAATTATGCATGCAAGGGTATTTTTCGAAATCAATTTCAAACTTTAATAATAAAAGCATAGAATTTTATCGATAAAACATTAACGGGCAGTATTTTATTTTATTCGCGCATAAAAACCTTTAATTTTAAGAATGTGAAAGGAATTCAAAAACTTTTTAATAAAAGATTGAATTTAACTAATTTTTATTGAGATATATGTTATTTCAATACTAGTTAGCCATTCATAAAAGCCGCCATTGTTTAAATATTCTATCATATCAAGGATATTAATTAAATTATATCTAATAAACAGTAGCATACAAATAATTTTCTGAGAAAATTTTAAATAAATTCTAAGTTATTAATTTGTGAATAAGATTATAAATAAATGCAATTTTGAACAAATTTATCAAAAAACTGAAATTAAGTTTTAAACAGTAGTTTAGTACGACATTCTTAAGTTTGAACAGATAAATAAAATGTATTTCCGAATCATTTTAGACAATATAACTTCGTTATGTTTTAAGAACTTGTAAATGAAATTTTCACTTATTGAAAAAGGAAAAATATATATATACAATTTGCATGTTAACAGTATTATTCAAAGCATAAATTACTTTTATTACTAAGACCACACAATTAAAAAACACCCTGTAAGTTTCTGAAAATAAAAGTAATCGAGTTTTTCTTCAGTTAAATACAAAAAGCTTTGTGCATCATGGAAAGAAACACAAATAATTAATACACTTATTCCTTATCTCCCGTGACTGTCAGTGCAATATGTTGTGCTTTAAGCGGTTCTCTAAAAAATATGTTTCGGCAAAACGAATCTTTCTTACACATTTTCTGACTCATTTTTGGACGTCAAAGCGTGACACTTACAAGTTTAATTATTGAACCTGCGAAGATACGGAAGGTGTTAGAAAGAATGTTGTTAATGTGGACACGAAAGATGCGATCGCAAAGTTAAGAAAAAATTAAGTGTATAAGTCTAGCAGGGAATTTAATCCTAGTTAATTTGTAAATGAGGGTCTCGTGCCAGACTTTGTCGAATGGCTTTGCGATGGCGATAAAAATGGCAGCAGCAGGATTCTCCGAGTTTAGCTCTTCGCTGTGGAACTCTTCTACTCGAAGTAGCGGGTGTGTTGTAGAGTGTTTCGGGCGAAAGCCAAATTGTTCAGGCATTAGAATGTTGTTCCGTTGTATGTGGTCCTGAGGCTGTGACCAAATGATGCGTTCAACAAACTTGCTGAGTGAATGAAGAAGTGAGATAGGTCTATAGTTGACTGGGTCAGAGAGGTCAGCCCCAAGTTTGGGGATAGGAGAGATTATAGAAATTTTCCAAGGTTTCGGAAAATAGTTAAATTTGAAGATGTAGTTAGTAATTTTCGTAATGTAGATTATATAGTTCGGAGGTTAGGTTTTTCAGAGCAGTATTAAGGACTTTGTCGTACCTAGAGGCTTTACGTTCTTTCAGTTAATCAATAATATTGTGGATAATGATGGGCTGAATTTCAGTAGGGGAGCATCAGGGAGGTGTGCGAGGAATCTGCGAACAGTTTCACTGACGTGTGTGATATGATTAAGGCTAGTGAGGGTGGCATTTGCTGAGAATTGGTTAGAGTAAGCTCTGGCAAAGAATTCTGCTTTTCCTTCGTCAGTGTAAGCTGTGGTATTGTTGGCCGGAAGGGGGGGGGGGTATAGTTGTTATTCATTTTAAGTTTAAGAAGCCAAAGAAAATTGTCCTCGTTAGCAATGTTTTGGAGAAAATTAGTCCAACTTTTTTTATTTTCTTTGAAGATGATATTTTTTATTCTATTATTAAGTCTTTTGATGAGGGGTTTAAGGGTGGGATCTCTAGAATTTTGAAAAAGACGCCGTAGTCGATTGCGTTGTTTACAGATGTTATATATATATAAGGAGGAGGAGTGAAGGAGTTTTTGTTTTTAAAGTATTTAAAGATGGAGTAGTTAAGAGCATTAGTTATGTGAGAATTAAAGTTGTCAACAGCAGTATCAATATCAGCAGTAATATTAATTTCTGGGAGATTTATATTATTATTATTGAGAAAATTGGTACATTTTTTCCAGTCAATGACCACGAATGGAGGTGGGGAAAGATGATTTATGAGATCAATTTTGAAAGAGACAGGAAGATGGTCAGAGCTTAGTTCGTTAAGTACTGTAGTAGTAATTTGATAAGGAAGGTTTTCAGTTATGGCAAAATTAATTATGGAGTTGTGGGTATTAGGCGTTGTATTTATGTGTTGTTGGAGCATGAAGGCTAAAATTAAGGTGTTGAATAAGATTATGTAGTAAGGTACTTCTTTGTGAGTTGCCATGGCAGTTACAGCGCATGCTTCTGACGTTAAAGTCACCAGCAAAGAAGCAATGTGTGTGTTATGAAATGAGATTCGTGCGATAGTTAACTGGGAATTGCCCTGAAGGATATATATAGATGGATTCTAAGTTAATGTTAATATGTGGACGTTGTAGGATAATACTAGTGAAATCAATTTTAGGAATAGTGGAGTTTTGTGTAATGGAATGTGGTAAGTGATTTTTAATGTAAAAAACGGAGACGCCCCCATCTGGGGTCACCAGTGCGTGGCGTGTAGTGAAGCCTATACCCAGAGATGTTAATATTGAAAGTAGGGTTACAGGTTTCTTGAAGTAAGATTATGTCAATATGAGTGTGGTCGAGGATAAAAATTTTGAATTCATTAAACTTATAGTGAAGGGAATTGCAATACCAGGTTAGGATGATAAGAGAAGTGAAATTAGTGGAATTATTCATAATTCGGCTTGTGTCCAGACTGTCAAATTCGTTCATAATAATGAACATTTTTTCAAAAGGATTTGTACAATTTTTGTTTTTTAGACATGTTTTTGAAGCATTTAATGAATTGATTGAATTTAAAAATTTCCTTCATTTCCTGAAACGTTCTGAAAAATTCTGAGAATTTTTAAATATAGCTAGTGTTTAGAACACTGTTAGTAGGGGTAGACTGGGTATTTGATGATAATTTCGGTCAAAATACAGGATTAGTTGAAGAGGTTTGGGGTGTAGGGTGCGGATCTGAGGCAGTGTCAGCAGCACAATCAGTTTAGGCATTATCAGTTGCAAGGAGTATTTGGGGTCTTTTTAGTATAATTAAAACTGGTGAGAATGTCAATCATTATTTTAACTTCGTTTTTGGGGTTGTTTTCCTTAGGATTTGAATTAGTAGGTTGGTTTTTACGGGCAATTTGAAGGGTTTTTGGGCAGCCTCTATATGTTGCGGGATGTGGGCCAGAGCAATTTGCACAGGTTGCGGTTATTTTACTAATTTTTGGGCATTCGGAGCTAAGATGCGAACCAGCGTATTTTACGCATTTAGGTGGAAAATTACAGATTTCGGACGCGTGTCCAAATCCTTGACAGCGGTGGCACTGTTTGACGATATTTGAGCCCTTGAAACGCTCAACAGTGACGCTTAAGTTGCAAATTTCGGTAATTTTATAAATTTCATCAAAATTGTCTCTAGGGTTAAGATTTATGAGATAGATTTGCATGGGGTTGCCAGTTTTTCTGCTTTTTCGCATGGCTGCTTTATTAGCGGTAAAGTTATGCTATTTTAGAGCTTTGATGATGCTATTGGATATGTGTACGGAGGCCTGCCTCTGATACAAACTTTACGGGGTCTTTTTTCAGCAGGGCTGAGGGTAGTATATGCTATTGTGTTGGTGTCAAGATAGCTTTGGGTTTTTTCTGAAATCATTGTCATTTTTACAGTGAACTTTTAAAAGTTCACTGTCCGGTTTCATTAAGGGTTTAACTTCATTAACTTCGTTGATTTTGGCAGCATGATCATACCAGTGGCCTTTAATTTCAATAAAAAAGGGATGGATTAGGTTTTTAATTCAGTTTGAATTTTGAGTATTACCGGATTGGTTGCCTTCAGAGGTATTGTCCTGATCCATAGAGGTTGTGTCTGAATTTTCCTCACTTAAAACTTGAAATTTGGTTTGGAGTGGGACAGTTGGTTTCGTGTGATTTTTACGTTTGCGGGAGTTATTAGCTGCGGTAAAACCATCATCAGTGCTCACCATAGCTATGAATCTAGGATAATTTAATACTTTTAAGTCATTTAGAATAGTGGTTAAGTCAAGGTTGTTGTTATTACTATCGTAATGTTGGAAAATTTTAAGTTTAATTTGCCTAACAGTGTCAAACGGCTCAATAAATAAGAATGAAATAATATCTAAAAGATTACTCACAAATTGTTCCGTTTCAGAACTTGTAGGATAGTCCACATTTGATATAATGTTCTTTCGATAAACATCACGATATAGCAGGAATTTGGCAACAATTTTTCGTTGATTCTTATCAGCCAATGTATGGAATTCACTCCAAGCTTTGACGAGGTCAGTAAATTCATCACCACTTAAAAGTCGTTGACAGTTCTCTTTAAAGTCAAAAGGTCATGATTCTGACCTTAAATCGGCATTAAATCCAAGCTATTCTTAAAAGAACTCGATTGGTGGGAAAAATCACTTTCGATTTGTGATACAAAACACTCGGCAAAAAAGTTCTGTCTGTGAATGTGAATGAAAACTCTGGGATCAACGATCAGAACAGTCTGGAACAGTTGATGTAGGTTAAGGGGCTTCCTAGTTGCAGTAACTTTACGCCCAATCGATTGTGAGTAGAATGTCTTGTAATAGAGAGCCGTTGGGAATAGATAAGATTGCTTTAAAGAGCAAATAAAATAGAAAGAAAAGAAAATTTAAAAAAAATGGAAAAAATAAATTTGGAATATATAGAAAAGGGTAAAAAGGATGTTTTTTACTTAAAAATATGTTTTTTAAATTTTCCGGTGACAGCCTTTTATTTTTTCCAATTGGTAATTTTAGAAGTTTACATGTGATTTTTGTTTGTTTTTAACAAGATTGTATTTGTAGGTATAAATTTTGTTTTGTGTGATGATAATATAATACAGTTGCTTTTTTTTCTAATGTGGCTTTCTATACAATGGTTATTTGGCCCTCGGTGGTAAACGAGATTGACATGCCTGTTTTAAAAGCTACCAGCATTGCAATCCGTATTGCAACAATTAAAAAAAAATTAACGCTAGGAATTCCAAATTTTTAACCTTCATAGTTCCTAAACTATTTGACCCAATGACTTCTCGTTGTTTTTCCAAGGTAAAAAATTGCCGAAAAAGACAAATATGATGTCGAAAATAGATGTTGGGGATTTCAAAGTTTGATACAAGACGACCTCCTTAAAATTATATTTTAAATACATTTAAATAAGATATAATTCCGTATCTAATGGCAATTTTCATTTTCAGCTGCGTCTACTTTTGTAGTAAAATAGATGTAGGGTTCTGTTACGACGGTATATGAGTCTTTTTGATCCAAGGCAAAATTTCACAGTTTGTGTACGTGGAGCTTTCTGGGTTAAATATCATTCAGGTAAAAGAAAGATGCGCCGCCAGACGCCTGAGGAACACCCGGCGCGTATGCGACCACCGATCCCAATTCCTGAGAGTCCTGTTTTAACGCGCACGACCGAATTTGGCTCTAAATGGCACTTATTTCTAAGAAATATATTATAGTAATATTTTAAGAATTTTAAATAGAACTAAATGGCTCCTGAGGAAAACAGGAAACAAAGAAATTATATTTAAATCTAGAGAAAAACAAAACGTAACTATTTATAACAGAATAAGATACAGCCAAAATAAGTTCTAATTAAAGTGAAGTGAATTTTCTCCATAAGTGAAAAAATCTCCACTAATAGATGCAGAATATGTATGTAAATGCGGTTTTTCTTAATATTAAATCTACAGCTGTATGAAATATTGCAATTTCATGGACTTCCGAAGAATATTTTTTTGTTATTATTTTAATATTTTATTATTATCATTTTATTATTATTATTATTATTATTATTATTATTATTATTATTGTTGTTGTTATTTTACTATTATTATTATTGTTATTATTATTATTATTATTATTATTCATTATTATTATTTTATTTATTATTATTATTTTTTTTATTATTATTGTCATTTTATTATTATTATTATTATTATTATTATTATTATTATTTTATTTTTTATTATTTAAAATTATTTTTTCATGCATATATTTGATAATATAGATAATATAATTAACATAACAATTTTAAAAAATACATTTGATTTATTTTAAATCAACATAGTTTAAGTTTCATTTTTAAGAGTTAATCATAATCAATAGAGAATTTTTAAAATAATGTGAAAATTTACATCAGATGTTCACTTTTACGTGGATTGGTCATTCAATATGACGTATATATATGAAATATTAAAGTGTCGATAGGGGAAAAAAATCAATCCACTGACGTGTGTGTCAAACGAGATTACATGTCAATACATTTAAAAAAATGGTAAATTTTTAAATGTGTAGAAATGGGCTACAAATCCGCATAATCTATTAAGATATGACGTGACAATGTAATTAGTAGAATTTTGATTTCTCGTAATTTATTGATGATTCATGGGTTCTTGAAATACATTTTAAACTACG
Organism: Maratus michaelseni; assembly: GCA_963931845.1. Taxonomy (NCBI): domain Eukaryota; kingdom Metazoa; phylum Arthropoda; class Arachnida; order Araneae; family Salticidae; genus Maratus; species Maratus michaelseni. The sequence goes on along the minus strand of OZ007592.1, from coordinate 369,161,865 downwards.
AGTCCGGTTATTTTAGAAACTGTAAGGCAAAAACAGCACAATTCTAACATCTTCAATATAAGACCACTATTCTAAAATGCAGCCAAACCAAAATTTGACATCATGAAATTATATTTTTAGCACTATATCGACATGAAACTCGTATTAAATAAGTTTAAAATGACACACTTTTTTTAGTTAATCTAGAATCGATAAATTTTAATATCTGTATGCATTTTTCTCATGGTAAATCTTTGTTTTTCTATTAAAAAAATGTAATTTGGTTAGTTTTTGTTTTCAATACTTTTAAGAAATGCTTGTATTTCTTTTTAATATGCTCTTTTGCTATCAGAAGCTATAAAAACAGATTAAGCAGTAAACTTTCAAATACAGTACAAGACTGTTTATTCTTTTATCAAAAACTCGTAAATAATATTGAAATCTTCGGTGATAAATGACTCATTATTATTTGCTATTAAAAATAAACAGTAACGATAAATAAATCTATAAATAAACGGTAATGATAAGTTTATAATTTTTGCATATTTAATAAATAATTATTCGTAATTTTAAAAACATAATTGTCGATATATTTTACATTTTCAATTACAAATAAAAGAAAATTATGTCAAAGAGTATGTCCGAAAAAACGACACAGAAAGTTCTCTGAAGGATAATCTGAGAAGACAGGTCTTTTCTTGTGCAGAGAGAACTTTATCAAGATTACGTCAATCACTAAGAAAATGAATCTTTTTAAACAGGGCATTGAGAAGAAAGATTTATCTGAAATGTCATGAGAAATGAACGGTAATAACCTCGTAAGATACTTTAGCACTACAGGGATTTATTTTACATTGTTAAAAATACAGCACCCAAATTCTGTTCCATATTTGAGCTAAAGTACTCAATTTGCCCGAGTGAATTATCAATTATTTATTTTTATTCATTTATTATGCGTTTTTAAAAATGAACCTCTAAATATACTATAAAAACTAGGGAACTCAACCCAGACTTCCCGGATTACAGAACATAGTACCAGGTATATAGAACGTATAGGAAAATAAGTTTTAATTGAAGACTATAATTGATTTTTTTACATTTAATATATATTTTTAGATTGCTCAGCAATTAGATAAAAAATGATTTGAAAAATATAAATTATGCATATTAATGTCAAAGAGTATGTCCGAAAAAATGACACAGAAAGTTCTCTGAAGGATAATCTGAGAAGACAGGTCTTTTCTTGTGCAGAGAGAACTTTATCTAGATTACGTCAATTACTAAGGAAATGAATCTTTTTAAACAGGGAATTGAGAAGAGATATGTATCTGAAATATCATGGGAAATGAACGGTAATAACCTCGTAAGACACTTTAGCACTACAAGGATTTATTTTACATTGTTAAAAATACAGCACCCAAATTCTGTTCTATATTTGAGTTAAAGTACTCATTTTGCCCGAATGAAACATGAATTATTTATTTGTATTCGTTTATTATGCGTTTTTAAAAATGAACCTCTAAATATACTATAAAAACTAGGGAACTCAACCTGGGCTTCTCGGGTTATAGAACATAGTACCAGGTATATAGAGCGTATGTGAAAATAAGTTTTAATTGAAGACTCTAATTGTTTTTTTTATATTTAATATATATTTTTAGTTTGCCCAACATAAAAAAATGATTTGAAAAATATGACTATGCATTTAAATGATAAAGTTTTTAAATTTATTAAAAACAGTATTACTTTCATATATAGACACATGTCAGCAGTTAATATCCAAGGACATCGCCAAAGGTTTCACTATTTATATAACCTTTTATTTATACTGATTAATTTGGTGTTTAAACACGCACACATATTTTGAACGTGTTTAATTTATTTATTTATTTATATTTTAATGGAGAATTTTATTTTTTGATATGCAGTATCACCCGAAACAAACATTGAACTATTTACATTATTTCAATTGCTAACGTAACAATCTTTTCAATCGTTAAATTTAACGTGGTGGATTAAGAACAATCTTGTTTTAATTTTTTTGAAAACCATAAAAAAATGGGTTGCAGTTTTCAAACAAATTGTATTTGAGAGAGTATTTTCGACGGATTAAAAATTTGTAGTTCTGCAATGTTTGGAAGTTAAAACAATTTCAATAAAAGAGATATTTATTGGTCAGGTGTTGCCATTGTCAAAATGACGCCAACTTCTACTCACGGACATGTTTTTTTAAATTCCTACTATTAGCTCACACTCTCTCTATATATATCTTGTTCAAATTTTTAATCGTTAATAAAATATTTTCTATTCATCCACTCAAGTTCAAATAATTTTTTTTTAACTTGTAGTGGATGACACTTTTTGTTAATAGAGTTTTTCCAAATGTTAATTCATTAATTGAATTAAATAAATTAATTTTAGTTTTAAATGGGAGAAAAAATTCCTCCCATTGTTTTCATAAATGAAATGAAAGATTTATCTCAAATTAGTGATGCCACAGAAATAAAATACCGCAACGATGATTATAAAATAATGTTCAATAAAGATAACGTGGGACATTAATGCTGCAGGGGTTTATTTTATATATTTATGATTAAAAAGTAGGAATTGACTTTAAAAAAATTTATATTATTTGTTACTTTATAATATAAGTAAACCTGTAATATAATAAGTATAAATTATTTCCTTTCTTCTACATTTTGTATTAGGAACATTGTGTGACCACTTCATTAATAAATGCTGTTCTTGATTTTACTACCAGTATTTTCTGTTTTTAGCTTAAAAAATTAAAACAAAGTGGTCATAATAATGGAAATTACAATATTTTTCTATAAACAAATAACGAACAGTAAAGAAATACGTGCCTGCAAGTTTTGCAATGATCGTAGTTTCGCAATGATTTAGTTTCGCAATGATTTAGTTTCGCAATAATTGTAAAAAGTTTGAAAGGGATGAAAACAAATTTGACCCAATTTTCTTTTTACTTTCAAGTTTCTGGAAAATAACTTGATGGAAATATAGTAAATCACATTGCAAATTTAAATAGAATCATATATGTCTAAAATAGCAAAGATTGTTGTTGAAACAAATCATTGCTTACTGTTGCTTGTAGTAATTTCTTATTATTTTTTTAATGTACGCATTTTTAGCTTTCTTGATCTTTTTTACGATTATTATTTTATTTCACATGTATAAAAGAGAAGTAATATAAAAATAAAAAACCAATATTTCTTTCGTCTATAAAATAACAAAAATTAAATTTTGTAGTTTTGGTCGCATTTATTTAAAACAAAATACCAATACCTTTATTGTATTCTCTCTATTTTTTTGTCAGTAAAATATTAATTATTTAAAGTAATAACTTTGAAATGCCATTTTTATCTGGAATAGATTTTTTCCTCCATTCTAACGAAATGAAAGATAAACAATTTCTTAAAAGTCGTTTGAATTTTGCTTTAGCTTCTTTCAAAACAATGTAACGTTCTGTAAGAAATGTAATCAATGTCTATTTTTCATTTTATAATGGTAGTTTAGAATATAGAAAAATGATTTTTAAGGATTAGATTACTTCAAAGTTGAATTTTAAAACAAACCTACGTATATAATGGTATAAAAACTTGAATTAGTACTGCAAAATTACTACTGTAAATAAAAAACCTTGCAAAAACAAAATTTTTAATTTTTACTAAAATTGAAAATTTTACATTTAAAGCTATTTGCATCAGATTAAATATATTGTCCAGATTTGGATTTTTTTTCAATAACTCAAAAGTTGCAATCTTGCACTTTTCAAAGAATGAAGGCCTTTTCTAAAATATATATCCTTTGCTGAAATAATCGTATGGTAATGGTTATATATTTTGTAAATTGTAAATATTTTTACTTTATTATAACTTTTTGAGATATCGTATATTACAAAATTATAATTTTTTTCACACGACATTTTACTTTTTTTCCAAAATGTAATTCCTTTTCTTTTCGGTAATTAAAAATTTTTGTCGTACATTTATACAAAAATAAAATTTTAGGAACGAATTTACAAGGATGGCACCTTCAATGCTTGTTTATATCTATATTTTGTTATATGTTTATAATAAGCTGTGGTGCACTCAATTTTAGAGAAGTTCTTTTTAAAATATAAATGTTGGTAGAAATTCAACAACGTTGCCTATAAATATGAAACAAAATTATTAAAATAATGGATAGTACTAGGACTGTATTACTGTATTGTATAGATACTGATGATTTGCATTTATTTTTTTCGTTGTGTGCTAGTATAAGTACACCATAATCCGGTAATTTACGTTTATTCCGTATATTTTAATTAGCTTTAAAAACAACTGCATTAATAGGATCCATTACAATTTTCTATACTGCTAAAATTCATAAATAATAAAGTACGAAAATATTCATCATAGGTAATACTCATTGATAAACAAAAAATTACAGGTAATTAGTGTTTCTTCTTTATAACAATGTAATAATTGCAAAACTAGTTCATTGGTTAATTGGCACGAGAATTCCTCTAAGCTAGAACATTCTCATAAAAAAAAAAAAAAAAAAAAAAAAAAAAAAACGCTAAAAATATCTACCGAAATTAAGAAGTTGAATTTGCAATTGTCCGAAAAATTTAGCATTTTCTTTTACGGTAAATTATGCAATAAAATATTTATTTAAAAACACATTACCTTCAAAATAAAATTACATTATTGATCAGGAAATGTTAACTTAAAAAATAATTAAAACGAAAGTTTGTTTTGGAAATAAACAACATTTTCCAACATCTATATATATATTTGTCTTACGTGGCGCGGAAATAGGGCTGAATTTGTAGCTTATGGTTTGGTAACAACCATAGTTTCCAGAGCTCAGACCAATGAACAGACTAGATTGTGTTAGATCAGCTCCTCCTCCAATATGGCGGTCAATGTGAGAGCAGTAAAACCATAGAATGAAACTCAAACTAGCAATTATTAAAATAAAATAACATGTACGTAATCCAAAGCGTCTGAGATGATTCCTCATTTTAATTATGAGTAATATCGTTAATTTCAAAAGAATTCTCAATTCTTATTTAGAATTCATTTTCGAATTTCAGTCACTCAAAAATCGGAAAAAAATCAACTGTCTAGATTGCACCTGACGCCATCTGTTGCTATAAATTGAAGTTTTTTTTTTTTTTTTTTTTTTTTTTTTTTTTTTTTTTTTTTTTTTTTTGTAAAAATCTATAATAAATTTTTTTCTAATGAATTTAATACGTGCTGTACAATATTATAGGTGCAACAAGTTTTAAATTAATTATGTTTCCAAGATCCCTTTTTCATAGTATTTAAATGATTTATATGCCCATTGGTAGCGCCAACTAAATGCATTTTTAGTTATGTTTTAAACGAATTTTTTTTTACATTAAAAAAAATTGTCGTGCAATAAGTTTTAAACTAATTATGTTTCCAAGATCCTTTTTTCATAGTATTTAAATGATTTATATGCCCATTGGTAGCGCCAACTAAATGCATTTTTAGTGCTGTTTTCGACGGAGAATTACTTCTTTACATTAAAAAAAATTGTCAATTTCATATGTTCAAATGTTTTATGGTAGAACTTATTCCGGCTAGAATTGCTGAAAGATAAACAGGGGCGAGCGAGCGAAGCGAACTGGGACCGCGTAGTGGTTTCAATGTGAATTGCTTCGCAATTCAGGGGGGGGGGGGGGGGCTGGCGAGCGTTACCAAGTAGGGGGCTGAGACACCTAGTACTTTAAATTAGAGTTGAGAATAATGAACAAATGTGTTTAATTTAAAAGTAGTGACAAAATGTGAATGCTAGTGTTTTCTTAGATAATAGTTTCAAACTTTAATGTGCAATTTTTTTTATTATATCAAAAAGGTTTAATTAATTAATATGTATTAAAATCAAAAACTTTTTATCTAAAGAATACTTTATCTCTATCGAATTGAACTAATTTTTGTTAATACATTATTAATGAGATATATTTTTAATACTATTAAACCATGCTTAAAAGTTCCCTTTATTATATATTGATGTAAAATTCAGAATAGTAATTTATTTTCAAAATACAGTGCAGTGAAATCAAGTGCATGAGAAAATTTTAATTGCATTTAAACTTATTAACTTCAGAATACATAAATAATGTTTGAAACAAATACAGGAAATGGCATATATATATATATATATAAGTATAAATTGGTCTCTTTAATAACATTGCACGATTAACATTTTGTTGATCGGCAATTTAATATGAAATCTGAGTTTTGAAACTATTGGAGGTTCACACTTTTATGAGTGCCTGGTATGTTGATTGCCTAAGTACCTTTTATTTTATTTATGCACTAGTAAATATGTTACAATATAGCTATATTATAAAGCAAATATATGTCCACGAGAAACGCTGTCCTCCAATTGACTGTGGTAATAGAGGTGTAAATTTTGTTTTTACTACAATTTCTTAACTTTTAAAGAGTGCAAAAGTTCAATTTTTACACCTTCGTATAGAAATAAATAAAATTAAATGTATGAAATATGTTATACAATTCTTAAATGTTCTTAAATTCTTAATTCTTTTTATATAATTCTTAAATGTTTATATAATTCTTAAATTTGTTAGAAAACTGAATCTCAGTTTTTTGATTTTTTGTGGCTTTAGAAATAATTTTCAAGCATGATTGTTTTTCAATCTGTGCGCAACACAATTACGGATGATTAACTCGTTTGGGCTTTAAAAAATATAAAAATTCAGTATTTCTCTGTTCTTGAAATATTTCTTCACTAAACTGGCAAATGAAAAAAGAGTTCACAAATAAATAAATAAATAAAATACGAATTCAAAGTTTATGTTATCGAACTACGCGCTTAAACACTGAAATAATTAATTTGTTTCATTAAAATCGCTATAAATAGTGAAACATTTCGCGATTGACCACTGTCATGAGATAATACGAAATAACCAAAAATTATGTGTGTTGTAAATTGGTAGACAATCTAAGGAAATACATTAAATATAAAACTAGCTTACCCCCGCCCGGCTTTGCCCGGGCTTGTGATAGTAATTTTTAAAAAAATCAAGTTTTTAATATTTTATATCTTTAATCCGATTTTGTATGAAATTATATTTTGAAATGAAAAATTTGCGAAAAAATATTGATATATAAAACACAATGTAAACACATTGATTATTTATGTTACTACAGAGGTGCCATAATTCAAAACACAGTTTTAAAACATTAAAACTATTAGATGTTAAAAATCCATGAGCTTTCGGCTAAACATTAGACTTCCTCAGATGAACACAAGCCGTCGAGAAGACGCAGCTCGTCCTTCTGGACGGCTTGTGTTCATCTGAGGAAGGCTAATGTTTAGCTGAAAGCTCATGGATTTTTAACATCTAATAGTTTTAATGTTTTAAAACTGTGTTTTGAATTATGGAACCTCTGTAGTAACATAAATTATCAATGTGTTTACATTGTGTTTTATAAATTTGAGAAGGTGAATTTGTCGTTCGTATTATATGGATTTTTCTATAAAATTTTAAATATTGATATTTAGTGATAAAAGCGCTCAGTTTCTTGTTTTTTTACATAGTGTCGTTTCATAGTTTTAAAATAAAAAGTTATTTTTATCCGAACTCTTTGAAATCTTTATTGGTGATAGATAAAACGGTTTTTCAGCCCGTGTAAAAGTTTCGTGAAAAAATAGAGAGAAATTTTGAACGAAAACCCAGAATAACGGGGCATTTCTGCGTGGTCACGCCCGGCTTCGGGTAAAGTTCTCACTATTTAATATGCATATATTTTCACATAATTTTACAGAGGACTTGGAAACAGCTATATTTTTAAACGATTAAAATTTTAGAGAGATTGGACGATAAAAGCTATTTTTTTATGTTAACGGATCCGACGAGAAAACCAAAAAAGCGAGAAGAAAGCATATTTATTTGATAACCACATAGCAATATTTCTGACGTATTTTTTACATGGGCTGTAAAATCGTCATATTTATAACCATTAAAATTTTCAAAGTGTTTGGACAACAAAAACTATTTTTTTAAATCTATGAAACGACCGTACGTGACGAAAATGTTTTCTTACGAGCATTTTTATTACTAATTATCATTAATTTTTCGCGATTTTGTTATGAAAATTATAAATTCATACAAAATCGGGTTAAAGATATAAAAAGCAAATTTGGGATTCACTTAAGGTTTTATCACGGGCCCGGGCAACGTCGGGCTATATAGCTAGTACTTAGGAAAAGAAAATGTTGAATTTTATCAAATGCACTATCGTATCATGCATATCCATGAGCCGTCCAGAAGGATACTATATAAGTGAATATTTCTTCTGTGAAGTTTTGCATAATGAAGAAAACAAACGAGAAGATTCTGTTCATTTATGTATATCTTATGTTATGAATAGTATTCGTACTTATATATTTTTTTTATTAGCAACATATATTACCCTACCATACACATTTCCTTGTCACTTCTGAATATAAACAGAGTCTAGAGAGTCTTAATTTTAAACTATGCGGCTACAACACACCTATACGAATACATTTGTTTGTGTTTGAAGGGAAAAAATGTCCAAGCATAGTACTTACTCTCTATTACATAATTTTAAGAATGATAAGCATGCAATAAATAAAAATTTCTACGCTCACATACTTTATTTTAGAAACGCAAAATACAAGGTGCTTCTGAAACGCTGTTCTGAATCTATAACGTATTGATGCATTTATAAATAAACTAAAATAAGCGAGAAAGTGTATCAGAGCTTCGCTGCAAAAATAAATGAATTAAAATGTCACAATACTATGTGGGAATATCCTATTTGAATTTTGATTTAATATATTTATATGCATATCTCTAAGGAGTGAGATGCAGTTTTCCACTATGAAACTCAAAAATTTTACATAACTGATTGTCATGATAAAAAAATTTCACAAAAATGCAATCAGAAGAAACTGGTTGCAATATCATTTTAATGTGTTGTTGCACATCCTCTCAGGCCCTCAGGGCTAGACCAGGTCTATGATATTATACACCCTAAGGAAATCCAGGACCATGAAGGAATCATCAGCAAGATCCTGCTTGGAGAGCCCCAGGCACGCGAAGATATGATCAGTGTAGGCCTGCTCAGTGGAACACTTGGTGCATATTTCGAAGCACTTGATGACCTCAGAAAATCTTATAGTTCTTATGTGCCCACTACGAAAGCGAGCAAGAGTAGTTTGTTCCTGCCTGTTATAACCAAGAGCAAGAGATCCTCTCGGTCGAATACTCTGGTACCAGTGGTGCTCTGGTGGAACAATCCAAGTGATCCTATTCTTGCTTTTTGTTTTTGAGTAAGTCTCCAAATATGTGAGGGGTGCAGAAGGCACCGAGACATCACATGCATCCGCCTTGGCCAAAATGTCCACGATCTCATTTTCCTCAAGATCGAAGAATAAGAATAAGAATAAGAATAAGAATAAGAATATCATTTTAATAAATACGATGACAAAAGAAAAAGTATTGATACGATTCATGTTAATTTATTTATGTATCTCTGACATTCATTTTGAAATAATAGTAATAAATTATATAATTTGAAAAAAACTTTACATATACCGGAAAACATATTTAGTAAAATTTTATTCCTAAAACTGTATACTTTTCTAAAATTAAAGTAACAACAAAATAACAAAATTATGTAGTCAAGCTGCCGTCAAACGTGGCTTGAAAATTTATGAAAAGAAACTTGCTTGTATGAATGTAGTGTTCTACATATCAACAGAAATCATAAGATATTATTAAATCTGCAGGTCTATCTGACCAATTGCCAAGCTAAATTGTAAGGATGGGATAACGAAATGTGCCTTTTGTAAATTGATATTCCTGCCTTCAAACATGACTTGAAAATTTATCAAAACAAATGTGCTAGGGTGAGGGTTTTCTATTTAGTGACAAAAATTGCGAGATTATAATTAAATGTACATGTGTACCCGACCGATTGTCTAGGTAAATAGTAAGGACGATATACCTAAATCTGTCAGTGCCATATTAACATTTGGTGTCCATTTCCTTTTAAATCAGGCTACACGGTTTGTATGGGAAAACAATTATGATTTCTCATGCTGTGAAGATTATAGACCAACTCTACATAGTTGACAAACCTTGGTAAAATACATACAATTTTTACCTGTTTGGTTCAAAGTCATAGTTTCGGCACGCTGCACATGTGTGCAGTTGACACTTTGGATACACTATTCAAAGAGGAAAGTTATATAAGACTAAAAATCCAATTGGTATACATAAAATCCTGAAATGCAGAAATACAATTTTTTTAACAATTTCCAACAAAGTTGAAAAGTGTTTATAAATTTAGTTTGTCTGTCTGTCTGTCTGTCTATCCGTGCTCAAACTCGCGTAAATATATTCGAATTGTCATGCAATTGTGATATATGTTATTGAAATTTACTATTACATGTTCGGTATTGAAAATGAAGTGTGTAGCACTTACAATTTTTTTACATGGACTCTCAAAGTAATTCCGTTATATTACGGTCTATGAGGAAAATCAATTGCGGTCGGTGCATTTTAATGATGTTACACAATTTTAAACATATTGAAATTGATATATATCATTTAGGGGCGCTATAAGAGTCTTAAATAGAATATGGTGTGCATATCCTTTACAGGGATACTCAAAAGAATTCTGTTGCATTACTGGCCATGGAGAAAAATCGTTTATAGTTTATTTTGATAATGTTACACTATTTAAAACATATTGAAATTGATGTATATCACTAAGGTGCATTACAAGAGGCTTATTATAGAATATTGTGTGTGTAAAATTCATCGTTCATTTACAGGGACACACAAAAGAATTTGGTACTGTCTGTTAACAATAATTGCTGGAAGCGCGTTTACCGTTGCTAAACGCGTTTTTAAATTTCGCTCATTTTTTGTCTATTACTTATTGTAAATAAATTCTATAGATCATATACAGGGCAGCACAAAAGTTATCGAGTACTCTCGAGTCTGTTTATTGACGGAAATTCCAGAAGGGGAATTTTAAACTGTGCCATGCGTTTCCAAACTGAACTACAATTTAGCATTCTATGTAGTATATATACAAATCGATAGATCATATACAGGGCTGCACAAAAGCTCGGATCTTATCCCGAATATTTTTGGTAATTTCTGAAACTGGATTTTTAAATATGTTATGCGTTTTCAAAATTGTTTACATGGATATCATATTTTCATCTTATTAAACAGTAAAGATTTGTAAAATTATTTTGGAAGTGTTGGAAAGTGTTACATAATCTATGCTTGACTCATGATTTTTTGTTCTTGTTTTCAATTATATTGATGGGGGTATCGTACGATACTTCCGTCGTCTCGAAACAATTACAAATACATATAATTATTATATTTCAGGTAAAAAGAGATGGATTGCGATTTGGTATTCTGTTTCTTTAATATATAACCTCACACTGTAACCACACCCTGCAAGGTGCGTATTCTTCAATCACATTTTTTAAATAGAACGTTTAGATATTTCGCCTTATTTAATAGTACAAAAATATTACAAACTCTTCGATTGAATATGGTTATTTGAAATTCTAAACTTAAATATTCGATAGGTTATATGGCTTGATTATTTAGAGGGGTGTGCTTTTGTGCTTTTAAGATGTTGGATTGCTTTCCAATTACCAATTCGGAAATAAGAAATAAATAAATACCGTATACTCCGGTATATTACGCACACTTTTAAAACCAAGAAATTTTTAAAAAATTTTAAAAGTGCGAGTTGTACGCCGCGTGGTAAAATGCATGCTTCAAGAAAATATAAGTATAAGAAATGAAATCTCCATATTACTTATGAAGATTAGAAAATGTGGTTTTGAATGGACGAGAGTCCCATTTCAAACGCTTTATGGGGAATCATGCAGATGGGTCTGGTAGTCGCGAATGACCTCATACTTCATATTTCCATTTTTATTTTCATGTTTGTTCTAGAAACTATAAACTCAAAGCTCAAAATACTTCAATTAATCTAGAAACGTTGTAGACTAATAATCACCGAACATCTCAATACATAGACTATGCCTACACCATAAAAAGACTTAAAATCATCTGTAAAAACTTTTAAAATATATTTATAGACTATGTCCGCATCATACAAAGACTTAAAATCATTTGTAAAAACTTTTAAAACATATCTGAATTGTATATATATCATTGTAAACTTTCAATTCAGTACTATGTAAAAGCCTAATGGCCTATTGGCCTCATTTGTATTTTTTTTTTTTTTTTTAATAAACTTGCCAAGCAGGGCTTGTAGAGCTTAAGCCGCATGGTAGGCCACCCTGCTTGGTTGAATCTGAATCTGGGGAAATGTGCCTAATATCGTACCCATTTTGAAATTTTAATCGAATTTCGTTTGACTGCACAGCAAATTGAAACTTATTGACGGTATGGGTTCATAAAAAATTCTAATAAAATAGTTTTAGCTTATAATGGTTTCCAATAAAAGAAACATTTGTTTTTGCAAATAAATATGCAAAACGCCTTAATACCAACTTTCAACAAGTGGTCCTAATATCGCAGCCCCCGTGCGATATTCGAAACACAATAAAATTTACTCTTTCCAAAATTTTTTGTAAGAAATATGAGTTGCAACTGTAACGTTACTTCGTCACTATTTACTTTGTCCTTCAGTATTGATTTTGGAACTTCATAAAGTATTGAAGCTCGTCCCAAACCCATTTCCTTGGACATAACTGCCTGAATTGCTTTAATCATATTCTCTTCTTTCCACAGTTTCTTTTTTTTTTTGCCACATCTGAAAAAAAAAATCAATGATATAAAAAATGAATCCCAAAATCGCAAAGTGCGGTATGTGGAATAGTTAGTGGGTCCTATATTAGGAACATATAAACAAAAATATAAATGGCTGCCATTTGAAAACTTCAAGAAAATGATAATTCAATCAAAACATAAAAAAATCAAAAGTTGGATCAATAACAACATTTCCATAACAATTCAAAACTTGTATTACTTAACTTTGTATATTTATAATTTTCTGAAGATAACGTTAACACATTCGGGTCTATGGGTGCATATATGCACCCTCAAAAAGAGCATACAGAATTTGTTTTAGGTACCAGTAAAAAATAAAAGCAATATTTGCTTTCTCTAATTAGAACAGCAAACAGCGAACAGAATATTGCTTTAATGGATTTCCATGTTTGCGAGAAACTACATCCAGTATATGAGTATTTGTGTATCTTATCCTGAGAGAGCCATTATAAAGTGTGTTTAAAATACATTAATATAACAAAAAATGCGTTAAATTAAAGTTTAATGTGTTGAGAGAAAGTTTAAAATGATAATAGATAAAAATAAGTAGAAAGAGTGTAAAAGAATTGCAAGAAATTACAGTCTAGTGCGAGATCGCGTATGGGAATAAAAAGTAATGCGCATGAACTGTGAGAGATGGCGCCAGATGCTAATAGGGCCTGGGAATGGCAATAGATGGCGCCAGATTCAAATAGGGCCTTGGAACTGCGATAGATGCGCCATCTATCGCAGTTCCAAGGCCCTATTAGCATCTGGTGCCATATCTCACAGTTCCCAGGCCCTATTAGCATCTGGCGCCATATCTCACAGTTCATGCGCATTACTTTTTATTCCTATACGCGATCTCGCACTAGACTGTAATGTATTTTTGTGATAGTTTAAGTAAAAGTAGCTTTTTTAAAAAAAGTGGTGCCAACCGAATAAAATTTGTGTAAAAGCCCGAAGGGTTAAAGAATAATTTTAAATGAAAAAACAATATCATTTTCACCAACAGATACGATACTAGACTAAAATTACTAATGGATGATCACGTTTAGACAACGACCACCAGAATACAGCAGATACTTCACTTAGATATCATGGAGTGCGATAATAGGCACACTTCCCCTACTTATAAATGTGTTTTAGTATTCTCCCACCTACATATCTCAAGATGGTTTCTGTGTAAAAAAAGGGGGGGATGAGAATAATACGATAATAAATCTAAATACAGAAAATGTACTGTCTTAAATTACAGATGCACCTTATAAGCTTTATGATACGGTAGTTGATCAAGACAAAACAATAATAGAATTTGCCTTCTACATGTAAACAATTACATGAAAATATTATGGATTTGTAAAGAAAATGAAGCACACCCATTTTACAGAGAGAAACGTACTTAGAAAATAAAAACAAATAAGAACTTAGAAGAAGAAAATGTTTTATAAGATAGAAATATAAACAGTATTCATAAGCCGTAGATAACAAAATTATGAAATTTTATGTAATTTCATGTATTGATTTAAAATGTTACAAATAAAAAAATATCGATATTTGCAAAAACAGTCTGTTTTTTAAACATTGAAAATAAATATACACTAAAAACACCAACGTTTAACACACAATATTATAGTACAATGGACAGACGTACGTTTCGTGAGTAACTTGGACTCACACCCTCAGTGTCAATAAAATAAAATTAAACATTATTGTATCCCCCCCCCCAAAGACATGAAATTGAATCGAGAAACCCAAATGAAAACAACAACACACCGAGAAACTCATCACGCATGAGCCACCAATGAGATTAAGCCGGAAGTGATTCACTATGACACAGTAACTCAACCCAGAAAGGTAAGATGTAAGGTTGATTCACTTTGCTTTATACGTTTTATTTATTTATTTATTGCAATAAGAATTTTGGATGTCATCCATATTCCCATTTTCTGTCGTCTACTATCGTAAAGTTATTCCTGTTTATCCGTGAATTTATATTAATACTATCTTGAATATCTTTTGTATTACTGTACAATTTTAATAAATATTTAAAACTATATGGTCAGTTGAAACAAATGTACTCCTCGCACGCATTATAAACCTTTAAAAGTATTTGACCACTTAGTTTGTTTCAAAACATACTTTAAAATAAGATTTACACTCGTGTCTGTAAACAAAATTTATTCCAATAAAATTTACTCGTGAATTCAAAGGATTATGCTGATTATATAAACAGTTCCCATGTTCTGGTATGTGGAAAAAAAATTATTTCGGTTAAATTAATTGTGTCAGTGATTATTTTTTCTACACTTGTTTTTGTATCGACTATTTAAAAAGTGTTGCATAAGTAATAAAATATATGAATCTGTGTCTACTGAGATACGATGCGCACGACATACAGCATTAACAGCTGAGTTTATACTCTTTTATACTGTGCTAAAATTTTAAGCAGTATTCAAACAAAATGTTTTGAACTATACCTCGTAAAAATAGAGAACTTAAAGCATTAAAGAAAATTACAGCAAGAAAAAACTTTTCTTTATTTCTTCTAGAGGTTGCCTCTTTTCTAAAATTTATAACATTCAAACATTAAATGGGAAAACTTCTTTGCAAACATCAAATAGTTCTAGACATGCACTTATATTTTCTGAACAGAACTTTCGATAGTAGAGAAAAATTTCGTATCTCGCACTTGTATATTTTTCAGCGTTAAAACCTGCATATTTGAGGTTATAAATTCGTATATTTTCAAAGTATTCATACTGATGATTTATTAATATTGCTGCAGTTTCTTCTCTAAATATTTGAAATTAAATTAAAAATAGGACAATTTAAACGTCTAATATTTTTATGATGCTGCATGATCTCGTCATATCGTGTTTCGTCATATCATTCATTCGCCATTCGAATGTATCCTCTTTTTCATTGCTTCACGAGAAGATAAGTACTGAAAAGCTCTTATTGAATTTCACTCCGTAGGTGGCTAATATGCGAATATGTTAACGTTCTGAAGACAGTTGTATATATATATTCAGTTATCATATTTTTCATTTTAAGTATCCCTGAGTTGTATTGCGTTTTTTATTGCCTCCCAACAAGTGCAATATAATGAGGAACTATTATATCCTAATTTATTTTTATAGATAAATAAAATTTTGATTGTTTAATTGCTAATTTTGTCGATTAGTTTATATTTTAATTGTAGGCTATTTGCTACTGCAGCTTAAAGTAAATAATAATTTACATTAAACTTAAAGAAAATGCATTTTTTAAAATTAATTATGTTATTGGTATATTTAAATATAATTCGTTAACATATACGAGCAATGTGAATTATTAAATTAGTACCAAGATATCTTAAATATGGTTCATATAAGTTTTCTGTAAAGAATGTTTTTGAAGCGGTCTTTCTTTTAATTTGCGCTAAAATTGTGCTCATTTAGTTTGCTGCAGATTAAGCAATTTTTTTCTATTAGATTCTAAGGACTTAGTTTGAAAAATGTCATAAAAAAACATTTATCTTTAACAGTTAGTCTGTCAAAAATGAAAGTGTTACAAATATTTATCATTTTTATTACGGCCGAATTGGTACTTTATTTATTCCACATTGTTTTTGATCTAGAGAATATCCAAACTTGAAATAAATAGAAAAAACCGAAAACTTATGCCTGTTTTAGACAATTGTTATCCATTGTTTTCAACAGCATTAATTATATGCTGCTTGTGCTTGGTGCATTACCAGTTTCTGGAGCCGAAATTCGAAGGTAATTTTTCTTTTAGAAAGCTAAAATATCATTGCAAAACTCCAAGAATGAGCCGTTGACGTGATTGAGATTTAATTTAATTCATTATCATATACCTATTATCGCAGAAGTTCTTAATTCAATGACTAGTGGAGGGGACAAAATAGCTGTTATAAAATTAACCATTTGATTTGTAAATGTTCATGTTATGTGGAACGTGATTTTACTGCATTAAAAAGTAATTTATGAGGCCAGTTTTTTATGTAATTGCAAAAGTTTTTTCTCTGTTAAATATTAATGTAACTTTATTGCAATATTTGATGCAATTATAGAGATTGCTCTTATTTTATTTTACAGAAACTATATTTTTGCAAATAAGGGAAAACTAAAGTCTTAAATTTGATTGAAATACTTCTATTACGCATAAACACAGAAAATCCTGTCAAGATGGTACCACACGGATACGGAAAAAAGTTCCGTTTTACACGGGTTTTCATCTTTGTTTTTTAAAACTCGCAATCAAAATCACTTTTGATAAAATCTGCCGGACGAAGTGCTCAATTAACCCTCTAAGCGTGTGGAACGTAATATTCCGTTCATTAAGCTCCAGGTTTCACTGCAATGTATGCAATGTTTAAGATAATATAATTCTATAGATTTAATGAATTTTCAAAACATTGAAGAATGATTAATACTCCTAAGGGTTACATTCATATTTGTAATTCAGTTTTATTTATAATGCTGAAAGAATCATATTTTTTTAGCATTTAAAACAAAATGCAGAGAAAACAACATTATAATTGTACCCTTTTTCAAAACGCTCAGAGGGTTAATAGTAAATTATTTGCCAATAATTGAATCTTTAGTTCAACTCCGATTCCTGCCTGTAAATATAGTAATGTGTCTTATAACGGAACAACATTAAACTTTTCAGCCTGTGCCTAGTTTTTCATAACACACTGATAGAAAAATCTTTTTCTCTGTTAAATAGTAAATTAACTTCATTGTAATAACTGACACAATTGTAGAGATTGGACACTATTTACACTTATTTTTTCCTGTATCCTTAGATCAAGATTTACTAGTCTTATATTGCCCGCCCATTTCAAAAGATGCGAAAAAAAGTAATATTTCAAAATAGGTATTAGAAAATTTGTTTTGTTTATCGTAAGCATTAAAAGGCATTTTATTTGACCACTTTATTTAAATTAAAATGGAACTTAAAAATTTAACTTTGATTTCAAATTAAAAAAAATATTTCTAAGCATTATCACTATCAATAACATAACCTCGAAAAGCTGGGACTTTGTTGAAATATCAGATGTTTGGCATTATATAGAATTATATTTTTTAAATTTCTTTTACGTATTTCCTAAATAGAGATCCTTACATTTTACTCACATTTATGAAAAACCCTTTAACACGGTAGTAACCATTTACTGAGACATATGCTATTGAGTCGGTAATATCCCGCAAGTACTCTAGCAGACGCACGCTCTCTTGTGTGTTAAAATCCTTCAATGCGCTTAGAGATCATTATATGCTGAAATAACATTGAATATATACTACTGGACTCATGAATGATGTAATATGTTCTAGGTTATAATATATGTGTAATACAACTTGCATATAATGCATGAAATAGTATATGAAGCAGATATACAGTATGATCGGAAACTGTCCCAAACAAAATAAGATGGGTTACAGTACGCACCAAAACTGTTTTTGTAGAGTAAACCAGGGTTACAAAAGTACTTATTCAGTCAGGAATTAAATATATCCAGGCATTCGAGGCTGAATCCGGAATTTCGTTCATAACTTCAAAAATAGGGAAGATATTTTACCGTGTTTTTCAGCAGAATCAATTTGCTTTTTGCGAAATGTTATGACATCATTAAAGTACTGGAAGTGCACAGTGATTTGGTCAGTGACATATATTTTCTCTCAGTTACATTCTAATCACCCTAATTTAATATTTTTTTGCCGTGAACGGTGGTCATTGCGAGCTCTTCTCGACATGTTATCATATTTCTCAGAGAGCAGGATTATAACGATGTTGAAAACATTGTTACAATATATTTGCAGGAATATATTTATGCGTGTGCATAAACATATTTCTGCAGTGTGCGGATATATTAAGAAATATACGAAAAAACAGATTTGCATCGGGTTTTTGCTATTATTATTAAATAAAAATAATGAGAAACATTTAGAAAATCGTTTTATTCACGATTTTATAAAAATGTACTTTACAATAAAATTAATAATTATTTTTTGCAAGATTTTCTCTATCTGAAGCCGCCAAAATAGGTCTCTATTTTATTCTAGATAACTTGGCGCACTTCTTGTCACTTATTTTTGTTGACAATAAGGAAAAAAAATACTTCCTCTACAATCATTCATCTAACGACAGTTTTTAAGTTGATTGACGTTATCTGGAATGCAGCACATTCTGTTTAAATGCAGATTTTTCCTTCTCACAATCACTATCGAATTAATCGTCACTACATTCATTTTGAATGAGATGAATGTATATAAAAAAATTAATCAATAATAATTATAAGTAAAGTAAAGTAAAAGTAAGTAGAAGATGCAAACGCTGTGGCCAGATGTAGACTTTTTAATCAGTTCTCTAGGAAGCCTTTAATCACTGACTTTGATTGCCCTAGAAATGTAGCAACTACACTGGCTAGATTAAGAACAAATCACTATAAAGGAATGAAGATCCTTCCTGATGGGACAAGAACCTATATTATTTGCAGGAATTGCCCGGAAACTCATCTCACACCGAGACACATCTTCGAGTGCCCAGACATTACCGCAGATATCTTAAAACTCGGCTGGTTACCGCTAATGGATCCACTTCGGAAGATCCTTTACAGTCCTGAAGCACCAAGGCTGGCGGCAGTGGTTCTCCGGACCTTTTACCATATCTGAGCCTTTTTTTCTTGACGTTTTGCATATCCATGGACACGACAACAACAACAACAAATTTAGATTAAAAAAAAAACCTGTGAAAGGAAAATAATTATGGAGATCACTATAAAAAACGTACAATCAAAATAATCTTTAACTTAAAAAACCAAAGTGATTTTCTCATATATTGTGACATATTGTATGTTGGAAATATATACTATTTTCTTCGATTTTACATCTAAATATATATATATATATATATATATATATATATATACATATATAATGCTCTATTTTTTTATATTTCATGAAAAAAATGCTAAAAGGATTATTTTAAATGACACAAAAAAAATATATTATTTAATTTAATTTGAATGCGTAGTGTAGCTTTAAAATAATAAATATACTTTTTTTAATGCAATGGAAAACATCTACATGCTGACTTGACATCTTGTATTGAATCGGCTTGGAGATTTCGGATTTTTCAAACTGTTAGAATTATTGTTAATTTTATTAATTTTAATGTCTTTTTTTATTTACTGGCGATGAATTCTTTTCTTGTATGTTTCATTTCTACTGTAAAATTCAAACACACAAATATTTCATGTTGCATAGAGCACAAATAAAGCAAACCATACATACGGTAAAAAACATAGATGCACCAAAATACATGATTTTATTCTATTTTTATTTTTATTTTTTTACATATCATGCAAATACTTTCGAATATTTGTAATTAATTTAATTTAATTTATTTTCTTTAATTATAATATTATTTTCCCCGTACTAACCTGTTAAAAATAATATTTTTTTATTTATTATAGATCATCGAGGGGTAGTTTTGATAAGAATATTTTGCTGCATTATCAGAGTTTCAGAAGATTAATTAAATGCTATCTAATACACACACGCACACACATAAATACTTATATATATATATATATATATACAGGGAATTGTCGAATTCGATCGACAAAGTTAGAGGGGTGATAATAAACATCAAGAAGAGGAAAAATTGCCATTGAACATGGGGTCGCAAATCACGTTTAGTGGGAGAAAATCGCAAAAATAGTTATGAAGGGTGTTACGTCGAGTGGAAGAAAAAGGGCCAATAATAAGATTAAAAACATTTAAATTTGAGATCAACTAGGATTACAATGCATTACTGTTGAACTTGAGAAAAGAGACAACGAAAAATTTTATAGGAATTGCTCGAAGTTGCGGACGCGAAGGTCTTTGGACAGCTGACACCGACGGACGAAGGATTGCCGGACGCGTTCAAACATACCGGTGTGCTGGCGATGTCTGCTGAAGCTACGATGATCCGTGCTGTCAGATATTTCAGTGTATCCAAAAGAGCCTGATAAACAACAGATTTCAGGTGGCACCAGAAGGAGAAATCCATGAGATTGAGGTCTAGGGAGTCGATGACAAGCAACAGGATGCCCCGTGTCCAATCAACCTCCGTCTTCGAACAATTTCTATAAAAATGTTTCGTCGTCTTCTTTCTGACGTCGAACTGTAATGCATTGCAATGCCTAAGTTCTATGGCAATTTTCTGATGCCTCGTATCACCCGTCTAAATTTGTAGGTCGAATTCAGCAAAACCCTGTATATATATATATATATATATGATAAAAATGAAGAATAAAACATGAAATTTAGAAGAATGAAATTTAGTGCTTTAAACAGTTATTTATCGAATTTTACTCAATTTTACCATCAAACATAATTTACAAATAAAAACTTGCATTTTTTGCAAAAGTCTACTGTTTAATAAAAAAATAAATAGCAGTTTTTTGTGAAAAAAAAATTAAATAAACGGATTTTAATAATGCATGTGCCCGGCCTTACTTGTAATGAATTTTGGTATCGACATTCCATACTGTCAATTAAGTTGTTGGACACTAGTAAGGGAAGCAACTCCCATACATAGAGCAACGCTTGTTCCAGTTCATTTAACGACTTTAGAGGAGGACTTACGGCATTCACCTGTATGCTGAGATAGTCCCAAAGATGCTGTATAGGATCAAAGTTTGAATATTGTGATGGCTATTTTATCGGATATTATCAACCATTCAGATTAATTCAACACCAATAGCACCACCATACGGTGTGACAAACGGAGTAAGGATCTCCTCCCGCTATATCACAGCATTCAAAATTCTTCCATGGCACACATGGAAGTTACTGTGACCAAAATAGAGATTCCAGCCCAAACCATGATTCCACATCCTCTATAACTGTGTCTTTCAACAGTTTCACATAGATAGAATCTGATGTATTGTCTTCCCCAGATCAGCACACGAACTGAAGCACTCTCCAATGCAAACCGGGACTCATCTGTGAAGAGTACGGAAGCCCATTGTTGTGTGTTCCAGGTAACGTGCTCTCTTGCCCAACATAAACGGGCACATCTGTGTTACCGATTAAAAGGGCCTCACACAACGGATCGTCTTGCATAGAGTTCTTAATTGTGAAGACTTCTATACATCGTAATCGCAGGTATTGTCATCCCTGTTCTTTACGATGATCTGAAATGAGCTGAGCCACAGTAGTCCTTCGGGCCAAAAGAGCTAGAAAGCAATCTTGTACAGGGGTTGTAACCCATTAGATGTCTGGAACAATTCTTCTTTACACTGAATTTTTAGATTCAAATTGATCTCAAAGCATTTGGACTACACTACGAGACACATTAAGACGTCTAGTAGCACCAGGTTGTGATATCCTCATTTCCATCCATCAGATTGCACGCCATCTTAACAAACCAAGTAAACGACATCTCCTAGAAATGGACAACTCTATTTTCGTACCAATAATTCAAGATCATCAACCATAAAAACATTTCACACAAATTCCCAAAATGGAATATTCGCAATTCCTCCTGTCAAACATATACCGGGTGTCCCACAAATGACTGATGGATTTTAAAATTCAATAACTTGCAAACGGGGGCAGATATTAAAAAAATTCTTGCAGGAGGGTTACGTAAGATGTCGGGAGTTTTTTTTACTGCGATTATTGATTTTAGTTCGAATTTAAAACAATAGATGGCGCTGACAGTGATTGGCGCTCATTCGAGGCCGAAACTGACGTCACTCATCATTGACGTGAAGGAAGGAGATTAAGGCTATGGAGTGGGTCTCATTCGCCAGTACAATCTTGCTCTTAGGACCCGATTCTGAACACAGACGATATGCTTTCAATGTAATACGTTGTTGCCATGGGAACAATAAACTCTTCGATAGTAGAATACAGCTTTCAGAACTGGGCATGAATTTAACAAGCAGTGTTCGAGTTGCAGGCGATTCTACATTTATTTTGTTTTATTTTCTCGGATTAAATTACTTTTTATGGCCTGATTTAAAGAATATTTTATTCATCGTATTTTAAAAATACTAGGTGAAATAAACCATTTTCAATAAATAGTGTACACTCTTTTAAAAGTACTCACTAGCAGATTGCGTAGCAAAATAACGAATGAAGATGTGACGGATTCGATTTCTGTGCAGCTCTCACATACCTGCATTGCCGTCATTTCGCGAAACTAAATTTTCATATTGGTTAGATAAAATTCCCATAAATACTCATAAATGTAAAATTGCCTGCAAACTCGAATAATGCTTGTTAAATTCATGCCCTGATCTAAACGCTGTATTCCACTATCGAAGAATTTGTTGTTTCCATGGCAACAACGCATTTCATTGAAATCATATCGAATGAGTTCAGAATCGAGGCCTAAGAGCAAGATTGTACTGGCAAATGAGACCCACTCCATAGCCTTACTCTCCTTTCTTCGCATCAATGCCGAGTGACGACAGTTTTGGCCTCCATTGAGCGCCAACCGCTGTCAGCGCCATCTATTGTTTAAAATTCTAACTAAAATCAAGAATCACAGTAAAAAAACTCCCGACATCATACATAACCCTCCTGCAAGAATTTTTTAAATATCTGTCACCGTTTGCTAGTTATTGAATTTTAAAATCCATCAGTCATTTGTGGGACACCCGGTAAATATCCAATACATTAAAATAATTGAGATGGGTAAATTTTTTCATATGATTTTATTGAAGTTACTTATGGTAATTCATATTTTTTACCTTTATTTTCTTTCTTTTAACAGTGAGCGTCAAACTATACATATACATATATATATATATATATATATATATATATATATATATATATATATATATATATATATATATATATATATATATTATATATATATATATATATATATATATATATATATATATATATATATATATATTAATAATTATCTTAATCAAAATTTTAATCTAAAGCTTTAAGTCAATTCATAAACTTTTATCAACCATTCATTCGATAATATTCTGAGAGAAGCTAGTTTTTAGTTTCGAATGTTTTTAAAAGCCATTTTGTCATATTTATTCCACGAATCTGCCTTCGCGCGCTAGAGTTTTTACCTCGAAAAACTTCCGTTACAATGTCGATGATCCTTAAACAACTCATTCTCGCGTTCATTAGCTTAGCTGCTCAGCTCTTGAGAAATCTCTCTGAAAAAAGATAAATATAATATTAACAGGTATCTATGCAAGTCTGACACAATTACTGATTAAGGCAAAGTAACCAATCTTTGTATTCACATCGCATAGAGATTTTAATAATTAACTTTGAAAGTTAATTATTAAAATCTCTATCATTTTGAAAATAAATCCTCGTTTTGCACTAAATATAAATATTGAAAAATACATTAGATAATATCGTTTTACTTTATTATGTTACTGGAATGTTAAAAGTATGACTACACGAAGAACGTTACTATGGGTAAACAATGTTGTTTAATTACAAAAATTGCTGGTTTTACCACGTATCGTTGACCTACCAGGAAATCCTTTTCTCATGTAATCCCAAACATTTGGCATTAAAATACAAAGACACTAACTTTTAATTTTTATCAAACATAATATTAATGCATTTTATCTATATGTATACACATAAAAGTAGAAAGTAAATTTCAAAAATGTTTGAAGCTGTGCGATTTAATGAACAAGGAAAGTAATTAAAGTTTAGAATAATAATAAAAAACTTTACCTTCCGGTGTGTCTGTAAATCACAGTTTAGCACAGTCGTGGAAAGTGCAAAAGGCTTGGCAGCGGCAGATGATTAGAAAGTATTTTATGAATCAAAGCAAGGAGTAATCGAAGTTCGAATCGCATCCTCAGTGAAATTTAAAAGCAAATTTTAATGAATTTCAATGATATGATATTTGTTTTTTTTTTATATGAAGTGGTCATAGCAACATCATACGTATATGTGAAGAATAAAGAAAAACATACATAAAAATACGATGGTGGTATGCGCGCTTCATATCAAAATAATCAAATTCAGATAAAGGGAATATATTAAAATTTGTTTAATTAAAATTTGTTTCTGAGCTTGATTAACATACTTATACAATCTACAAGCAAAGGTTAATCATAAAGAAAGTAAATATATATCCTAAGTTACATTATAAAAATAAAATATATTAGAAAAACTGATAAAAGGGCCCTATCGGAGGAGGGAATTCAACGCTAATCTCTAACCAGGCTAAAAGCTCAGTTCGAAAAAATAATAGTAATGCTATAAGAAACAGAAATTTATGAACGATTATTTGTAATACTTTAAAATTCGCAAAACTTGCATATTAAAAATAATAACAACAAATAATGATAATTATCAAAAAACAATAATTCTTGTATATTATTACTGTTAATTGTTAGGAAATTACATGAATTCAATTGATACAATTTTTCACTAAAACTACGGATATCATTTCAAAGTGTTCATGAAATCCATCAACATTGAATACTTACGAATTATAATTTATTTTTCGTAACGTCTATACTTAGGTACGCGTCTACTGTACGTAATCATGTACTTCAAAACTTTTTTTTATTAATATGTTATTAAATACTTTTAATAACTTAATGTATAAATTTACGAATTAGACAGCAAGGTTTACAAAGTTCAGCTATCCTATTAGAAGCATTCTTAGTAAACATGTTTTACATAACAAAGCCCATCAGTGTGTATTTATACGGGCGCTATTCTGATTCCGTCTAAACATTGCTTTCTCAATATAATTGAGAGTCCAATAAATCATTGTCTATTGTGAGATGTACCTCATCCCTTCGATATTGCTTCTACAAGGATTGAAATCGCATTACGGCTTCAGAAAAGACAGTTTTAGAAATGACGTACAGCCTTTTGAAAACGCTTTTGCATCGCACATAACGTAAATAATGATCATTATCCTATCTACCTAATGAAATGTTATGTACATAATTGATCCTAAACATGCGACCAATTATATGAAATCACGTATGTTGGTTCACTGATATTTTTTATATTGTAAAATCGAAACATGTTACTCAACTCAATGCCGTTTTAAATTGAAAGATAATATTTTAAAAATATATTTATATTAAACGAATAAAATGTAGTTTTTTAATTAAGGTTTTTATAGCATGTAAAATATCCGAAAGTGCAGTGATGTGAAAAATTACAATAGAATATAAAAAAAAACTTTAGCGTTATAAGTATGAAGTACTAAAAAAATATTATTAATATTACGACAATTGAAGAAATTCTCTTCTAAAATCTACGCCATTTATTGGGTTTTAAATTCTTATTTACATTTTTATTTATTAAAATGCTACTAAATTACTTTAATAATGTATATAAGCTTGTTAAACAAAGTTTCACAATAATTACACAAGCTATTTGATTAGAAACATTCAAAGAAAACATGTTCTACATAACAAAGTATATAACTTTGTATATATGTTACGGTTAATATGATTAATCCGGTCATTATTAATAATAACTGGAATAAATCCAATTAAATCATAATTTAAAACGTTTTAGAACGTTTTCCGCTCATGTCATCCTTGTAAATTTCTAATTTTTTTAGAAACTGTTAGCGAGCATTTGTATTTTAAAAGTAACCACCATTCCAAATACCAAGCACCTATACCAACTGTATCACATAAATCGCAATTTTAGAACTTTGTTTGCTTCTTCACCTATTTAAAAGTTGCTCATCTTTAAAAAACTTTTCGCCAGTAGAGTAACAGCCATGCCAAATTTAAAATTTATAGCCTTAACAGTTCCAATTAATTCGTAATTTAGAACATTTTTAGAATGCTGTTGGCACTTTCACACTTTTAAATTTCAATATTTTTAAAAACTGTTCTGTGCGAACGTTTTGTCTTAAAAGTAACATCCATGTCAAATTTTAAGTTCCTATTCCTAAAAATGCCAATAAAATCGTAATTTAGAACGTTTTCAGAACGCTTCCCGCTCATTTCAACCTCTTAAATTTCGAATTTCTTTACAAGCCATTGGTAGCGAGCATTTGTAATTTAAAAGTAACCGCCATGAGAAATTTCAAGTTTTTAGTTCTTTCAGTAACACAAAAATAGTTATTTAGAACGTTGTTTTCGCCTTCACTCTTTTAAATGTCAATTTTAAAAAAACTGTTCTGTGTGGGCATATGCGTCTTAAAAAGTAGCAGTCATGTAAAAATTCAAGTTTCTGTCCTTAACAATTGCATAAAAATCATAATTTAGAACGTTTTCAGAACACGTTTCCCTCACATCACCCTTTGAAATTTCGAATGTTTTAGAAACTGTACTTAGAGAGCATTTACATCTTATAAGTATCTACCTTGCTAAATTTAGTGTTTCTAACTCCTTCAGTAGTTTAAATTGTAATTTTAGAACGTTTTTCTTTATCACACCTCCCTGTGGGTAGTAGCACCGTCATAAAATATAACCTACGTTGGAGCAGGGATTGTGTCACCATCAATTTATCACCATCACGTTTGAAATAGGTTCGCTAGTTCCAAAGATTCTATAGAAAATGTAATTTAGAATGTTTTTAAAACGCTTTTTGCTCATTTCACCATTCTAAATTTTGAATTTTTAAGAAACTATTCTTAGAGAACAGTTACATCTTATAAGTAACTACCCTATTTCTTTTTCAATCTGTGAAGCATCTCGTGCCAAATTTTAGGTTATTCAAAAGAAGCCAACTTAAGCACCTGCTTGCATTGGACATGTGATCTCGTGATTTATGTTTATCATTTTCAAAAACTTTGCGAGAATATTTAATTTATCATTTTGATCTGAAGATGTCGTCATTTGAGCGAAGGAAACATATGTAATCTATATTAAATAGTACTTTAAAACCTTTTTGTTATCTTTTTTTATCACTTTAAGCAATAATTGCACTTTAATTTAAAGTCAACAAGTGATTTTATTATATTATTTAAAACGTTACTTCTTTATAATATTAGTACAGAGTATTGTCTGTTGTAAGATGCATTTCATCCCGTCCACATTGCTTCATCAAGGATTCAAATAGCATTCCGGCATGACAAGAGACATTTAGGATAGACATACAGACCATTGAAGACGCTTTTGTATCATATATAAAGTAACAAATGATCATTCACCTATGTATCTGATTCAAAATTATATACATAATTGATCCGATTCATACAAGCCTTTAAGTTAAATCACGTGTCTTGGTAAGCTGGTATTTATTACATTTCGATTGTAATAAAGATAGAAATATCTTGTTCGTCTCAATGTTTTTTTTTAAATTTAAAGAAAAATATTTTTA
Organism: Maratus michaelseni; assembly: GCA_963931845.1. NCBI lineage: Eukaryota > Metazoa > Arthropoda > Arachnida > Araneae > Salticidae > Maratus > Maratus michaelseni. The sequence goes on along the minus strand of OZ007592.1, from coordinate 369,133,728 downwards.
AAATATATTTATATTAAAAGAATAAAATGCAGCGATTTAAGTTAGTTCATAGCAGATGAAGAAGGAAGTATCAGAATATCTTGTGATGCGCAATGTTCATTATAATATTTTAAAAATACTTTCATTGTTATAAATATTAAGTAATAGAACATATTCATCTTATTATTAGCATTAAATAAATTGCTGAAATCCTCTTCTGAAATCTATGTCGTTCATTGTGTTTTGAATTCTTATATTTATTTTTCTATTATTTATTATTATGCTTCAAAATACTTTTAATAATAACATATATACATTAAAGCTTGTTAAACAAAGTTTCCCAATGTTTACAAACGATATTGGGTTAAGAAAATCCATCGAAAACACGTTCTACATAACTAAGCATACAATTTTGTATATGTAAGAACATTATTCTAATTTCGATTTAACGCTCCTTTCTCACTGGAGTATGATACACAAAGGACCCATAAATCATTGTCCATTGTAAGATGCATCTCATCCCGTCGACATTGTTTCATCATCGGTTTCAAATAGCATTCAAGCTTGACAAGAAACGTTTAGCAATAACATTCAGCCTATTGAAAACACTTATGTATCATATGTAGAGTAACTAATGATTTAATTCGTCTATCTAGCTAATACAATTTTATGTATATAGCTGATCCTATACATACAAGCCTTTAAGAAATATCACGTGTCTTGATAAACTTATATTTATGACATTACGATTGTAATGAAAATCAAAACACATTATTCATTTCAATGTCTTTTTAATTTTAAAGCAAAATGTTTTAATAATATATTTTTTAAACGAAATGCAGTAACTTAAGTAAGGTAAACTCTCAGAAAAAACTGTAAATTTATGCGCGTTTGCCCTTCAATTTTCACGGGCAACACCCTTATTTGATGAAAAACGGTCTTATCCCCTAAATAAGTGGCCTTATCCCTTAGATACTTAGAAAATTAAGAGCAATCCACATATTCTTACAGTTCTAGCCCATATGTTAGCAAAATTACGGTACGACCCCATACATCGTCCTCCGCTAGGGTGTCCCCCTTCATTTTACTCGTATTTCGAAAATTTTAACCCGCCAAAACAGGGATTCTGTGATGATTATCTAACGTGCTACGTGCTACGGAACAGTAAGCAAAGTGTTATTGTGTTTTAAAGTGCATTATATCCTGTGCATTATAATGTATATTACTTTGCCCCGTAAAATTACGGGCTGCACAAAATGATGGGCATGGATTTTTTTTTTTTTTTTTTTTTTTTTTTTTTTTTTTTTTTACGGGGTATAACTGGAATCTCTGCTGCCGGCCTCTGCCCGTAATTTTACTGCATTTTTTTTTACAATGTAGTTCATAGTATGTGGAGCTGTAAATATCCGAAATTGCAGTGATGTGAAAAATTACAATATATAATTAAAAAATTTTCATTTATTAAGTAAAAAAAAATATTCATCTTATTATAAACATTATATAAACTGCGTAAATAATCTCTTAAAATCTACGACGTTTATTGTATTTTAAATTCTTACATTTTATTTACTTTTTATTTAGTATTATTCTGCGAAATTCTTACAGTAATACAATACATACATCTAATATTGATACATAGAGTTTCACAATGTTTGGATAATTAAAGTTATTTTATTAGAAACATTCCTAGTAAACAGGTTTTACATTAACACAGCATAATATTTTCTATATATAAGATCATCTCAGCCTTAATACGCCTTTCACAAAGGAATTTGAGTCCCATAAATCGTTGTCTATTGTAAGCTGCATCTCACCTTGTCGACATTGTTTCATCACAGATTCAAATACCATTCAAGCTTAACAAGAAACAGCTTTAGGAATAACATACAGCTGTTGAAAATGATTTTGTATCATACATAAAGTAACTAATGATCATTCTCCTATCTAGCTGATACATTATGAATATAATGGATTTTATACATGCAAGCCTTTAAGTTAAATCGCATATCTTGGTAGAGTGATATTTGGTACAGTGTTATCTGTTATATTATAGTTCGTATAAGAAGGATCGAAAGATTTTTTTTCATAGAAATTTCGTTTCAAATTAATTGAATTTATTAATTCATGTAGCTGTGAAAAGATTGAGAATGTGTTTAAAAATTGCAACAGTTTACTTATCTGGATGTCATTTCTAATTAAAAAAATATTGGTCACAATGATTGATAGTTAATAAAAAAACGAATAAGTATTTTAATAATGCAGTTTACTAACGGAGGACGAGTTATCTGAAAATCTAGTAGTGCGAAAGTTTAAAAAGAACTGCCTTCTCTCTCTCTCTCTCTCTCTAAATAAGCTTAATATTATAGTATATACATGTGCACTAGAGATGATAATAGGTATAGTGTTTACACAAGTAGATTTATTTTATTTAAAACATCTCTAGTAAACATGTTTTACATAACAAAAAGGCCCACTATTTTGTACACATAACGATATTATTCTAATTCTGTCTTAACGCTCCATTTTCAACGGAAATTGATATACAACAGTCCCAAAAATCATTGTCTGGCGTGAGCTGCATCTCATCCCGTCAACATTTATTCATCAACTACCTGGTTAACGCCCGCTAGCGGGCCCTTAATTACATCGGGGCCTCGAATTCATACGTACCTCGTAAAAACTGTCCTAATAAAAAACTCTCCACTGCTCCGTCATTCCGCGTGATCGGGAAGAAGGCGTGACCGTTTGAAATATTGCTCGGTACTCTTCCCTGCCGAATTCATTGGCATTTTTTTTTACTCCACGTGAACGATTACCTCCATGGTTTAATATTTTAAACGTTCACAATGAATGAATCTTTTGTGTTTAAAAAATCTTCAGAAGTGTTAACATTGTTTATAATGATGATGTAACAATATTTGTTTGTAAGGTGCAACAATACAAAATTAACAATCACAATGGACTCAACAATGGTACACAAAAGAAGTCTAATGCAGAATCTTTATCTTTAATCTCACGCAGAAAATCTTCAGAAGTGTTAACATTGCTTATAGTGATAATGATACAATAATTGTCTGTAAGGTGCAAGAATACAAAATTAACAACCACAATAGACTCAACAATGGTACAAAAATTATAAACGTCTGGCATAAGAAAAAGTGAAGCGGGCATCCCGGAATTGTTGATGACAGTCAAATGCTTAGCGCTTTTATAATGTAGATGATTCAAACCGCATTCAAACTTGACAACATACAGATTTAGGATTCGAATACAGCTGCTGAAAACGCTTTTGTATCATACATAAAGTAAGTAATGGCTACTCTCTTAGATGGCTGATATCTTATGAATATAATTGATACTATACATGAAAGCCTTTGAATTAAGTCACTTGTCTTGTTAAAATTATATTTCTTCTATTATTGTAGATTAAATGGTGAAGTTTTCAATGCACGTAAAAAAAAATTAACGATTGAGAATATTTTTCGAAATTATAACATTTTATTTATCTGAATGCCATTTCAAATGGGGAAATAAATGAAAATATAGATTTATGTAAAATTAATAAGAAATAATAATGTCAGGAATATAGTTTACTAGTGGAGTAAAAAAAAGAAAATCATCTCCTACTGAATCTGGCGTAAATCAACAAAATATAAAAATGTGACTGGTGCCAAACGATTAGTAATAATGTCTGCTTATTACTGATATGCTTAAATTTTGCTTAGGAGGTCGTTCAAATACAGAAATCGTACCAAACTATAAAACTGTTAATACTAATGCCTATTTTTAAACATATTTGGTATATTTTACCTTTGGATACAAAATAGGAAATCATTCGGTTAACCCCTTGAAGGGCACCGGTATATTATATATACCACTTAATTTTAATCCCAAAATGCCACAATGACACCAGAATTTTATAATAAAATTTTGAATTTATAAGGTACATGAGGAGAAGCTTTTACTTATTTTAAAATAAATTCGTTCGTGAATCCTGGTGTCAATTAATCATTTCAATATTTTAGCTACAAAAGTACTTTGCCCCTGAAGGGGTTAAGTAGTTTAGGAATTATGCGTGTTTAAAGCTTGGAACTGCTAATGTTACTTTCATTTTTATGCGCGGCAAAACTCGTTTTTTAAGCATAATTCAAATCTGTTTTGCTGAATGAGCTGCAATTTTGGATTCGTATATTTCAAACATCTGGAAATCAGTTTCTGGTAAAACATTTTTATGTTCAAATTGATTATTTTTAAAATCGATTTCTAAAAAAAAAACAATCATATGTTACAATTATAACTTTTAAACCTGCATAATCTCTAAACCAATTGACCTAATGACTTTCTGTTTTGTACCTGATAGTAAAGATTACCAACAAATTTAATATAATGTCAAAATTACGTTTTATTATTGTAATTTTTAAAGTTTGTATTTCTGTATGTAGACGGCTGCTAGACTAAATTTAACAAAACATCAATTAGTAGAAGTTATTACCGAAGATTATTTACCGTCGATTGGTAACAATATCATTATTATACGTAGATTTACAGCAGAGATGGTAAGGCGGGATCGTTTTTTCCAGAACTGTACAAAATTGATACTATACATGAAAGCCTTAAATTAAATTTATGTGTCAAGGGAGAGCAATATTTGTTACAATATACCTATAATGAAGTTTGCAATATTTTATTAATTTCAGTTTCGTTTTAAATTAAAAAAATGATTAAAAATATTTATTTATAATAAGCTAATAGAAATCAGTTATTTATGTAATGTAGTTCATAACCAGGAGAGCATGTAATATCCGAAAGTGTATTAGAGTGCAAAACTCCAATAGAGTTTTTAAAAAGACTTTTTTGTTATCAATATCAAGTAATGTGAATAAATATTCATCCAACTATTATTTTTATATTAAATGCCGAAATCTCCTTCAAACTTTCCGTTCATTGTGTATATAGTTCTTACAATTAGAATATTTTTATTTAATAATAAAAGTGCTAAATATTTTTAATAATGTAGGTAATATATAAATTTATGCTTGAGACATCAGTTATCACAATGTAGTAACGCAAGTAAGTTTACTCCCTTTAAAATATCTCTAGTAAATATGTTTTACATAACAAAGCACACTACTTTTGTATATATACGAATATAATATGATTTCGTTTCAACAGTTCTTTCTCAATGAAATTTGAAAGAGTCCAATAAATCATTGTCTTTTGTAAGATGCATCTCATGCCGTCGACATTGCTTCATCAAGGATTGAAATAGCATTCAAGCTTGACAAGAAACAGCTTTAGGAGTGACATAAAGTTGTTGAAAACACTTTTGTGTCATATGTAAAGTAACTAATGATCATCCTCCTATTTAGCTGATACAATGCTATGGACATAATTGTCCCTACACAAGCAAGCCTTTAAGCTAAATCGAGTGTCTTGTTAAAGGGAAATTGTAATAGTATAGTTGAAACCTGATTTAGAATTAAATTATTAATATAAAAATAATAAAGACCAAAAAGATTTTATGATGTTTTGAAACATTTATCTCATTGTCATTTTAAATGGAAACATAAATGCAAATAATCATATGTAGTAATTTAATACGAAAATGTTACAACAATTTGTAACTGTTATTTCAGTAAAGTACTTTATAACATGCGCAACGGATACGGACCTAGGGTCCGGCGATCAGCGGGAAACACTTTTCCCCTTTATTCTCTGAATAAAAAAGTCTTAGGAAATGATGCTGTCATATATGAAAAGACTTCTACAGATACTGTCTATGAATGTTTTTTATAGATTTTTATTTAATATAACGATCTATTATCAGTAAAGTAAATAAAATTTGTACATACAAAATATAACATTGACAAAAACAAACAAACAATCAAAAAACATATGCATACTTCCAAATCTACTTACCGGAAAATCTAAAATTAATTGTAAAAGTAATATTTATTTTTTAAAAAAAAGTAAATAAAATAAAATAAAAACACACAATTTAAATTTAATTTTTACGATTTTTTATTGTTCTGTGAAAAAGTGCGTTGCCGAACATTGGTAAAATTAAGTTAAGAAATAAAAATAAATTTTAAGAAATAAAAATAAATTTTAAGAAATAAAAATAAATTTTAAACAGAAATTTAACATCTAAAAATTTAAATCACAATCAAAATGATAAAAGAAATGTATTATTAAATGCATTATCCTGATGTTTGCATTTTTCTTTTATTTTTATAATTGCTACTTTTTATAAAACCAGCCGTTGTAGGAGCACTATAATTTGCAATGTAAACTAACTATGCTTAACGACAAACTTTCTATAGGCAAACTTTTCATAATTGAGTCAAAAATATCAGCTACGTGGCTGTACCGAGCGTAGGAATAATTTACAGAAGGTCCTCACTTACTCCGCAGTTATTTCTTCTACTTCGTTGTGAATGATTTTGATCATCAATGTAATATATTTTTTAAGCAGATGCATTACTTTTAACAGGCTTCATGAATACACTTTTTAATATAGTAGCAGTTTCAAATCTATCATTTTACCTTACCAAATTTTTTTTAGATATTTGGTAGTGGATTCTTTGCACAATGCAACAGAGTTTCTACATATCAATAGAAGTCATGTGCACATGATCAACAGACTTTATACACAATACGTAATATGCAAAAAATTAGATAAGATTAAGTACATTAAACATAACATATTTAGTATACTAAGATACATTTTAAGAATATACATAAATTTATATACAGGGCTGAATACTAAAGATATATTATCACCTGTCGATGGTAATTTCCGGAAAAATATTTTTAATTGAGCAATGCGTCTTTTAGTTGAATGAATATTTGCCTTATTTTGAGGTGTGTATAATAATCTATAGATATACAGGGTTACACAAAAGAATTCCGGTATATTTCCACCTATTGGTGGTAGTTTCTGTAGACGAGTTTTAAAATGTGCCATGCGTTATCTCGCTGATCTAAATTTTCATGTAGTTAGTAATGTACATACAAATCTATAGATTATATACTCGAAATAGAGTTCGAACACATTACTCACTATTGAGTGTTTTTAAGGAAATTGAGATTTTAGGATAATCTACAGCTACATAAGACTTCATTAAAGATGTATCCCTTCTTTTAAGAATTTGAATGTATATTAATGCATTCTAATCTAATATTATTGCGAACTTCAAAACTGCTAAATTATCACAAACATTCTAAAGTTTAGAGCTTCCAAATAAAGAGGGGAGTCGTTCAAATTTGTTTTTCTTCGTCCAGCCTTAGCCCAGATAACATTGTAAACAGATAGGAGATGGCCAACCGTATGAAATACACTCCAATAGGTATAATGCTTGCGGCTACACTTTGGATACCCCTTCTCCCCACATACTTGGGTTGCATCTTCCACCTTATCAAATGGTGTATTTTCGTTACAGTATTCTGAAAGTGTTTGAATCAGCTTCATAATTAAAGCGTAACGCATGATTTTCTCACTTGTTTAGTTTATTTTAATCCAATTCTTTATTCTCGATTCATTATGGTGGAAGAGCTTTCTTAAGAAAAAAATAGAGAAAATCGTTTAAAGGACACATGATCAGAAATGTACAAGTATACAGTCTGCATGTACTAGTAAATTTATTCGAAAAATAAATATGTATTTTAGATAATAAATTATATATATATATATATATATTATCTAATAAAATACATTATGAAAATAAATGATGATCTACCTTAAAACAATGTTTTATTTACTACAGTAGAAATACTTTTTTATTGAAATAGAAATTCTTTTTTATTGACAGTAGAAATACTTTTTTATTTGCAATTTTATAGTAGAGAGCAATTTTTTTAAACAAAAATTTAAAATTTAAAATAAATAATCCAATTACCACTTTGCTTTTAATATCAAACATGCTACATAAGGACACTCAATGACAGCGTACGGTAGTTTTACGTTCGTAATAATAACATTTTATACAGATACTACTTTCAAAATTTTATGAAAATATAAATCCAACTCAAACTCCAATATATAAGTATACGATAAGGAATTACAGGGATTATGATTACAGGAGTCCTAGAGCAGAACAAGAGGCTAATTTGAGATCATCGGTCATCGTAGAACATGCAATAAAGTGATGAAAAGTTTTGAATAGGATGAAGGCATTTAGTCAAATGTTACATCCCGATCTGGCGAATGTTGTGCATCCTAATGATTGACATTGTCTAGTGCAGTTTGCAGCTTTTTATTCAAAATACAACCTCAAAATTATTGCAAAGGATGCAAATGATTGATGCTTTAATCTTTTGATGTACATGAAGTAGAATTTTGAAATACTTTGGTGGTTTTAAATGGGTTCAGCAAAATTAATAAAGAGTAATTTTTTTAAGGATCTTGGATTTCAACACTTCATTGGCCCTTTAATTTCTCAAACCTTAGCTTTGTTTCAATTTAGTAAGTTATCCGTAAAAATAACTATTCCTAAAGTTGTTTCAACTAGTATTATGAAATGGATTCTCATTGTTGTGGAATTCCGATAAGATTTTTGAGTTTATTTTCATTGGTGTAAAAAGAAGATTACAAGAGTATATTTCTCAAAATAGTGAAAAGATTAAAAACTAAAAGATTATATACAAATGAAAAATATAAACAGTACGTAGTTATACTTGTACTTTGCTAAAACAGTGTGGGATGGAAATATTAAAACTTAGTTAAACGTCATATTCTTCCAAAAGTTTCGGCTAAACTTTATAATCATCCTTAGGGACATCAAAAGACAAAAAACTGATAACGACAAAAATGTATATGCTTCAGCTTCACCAGTTTTGTCTTTTGATCAGACTAGTTCGCTAATATAATACCAATTATTCATTTATATCTCTCATTAATAATATTGATTGTTCCTATTACTATATCACAATTGGCCCAAGCATATTATGTGTCCCGCCCCCTTTTTTCAAACTTGGTTTTCCCTTTCATTTCCCATTTCTTTCTCGTCAAGCTGTAAGCATCACCAGTTTTATCTTTTGCTATCCCTGAAGACGGCTATAAAATTTGGGCGAAACTGTTGAAAGAATATGCCTTTTAACTTAGTTTTAATGTTTCCATCTTAGGCTGCTTTTAGCAAAGTACAAGTACAATTATGTACTGTTTTTCATTTGTATATTAATCAACTGTGTAAACGTTCATCTTTAATACTTTTATTGTGAAAAGATTTTATATTTTGCAAATTGGATTTTTTTTAACAAAATGAGGTAAAATTTGTTTTAACGAACGTTTAACTAATAAAGTTATATAGCCTGCATTTCTAGTGGTTAGGCCGATGCTATTGGACAAGAGGTTCGTGGCCGAATCCCAATTCCGGCGCGGATGATTGTATCTGGTGAGATTCCACCTTAAACTGTCGTCCCGGTCAATGTAGCCCTCGTGTGCAAAAGATAACCGTAGCACCCATAACCAACAAAGTTATAATTTTCGCCAATTATTTTTTGTTCCCTAATATAAACAAGAACGAAAATGCATGCATCCGACATAGATTAAGAAACACTTTACAACACTATCATAATATTATTAAGAAATTTAATTTTTTTCATACGATGAAATGAGGTATGTAAATAAGCAATTTAAAATTACATAACTCAGTAAAAATTTATTTGCAGCAATTGCTGCTTATATTTGAAGTCTTCTGTGCAGCCCTGTATATCATCTACAGAATTTGTAAACAACACGTAATGCACTAATAATTACATAAAATTGTATACCACAGAAGAAAGAGCACTTCTAGCAATTGTCGATCATAGGCAGTCCTTTAACCAAATTATCTTGTGCGTCTTCTTACATGAACTATGAATCCTACGCATCATCTACAGAATTTGTAAACAACACGTAATGCACTAATAATTACATAAAATTGTATACCACAAAAGAAAAAGCACTTCTAGCAATTGTCGATCATAGGCAGTCCTTTAACCAAATTATCTTGTGCGACTTCTTACATAAACTATGAATCCTACGCATCATCTACAGAATTTGTAAACAACACGTAATGCACTAATAATTACATAAAATTGTATACCACAAAAGAAAAAGCACTTCTAGCAATTGTCGATCATAGGCAGTCCTTTAACCAAATTATCTTGTGCGTCTTCTTACATGAACTATGAATCCTACGCATCATCTACAGAATTTGTAAACAACACGTAATGCACTAATAATTACATAAAATTGTATACCACAAAAGAAAAAGCACTTCTAGCAATTGTCGATCATAGGCAGTCCTTTAACCAAATTATCTTGTGCGTCTTCTTACATGAACTATGAATCCTACGCATCATCTACAGAATTTGTAAACAACACGTAATGCACTAATAATTACATAAAATTGTATACCACAGAAGAAAGAGCACTTCTAGCAATTGTCGATCATAGGCAGTCCTTTAACCAAATTATCTTGTGCGTCTTCTTACATGAACTATGAATCCTACGCATCATCTACAGAATTTGTAAACAACACGTAATGCACTAATAATTACATAAAATTGTATACCACAGAAGAAAGAGCACTTCTAGCAATTGTCGATCATAGGCAGTCCTTTAACCAAATTATCTTGTGCGTCTTCTTACATGAACTATGAATCCTACGCATCATCTACAGAATTTGTAAACAACACGTAATGCACTAATAATTACATAAAATTGTATACCACAAAAGAAAAAGCACTTCTAGCAATTGTCGATCATAGGCAGTCCTTTAACCAAATTATCTTGTGCGTCTTCTTACATGAACTATGAATCCTACGCATCATCTACAGAATTTGTAAACAACACGTAATACACTAATAATTACATAAAATTGTATACCACAAAAGAAGAAGCACTTCTAGCAATTGTCGATCATAGGCAGTCCTTTAACCAAATTATCTTGTGCGTCTTCTTACATGAACTATGAATCCTACGCATCATCTACAGAATTTGTAAACAACACGTAATGCACTAATAATTACATAAAATTGTATACCACAGAAGAAAGAGCACTTCTAGCAATTGTCGATCATAGGCAGTCCTTTAACCAAATTATCTTGTGCGTCTTCTTACATGAACTATGAATCTTACGCATCATCTACAGAATTTGTAAACAACACGTAATGCACTAATAATTACATAAAATTGTATACCACAAAAGAAAGGGCACTTCTAGCAATTGTCGATCATAGGTAGTCATTTAACCAAATTATCTTGTGCTTCTTCTTACATGAACTATGAATCCTACGCACACCATAATCTATAGGAAAGAAGTTGTATTGAAGCTTAGTGATACTTTTATATTTCATTATGTTTCAAGTATCATAATATGAAAAAACTTCACCGCAAACGATTTTTCCACATAGATTATAATGCAAAGCAATTATTTTGTACGTCCCTGTATTTGAACTATAAATTCTACTAATCGTGTGCTCCGTTGAAAACATGCTCTAGTCCATCTCAGTAACACATATTAATTTCATTATGTTTGAAACATCGTAACATTAATAAAATGCGCCTCAAACGATTTTTCCCAATAGACCATAATGTTGGTAATTATTTTGTGTGTCCCTGTAAATGAACTATTATTGCACACTTCATTTTCAATGCCGAGAAGTCTATAGCAAAAATTATTAATGTATAAAAAATTAATGACGATCCAAGTATATTTACGAGAGTTAGAGCACGGACAGATGGACAGATAGGCAGACAGACCGAATTCATAAAAACTTTTCAACTATGTTGGAAAGTGTCAACAAAAGTGTTCACCGAAATTCTGTGACAAATTAAGTGTATACATATAGATAGTTGAGAACTTTCCGGTTTTGTAAAGTAAAAAAAAAAATTGATGAGAGATGAGAAAGAGATGAGAGATGATGATGATAAGATGATCATGAGAGACTGAAAATGAGAATATTCTATAATTGCTCGGCCTTTGAAGTAATCACTTGAAATAGTATAATTTAATTTCCATGTACTTTTTAAAAATTACGCACGTATCTTTTATTTTTACTTTGTTGTTTATTTCCATATTTGTAACCAAAGACAGTGCAATTATAGAATATTCTCATTGGTATTTGAAAATGGCTCGGAGTGAGTCGAAACATGTCAACAATCTAATAAAAGTCATTTTACTGTATAATATGTTGCTAGTTTACACCTTTTAGCATTTAAAAGAAATATACATCTATCTATTTTTCCCTTTGTAATTTATTTTGATCGTAAATTTAATACTTTCAAGTTTGCTTTAAAAAAATTTAATTTACTTTATTTCAAATACTTATAAATTATAAATTTATTTATAATTATTAAATATAAATTTATTTATAATTATTAAATATAAATTTATTTATAATTATTAAATATAAATTTATTTATAATTATTAACTTCTTTCACACTGAATATATAACCGATTGTATTGATATGATTTACAGCAATGGAAGGAAAAAGTAAAAACTTACAGTCGACAAAACTATGTAAAAGCTGCATTTAAATAGATTGCGCAGATAGACTCCAGATAATGTCAATCATTTTGAAAAGTGTCCATAGATGAGCAGATGACGACGATTTTTTTTTTCTACTGTCACCAAAAATGAATGACAAGAAGTTGAGACGAGTTATCTTTATAAATTTGGGATATGATTTAGTAAAGCTTGAAATCAGGGGTCGGAAAAACTACTTATTTATTGTAGCGAACTACAACTACATCGAAAATGTAATTAACTACAATTACAACTACTTGTTTTAAAAAGTAGCGACTAAAAACTACTTTTAAAAAGTAGTCACTACTTCGCTACTTTCAGATTTTGTCAAAAGGTTCCATTTACGCAAGAAATGAAAACACGAATTAAATAATAAAGCGACCCCTCTTTATATCGCGTCTGCCGGGATATAATTAAATAAATGCAACATAATCGAGGGCATTAAAAAAGATAACATACAAGAAAATGTTTTGTGTTTGTCTCAAAAATGTTAATTTATACACGGATTAAATTTCGTAGGGAAAATTAAAAAATACATTATAATCTAAAAAATCACAGAAAAACAACCCTAGATGCGAATAATAAATAAATCTGTAAATAAAAAAAATACGAATATTAAGAAACCGGTGTTAAAATATCAAGACTTAAGAATAAGTAAATAGACAAGTGTTTCCGGATAGAAAATTAATTCATTTTGTTGGATTAGTACTTGATTTTAGCAGCAAGTGTCAATGGGGAAAATTTATCACTTTATGCGATACGTTGTTATACGCTGCAGCTGAGATTCGCAAATTGTCGAGCAGAACAAATTTTGCGCAAAAAAGCAAATTTCGGGAAATTTGCAGAATGGTACATTTCGTATCCCTGAAGTAGCGTTAAAAGTAGCGTCGGTTCTCGCTACAAACTACGGATTTTTTTGTATCGCGCTACTCGCTACACTACATTATTCAAAATGTAGCGCGCTAAACTACAAACTACTGTAAAAAGAAGCAGCTATAGTAGTTTCGATACTTGTAGCGCGGCACTTCCGACCCCTGCTTGAAATAAACAAAATTAGTATTTATTTTATTTTAAAATAAATCTATATTATAAAGGGGAACATGTCCGCGAGTAATTCTGTCATCATGTTGACGGTGGCAACACCTGACCAGTAAATTTGGCCTTTACTACAGTTTGCTTAACATCTAAATATAGCACAATTTAAATTTTTTACACCATCAAATAGGAAAATAAATGTTCGTTCAAATGCAATTTGTTTAAAAACTTTATCAAAATTTACTGTTTTTGTATGGTTATTTAATTAGTATTCATGTTTTTTTTTTTTTTTTTTTTTTTTTTTTTTTTTTTAAGAAATCTATCTCTGTTGCTTGCAACTCGATTACGGAATTAAAATTTTACAATAAATAAATAAAATAATAAAATAATGTAAGTGAAACACATATTTAACAGAGATGCAATAGAGTACGCGCCCTTAAACCACTGACATTATCCGAATCAAAAAGGCTGCTGTCAGTAGCTAAACATTTGATGGATTTCTTTGGATATTAACTTCTGTAATGCGGTTAATATGAATGTATTCGCTTTTAATAAATTTCGAAATTTTATTTGAATATAATATTGATATTTTTCTTATGAAAACGCTTAGTGGGTAATGCAATAAATAAATAAATAAATAACGATAAAATAAAAAATAAATGCAAAAATATTGTTAAAGTTTGCAATAAAAATAAGTGTTTTTCACCTATTTTCTGTATCCAGGGAAGCCCGGTCTGATCCCATAATTCTGACAAAATTCAAGATAGAGTAAATATCTAAATAATGTTCACTGTCGATTTTTGATTATTATTACTCAAACAAATTAAAAACCATGTATTTACTTTATTTAATTAAAATTCATGAAGATACAACTAAATGTAAATATATTGCTTGAAGGTACGTAAAAACATACATAAAAACATTTAAAAGTACATTAAAGTCCTTTTAAAAAATTAAAACGTTTTCAACCGAACTTACTCGGTCATCATCAGTTAAAAACTAATAGTTAAGTTGTAAACATATAAGCTACTGACAAGCAATAGCAACTTAACTATTAGTTTTTCACTGATAATCACCGAGTAAGTTCGGTTGAAAACGTTTTTATTTTTTAAAAGGACTTTAATATGCTTTTAAATGATTTTATGTATGTTTTTACGCACCTTCAAGCAATATATTTACATTTAGATGTATCTTTATGAATTTTCATTATTAATCAAGGTGAATTTGCACTGAAATTTTAACTTTTTATTACATTATTTAAATTTATTTAATTTGAATCTCTTTTTCACACATGTACATTCATCAACAGCGAATATACTGGTGGTTAAATCTATGTGTGTTAAAACAATGAACAGAAAAAAGTGAATTTTGGACGAAAAAAAAATTAATTAAATTAAAAATGTGAACCTGAAATTGAAATGATTGGGCTGTATTCCAGATAACGTCAATCATTTTGTTTAGTGCCTTTATATGAGTGGATGATGACGATTTGTTTTTTACTATCGCCAGAAATGAGTGACAAGAAGTTGATAAAGTTGGGATATGCTTTAATTTCATACAAAAAGTTTCAAATAAGCAAATTTAGTTATTAATTTTATTTTAAAATAAATCTATTTATATTATAAAGTAAGCACACGGCTTTGAGAAACGCTGACGTCATATTGATGATGGCAACACCTGGCCAATTAATTTCGCTTTTACTGCAATTTTTGTAACTTCTAGATGTTGGAAACTAAAAATATATTGTTTAAAAAATTTACTAATCCCAATTTAATAATTTGTCATGGTTGAAAATATAATTTTCAAGCATATTTTTAAAAGAAAAACTATTTCTATCACATGCAACGCGATTAAGAACGATTAACCCGTTTGCACTTAAAACAATATAAATAGCTCAGAATTTGTTTCCGTATAACATTTCAAAAGAAATTTAAAATTAGTCAATAAATAAACAAAGTAATAGAGTAATAAAATAAAAAAATTGGAATATTTCATGCATGCGCAGTTAAAAATTATTTGACACAAATGTCCATATCTCATCAAATATTCAATATATTCATTTTTTAATTGCAGTATAGTCTTTCTACTGAACCTTGCCATATTGTCGTAGAGTGGTGTTAAATTTGGTTGAAAACTATGTATGCTATGAACAAAAACATTTGAATTTATCACAGAAACGTTAACATCATCGCGAATAATCGTGTTATGCTTACACAAATGCACACAGACACTAAACAAGACCCACATAGTCATTTGCTACAATGACAGACCATTTTGAACATTTTCTGTAAGTGGGGGGGGGGGATCCCGAATACTATTTTATCATTAAATTTATTATTGCCCCCCCCCTAGTTGTCCTCACGACTAAATCTTCACTGAAAAATAGGAAGTCAAACATGTTCTTTACATATTTGAAGTAGACCCACGGCAGATGAACTAGTCGCTTGTCCTTCCTTGCATTCTGACGATCGGACGCCGTGGGAAAGCAGGAGCCGTCCGGAAATCTAGCATACGACCTAGTAACCGACTCTCCTTATGGGGTTTCGGCGACGAAGTCGCTGGATTGTTCCGACGGTTCATCGAGTGTCCGTGTGGAGGTCTCCTCTAAGTTATGGGAACCTCCACGCGCCGCAACGAACTTTGTTGTCGCAAGCTCGGGTATGAGGTTTCGAGGTTCCGCAAATGGCGGTCCTCCGGACCGGCCGGTAGCGCACTCGGCGACACAAAGCCGATGTGGACGTGAAAGGTCTCTCAGGATCTGGGTCCGGTGGTCGCTGACGCATCGGGCGCTCCTCAGGCGGCTGGCGGCGCAACCTAGTTTTACATCTTCGAAGTTCAAGGCCAATTCGTGAAGAATTTAAGTAGATATTCGACAAACCATGTAAAATCGAAAGCCTACTGTCACTGCTCCTTAATTTTTGGACATGAGTGTATAATGCAAAAAAAAAATCTATTATAGTTTTCAATTTAAAACAAAAATGGTTTTCACCCATTTTCTGTAACCCGTAAAGCCCCGGTCTGATCCCCTAATTCCTGTAAAAGGACGAAATAAAAAAAAATATATTTAAATAATTTTCACTATACATTTTTGATTATTATAACGCCAACAAAATAAATGTGCGTACTTGCGTTATTTAAATTTATTTAATGTGAACTCTTTTTGATATAAATTTATTTCATTCACAGCGCATACACTGGTGATTAAATCCATATGCGTTATAACACTGAACGAAAAATATTGGAATTTGGTTAACAGAAAAAAAATAAAATAAAAGCTGCAATTGAAAATATTGGACTATTATTCAGATAAAGTCAATCATTTTGAGAACGGTCCTTAGATGTGCGATGAAGAAGAAAGTTCTTTTTTCTGTCTTGAAAAATAAATGACAAGGTGCTGAAGTGAGTTACCTATATACAGTAAAAGAGCAAGAGGTATAATATACCTACATAAAGTAAGATATATATATAGTGTATAATATTCGTTGGTTTATTAGAAAGAACTTGAAATAAACAAAATTATTTATTTTATTTTAAAATAAGATATGATAAATTCTTTACATAAAAAATTTCTAAACAGTACCCATTATCGTTTTATAATAATTATGACGGTAACATTGGCAATGATATCTATGTATGTTTAGCTTTTTCTTCCCCTTTATTTGAAATAATTCGATCGCATTTTCAGTACATTCACGTTTTTTCCTGGAAACCCTGATAATTTAAAAAATCAGTAAAAATAAGAGACAGAATTAAAGACAGAATTAAAGACAGAAAAAATAAAAGTACCTTTTATTTTTTCTGTCTTGAAAAATAAATGACAAGGTGCTTAAGGTGAGTTACCTATATACAGTAAAAGAGGTATAATATACCTACATAAAGTAGGATATATATATATATAGTGTAGAATATTTGTTGATTAATTAGAAAGAACTTGAGATAAACAAAATTAGTAATTTTATTTTAAAATAAGATATGTTAAAATTCCTTACATAAAAAATTTCTAAACAATACCCATTATCGTTTTATAATAATTATTACGCTAACATTGGCAATAATATCTATGTATGTTTAGCTTTTTCTCTCCCTTTATTTGAAATAATTCGATCGCATTTTCAGTACATTCAATTTTTTTCTTGGAAACTTAATTTACTTCATTTGAAACCCTAATTGATATAAATTATTTTCTAAATTATTTTATGTATGTTTAAACTAAATTATTTTATGTATTTATTTCCATCACAGTGAACGTACTGGCGATTAAATCTGTATGAATTATAACAATGAACTTCCAAAAAGGGATTCCGACTAACGGGGAAAAAAAACTTGCAAAAGCTGAATTTGAATAGATTGGGCTGTATTCCAGATAACGTCAATCACTTTGAAAAGGGCCCTTTGATGAGTGAGCGAAGACGAGGATTTATTTTTCTTTACTGTCACCAAAAATGAGTGATAAGAAACTGTGACGTGTTATGTCGAATAAAATAGAGATATACTTAGGTTTCTGATAAAAAAGTTTAAAATAACGAAAATTCATTGTTTATTTAAATTTTCGGTAAGTTGTATTACTCAAGAATTTTTAAATTAAATAAATCTATACTTATATTATACAGAAGTAACATTTGTTTGTATGGGGTAATCTCTCGAACTAGCGAGTCAATTTAAACTAGTCGTTAGGGGCCACCGTAATACTTACCCATGATGGATATGCATAATATAAAATATGAAAATAAAACATGTGTAAACTACTTATAAAATGCATTGCTCGAATAAAATCGTGGCTTGATAATGTCATAAACTTTAAATGCTCTATTACTTAATTGCGTAAAAGAAACATCCTTATAACTCCAAAAATTATAATCCTATTAACTAACGGTTTATTGCGTCGAATTAAGCGTCTCATTTCCAATTAAAATATATCTTTAAATTGATATTTGGATGAAATACAGGGTCATGAAAAATCGAAGAGTGGGGGAAATAGGATTATAAATATCTCGGCAACTAATTATCCGATCGACTTCATGCTTTATGCAAAAGTTATGTTTCTTTATTGTATTTTATATTCCTTCCTTAAAATAAACAATTTCGAAAATTTTTATATATCTTTTATCAGAACGAATATTTCGAGAGTCCGAAAAAAATACTTCCGGATAATCGAGGTTACTGAAATTCAATAAACTTCTTCACATTATTACATACTAAGTACATACCAAATTTCGAGTCGCTATCTGAATTTGTTCGGGAGATAGAGCGTTTACAGACACACAGACGGACGGCATTTTTTTTTCTTCTAAAAATATATTTTACGGAATCTCCAGTGTCTGAAACGTGTAAATCCGTCAATTTTTTTTTTCGATTTTTAAAACGATTACAAGACTTACCCTATACTACGTATGATGGGTAAGTAAAAATAATGGTGGCAAACTTCTGGTGAACATCTCTACGCCAACAACTATATTATATGACGGTACAACAACCATTAAAGGATGGAGTAGCGAAAAATGATCTAAAATTGCAATTTATGAGTTGTTCTTGGGGCTAAAAACTTCGTGTGATGGTAACTTTTGAGATAAAATACTTGCTAGGAACCGTTTCTAAAAAGTTCGAAATGTAATAGAGTTAAACGAGCGGAAAACGTTCTAATTTACGATGTATTTGGAACTGTTTAGATAGAAAATTGTAATTTGACATGGCACTTACTTTTAATACGCAAATGCCTACACAGAACAGTTTCTAAAATTTTCGAAATCTACAAGGATACAGTATCAAAAAAACGTTCTAAAATTGCAGTTTTTGTGAGACTATTGAGCTAAAACCTTAAAAATTGGCATGGTAGTTAATTTTAAGATGTAAATATTCACAAAGGACATAAAAAAATCGAAATTTAAAAGTGTGCAATCAGCGGAAAATGTTCTAAAAACGTTCTATATTACGATTAATTTGGACCTTTTAAAACTAGAAACTTGAAACATGACATGACTGTTTCTTTTAAGACGCAAGTAATTGCAACAGATGATTTTTTTTTCTTTTCGATTCGAAATAATGTGAAAGGGTGCAGCAACAAAACACGTTTTAAAATTGCAATTTCTGTTATACTTCTGAGGCTTCATTCTGTAACTTTCGCATGGTGGTTAATTTTAAGATGTAAATGCTTTTCAAAAAGGGTTTATAAAATGTTCGAAATTTAAAAAGGTGAAGTGGTCGGAAAAAGTTCTAAATTACGATTTATTCGCAATTGTTAGTGCTAGAAACTTGAATTGTAAAATGACACTCGATTTATGTTTCTATCAAACAATCAAAAGGCTTCGCGCAATTTGAATACAACATATCGGGTTGCTACGCAACTGGTTTTCTAAATAATGTTCATTGTTGTACTTTATCACCAAATGGAAACTGTAAAATTGATAGGTTACAGATTTTACGATGAGAATTTCTAAAGGAATAAATAACATATTTTTTAATTGTACGTACGATGCAAAAATACACATTAACCGAATTTCTCAGCCGATCTTTTATAATCGATAAGATTTTAGAATTTTTTTAGGTATAATTAATGATTTATTAAAAAAATTATTTATAAAAAATATTTTATTCACTATATATATTTTGGTAATTGGGTATAAATATATATATATATATATATATATTCAGAAACCATTTAACTTTTTTCTTTGACTTTATTTTTAATTTTAAATAAATAAAGATAAGTTTATTATATTTTTAAAAACAGAAAAATAACTATATTTGAAAAAATTGCCGCTCTTCTATTGTTTTTTTTTTCTTGTTTTGCCTTACGGTGACTATCGGGGCATAAATTTGGATTATCGGAAATTTAAATAAAATAGTGGTTTTTAATTAAGTAAGGTTTATTTTAGAGACTGGACAAAGAATTTTATGAAAAACTGACATATTTGTTTTTTCAAACTGACGACTGTCTAAAGATAAAGTTCAATATTTATCTTTTAAAATAACTGATTTTATGCTAAAAAAAAGTTTAAAAAATATTAAAAAAGTCATCGGTTTACTCTTGACACAATTATAAAATAAAAGAGCTGACAACTAGTTTTTGAGTAATTGTTGTTACCGATTTGAAAAATGCACTTTTGAGAAAAACGAGTTTAATTTTCTGTACTGTAATTACAGTACGATTCTTATTTCTTCTTATTATTATTGTTATATGGGATATTTTATTATAACAGTATAAAGTAGTTCCTCTTTAGTTGATAAAAGCTCAAAGCTGCAAATTGCAAAAAAATTATTTTGGGAAATGTATGACTAATTGTAACTCTTAATTTTAAATACTTATTTCCATTAATATTTTTGAAGCAGATGTGTTACACTCACGCATGGATGTTTGGCTACTGTTGGATTGCGCGTTTTTCAAGCAGCACGCCAAATCAATAACTTAATACACTGCAGTGCTTAATATAAGCATAAAAGACATGTTTCCATTAAAAGTGAAACATACCCAAAAATTTTGGCGAATTTGTTATTTTATAACCAATAAAAAAAAAAAAAAAAAAACGGTGCGTGAGTGTAAAACATTATAGTAATATTTTTATCGTGATTGTATATTCCTATACATATTCGCACATATTTTCATTCCGCCCGATGTTTTTCTACATTAATTTACTTCGTTTAAAATTCTTATTTATATAAATTTTTTTCAAAGCATTTATTAATTTCATAGTGAACATGCTGGTAATGAAATTGAGAATAATTAGAACAATCAACCGAAAAAACACCCGAACTCTCGAAACATCACGCAAAAACTGTTTTTTAATAGATTCGGTTTCATTCCAGATAGCGTCAATCACTTTGAAAATGTTCCATAAATGATTGAATGAAGAGGATAGTTTTCTCTCACTTCCACTAAAAATGAATGACAAGTAGCTGAGGGGAGTTACCACTATAAAGTAGGGATATGCTTTGGTATCTGATAAAAAGCAGAACTCTCTATTTATTACATTCATAGAGAATATAGTGGTAATGGAATTCATAAGAATTATAATGATCCACGGAACAATATCCCAGCTCTCGAGACTGTGTATAAAAACTGCATTTGAACTACAAAAAATATATGCATATTATTTTAATGTACACTATTGCACTGTCTAAATATAAAGACTTTCTAAACAGTTTTTATTGTTTTTTTATTATTATGCCAACAAATTGAAAATTGTGCACTTATTTCTGTTGAAATATTTATTAATATAAATTTATTTCAAAGCATATATTACATTCATAGAAATTATACTGGTGATGAAATTGTTGATAATTATAAGAATCAACATAAAAAATCATCCCATCTCTCGAAACATCATGTTAAACTTCATTTGAATATATTTGGTTCCATTCCAGATAACGTCAATCACTTTTAAAAGGTTCCTCAGATGAGTGAATGAATAGAGCAGTTTTCTCACTGCCGCGGCAGGTGGGGCAAAATCCCGAAAATCTGGCCTAAAGTCGAAAAATAAAGTTACTATTTCGGGAATTTTGATTATACAGTTGGTTAGAATAATGTTTGGATGGTCAGAATCTGTATTTAGAAAAATATTTTCGCGTTTCCCTGACAGCATGCATCATTTCAAATGTGACGCTTGGGGGAGTATCATCTGAGGTGAACAAAAAGAGCAAAACAGCGGTTCCTCTAAACACGTGCTATATTTTTCCATATCATCCAATTTTAAATCTGTAAAATGGATTCACACGATGATGGTGTGTAAATTATTAGCATGTGTTAGAAAAATTATATGAAGCCCATAAAAAATAATAATTTCATGATTATTTTTTATATAATACATTTTTAAAAATAAGTAATAGTATATTAAATAATAGTATTAGTAAATAATAGTAGTAATAATAGTAGTAAATAATAATAGTAATAATTAATAATAGTAGTAAATAATAGTATTTTTTTGTTTTCAAACATCAGAAAGTTTATAAGTTCCACAGAGTTCCGCGACGAAATTTAAAGAGATAATGTCCTGAACTATTATCTAATGAACTAGTATATAACCCCGTCAAAAATGACAGATTGTTGATCTGCGTTTCTTTTTCATAAGACTTCATACAAACAAACAGCGTGAAGATTTTATTATTGAAAGGTTTGTACTGTAAAAAAGTACATTTTAAAAATGACAAATGATTTCTACAAATAAAAATGATGAGGATATATATGTATATTTTACTCAGTATTAAATTTCGAAGTAGTTCAACGATTGGACAAAACATTCAAATTAAATATTAACAAATAATCCATGTGCGAAAGTTTTTGTAAAAAAGTGTTATCAATGAGTTTCTAAGCAGATTGACTCATCACATAACTCATTGTTTGATTACATAAGCAAAATTAAATGCAAATTACGCTGTACTATGTATTCCTTATATTTTAATTACGTTTGATAAGAAAGAATCATTTTACAGTATATGACCCCTTATCCGGAATTCGAAAATCCGGAAAAACCCGAAGTCAGCAAAAAAATTTCGAAAATTTTCTAAATTTGTAAATTTTTACTAAAATTTTTGAATTTTTGAAATTTTTCAAAAATTTTACCGATTTCTAATTTTTTTAGTCCATTGTGTTTCAGTGTGTAATCACTAAAATATTGTTACTTCGGTAGAGGGTGAACAAATCGCTCCCCCACCCCTTCTTCCAGAAATTAGAAACATATCATTTTTCTCTCAAATTTTAGTTTAAAATTAATTTATATAACGATTCGTTTGAAACAAAAAATAGTTAGTTATATATTTATTTCATCAAGGGTGAGTCTGTTCCGAATTTTCATAAAAATTTAAGGCATTCGGTTTCGAAAATTTTAGTCTTCAGTCCAAAGATTCGAACATAACAAAATCTCGAATTTTGAACGATCGTCGCCGAAAAAAACAATTATGTCTATCGTTCAGAGAAAAAGTAGACAATTTCTTTAAAGGATTGCGGAAACAACTTGAATTTTGTCAAAGGATTGAAAAAAAAACGCAAATTTCGTCGCAGAATTGCGAAAAACGTTAATTTTGTAAAGAAATCGCAGAAAATACGCGATTTCCGACAAAGGCTTGCGAAGAAAACGCAAACTAATGCTCCGAAAAAATGTAAAATTTCTTCAAGGGATCACAATTTGGTTAAAGGATCGAAAAAAAAACGCGAATTTCGTCAAACAATTGCGGAAAAACATGAATTTCTCCAAAGGATCGCGAAAAAAAAAACGTAAATTTCTTCAAAGACCTCCAAAAAAATTTCTAATTTCGTTAAGGAATCGCGAAAAAAGTGGAATTTCGTGAAAGGATCGAAGGAAAAAAAAAACACAAATTTTGTCAAAAGATCACAGAAAAAATGCGAATCCCGTCAAAGAATCGCGAAAAAAAAAACCCCGCTGATTTCGTCAAAGAATCTCAGAAAAAACTCGAATTTTGTCAAAGGATCGTAAATAAAATGTAAATTTCGTCAAAGAATAGCAAAAAACGCAAATTTCCTCAAAGAATCGCAGAAAAATGCAAATTTCTTCAAAGGATCGCTGCAAATTTTGTCAAAGAATCACGGTTTTATATTTTATTTTAAAATATAAGCCATGATTAAAATCTAAATATAAAGAATTTGTAAAAACTTTTATTATTATTATTATATATATATTTTTTATACTAACAAACTGAAAAGTGTATACTCACATCTTTTGAAATACTATATGATATGAATGTATTTCAAAGCATTTCTTACATTCATAGTAAATATACTGGTGATGAGATTTATAGGAATTACAACAATCAACGGAAAAGAAATCACATCTCTCGAAACATCACGTAAAAAGTGAATTTAATAAATTTCGGTATCATATCAGATAACTTCAATCATTTTGAAAAGGTTCCTTAGATGAGTGAATGAAGCGGACAGTGTATTCACACTGCCACAGAAAATGAATGACAGGTAGCTGCGGAGAATTATCGATATAACGTAGGGATATGCTTTGGTTTCTGATAAAAAGTTGGAATATACAAAATTATTTATGTATTTTAGTTTAAACTGAACTATAGTAAAATTCTAAATATAAGCATTCCTAAACAATTTTCCTTATGATTTTATTTTTCTTATAATTATTACGCCAACAAACTGAAAAGGGTGCACTTACGTTTATTGAAACACGAATTGCTATAAATTTATTTCAGAGCATTGAATTATATTCATAGTGAATATACTATTGATTAATTATATCAGGATTATAACAGTCAACAGTAAAAACATCCGAGCTTTCAAAACATCATGTAAAAAGTGCATTTGAATAGATTCGGTTGCATTCCAGATAACTTCAATCACTTTGAAAAGGTTCCTTAGATGATTGAATGAAGAGGATTGTTTTTTCTCACTTCTACTTAACCCATTTTAGGCCAAGCATAGAAATTTTATAAAATGTGGTATTATTAGCATTGAAATTTGCTTAAATTACATTCATCAAGACAACAAAAAAGTTTCGTGCATGAAAAATAATATTTTATTTAATTTGACGTTACCATTATTAATTTACCATTAAATTTAAATAAAAAATTTTAAGTTTTCTTATGGCATTTGTTTCATTTTTATTTTATTTACAGAACTTGCAACTTTACTCCATTATAAAATCATATGATTAATCTCAAGTTGAATAATTATACATTTTCAAAAAGTCGAATTTGTCAATAACCGTTTCAAGTACAAAACCAGCGTATTTTGAAAATTTCTCAACAGAAAGAGATTACTTCAATTGAATTACTAATATTTTATAGATGTCTCCAGAACCCTTAAAAATAGCAGAAATATAAAATTTGTGAAAAATATACGTCACAGTGTTAATATAAATATATCTATTGAAATGGTGCGTTTACGCATCTTTGGCCAAAAATGGGTTAAAGTGAATTACAAGATGATGAGGGGATTTATTTGTATAATGCTTTGGTTAATGATATGCTTTGGTTTCTGATAAAATACTTGAAAAAAACAAAATCAGCTATGTATTTTATTTTAAAGTAAGCTATGGTGAAAGTTGAAATAAAAAGACCTTCTAAACAATTTTCTTTTTTTTTTAATAATTGTAACCTTAACAAACTGAAAAATGTACATCTGCTTCTTTTGGAATACGAAATGATATATATTTTTTAAAGCATTTATTACATTCATAGTGGATATACTGGTGATGCAGTGGTCAAGAGTGGTAACAATCAACGCAAAAAATTCCAGCTGTCGAAACAGTGTGTAAAAACTGCAATTGAATGCATTCGGGTGCATTCCAGATAACGTCAATCACTTTGAAAAAAGTTCCTTAGATGAGTGAAGGAAGAGGACAGATTATTCTCACTGCCACCGGAATGAATGACAGGAAGCTACTCAAAATTATCTATATAAAGTAGGGATATACATTGGCGTCTGATAAAAAGCGTAAAGCAAGCTAAATTAGTTATCTATCAATCTATCTATATTATAAAGGAAAAACGTGTCTGTGCGTACCGCTGACGTCATTTTGAGAATGGCAACAGTTGACGATAAAATTTCGGTTTTGCGAATTTTGCTACTGCGTTTTTTAAATTTCCAAACATCGCAGATTTTTAAATTTTACACCGTTTTATAGGGAAAAAATCTACTTTCAAATGCAATCTGTTTGAAAGCTGTGCATTAACGTCTTAACGAACTATATCTAATGGCTCTAACTATGTCAACGCTCTGTTCAACTATATGTATCTTTTTTTTTTACATTTATTATCGCCAGGAGATTTATTATGTAAGCAGAATATTCACAATTGGATAAAATATAAATGACAATTATATAAATGATTAACCAAAAGGGATTGACTTCAAAATATGCTACAATCTAAAAGAACTGAGCAAATATTTGTAATTTTTAAATTAAAATATAAAATAAACATAAACAGTAAATATTTTCATGTAAAATATTTACTTTTAATGCTTTCAATATAAATAATTTTTTTAAATGTCCATAATTTTTATTCTATCTGAAAAGAAAAAAATAATAATGCTATCACTCTTTTGTTATACATGGTGGCTGAAAAGTTATAAGAGGATTTAAAAAAATAATAACTCATGGTTTGATTATTTTAGTTGTGTGTTTGTTTCTGGCACTTTGCAGCCTTCAGTGAAGGTGGTATAAAATGTATCAATAATATATTCTTATTTTCAAAATCAACATTAAATGGCCATTCGCTGAGTAATATGTTGTTTCAAGTGCAGATGGTATATATTTAGAATATCATTTTTACGTAAATAACAAACAGGTTTCAAACACATTGAAATTACTAGGAGAATTTAATGATAAACAATCATTAAAAGTTTGCTAAATTTAAACTTGATTATTCCTTCTTAATAACTAGTATTTTATTACCATTCAAAAGTAAATACTGGACACCAAATAGTTAAATGTGTCCTGTTTTATATTAATTATTAATTATTTTTAATAACACACATATACACACAAATTAAATAGTATTCTCAAACAGTTTTTAAAAACGTGTAAATATACCTAATGATCTTACTCAAAGAAATATGATTCATGAACTTGCATTTTTTTTCAGCACAATTGAAAATGCCTAATACATTAGAATATCTTCACTTTCTATTAAATATTAACACAAATCGTTCTTCCTGCTATTGTATCACTATCTCTTGTGTTATTTTTTTTTGCATGTTTGTCGGCAAAAGACGCAAAGAAAGGGTACTGAATTACACCATCATGTTGATGACAGATTCAGCGATGTCAAGTGCTATTGTCAGAGTGCTCTGTCTTTAGGAAGTGCATGGATAACACGGAGCCGCTATCTGGTGAATGCTAATTTCATTCATTCCTTTCTACTTGCGGCCTAAAACTTCCGAAGTCGAAAATTCTCCTAGTCAGTACTTTTCAAAAAATAAAATTTTGCACGGTTGCGACTAATAGGGAAAATAGTGATGAAGTGTACAATTTTAGGTGTCAGTTGGAAAAGATTTTTTCTTCCGCCGCCGTCTGTAGAGATATCCACTGGTGGAATACTTTTTTATACTTTCCAACCTAGTTGAAAAGTATTTATGACTTCGGTTTGTCTGGCCGTATGGCCGTCTGCCGTCTGGCCGTCTGTCCGTGCTCTAACTCCCGTAAATATGCACGGATTGCTCTGCAATTTTTATGTGTTGTTGTCGTTATCTATAGCATGTTCCCTATTTCAACGGAAGTGTGTAGCACTTATACTTTTTTTACAGGGACACTCAAAAGAATTCCGTTGCATTGCGGTCTACGGGAAAAATCATTTGCGGTTTATTTAAATAATGTTTCACTATTTTAAGCGCATTGAAATTTATATATATCACTAAGGTGCATTCAAAGAAGCTTAATATGGAATAGGGTGTGGATAGCACTTATAGTTACTTTACAGGGATAGTCAAAAAATTCCGTTACATTACGTCTAGGGAGAAAAATCGTCTGCGGTTTATTTAAATAATGTTTCACTAATTTAAACGCATTGAAATTTATATATATATCACTAAGGTGCATTATAAGAGGCTTAATACAGAATAGTATGTATATAGCAGTCATCGTTCATTTACAGGGACACACAAAAGAATTCTCTACTGTCTGTTAACAATAATTCCTGGAAGTGCGTTTTAAGTTACTGAACGCGATTTTAATTTTAACTCGCTTTTTGTCTATTACGTGGTGTGTATAAATTCTGTAGATCCTATACAGGGAAGCACAAAAGTTCGCGAACACATTTCCGTTTATTGACAGAAACTCCAGACGGAGAATTTTAAACTGTTCTACGCGTTTCCTAACTGAACTGAAATTTCGCATCCTATTTAGTATATATACAAATCTATAGATCCTATACAGGGCTGAATAAAAGTATTCGGATATTTCTCCGAATATTGTATATGTTGGAAATTCCTGAAATTATGTTTTTAAATATGTTATGCGTTTTCCAAATTGTTTACTTAGATGTTATCTGTTAGCTTATTAAACGGTATGATTTGTAAAATTATTTTGGAAGCGTTGGAAAGTGTTACATAATCTATGCTTGACGCATGATTTTTCGTTCTTGTTTATCCAATAAGTGCATTGTTTAAAGAAAAAAAACTAGAACGAAAAATCATGCATCAAGCATAGTTTATGTAAAACTTTCCAACGCTTCCAAAATAATTTTACAAATCATTACCTTTTAATAAGCTGAAAGATAACATCTAAGTAAACAATTTTGAAAACGCATAACATATTTAAAAACGTAATTTCAGGAATTTCCAACATATATTTCCAACATATACAATATTCGGAAAAATATCCGAATCCTTTTATTCAGCCCTGTATATGATCTATACATTTGTATATATACTACATAGGAAGCTAAATTTTAGTTTTGTTAAGGAACGCGTAGCACAGTTTAAAATTCTCTTTCTGGAGTTTCTGTCAATAAATGGAAATGTGTTCGCGAACTTTTGTGCTGCCCTGTATATGATCTACAGAATTTATACACACCAAGTAATACACAAAAAGTGATTTAAATTTAAAATCGCGTTCAGCAACTTAAAACACACTTCCAGGTATTATTGTTAACAGACAGTAGATAATTCTTTTGTGTGTCCCTGTAAGTGAACGATGACTGCTATACACACAAGATTCTGTAGTAAGCCTCTTGTAATGCACCTTAATGATATATATAAATTTCAATGCGTTTAAAATAGTGAAACATTATTTAATTAAACCGATTTTTCTCCATAGACGTAATGTAACGGATTATTTTTACTGTCCCTGTAAAGTTACTATATGTGCTATGCACACCTTATTCCATATCAAGCTTCTTGTAATGCACCTTAGGGATATATATCAATTACAATGTGTTTGAAATTGCGTAACATCATTAAAATAAACCGCAAATGATTTTCCCCCTAGACCGTAAAGTAACGGAATTATTTGAGTGTTCCTGTAAAAAACTATAAGTGCTACTTCAGTTGCTTAAGTAGACACTTCATTTGCAATAGGGAACATACTGTAGATAACGATAATATCATATAAAAATTGCAGGGCAATCCGAGCATATTTACGGGAGTTAGAGCACGGACAGACAGCAGACGGAAGACGGCCATAGGGCCAGACAAACCGAAGTCATAAACACTTTTCAACGAGGTTGGAAAGTGTTAAAAACTGCTTTACAACACATTTCACCTTGAAAGTTTTAGAAAAAAAATTCCGAATGTAATGTATTTCAGGATTTTGATACAGTTTCATATCGTAACATTAACGCTGTCAGAATGAAATCTATGTATGTGTTGGGAGGGGGAGTAGTTCACGATTTGATGAACAGACGATCTTATTATAATAGATAATACTTTTAACCAGGGAGCCCACTCGCAGAGTGTGATATACCCTGGGTGCGTATGATTTTTAAATTTGCCGCCCTATTTTAAGGAAAGTTACCTTCGACTTATTTAATAGGAGAATTTGTAGTAACTGTTTGCGATTACATAAAGGTATGATAATGATTTTGAAAAATTGGTGGTAAAATGTAAATTCTACGCAATCTGGTTAAACAAAACATAAACTGCATGTGGACTCCCGGATTAACTGATTTTAGTTAATGTAAATCTCTTATTATTTAATCATATTAGTATAACTAATTTTTTTAGTCATCTATAAAAAATTCTAAATCTAAGGCGGACAGAAGACCCTCCCTCGCTCTCAACACTTAGTCGACGTCCATATTCTACAATTCAGATATATTCTATGAGCATGTTCTAAGATCGCAACTTTCACTTTGGAAACTCAAAATCCTTTTAATGGTTAATAAGCACATATGATTTTCTTAAATGATACTCTCGGAATAAATCAGAAGTCCGCAGCTTGTTACTGTTATTCTACATAAAAGAACAGCTTAGAATAAAATATAGGTTAGAATGAAATAGATGCAGTTAATTAATCCCGCAATAATACCGCAATAATACCGCAATAATCAAAACACTCACTTAATAGGAAAATCTACAATAGATCCACTGCCAACATTCATAAAAACTCAATATACATAAATGAAGAATGTAAAAATGTACAACGATATTACTTGTGACGTACTATTGTGAGAGAGTACATATTACAGCACGATTTCAAACATTGTTTTAAAACAAGTTTATCTGATTTTCATAAACACCCATTAATAAAAACGTGTGAACTAATTTAATAAATGATAATCTTGAAACATTAAAAAGTCTAAACTAAGTTTAATTCTGTATTTCAACACTTTTTGATTATATTAGTTTATTTACTATTAGGTTAATTATTAAAAATTAACAAAATTTGATTTTAAACGTACAGTAATACAATTTCATTTCCCCAAATTTACATATATCTTAACTTATTTAAGTAAAGAACTTATCAATTGTCAACCGTATAGTTCGTTATACTGAAATTCAATTTGATTTCTTCAAATTTACATTCTTTTTCACTAATTTAAGCAAAATGAGATATCATTTCAATTTTTATAAATAAAATCACTATGAGACAAAATCTGAATAGAACCATGTTTGATCCTTTAAACTATGATAAAATAAAAGAAAATTAAAAACATTCTGGATAAGCAATTTCTCATTTATCAAGAAGAATCTATGATCATTTTACTTACTTTTATAAAATATTATTTAATATTAACTGTATTGTAAGTGAATATTGTAATTTCTATAATATAAATCACATTTTGTCCCCACCTTTTCAGTCATATTTCTTCTACTAATTTATACTAGTGGTGTCATGCAAAATATATCAGGAAGGGTTATGGATTAGTTCACTTTTTCATTAACATTCTTATTATTATCTTTATACTTTTTCTTATACAATAAAATTTTTAAAATGTTACTAATAAATGCAATTTGACTTGATTTGCATAGTCTTGTTTTAAGTAAATGTCTCAGGAGCTTACAGGGATGCAAAAATGTTTCATTATTTTTTTTTATTTTTACATTTTTTTTTTTTATTAAGAAATGTTCAGATACAGAAAACACTAAATGTAAAAACTAACTTTGTAATAATTTTATTTTAATCTCTTACGTAATACTCAACATTTGCAATCATAGAGATGAATTTTCAGTAAGCATTTCGCTTCGTGAAGGGAATTTTTTGAATTTTCGTGAAGGGAATCGTGAAGCATTTCCCTTCGTTCCTACAGTGCTCAATTTGACTCTCTACGAAGGGTAATTTCATTTCATTTCATTCGAATGATGAATATTAAATCATTCATAAATGTGTATTTCATCTACCACAGCTTTCGTTTATATTAAAAATTTTCATTTATTCAAGTTTAACAAAATATCTTTCAAACAACAAGTCCACAAAATTTTTGTCCCCAAAAATGTCTTTAAACATAACATTTCTTGAAATATCCAAAAAAATCTTACTTTACGCATGTAAAACCGTATAGAGGATAACTTTTCAAAAGTTGATGAATAAGTAATTTTAGCTTTTTTTAAAACTTTTTTTTAAATAAGTAATTTTTGGGAAAATATATCCATTGTAACACATTAAACTATGTGAGACATTCATGAAGAATTGATAAGCTCATGAAACATATCTTTGTCTGTCTAACATTATAACTACCATTATAATATTAAAACTCAATTAATTTGTATATGAGTATAATTTAAGGCTATAAATTTGAATACTGAAATAACATAATTACACATGTGCATTTCTATGCGTCAAGTTCCATTCTATTACTGTTCTTAGGTAAACCAACTATTTGACAGTAAAGTGGTACTTTGAAATCATTGAAAAAAAATCAAGCATTATATTTTCACACATTTTTCATACGTTTGGCAATAGAATAATATTACAACCACATTTTTTTAATAAAAAAAAATATTAGTTTACGCACGTAAAGCCGATAGGTAATAATTTTTTTTAATTGATGAATACACTAGTGCTAAAAATTCAAGAATGATTGGTAAACACATACAAATACATCTCTATCTTTTGAACATTACAACTATCACTCTAATATTAAAACCTCAATTAACTCGTATATGAGTTTATTTTAACTTTATCGTTTTGAATAAATAGTAGCAACTTAATTTTTCATCCGTATGTGTTACGTAAAGTTCCATTCTACTACAGTCCTAGATAATCCAACTATTTCACAGCAAAGTGGTGCTGTGAAATCATCGAAAAAAAACCGCACATTATGTTTTCACTCATTATCCATACGTTTCGCATTACTATAAAATTAAGTATGATATCGTTTTATGAGTCGTAAAATATAGCTTTTGATACCTAAATATTTACAAAAATTCCTTTTATTTGATATGCAAAGGTGGATTTCTTTGTTTATGTGAAATAGTCCTATTATGAAAAATATTTGTTTTGTTGAATTTTGTTTGCATAGTTGATCAAATGTTAGGTGTTTTGTACACTAAGTACGTGAAGTAGACATTTTTATGTACTTCTTTATCTTGTTTTATGCATAACAAAGCACTGAATGAATCAATATTTATTGCGAGTTTGCTAGTTTGCAATACATTTTCTTTCTACGCAAAATTAAAGTGAAATTCTCAAAGTTCATTTCTTATTAAAATAGTATTAATTGTTTCTTTACAAAAATTGTCAGAATTACAGATATTTTGTTAATTAATTAGGTGCATATTTGTAGTCAATTTGCGTAGTTTTGTATACTAATGTTACCCATAACATAATATATACTTATTGTTTCTCTGTTATACATAGCATGTTTGCTATTATGTAGAATTTATTTTTCTATTGCAAATGTTAAGGAGTAAAATTATTAATATTACATTTTCATCTTCACAGTTACGTTTTTGAAAATTCTATTAATTATATACATTTACAGGTCAGAGAGCTGTATTTTTTCGAGAATGTCGAATCGTAATATTGTTTAAAAAATAAGTTCATTTTCCTGTAAAATTGGTAATTGCTAATAAGTTGTCATCTAGTATTCAAATAATAATTTTTAATTAATTTTAATTAGGAGTCTTTTTCGTTGTAACTATATTTCATTGATGTTTAAAATACGTCTCAAAGCAATTATAACAGAAAATGTACTTAAATATTTTTCTAAATTTGAAAAAAAAAAATATATATATTCAAACTTATATTCTGCAAACTTTTGATCTTATTTTTAAAGAAATTTCAAATATAAGATAGCGTTAAAATTAGTTGTATATGTAAAGGAGTGAAATATTTAAAAATGACTACAGCATAGATATATGCTTTTTTTTGGCAAGTGGATAATTTTATGTTTCAATTTCGTTAGTTAAATTGATTATCAGTTTCCAAAAAAGAATCTGTAAAAAAAATTTAATAAGAACTACCGTTAATTAATTTCAACTGTTTTTTTTTTAAATAAAAAATAGATTTATGAATATTTATAATTTAATTTGATGCCTTGATTATATGATTAATTATATTACTTATTTATTGATCAATAAAATAATAATTTTTATTAATGATATTCTTATTACAAACTAGAATTTCCTAGTTCAAAAATATTTAACAACACAGTAAAGAATTACTTAAAAATAATTCTGATTTAATATAATATTTCATTGGCATTATTAATTGATATTGTTAAAAAGGAATTTTTCCTTATTATTGATTCTAGCATGATTTATATTGCATTATTTTTAAACATGGCATTATGTATATTATTAAGTTTGTATAGAGTAAAGTATCCAAAATTATAGATTGAAATTGAATACATAAAAATCAAATGATATTAGAAATTAATGTGTATAACCATCGAATGTAAATATTGATGATATTTATTTTTTGATTGAAATCGTTTTAGAAATGAATTACTAATAGTTTCTTTATAATTAAAGTTACTTTTCATGATCGAGAAGCTGTAATCGTAACCACAAATGACACGGAGTTTTTCCGTCGACTGAAAACGTTACGGAACTGTAATTTAAAACAAGAACAAAAGCATAGATGCTGAAACACTTTCCAACACATTCAGATAACTGTAGCGAAACTTCACCGTTAAATACTGTCAAAGAAGATATGTAGTAAAAAGTTTAGGAAACATATAACACTTTTAAATTTTCAGTTTTAGCATTTACCTTCCATAGTAAAATAAATAGCAGAATTATTTTGTGAAGCCTTGTATATGATCTATAGATTTAGATATATACTACATAGCATGATAAAATTCAGTTCAGTTAGAAAATTCACATTTAGCAATTTTCGCCAATCGATGGAAATGCACTCGAAATCTTTTGTACAGCAATGAATGTTATCTAAAGACTTTCGTACACACAACGTATTAA
This sequence comes from Maratus michaelseni, assembly GCA_963931845.1. Taxonomy (NCBI): domain Eukaryota; kingdom Metazoa; phylum Arthropoda; class Arachnida; order Araneae; family Salticidae; genus Maratus; species Maratus michaelseni. The sequence continues at coordinate 369,098,938 of OZ007592.1, read as the reverse complement.
GATAACACATAAGCCAACTTAAAACTCACTTTCAGACATTGCTAACCATCAACGACAACTATAAACGAGCTCTTTGCGTAGGCCTGTATATGAATTTATTTATATTACACAAACTTCTATTAGTCTTCTACATATAGGTCATGAGTAAAATGCGTAACAAAATAAAAAATACACTTAATCAATTCACTCCCATAGTCAATAATATTACGAATTCCTTTGTGTAGCCCTGTATATGATCAACACACACCACGTAGTGTGCAAAAAGCTCAGTTAACCTTAAAAAAGAAAAACCAAAGTTGAAAACGCACTTATCACACATGGACTGTAATTATCGCACCTACAGACTAACCGAAATCTTTTGTCTGTTATTTTGTGTGTAAATGAACGATAAATGCATTGCACACCATACTTTTCAGGGAGCAATTTATATTGCATTTCAGTAATGCATGTAAACTTCATTATGTTTGGAATAGTAAAACATCATTAAATTACACCGTAAACGATTTTTCCCCGTAGAGCATTGTGTAGCAGAATTATTTTGTATGAGCCAATAAATAAAGAGTAAAAGCTTTGCACCTCATAATTTACAAAATCATGTTTTATTGCGCTTCATAATTGTTTATGAATTCCATCATGTTTCAAATGGCGTAACATCATGAAAATACACTTGAAACGATTTTTTCAACATTTACTATAACGTAACATAATACTTTTGACTGAATAAACTATAAATGCTAGACACACTCGTTTTCAATAGAGATCATGCTATAGTAAAGGTCAATAACATACACAATTTCAGCGTAATACCAGTATATTTGCGGAAGTTAGAGCACAGACGGCCCTGAGAGAAGCACAGTAGAGTATTTGATGCAAAATCCTGGCCAAAAAAAGGTAGAAATTAAAATTTGATCAAGAATTGTAAAAATTATATTTTATCTGACTAACTGGTACACCGATCTATGTGCATGTCAGGAGTATCAGTCATATCTGGCCGCTCCTCACCTCAGTAGAAGTGAAAGTTTCTTTGTGAGAAGACGTGCTTTTTTGTTGTGTTTAAATATATACATTGACATGTGCATTTAAATAATTTTACTTTTCATATAATGAAAAGTAATTATAATTGAAAATGGGTTCATATTAAGCCGTTTTAGATCTAATTTATTAAAATATATTATTTAATACTAGGGGGCCTACCCCCTGCGAGCTACGCTCGCCAACCCCCGCTCAGACTTAGAGGCCTCTAAAAACATGACAGCGTGCTTTGTTTTTAAAATATTGGTAAATCTATAATTGGGTTGCCATGCTTTTAACGTTTTAATCGGGTATTTTTTTTTTTGTTATCATGGCTTCATACACAGCTGTTGCGACAACTGACGACTGTTTTCGGGATTGATAAGTAAAATCAATTACACCTTGAAAACCAGCTTGTATAAAATGGTTATGTTTAAATTGTGGCTATCTCTCAGACTTTTATAACAACGATCTGTATTCTATTCTTCCTTTGCGTTTAAGGATGAGAAAAATTCCATGTGCTTGTGAATAACATTAAGAACCACGGTATTGAAAAGTACTATGTTATAGACATTTTCAGTAACAGGTTTTAATTTTCTCTCTATTTTAATGCACCATCATGCATATTTTCATGTTATTTTAAATATGTAAATTATTTATTTTAATTAATATGTATATACGAATTTTCTAATAATTATTTATCATACAAAATTAATTAAATATTTTTTGCATGCATGCCTGCATTTATTCGGCATCAATTGATGAGATATTTAAACAAATTTGCTATCCGCGATAATTTTACACCATGTTATGTCACTTGAATATTGTCCAGAAGAAAATCGGGTACTTTTCCAGTATAGGATCCTTTGCTTTTAGGTTTGGCGTAATTCGAGCTTCGGAAAGGGATAGATTCGTTAATATACATATATTTGTTGCCAAAAGTTATGAAAACAAACCCAATGAACTTTTGGTGCTTTTCTATTATAGGGGTCTTGACGCTTTTTTAAAAAGCTTGGCTCAATTCGAGCATTAGAAAGTGAGATTTGGTGCCAAATGACATAAACAGGCATGGAAACAAATTCGACGATTTTTTTGTTTATATGCGTATTTTAATTATACGTATATTATTATTGTTTTTTCTATACAAATTACTTCTGATTATATATAAAATAGGATAAATGACATTTTACGCTAAACAAATTGTATAAATATTGAAAAAATGCTTCTGTATACGAAATGACAAAGTGAATAGGTTGACAGAAAGTATGTTGCCAAATTTCCTTTTCCGCCAAGGCTATTTTCTCTGTTTCGTCATATACTGGAAAAGCACCGAACTTTTATGCTTGTTTGTACATATATTTATATGTATATATAAAATTTATTTATAATTGTCTTTCAATTTACCTCTTTTTGTACATAAAAATAAATGAATGGCTTCTTTATATTAAATAAATTGTATAAACATAAATGACGTATTTACATAAATGACGTCATTTGGACGAATTTATTCAAAATATTTTCAGTTTATAAATTAAATTAACTGCTGACAGACAATTGAATCCTGACGATAGAAATGTGATTTTTTTTTTTCAAATTTTCCTGTAAAACATAATTTAACACAATCTTGTCTTCATTATTGATTGAAATAAAAGATAAATTCAAATTCAGTTTGAAAATGACGAATAAAAAGGAATCAATAATCCCTATCGGGATCCTTTTCAATTTTTTTCCCTTTTTTGTCACAAAAAAACTGAGTCATTAGTTGCCATCATTACAGAAATGTCAGTAAAATTAGAAAAAAAATAATATCTCGAAAACTAATTCGAATTTCAAAATTCTATTACCAGTTTCGACATCCGCGGATTTTTATGGACAATTGGTATTAATTTCACCATCCAGCGTTTAATATTTTATTAAAAATAGCCCTGAAACACAATCAGTCGTTTAATCAGTCGTTTCATAAAATCGTTTCATAAATTCGTTTCATAAAATCGTTTCATAAATTCGTTTCATAAAATCGTTTCACAAATTCGTTTCATTAGGATTTTATATATATAGGGTAGATATTAAAAGCTCTTTAAAGCTGTGTCGGGGTTTGTCGGACCATTTTTGAATTATAATCGTATTGGTTATATTTTTGAAGGCATTTTTTGTTTTTAAATATTTCCATATTGTTGCCATTTTTAGATATCAATATTTTATGGGAGGACTGCAAATCTATTAAAACCACTCAAAACCAGCATCTTTATACTACTGAAACTCAACTTTGGAAAATACTAAAAGCAAGCAATATATATATATATATATATATATATATATATATATATATATGTGTGTGTGTGTGTGTGTGTATGTAATATATGCATTCTTTTTCTAAACAATTAAACAATTATGTATAGTAAAATTAACTACATTTAATTAAACATTACTTGTAAATAAAACTAACCTATCAACAATTAATTGCCTCTTATAAACAGTAACCAATTAAAAAAGTATAGTATTACATACATATTTATTTAAATGCATACATACATTTATGCATAGATAACATTAATTAAGTGTATTTACTAAGAGTAAGACAATAACATTGGTTTTAATTTTAAAACATATTTACGAGAGTTAGAGTAAGGACAAACAGACGCCAGACAGATAAAACCGAATTAGTAAACACTTTTCAAGGTTTTTTGTTGGTGTTAAAAAGCATTATATTAATTTGTAAATAAATTTTACTGCTCTCATTTAAGAAGATTATTATGAAATAATGAATCAGCATCGTTCTTTTGACATTGCTTTGCCTTTCATTTCTTCACACCAAACATGAATATATTGACATAGTTGAGAAAACTATTTATATGCTATTCAGTATTCTATTCTAAGAATTAATTGCAATTGTGTTGCACATATATTAATTAGTTGTTAAGTGAAAACAAAAGAGTGCTATAGTGTCAGATCACAATTGATATATCGCGCAATTTGTCACCGGTTCTGTTCATGAACTCTTGAAGGAGGAGAGAGTTTTACATTTCTAAAGCACTCGAAAACTATTTAATTAGAAGATAGAGTTGTGACAATATGTGTTACTGATACATTGAAACAGTAGACGATTTATGAAGATTTTGCGTATATGCTGCGCAAGAAGTTTGGAAAATAAAGTTCAGATGAAGTTTAATAATTTGGTTTTGATTTTATTGTAAAACGAAACTAGTCGTTGGGGGCCACCGTAATATTTACCCATCATTGATATGCATAATATAAAATATTAAAATAAAAAATGTGTAAACTACTTATAAAATGCACTGCAATTCGAATAAAATCGTGGCTTGGTGACGTCATAAACTTTAAAGGCTCGATTACTGAACTGCTTAAAAGAAACATCCTTATAACTCCAGAAACAATAAACCTATTAAATAGCGGTTTATTGCATCTGATTCAGCTTTTAATTTCCAATTAAAATATATCTTTGAATTGAAATTTGGTTGAAATACAGGGTCATGAAAAATCGAAGAGTGTGGTAAATAGGATTACAAATATCTCGGCAACTAATTCTACGATCGACTTCATGCTTTATGCAAAATGTATGTTTTTTTATTGTCTTTTATATTCACTCCTTAAAATAAACAATTTCGAAATTTTTTATATACCTTTTATCAGAACGATTATTTCGATAGTCCGAAAAAAATACTTCCGGATAATCGAGGTTACTGAAATTCAATAAGCTTCTTCCCATCATTACATACTAAGTACATACCAAATTTCAAGTCTCTATCTCAATTTTTTCGGGAGATAGAGCGTTGAAAGACACACAGACGGAATGCAATTTTTTTTTTTTTTAAATATATGTTTTTCGGAATCTTCATTGTCTGAAACGTGTAAATCCGTCAATTTTTTTTTCGATTTTCAAAACGGTTACAAGACTTACCCTATACTACGTATGATGGGTAAGTGAAAGTATACATTTTGCCTATTCTGGATAAGGTATAACGAATTACCTACATTGCAATATTTCTCTTATAATGTTACCGTTTAATGTAAATGGTGAGTTCACATTATGTAAAAGTAGTCTGAAATATTAAGTACATTTATTTCTATATTTTCCCGGCAATAGTTCATTTATACAGAAGCAAATATGTTAAAGACTATTGCTTCAAATATATCAATTATCTCATATATAACTCTCGAAAACTATTTAATTAGCAACAGACAGAATTATAACAACGAATGTTCTTGAAGCATTCATTAGTTTGAAACGGGAGATGATTTGTGAAGCATTTGGGAATTAACTGCGTCAGAAATTTAATAAAATCTAGTAGAGAAAGGGAAATAAATTGAAAAAAAAAATTCATTCTAAAAAGTAAAATATAGTTTTTAGTTTGATTTTAATAAGTGTGGACTGTTTATCTAATTCTTTTTAACACTTTCCAACCTAGTTGAAAAGTGTTTATGACTTCGGTTTGTCTGGCCGTCTGTCCGTGCTCTAACTCCCGCAAATATGCTCAGATTGCTCTGCAATTTTTATATGTTATAGTCGTTATCTATAGCATGTTCCCTATTTCAACGGAAGTGTGTAGCACTTATACTTTTTTTACAGGGACACTCAAAAGAATTCCATTACATTGCGGTCTATGGGGAGAAATCACTTGAGGTTTATTTAAATAATGTTTCACTATTTTAAACGCATTGAAATTTATATATATCACTAAGGTGCATTAGAAGAAGCTTAATATGGAATAGGGTGTGCATAGCACTTATAGGTACTTTACAGGGACAGTCAAAAGAATTCCGTTACATTACGTATATGGAGAAAAATCGTCTGCGGTTTATTTAAATAATGTTTCCCTATTTTAAACGCATTGAAATTTATATAAGGGGCATTACAAGAGGCTTACTACAGAATATTGTGTGTATAGTAGTCATCGTTCATTTACAGGGACACACAAAATAATTCTCTACTGTCTGTTAACAATAATTCCTGGAAGTGCGTTTTAAGTTACTGAACGCGATTTTAATTTTAACTCGCTTTTTGTCTATTACGTGGTGTGTATAAATTCTGTAGATCCTATACAGGGAAGCACAAAAGTTCGCGAACACATTTCCGTATTATTTAATTCCAGGCGGAGAATTTTAAACTGTGCTACGCGTTTCCTAACTGAACTAAAATTTAGCATCCTATGTAGTATATATACAAATCTATAGATCCTAGACAGGGCTGATGAAAAGTATTCGGATTACTTAGATGTTATCTTTCAGCTTATTAAACGGTATGATTTGTAAAATTATTTTGGAAGCGTTGGAAAGTGTTACATAATCTATGCTTGACGCATGATTTTTCGTTCTTGTTTCTTTTTAATGAAACTCTTTTCTGTGTCCCTCTCTTGCTTTGCGCCTGGTAACATTTGATCATGTGATCCCGACGCAGAGTGGAATATGTTGGAATATTTTCTGCTTAATGTAGAAGTAATTTGGTCGAACTCTTGTGAACAAGTGTTTTTTGTGGCTTCCAAAAAGAAGTAAAAAATGATTTCTTGAATTTTATAAAAAGCTTATCTAGTTTACGTACAATGAAGGCTATATATTTAAAATGTGTGAGTTCTAGGATCAAATTGTGTTTATTCTGAAATATAAAATTGTACATATTGTATATATTGTCTAATATAATAATCAAGAAATAATCAAGATATATAATCATGAAATGTTTATCCTGATCATAAACGAACATTTCGTTTTTTGCTCCGGAACTATTGAACATAAATTTGAATAAAAACATTCTAGTCCTGATTAAGAAAATTTAATTGCGCTCCTCACTTGAAATTCTTGCATAGATTATTATTTCATGATCCATTCTTAAATATCGTGGTAAACCTCGTAAAATTTTGTTTAATAAGAAAATGTTAATCTCTATATTCAAATGTTTATTTTATTCTTAATATTTATTGTTCAAGTGATCAGCGAATATTTGCTTTAAAAGATACATCTTTGTACTTATAATTTCTTACCAATTAGTGTCTTTTATGAAGAAAACATTTTGAAAATAGTAATTTAATTATATCAATAAGCGCACAATTTATATTATATTGTAAATTATTACACATCAGTAGTTACATATTAGTAACACATCAGTAAGGAAAGTGTATGTAGAAAGTTTGAGAATCATGGATAAAAAAATCGAAGTAATTATCATTTCCGCTTTCTTACCTGTATGCCTTAAATTAATAAAAAGCTACGTTAATATGTTATCTGTCTTTTTTGAAATAGCCTTTGCCTGATTTGCACATTTATACAATAGATTTAAGCCCATCTCTCTCTCTCTCTATCTATCTATCTTTTTTTAACAAATAAAAGTATCAATGACTAATGAGGAATCATTCGGAATTCTAATTCACATCACACAAATTGTTACATAGGGCTTTTTTAACTGTGATTCGTGTTCTTTTAATCATAAATTATATTATTGTATTTTCAAGAACTAAACAGTAGTGTTTTTCTTAACACTGTATTCAATCTAAAATAATATATCAGTAAAATATCACATTAATTAAAATAAATATTTAAATTTTAGACACATAATATTTTTATTATAAAAATACTTACTACACACACACTCATTTAAGAAAATTATTAAAAAATAATTAGCTACAATAATTCCATAATAATCAAATTGCAATTGCTTAATAGGCATATAACGACCACAGTGAAAAAGTACCCAAGCCGGGACTCGACCGCGGGTCATCAGTACAGCGCATTGACGTTCTACCAACTGAACCACTTGGGAATGATACTCAGCCTGGAACTTTCTCACTATAACAAGTTGGCAAGGCTACAAACGCAGCACAAGATGGAATATTTTCCGTGAGCCACCAACCCTGGGACAAACACGAAATCAAAGAAAATCCAGCATCGATAATTGAATAAATTCATATTTAATCTCATCAACTTGTTTTAGTGAGAAAGTTCCAGGCTGAGTATCATTCCCAAGTGGTTCAGTTGGTAGAACGTCACTGCGCTATACTGATGACCCAAGTTCGAGTCCCGGCTTGGGTACTTTTTCACTATGTTGGCTATACGCCTATTAAGCAATTAAAATTTGATTATTATGAATGCAAGGCGTGAGAAATTTTCTATGAAAAAACTTCCAAAGTATTAAATATGAATTTATTCAATTATCGATGCTGGATTTTCTTTGATTTCGTGTTTGTCCCAGGGTTGCTGGCTCACGGATCACGGAAAACATTCCAACTTGTGCTGCGTTTGTAGCCTTGCCAACATGTCATAGTGAGAAAGTTCCATGCTGAGTATCATTCCCAAGTGGTTCAGTTGGTGGAACGTCAATGCGCTATACTGATGAGCCGGGTCCGAGTCCCGGCTTGGATACTTTTTCAGTATGTTAGCTATACGCCTATTAAGCAATTAAAATTTGATTATTATGAATGCAAGGCGTGAGAAATTTTCTATGGCAAAAATTTCAAAGTATTAAATATGAATTTATTCAATTATCGATGCTGGACTTTCTTTGATTTCGTGTTTGTCCTAGGGTTGGTGGCTCACGGAAAATATTCCATCCTGTGCTGCGTTTGTAGCCTTGCCAACTTGTTATAGTGAGAAAGTTCCAGGCAGAGTACAATTCCCAAATGGTTCAGTTGGTAGAACGTCAATGCTCTATACTGATGTCCCGGGTTCGAGTCCCGGCTTGGGTACTATTTCACTATGCTGGCTATACGCCTATTAAGCAATTATAATTCCATTATTATGAATGCAAGGCATGAGAAATTTTCTATGGAAAAATTTCCAAAGTATTAAATATGAATTTACAATAATTCCTTTTAACATTATTTTCGCTTTCATGTCTAGAGGCCAAACATGAATTAACGGACAGAGTTGAGCAAGCGATTCAGAATTATAAGAATCTATTACAACCGTGTAACACAAGTAGTAGTTAGTTATTCCGTGGAAAGCAACAGTTTGCTCTAGTGCCATATTATGTTGCATGCTTACATCTTCCAGAATATACTTATTTATGCTTTTACACATCTTATAACATAAATATATATTTACATACAACACGTTTCAATACATACAATAGATTTAAACACATTTTTCTTTAAAAAATGAAAGTAATAGTGACTAATGAAGAGTCTTCTGTAATCCAAATTCACACCGCAACTATGTGGACATCCGTAATCAGTTCACCATGATCAGAATGTTTTTTTATCATATATGACAAGAATGATTTAAGCTCTTGACAGCAATAAATAAATGTATCATCCATATTCATACAATCTGAAAAAAAAAATAACTGTCATGTGTATTCAGTTTAAAATATGTCAACAAATATTATTTTTAATTATAAAATATTTTTGCATATGTCCATTCAAAAAGATAATTAATAAATAATGAGCTACAATCGTTCCTTTTAATATTATATTCACTTTCATTCCTTCTGTGCGTTGCTTAAATCAATATTCATACGAATCTGATAAAAAATAACTATCATATGAAATCAATGTACAATATGTCAACAAATAATATTTTTAATTGTAAAATAATTTTGCGTATATCCATTTAAAAAGATAATTAATAAATAATGAATTACAATCGTTACTTTTAACATTATATTCACTTTCATTCCTTCTGTGTGTTGCTTAAATCAATATTCATACAATCTGAAAAAAAAACTATTATATAAAATCAGTGTACAATATGTCAAGAAATATAATTTTAAATTATAAAATATTTCTGCGTATGTCCATTTAAAAAGATAAATAATAAATAATGAGTTACAATCGTTCCTTTTAACATTATAATTCACTTTCCTTCCACGTACCAAACATAAATACTAAATTCGCATCATAGAATTCACTATTGAATAGCTATTCAGTATTCGATTCTATGAATCAATTACAGCCATGTAGAACATGCACTAATTAGTTAGTCTGTGGAAAACAAAAGTAAGTTCTAGCGTCATATCACCATTGATATTGCACGCAGTTTGTCACCGACTCTGTTGATAAACACTTGGAAGAGGAGAATATGTTGCATTCACAAACACTCGAAAACTATTTAATTAGAAGATAGAGTTGTGACAAAGAGCGTTACTGTTGAGTTGAAATAGAAGATGATTTATGAAGCTTTCGGGAATATGCTGCTCGAATTTTAGGAAAATGGGGTTCATAAGATAATTGAAATGGAATACCTTTTTCGTTTTATTTCTATTATGAAGCGAAAAAATTTAACTTTAGTGTATTTTGGTTAAGAAAAATTTAACATATTACACCAATTGTAATGTTTATTTCATATTCAACATATTAAACTTTGTAATGTTCTGCAATTACTTTTTTTTAATTTATCGGTTAGCTTTTGTGTTTTCTTAAGTAATCTGAAATGCTGAATAAGTTTGATTCAAATTTTTTTTTCAAGGAATTGATTGTTTCTTCTACAGCAGATATTTAAAAAATGTTTACTTTTGCATTGAAATAGACGATAATTTATGGAGCATTCGGGACTATGCTGCGCGAGAATTTCAAGAAATGGGGTTCAGAAGATAATTGAAATGGAATACCTTTTTTGTGTTATTTCTATTATGAAGCGAAAAAATTTAACTTTAGTGTATTTTGGTTAAGAAAAATTTAACATATTACACCAATTGTAATGTTTATTTCATATTCAACATATTAAACTTTGTAATGTTCTGCAATTACTTTTTTTTAATTTATCGGTTAGCTTTTGTGTTTTCTTAAGTAATCTGAAATGCTGAATAAGTTTGATTCAATTTTTTTTTCAAGGAATTGATTGTTTCTTCTGCAGCAGATATTTAAAAAATGTTTACTTTTGCATTGAAATAGACGATAATTTATGAAGCTTTCGGGACTATGCTGCGCGAGAATTTCAAGAAAATGGGGTTCAGAAGATAATTGAAATGAAAGACCTTTTTCGTTTTATTTCTATTATGAAGCAAAAAAATGTAACTTTAGTGTATTTGGGTTAAGAATAATTTAACATATTACACCAATTGTAATGTTTATTTAATATTCAACATATTAAACTTTGTCATGTTCTGAAATTACTTTTATTTCAAATTTTCTGTTAGCTTGTGTTTTTAGCACTTTCCAACCTAGTTGAAAAGTGCTTATGACTTCAGTTTGTCTGGCCGTCTGTCCGTGCTCTAACTCCCGTAAATATGCTCGGATTGCTCTGCAATTTTTATATGTTATTGTCGTTATCTATAGCATGTTCCCTATTTCAATGGAAGTGTGTAGCACTTATAGTTTTATTACAGGGACACTGTTAAGAATTCCGTTACATTGCGGTCTATGGGGAAAAATCATTTGCGGTTTATTTAAATAATGTTTCAGTATTTTAAACGCATTGAAATTTATATATATCACTAAGGTGCATCAGAAGAAGCTTAATATGGAATAGGGTGTGCATAGCACTTACAGTTACTTTACAGGGACAGTCAAAAGAATTCCGTTACATGACGTCTATGGAGAAAAATCGTCTGTGGTTTATTTAAATAATGTTTCACTATTTTAAACGCATTGAAATTTATATATATATATATATCTAAGGTGCATTACAAGAGGCTTACTACAGAATAGTGTGTGTATAGCAGTCATCGTTCATTTACAGGGACACACAAAAGAATTCTCTACTGTCTGTTAACACTAATTCCTGGAAGTGCGTTTTAAGTTACTAAACGCGATTTTAATTTTAACTCGCTTTTTGTCTATTACGTGGTGTGTATAAATTCTGTAGATCCTATACAGGGCAGCACAAAAGTTCGCGAACACATTTCCGTTTATTGACAGAAACTCCAGAAAGATAATTTTAAACTGTGCTACGCGTTTCCTAACTAAACTAAAATTTAGCATCCTAGCATATACAAATCTATAGATCATATACAGGGCTGAATAAAAGTATTCGGATATTTTTCCGAATATTGTATCTGTTGGAAATTCCTGAAATTATGTTTTTAAATATGTTATGCATTTTCCAAATTGTTTACTTAGATGTTATCTTTTAGCTTATTAAACGGTATGTTTTGTAAAATTATTTTGGAAGCGTTGGAAAGTGCTACATAATCTATGCTTGACGCATGATTTTTCGTTCTTGTTTAAAAGTAATCTGAATTCTGAATAAGTTTAATTCAAATATTTTTTTTCAAATAATCGATTGTTTCTTCTGGAGCAGATATTTCAAAAACGTTTACTGTTGCATTGTGAATAGAAGAGGATTTATGAAGCTTTCGATAATATGTTGCGCAAGAATTTTAGGAAAATGAAGTTCAGAAGGTAATTGATATTGAAGACCTTTTTGTTTTATTTATAGGAATCGAAAAAATATAACTTTAGTGTATTTTGATTAAGAATAATTTAACATATTACACCAATTGTATTGTTTATTTCTTATTCAACATATTAAAATTTGTAATGTTCTGCAATTACTTTTTTTTTTATTTATCGGTTATGCTGTGTTTTTTTAAAGTAATCTGAAAGACTGAATAAGTTTGACTCAATTTCTTTTTCAAGCAATCGATTGTTTGCTCTCCCGCAGATATTTCATAAACGTTTACTGTTAGTTAGCATTGAAATAGAAGATGATTTATTTTCGGGAATATGCTGTGCAAGAACTTCAGTAAAATGGGGCTCAGAAGATAATTGAATTTGAAGATTTTTTTGTTTTATTTCTATTATGGAGCGAAAAAATTTAACTTTTGGTGTATTTTGGTTAAGAATAATTTACAATATTACACCAATTGTATTGTTTATTTCATATTCAACATATTAAAATGTGTAATGCTCTGCTATTACTTTTTTTTTAATCGCAGTTAGCTTGTGTTTCTTAAAAGTAATCTGAAAGGCTGAATAAGTTTGACTCAATTTCTTTTTCAAGCAATCAATTGTTTGCCCTCCCGCAGATATTTCATAAACGTTTACTGTTAGTTAGCATTGAAATAGAAGATGATTTATTTTCGGGAATATGCTGCGCAAGAATTTCAGTAAAATGGGGTTCAGAAGATAATTGAATTTGAAGATTTTTTTTGTTTTATTTCTATTATGGAGCGAAAAAATTAACTTTTGGTGTATTTTGGTTAAGAATAATTTAAAATATTAGTCGTATTGTAATGTATATCTCACATTCGAAATATGAATATTTGTTATGTTCTGCAATTACTTTTTTTTTATTTAACGGTTGACTTGTGTTTAGTAAAAGTAAACTGAAATACTGTATAAATTTGATTAAAATATATATATATATATATATATATATATATATATATTTAACCAATCGACTGTTTGTTCTGCAGCAGATATTTCAAAAACGTTAAATATATTAATTACACAACATATACAGTATTTATGTGATAAAACGTTAGAAATAATATTCATATTATTCAATGTAGTAAATACAACATCAATAAAGAAATTTCTCTGCTCAAAATTTCATTTCTGACTAATGGTTTATTCTTACATTTTTTTTTTTTGCTTGATTTTAGATTCTACCTTAGGAAAACTTAAAAAGAAAATTCTTTGAAATAGTATACTTATACTGCAAAATATGCAATACTGCTTTAAGATATAGAACAAAAATATACGAAAATTCAATGCTAAATCGTTGTTACGAACGATACTGGAAACATTTTGCTTTTGTACTAAAACATTTAGAAGTACAGTAGAACTCCAATTATCCGAACTCCGACTATCCGAATCGCTTATTTTCCGAATCACTTTCAGAATTTCAGAAAAAAAATTGAGACGGAAACGTACTACAATTCGCAAAATAATGATTCTGTCTACGCACGTTATTGTCCTTCCCTCCGCGGAAGAGACAGGAGAAGATGAGGATGACGCGCCACTTGAGGAATTTAGAAACCTGGATGTTCAGAATGTTCCTGGAATTCCTGGATGTTCAGAAGTTAGTGTTGAAAATATAGGAGAGTGGATGGTATGTGATTCGTCAGAGCCTGGGTTCCAAATTCTAAATGATGATGAACTTATTGAAAGTGTGAGAGAAGAAAGTGTCGGGGAATAAGATGACCTTGGATGGAGTGTCAGCCCGAGTGTGACCACATGCCACTTCTCACTGTCAAGCGGATCCGCGACTTGGCTGCCCAAAAACGGATGAAGACTGTCAAACAGCTTACTTTAACCGAGATATTCAGCAAGCAATGACTTTCATTTTCAGTACGGTATGTACTTAATGTACTAATGTACAGCACTTGTAAGTACGCTTAAAATGTAAAAGTGTTGCCTTTTCACTTAATTAATTAAAACCTCTTTTTTTTAAAATAGTTTTTTTATCTCCCATTTTCAACATATATACCGTAATTAATTAAAATAGACCCCTTTTTGGAAAAAATCCAATTATCCGAATGGGGTCCGGTCCCAATTGATTGGGATAATTGGAGTTCAACTGTAGTACCAATTCTATTTCAGCGAAAATCACTATGTTTCTGAAATTAACTTAATTGTTTTCACTACAATTTATTGCCAGGAAATCGGTCCTTTTATATAAAATATATTTTTGTGAATTAGTGAAAAGTAATTTATATTTTATGCTTCTGCTTGGTTCTTAGAAATATTATTACCGAAACCAAATTAAATTTTTCCAGATTTGTGGGGTTTATTATGAGGTTGCATTGGAATTCTGTAAAGCTTTATGAGATAGTAGACGAACATAAGACAATTATTCTGAATATTTTGAAAAGTGAATAATTAGGTCATCGCGCAACACAGATAATTTGTTTTAAAGGAAATTATCTATAATTACTGGAAATTATTGAACACATTTTCTACAAATTATTTATGGGCATTGTCGAGATTGATGAAACATTTATGTAAAGAGAAGTTATGTTTTTGATTCTATAGTGTAAAACGAAAATAGAAATTAAAACATAAGCTTTATATTGCATAGTTGAAACTTCTCAAAAGTTTCAGGCTTTAGCTAAACGTTTTCCTTACAAACTATTATTTACAAAATAACTAAAATTAAAAAATAGCCAATCATTGTAATTCCCATATGTGAGGGAGGGGATACAGATAATTTTTTACTTGTATGTCGACAGCAGTTTATCTAAATTCGAATTATTTAATTCACAAATGAAATCATACTCGTTTTAAAACAGTTGAAATTAATAAACTTATATAAAATTGCATAACATGCATGATATGCCATAACTTAATTCAACAATGTTATTTGATATAAATAACAATACACCTTTTTTTTTAATTTTAGCTATAACTTATTTAAAATATAATCATTAATCACACTGCTAGAAGTTAAATTTCAGAAGCTATTGTCAAACTCTAAAGGCACTTTAGATCAATACAATTGAAGATTAATGCAAATTTCTTAACACAAATTTTAGTCTTCTGTTGTATCTGAAGTATTAGAGACAAGTGAGAAGATACATTGTTCAGAAGTCGACCATTTTGT
The DNA here is from genome assembly GCA_963931845.1 of Maratus michaelseni. Lineage (NCBI taxonomy): Eukaryota > Metazoa > Arthropoda > Arachnida > Araneae > Salticidae > Maratus > Maratus michaelseni. The sequence continues at coordinate 369,083,497 of OZ007592.1, read as the reverse complement.
TCTGTTTGATAATCCATGCATGTCAAGTTCTAAACGAAATATATATTCAATTTGACAAATTGTTTACAGTTCTATAGATACATAAAGTTTGATAAATAAAGATTTATTCTTGATGAAACTTGAAATTATTAATGTTTTTTAACGGGAAAAATATGAATATCTAAAACTTAAACAAGACGTATTGTAAAACTACTTACAAATTAATTGCTTACATTATTTACGATTTTTAAGGTAGAAGAATATTTTTTAATTTATCATTTAAATAAGAAGGAAATGGTTAAATTATCTCACGTACAAAAATATTAAAACATTTTTATTTGGTTTGATCAAAAAGGTTTCAACATGATGATATTGTAAGTAACACTATTACATTTCCCCCCCCCCTCTACAGCTAAAACGCAGTTAAATTAAAATACTTTACATATCTTCCAATAACATATATGTTATAGTGTAATATAAATAAACTATTTGATTAATTATAAATAACATTTTCTTTTCATTTCAACAATAATGGTATTTAAAATGTAATCATTAATCACACTGCTGGAGGTTAGATTTCAAAACCTATTTCTAAACTTTAAATGCACTTCAGTTCCATGCAATTGCAGAATAATGCAAATTGCTTAACACAAATTTGAGTCTTCTATTGTATCTGAAGTATTAGAGAAAAGTGAGAAGATAAATTGTTCTAGAAGTCGACCATTTTGTTCTGTTTGATAATCGATACGTGTCTAGTTTAAAACGAGATATTCATTGGATTTGATAAATTGTTTCACGTTCGATAGATACATAAATTTTGGCATTAAAAGATTGATTCGTGGCGATACTTGAAATTATTAATATCTTTTTCATCGGGGAAAATACAGAGTATTAAAAAGTTTTAAAAGTCTGCTTTATCCTTCTAAGCAGCTGTCTTGTATTTCTTTGTTATATATATATATATATATATATATATATATAACATTTATGTGTTTTAAACAAAAATGTTTTTAATAGATTTTTATTGAAACCTCCAGTTCTCACATAGAATCTACAAGAGTAATCGTTATTTTTAGCAATTTCCAACATAGTTGAAAAGTGTTTATGAATACGGTAGGTCTGTCTGTCGGTCTACCGTCTGTCCGCGCTATGTATATGTTACCGTATATTACCGTATATGTTATTGAAGCTTACCATAATATGTTCGGTATTGAAAATGAAGTATGTAGCATTTTTAGTTCGATCACAGGGACACTCAAAAGAATTTCGTTACAATGCTGTATAAGGAGAAAAATCGCTTGCAATATATTTTAATTATGTTACACTATTTCAAACATATTTAAACTGATATCTGAGACACACTATAAGATGCTTACAGTCGAATATGATGTGCGTAGCATTGATCGTTTATTTACAGGGAAACACAAAAGTGTTCGATAACAGTACTATGCATGAGCAATAATAATTTTTTATGAATTTAATTTTTGCTTGCGCTGAATTTAAGACCTGTAAATTAGAATACATATTGCAATTGAATTTACATTGCTATGATAATAGAAGTTTTAAGTTGTTTAAAAAGTAGATATTTTGCAGTTTTTTCTCAGAAACATCCAATATTTAAATTTCCCTACACTTTTATTAGATTATTAGAACTGTTTGTAAGACAAAAATATTTTACAATATTTATATTACGTTCTTATGAAACATGATTGTTATATCAACATAATAGGAGCGCAAACATGAAAAATATTTAATTGGACATTGCGTTAAACAAATACTTATCGATTTTCTTTGGTCACAATACGGTTGCAATACGGTTTAAAAATGGTTTAGATACAAAACCCTTTTTCCGATTTGTACGAAAATTAATAAAGCATTTGGAGCAGTGGCCTATAATATTTTCCCAAAATCGAAGATTAATCGAAAACACAAAAACACAGTTTGGACGCTATCAGGTCTATTCACATATACAGGGTGATTATAAAAAATCTATCCCGATATATGAGTCCTTAACTGTCACACCGCTCACAGAAACTGACTGAAATTTCGGTTTTAAGTATTTTGAGGTATGCGCTCAAGAATCGTATGAAAAACAACAGTTAAACTCTAACAGTTACGGTTACAGTGACAAAATTTTGAAAATTTCAAACGGCAACACCTATTTTTTTTATTGGAATGTGATCTTCATAATGAAAAACCATAAAAAGCGTTGAAACGGTACCTGTAACACGAAAATTGCCGGCGCTAGAGAGAACAACCAATAAGGACAGAGAAGCAACAGAAAACAAAACATTTTATTGTGTTTCATACATTTTTCATTTCACACACGACGACACTTTACATGCGGCAGATGGTTGATAGCACTGAACAATAAAATGTTTTACTTTCTGTTGCTTCTCTGTCCTTTATTGGTTGTTTTCACTATTTTATAGTCTGTCTAGCGCCGGCAATTTTCGTGCTACAGGTACCGTTCCAACGCTTTTTAGGATTTTTCACTATGAAGATCACATTCCAATAAAAAAAAATAGGTGTTGCCATTTGAAATTTTCAAAATTTTGTCACTGTAACCGTAACTGTTGTTTTTCATACGATTCCTGAGCGCATACCTCAAAATACTTAAAACCAAAATTTCAGTCAGTTTCTGTGAACGGTGTGACAGTTAAGGACTCATATATCGGGAAATTTTTTTTTTATAATCACCCTGTACTATTACTATACTCACTGTAAATACTATTTGTTAACAATAAAAACACTACTTGACTCGTAGAAGTTAATTTATAAATCAGTTTTAGGCACTTTTTTAATGACACCCTACAAAGAAAATAAAATATTTTCAGTAATATCTCATACATTTCATCTACTACTGAATGAAGGTTTTAATTGATTCCTACCAATATCAATTTTCAGTAAAAAAAAAAAAAAAAACTTTGTAAATCGTAAAAATTTGTAAAATAATCTGTAAAGTAAGTGTAGAAATCAGTAACACCTTTCCTGCATTTTACATTATTCCATAACACAATTATAAAAAGTCATATAGCAATATGACAAATAATGTGTAAGGAGTCCTAAAAAATCTCTAATGTATAAAACAACGGAAAAACCTGTTTTTCTCTCAATTATTCGATAATTTCATTCTCATGAATATCCATTGAAATATACTTTCGGGTAACTCTGCAATTTTCGACAGAGTTCCATTATAAAGATGTGTCTGATCGATATATTTGTAACTGGGCCGATATGAATAATAAAATCATTATATCAATGCTTAAGAGAATGCTATTATATTTCACAGGACACTGTGATCATGTTTGTCATTCAGATTCAGAATTTGAATAAATTTGAATAATGATAATTGATATAGTGTTTTTTGAAATAGATTGCAGAAGGATTTTCTTTCTTTCCAAAAAATTACATTCAAGATAAGTATTCAGAAATGCAAATGTAATAAGCATTGACGAATCACAAACTATTTCATTAATCTTAGTGTAACCTCAATGTCTTTAATGTACTACAAACATTCCATTTAAACTTTTGTTAGAAGAATCTAAATACAAACAAAACAGTTAGCATAATGAGTATCACAAAAACAAATGAGAAATAGGATATAAAACATGTTTTTTTTAAGAAATAAAATATAGCCCAGTGGTTAGAAACAAAAAACGGACGAATTCAGAATTAATTAGGGGAAATTTAGCAATTCTTTTAATCCCTTTAGTTTAGGTCTGTAATGAACATACTAAGTTTTCCTCCTCGTACTAGGTGACGTTTTAGCAACTATGTACAGATTTATAATCGGAATACACATTTTTTTTTTTACATTACCATAACAGTATCTTAAAACAACAAGCTCTATCGAAAACATTGTCTATACAAATGTTTTAGAGCTTAAATTTCGGAGTGAAATGAGTACCCGCACTTAATACTTTTGTTGACTATTAAGCTTACAATACTATATCAAAGTTTAGCCTAAATCGCTAATCAAAAAGTCAGAACATACCAAGATATCAGTCCATCCTACCTCCAATTTTTATATACATTTTTTTGTTGTTTTTGTTTTTTATTGACGCTTTCGCGATATTTTAAATTATTTTATGGCTTTGTTTTGGATATTTTCAGGATTATGGATTAACCTCTTGATTACGGGCTAGGACAGGCGACTATTTTTATATTAACTCATACAACAATTTGCCAAACAAAAAAATATGTTAAATTTATTTTGAAAACCTCCCAGTATAACTATATGGCAGAGATTATTTTTATAAAAGTGGAGCGATTAAAGAAATAGTGATTGGGATGACATGTGCTACAACCCGTAATCAAATGGTTAACAGAGGGAGACAGAAAACAAGAACATTCATGTTAAGCATTAATATTTAACATAATATCTGAAGCAATATTGTAAACAATAAAAATCTTTTATATCAATTTATTTTCTTAATCCTGAAGGTGTGTCATAATCATCAATGCCAGTTTGTTCATTGTCACCTTAATCCACTTTCACCAGTTCCCACTCTACCTCCAATAAGTCAACTTCTTTTGAAATAACTTTTTCCATATTGATATCAATTTCTGTCTCTTAGTTGGCTGAGTTAGTAGAGATGTCATCATCCACCAGAAAGCTGGTACATGCTTTCCTTTTGCAGTGGTAGCAAATTTTATAATAATATATTCCAGTTTTACTACAGCTGCAGGTCAAAATACACGTTTTTATTTTTACAATTCAGAGATATCTTAGAAAAGGGCTGGAGAAGCTGGTTCTTAGCAACTGGTGACTGGGGAAAACACTTGTTTGTTTTATTTAACCCCAATACAAAGGATTTTTAGCAAATCTACTCCAAAGCTGAACTTATAAGTGTGCACGGAGAGGGTGTACACGTGCAGTTGCTGAAGAGGAGGGGTAAACGCTAAATTGAAGTCATTTTTTATCAGTGATTTTTGATAAAGGCGAAATCTCAAAGAATCTAATGTTTTTCGTTGGTTTTTCTGCGGTATACAATTCTATCAAAAATGTGTCTCCTGCTTCAAGGATGTCGAAAAATGTTCACAACTTGTTGTACAGTAGTGTCGAGAAATGTGACACTTTTTTTTCTTCTGCTCACTTTTTTTTTCTCGCAACCACTGAATGCATGAATAAACAAAATGTTGTATCTTATGTGTGAAGCAACGTTCAGAGTTGCTGGACACTATATAGCATCTTATGTCTTACCTCTTCCAGGCGTCAAGAATAAAACATTTTTCAAAGTAGTGGATGCTGCCATTATTACCAAGAGGACGATACTTTCATCATCTACCACGACACATTGTGATCCGTTTTCAATTTCCAAACACTTTTAAGTATTAGAAAGTCAGATCGATTAACAACAAAACATTCTTTTTGAAACTGCACACATAACATACTTATAAACCGTTGCTTGTTCTTATCATTTGATAGAAAATTTTCTTCAGACAAAGTAGATGCCATCGATTCATCAAACATAACATGACCAGCTATGTGTGTCTGTTCGTCTGATATGTTCTGCGGATTTTGTTCTTTTTGCTTCAATAGCTTCAAAATAACTATAAAAAAATATTGTGACATTCGCGTTGAAGTGCCATTTGCCGTAATCAACATATTTTTGCAGTATGGAGGAAAATCTATGGACTGCCACATCACAGGCTGCAACAGAAATCCACCATTAATCACATGGTAAGCTCAATTGAAATTTCATACTGAACATCAATGACAATGAACATCAGTCGTAGTAGAAATACATCATAAAACACTGACTTGCGGGTCTTGTGCAGTCGTCTTTCATCAAATTAACACTTTTTAATTTCTGATATTTTAAAATTAAATTTACTTATTATGTTTAAGAAAAATAATTTAACTGCAGATTTTAAATTTACAGAAAATATACTTTGTTGAAGAAGAGTCTTCCAGATTTAAAACCTCCATAATCGATCAAAACTTAATGACATAACAATTTTTTTCAGTGATTAATTTATAAGTAGATCGTTTCTGAAAGAAATAGAAAAATACAATAGTTAAGCAATTTGGATAAAAATTTTGTTTTACTTCTAAAATTAAAATATCAATTGCATTTTTTATTTTTATTTTTGTTGTCAAACCATTAATTCAGTTTATAGTATAGCTCCTGCCAAAACTACTACAAAAATTATTGAAATTCAGTAGCTATCGAGAAAAATATACATGAATGTCAGCTGGTATTTCGCATATAATTTCGCAATTTTTATCACAATCCTCAAATCTTAGTTTTTTAAAAGAAGAAAGATTATGAATACTTTTCTTCAATATTCCAAAGCTTTTTTACTTTTATGATTTTAACTTAAAGTGCACGTAAAATCTATTATAATCTATTGTAATCTATTAAAATCATAAAACCATCCTGAAATTTAAAATCGTGCTATATTGCTATTTGTTGACCTTGAATTCCCACTAGAATCAAAACTGCCGCACTCTCATTTGTTCGCTCCTCAGTTCCCACCCTACCTCAACTCCTGCCACTTTATTTTCAACCTCCTTAATTCTAATATGTATGTAGTTTTATTCACTCTAAATAATAATACTACTTCATATTAAATACTACCCTATATTTCAAATACAATATCGAAAATAACAAGATTACCTTATCATTTATGAATCATATTTTAAATATGCTTAAAATCCTGAAAATGCATTATTTTATTTATTAATTTGCTCGTAGCAGCTAAATCTATAAAATACCGTCCTAAAATAATTACAAAACATCGTGAAGACCTAATGAATTTAAAAAAAATGCATGTAGGAATACAAATTGGAGATAGGATGGAGTGATAACTTGGTCTGTTCTGGCTTCATGCTCTTGATTAGCAATTTAAGCAAAACTTTGAAATAGAGTTGTGAGCTTAATGTTCAACAAATATATTAAGTGTGGCTAGTCATTTTACTCTGACTTTTAAGTTTTACAACATTTGTAAAGACATTTTTTTGATAGAGTTGTTTTGAAATACTTTTATGGTAATGTAAGTAAACGTGTTTTCCGATTATAAATTTGTGCATATAGGCTAAAGCTCAAATTGTACAAACTGGCAAACTTAGTATGTTAATTAGATACCTAAATTAAGGGGATTTAAACAATTTCCAGCTTTTTTCTAATTCCGAATTCAACCTCCTAACCACTGGGTTACTAATTCCATGTTGCATGACATTATTAAAAGATTTTCTGTGTATTTTACTTTGTCCTTGTTTTTTATTCAAATACAAAATCGCAAGAGTTTCTTTTTTTAAGTTTTTTTTAAGTATTTCATTTCTTAACTTCATTACTATTACAAAAAATATTATTTATACAAGATAATGTAAATCGCATAATTTACATTTGATATTTTCTATAACAGAATTTCAATAATACTAACATCGTTATTACAAATAGTTTGTGAGTTAAACCAAAATTATAAAATATATATTTTTAAATTCAAATTTATCGGTAAAATATCCATTTAATTAACATCTATAACAATGGATTTTCAGCGTTTTACGTTTCTACATAATAAAAATATAATCATGATAATGACACACTGAGAAATAGTGTATAAGCAGGTCGAAATAATATGTAATGTTAAAAATAATTCCCAGTAACATTTTCTCTAAATTACCTGTTTATCCGCTTCTCAAGCATATTTATTGAACAAATATCTACAGTACAAGGATAATTTTGCAGTTTCAAACATAGTATTGTATATCATCGTGACACATAACTGTTACACTTTACCTCATCGTTACTTTGGTAACAGGCTACATATAAATATTAAAATCATTATAACAATACTTAGAAATGACATTTTTTTTTATTTAACGGAACATTGTATTCGCGTTTGTCATTCATATTAACAATCTAAACAAATTTGAATATCAAATATAAACGATAAGTATTCAAAATGAGTATCATAAGATAAATACGATTAGCATGAGAAAAAAATTGTCGCATAAAATATAAAAAAATCTCATGCAAAATAAAATAGTGACTGATTCTATCTTTTTATTTTATGATGATCAAATTTTTAAATAACAAAAAAATATATAAACATTCTTTAAGAATTGCTTATGTATTGCAATTTTGAAACACTTTTACTATAACAAAAATATTATATATGTTAAATAATTTAAATAAAATTTATCACAGTATTTGCTTTTGATACTTTCTATAACATAATTTCAAAAATTTTCATTGCTTATTTCATTATTGAAAATAATATATCAGCAAATCGAAAAATCTACAAATATATACCGGGTGATTTTTTTTTTTTAAGTTGTGAAAGTAAAACCCTATACCAAAGGAATAACTGATCCAAATGACCTGAAATTTCACCAGTATGCTACCAAAGCAATGGGGATTTTTTAGTAGTGGTTAAAAAAACTTAAAATTGTACCGACAGATGGCGCTGTATATGCAGTAAAGTCGGGAGACGAACTTGTGCACGTAACACGAACAGTGGCAATAAAAACGTGAAGCACGCACACCCTGTGATTTCTGTCTCTAGGGGTACCTAATGAATACTACTGTGTATTGTGGTAATGTTGCAAACTTAGCTGACCTGAAGGCACGCATTGTGCATCAGATCCACAGCTTCCAGCCGGATACTCTTTGCTCTGTTGTTGAACATGCGGTTTCATGTTTCCAACTCGCAGCTGAAAATGGTAGACAGCACACTGAAAATCCCTTGTGATAGTTTCGCAGTTCCGTTCGAATGCTTTACTCCATATTTTTATTTTGTTCTGTTTCTGCAAAGGTGTTTCTCAGTTCCTTTTCCCAATTACTGCATTCTGCATGTTTTTGATATACGTAATAAGGCTTTCTTTTTCTCAAAGTACCGTCAATTGTTTTCCTCTTACTTATGATATTCTTTGTTACTGTTAACTTATAACGCCATCTGTCGGTCCAATTTTATTTTATTATTATTTTTATTTTTTTAAATGACGCCTAAAAAATTCCCATTGCTTCAGGAGCATACTGGTGAAATTTCAGGTCATTTGGATCAGTGGTTCTGTTGTGGCATAATTTATAGTCTTTATACGTACATCATATTATGTTTAGCTCATTGTATTATTTTTATGTAATTTACAATTTTATGTCATTTAGTTTTTAAAATTTGGCAACACTCAAAAGTTTTGGTTTGTGTTTTTTTTTTGCTTTCTAAAAAGGTTGTTCGATGTAAATAAATCTGATAAGTTCAAACTGAAAACGATGTCAGTATTATTACCTGAAAGTACACGCAACAAAATAATTAACGAATTTATATGAAAATCGGCTCCACAACAACTGGTGACCCGCATTTTTAAATAAATATTGCTCAATAACCGTAGCAATCTATCTAAATAAATATGCTTCCAGACGATGAAAAATCAAAAGATTCTACGCAAGAACTATGTAAGGTGAGTGTTAAAATTCCTCCTTTTTGGATTGATCGTCCGGAAATTTGTTTTTTTCAAGTTGAGTCGCAGTTTAAGATAAGCGGAATTGTTTCTGAGGAAACCAAATTTAATTATTTAGTATCGCAATTGGAACCTAAATACGTTGAGAACATATGGGACATTGTAACAAAAGATAGCGATACGAAGTACACGGAATCTAAAACAAGACTTTTAGACTTGTTTAAAGAAAGTGAAAGCACTCGTATTAAAAAACTAATTACTGGAATTGATTTAGGTAATTTAAAACCCAGTCAATTATTACAGAAACTGCGATCAGTCGCAACATCAGATGTATCTGAAAAGTTAATAAAAACCTTATGGCTAGAAAAATTACCAGATTCTATGCGAAATATAATACTTGTTAGTGATGAAGAGCTACCAAAGCTGGCGATTATGGCTGACAAGATTGCCGATATGACACCTTCTAGTGATATTTGCAGCGTATCTTCTACTTGTAATTGCTCGAACACCGAATTACTATCCAAAATCAAATCCCTTGAACAGCAAATTGCCCAATTAAGTGTTGATCACATATCACGACCACGATTACGGAATAACTCTGTTTCTGGCAGAAGATCTCGAAGCAATTCTAAAAAGAGATTTAATCCTCGAGGAAAATACTGTTTTTATCATTTCCGTTATGGGGCCAAATGTCATCAAGATAAATGTACTCCGCCGTGTAGTTGGTCAACTGATTATTCACCAAACCAGGGAAACGCCAAAATGCAGTAGAGAATGCGGCAGGCTCTTCTGCTAATAATTTTACGGATTGTCTCAAATTTCGCTTATTTGTTAAAGATAAAAAATCGAAAGTGCGATTTTTGGTAGATAGCGGTGCAGATGTTAGTATTTTACCAGCTTCTAATCAAGATAAACAATCCGTGGATTATAAACTGTATGCAGCAAATGGCACAGAAATTGAAACATATGGTATGAAGATGCTAACACTTGATTTAGGACTTCGACGGGAATTTCAATTTCCTTTTATCGTTGCAAAGATCAATAAAGGCATTTTGGGAGCTGATTTTATAAACAAATTTAACTTGTTAATTGATTTGCATAATAAGAAATTGATTGACGGAATAACTCAGCTAACTATTACTGGCGAAGTTGCTGCCGTCAGTGAAGATAGTGATGTCGGTACTGTAAATAATACCAATAAATTTTATAACCTGCTAAAGGGATATCCCGAGATAACCAAACCAAATTTATTTTTATCAAGTGTAAAACACAATGTTCAACATCACATTATAACACAAGGTCAACCTGTCCATGCTAAAGCAAGACAATTAAATCATCAACGACTTGCAACAGCGAAACAAGAATTCCAATTCCTGCTCAATAATTATATAATAAGACCCTCCAGTTCTCAATGGTCAAGTCCTCTTCATATGGTTACGAAAAAGGATGGTACTTTTCGCCCATGTGGAGATTACAGACAACTCAATGCCAGAACTGTTCCTGATAGATATCCTATCCCTCGAATAGAAGATTTCCATCATATTTTGAAAGATACAACTATATATTCTAAAATTGATTTATTTAAAGCCTACTACCAAGTGCCCATTGCCGAAGAAGATAGGTGTAAAACAGCAATTATTACTCCATTTGGTTTGTACGAGTTCAATGTAATGAGTTTTGGTTTAAAGAATGCACCAGCAACATTTCAAAGATTTATTAATGAAGTTTTTTCAGGTCTAGATTTTGTCTTCGCTTATTTAGATGATATTCTCATCGCATCTACAGGTGAAGAACAACACAAGAATCATCTCAAATTGGTGTTTGAAAGATTAAACCATTATGGACTTCGCATTAACATTTCCAAATCTGTCATGGGAACACAAGAAATAGAATTTTTGGGATATTTAATTACTCCTCAAGGCTCACGTCCTTTACCTGACAAAGTTCAAGGCATCGTTAATTACAAACTTCCAACAACTATTCATGAACTTAGAACATTCCTAGGCATGATTAACTTTTATCGTCGATATTTAAAGAACGCTTCAAAACATCAATCTCTCTTACATGATTACCTCAAAGGAGCAAAAAAGAAAGATAGACGAAAAATTCCTTGGACAGATGAAGCGAAAGAACAGTTTCAACAATGCAAAGATGATTTAGTCAATACTGCACTCTTATCATTTCCAAAGTCTGAACTACCTCTGTCACTAAGTACGGACGCTTCAGATTCGGCGATTGGAGCAGTAATTGAACAGTATGAAGATAATGGATGGAAACCTATCGCATTTTATTCTAAGAAACTAAATGATGCACAAAAGAACTACAGTACTTACGATAGAGAATTACTTGGTATTTACCTCTCCATTAAACACTTCAAGCATTTGCTAGAAGGAAGAAAATTCACGATATATACAGATCACAAACCTTTAACCTTTGCATTCCTACAAAAGCCTGAAAAAGCATCTCCTCGTCAACTTCGTCACTTACACTACATTTCACAATTTTCAACTGACATCCAACACATTAAAGGTCACGACAACATCATCGCAGATACCCTATCCAGAGTGGAAGAAATTTCTTTGATCGATTATGATAAAATAGCAGATGAACAAGATCAAGATGACGAATTCCAAACTTTAAAGGCAACCACAACTTCCCTGAACTTCAAGCAATATCCGCTACCTTCTGGAAAGTCTTTGTGGTGTGAAACCTCAACAAGTAATATTAGACCATACATTCCTGAATCCCATCGCCTGAAAATTTTTCATCAAATGCATGGAGTATCCCATCCTGGAATCAAATCATCTGTGAAACTCCTGACATCAAAATTCATCTGGCCAAGTATCCGAAAAGATGTACAGCTATGGACCCGATCTTGCATGGCTTGCCAAAAGAGCAAAATTAATCGGCACACCAAATCAAGTTTCGGTGAATTTCAACCGCCATCGGAAAGGTTCAGTGACATCCATGTTGACCTTATAGGACCTTTACCACCATCGAACGGAAATATTTACTGCCTGACCTGCATCGACCGGTATACTAACTGGATGGAAGTAGTTCCGCTGAACAACATTTCAGCCGAAACAGTTGCCAAAGCATTTTACGGTAATTGGATTTCTAGATTTGGAACCCCATGCCGACTCGTCACGGATCGTGGTGCACAGTTTAGATCAGAGTTGTTGAACGCACTGTCAAAAATGTGTGGAATAAAATTGCAGCCCACGACTGCCTATCACCCCCAATCCAATGGAAAGGTCGAACGGCTTCACAGATCTTTAAAGACCGCACTAATGGCACACAATAACCTGGCCTGGAGTGAAACACTGCCAACTGTTCTTCTTGGTCTACGCACTGCCATGCAGGAAGATTCGGAATACACCATTGCCCAGATGGTCTATGGACAAAACATACGATTACCTGGAGAATTTTTCCATGAAAGTACAACTCAAACAACACCTGATACTTTTGCAAAACAACTTCAACAAGTAATGGAAGAAGTTGGACCAAGAACTGTGTCAAAAAAATATGTTCAAAAAATATTTGTTCCAAAAGACTTAAAAACCACGTCACATGTATTTATTCGCAAAGACAGAGTTAAAAAGCAACTGGAACCCCCATACGAAGGTCCCTTTCAAGTCGTCGACAGAAATGAAAAATATTTCACACTCAAAATCAAAGACAAAACTGTTACTGTGTCCATTGATAGATTAAAACCGGCGTATTTCTTGCAAACATCAGACCTTCCTACAAAAAACCCAACAAAAACAAAACAATCTGCGAAACCTAAACAGGATTTACCTCCTCAAGTTCAACAACTTCCTGAAAAACATTCACGTACGGGACGAACGATCAAACTTCCTGTGCGATTTCGCGATTAATTTTGTAATTTACTTTTTCTGTATATATTTCATTGTATTGTATAGATTGTACCGTAACTTTGTTACTGAGAGGGGAGTACTGTTGTGGCATAATTTATAGTCTTTATACGTACATCATATTATGTTTAGCTCATTGTATTATTTTTATGTAATTTACAATTTTATGTCATTTAGTTTTTAAAATTTGGCAACACTCAAAAGTTTTGGTTTGTGTTTTTTTTTTGCTTTCTAAAAAGGTTGTTCGATGTAAATAAATCTGATAAGTTCAAACTGAAAACGATGTCAGTATTATTACCTGAAAGTACACGCAACAAAATAATTAACGAATTTATATGAAAATCGGCTCCACAACAGTTCTTTTGTTATGGGGTTTTACATTCACAACTTAAAAAAAAACACCCTGTATTTTAAATCTGAAAATAACCTATAAAGTATGTGTTTAAATAGATAACAGTATATTTATGTGCTTTTCGTTTTTAAATAATACAGTTACAATCATGCTAATGGAGGCTTGACAAATGATGCATTAGCAATTCGAAAAACAAAGTAAAGTAAAATATGATGCACAATCATGTTTTTTCTCTGAATAATTTGACAATTTCCATGTCATGAATATTCATTGAAAAAAACTATCTTTGCTAATAGATAATTCTGAAGCTTCTAACAGAATTTCTCTCTAAAGATATATCTGATTGACATTTCTTTAACCTGATAGATACGTATAATAAAATTATTATTCCAAAACTTAGCGACAACAGTTTTATTTAAACAGACATTGTAATCGTGTCTGTCATTCAGATAAACAATCTGAATAAATTTAAATAATTTTTATTCATACGAAATATATTTGAAATAAATTTTAAATGTTTCCTTTTCATTAAAAAAAATTGCATTATTCAGAATTGCAAATTTAAAAAGAGGTGACGAAAATAGAACCTACTTTATTAATATCAGTGAAGTTTCAATTGATTTTACGTAATATAAACATTTCATTAAACCGTTATAAAAAGAGTAAAAAAAATAATGCTTTTGCATAAAGAGTACCATAAGAATAATACGAGAAAAAGGATACAAATTTACAATAGAAAAAAAAATGTTACAGTAAATTTTCATAAATTGCGTCTACTACTTAAAGAACATCTTGATGCATTCATGTAAGTACCATTTTCAGTTTTTAAAAATAACTATGAATTGTAAGGAATTTTAAGTTTACAGGTAATGTAAGTCAAGAAATCCATAACATATTTGTTGCATTTCATGATTCCATAACACAATTAAGTCGGATGACAACATGGTAAATAAATTGCAAGCGTGTTCTAAGAAATCTGTAATGGAGAAAAGAATGAAAAATTATATTTTTCTCTGCATTATTCCACCACTTAATTCTCATGAATATGAATTGAGCTATACTTTCGTGTTATTCTTCCATTTCCAACAGAGTTTCTTTAAAAAGATGTATCTAATCAATGTATTTGTAACTGGATAGATGTGAATAAGAAAATAATTTTATGAATACTTAGAGAGTACTGTTATATTTCACGGGACATAGTAATCTTCTTCGACATAAAATAAACAATAATCATGCAAACTGTAATAATGTTCCACATAAAATAAACTAATCTGATGTTGTGTAAAATAACAAAATGCTCAATATTTCAGTTTAATGTATGAAGTTCGTATTAATATTCAAGGAAAAATCACATTCACATTTTAAATTATTTACATAAGTCAACTTTTGATTTACTTTACTACCATAAAAAATATTGTTTAAAATACATTAGATAAATTTTGTCGTCGTTTCCGCTTTTAATAACTTTTTATTTCATAATTTCAAGAACGCTTATTTCATTAGGACAAACGATATGTCGAGAAAACGAAAAATATGAAATTAAAGGTGTATCTGTAAAATTTCTCTCTAAAATGTACAATTAAATCTAAAATAAGAAGTATTCAAACTATTAGATAATTTGATAATGCAATAACATTAATCCTATCTGGCAGTGTGACAAATAATTTGTTGACAGTGGGACAAACAATTTGACACAATGTGAGATAAGTTGCAATTTAACTCATATTTCCTTCTATTGTGAAATATTTTTAGTGTGTATTGAACTAATAAGAAATGTATCTTACACCGAGAATCATTTTAACAGCAGCTTCAAATGACATTGAAAAATTCATTGAAACTGGTTTATAGTACTATTTCTAGTGTCATTTCTGATTAAATAAAAAATAATTTCTTTATACAAATCATCAACGCAATATCTTCAAATAAATAATTCGTTAGGTTTAACCTGGATTGTCCATTTATAAAGTTTTATATACTAGTATTATACAGTTTGTGAAATAGCATTTTGCTTCACATCATTGTTTGAAATAAATTTAGTTACAGTGTCTAGCTGCGACTCGATAACTGCTTGAGTATTTCTGAATCATCTTTATAATTTCAAACTCTACTACATATCTCTAATGTTAATTATATTATGAACGTGTTGTATAATGTCATGAAGTGGGTATTCTAATATGATATTTTTCCTCTCCAACTCGCTCAAAATCACATTTAGACATCTCGACTGACTTAATAAACAATATTAAAATTTATATGTACTATCATCTTTTAAGTAATAAAGCACATAACAGTAATTTAAAATTTTTAGATTTTTAAAGATGAATTTTAGCATTTAACTCATTTATTTGTCTAAAATATATTTTAAAAAATTAAAAAAAATTATATTGATATTGGTATTTTTTTAGTATATTTTTCAACACAAAAATTAACAAAATGTATACATTTTATTTATTGTCTTAGGGGAAAGTGTTGTACCTTGAACAAATATGTATCTTGGACCACACAGTTTTCTTCTCTATCTATTGGATTTGTATAAAACTAACCAATGTAGTTTGAGATATGCCACGAGATATCACTTTGCAGTTGGTCTCTTCAATATAATCAGCACATGTTGTAGAGAATTTTAGAAAAAAAGATTTTATCATCAAAAAGGAAAATTTTTAAAGCTGCAAATTTTAATTATATTTCGTTATTAACAGTTGTTTGCTTTAAATTCAAAGTTTAATGGAAGGAATTCAAAACTTAACTCTATAGATGCACATACTTTTGTACAGAAAATATGCATAGATGATGACAATGGTGAAGGGATTGTTGTGCCGGTGAAACGTTTTAATACCAATAGAATAAAATTCATACTTGAAGAAACTGGTGTGTTTATTAGTCAGTCGCGAACAAATCAAAAGCATTTTGCCCGCCTAGTCTTATTAAAATAGACAGAATTCTTTATGTATTTCCTGGTACAGTATCATTTTTTTTTAATAAACTTAAAATTTTTATACAACTGCTTTTTGGTGATTTTTCATTATGATAAAAAAAACGTGCATAAAAATATATAAAACGTACAATTAAACAGTTAAAATTCAATTGATGTATTGTGGTTGGAATTATCCCCCATCTTTCCTCTAATTACACCTTCTGTATTATATTTATTTAAAACAATTTTAAATAGGAATCTATGACAAATGTGTTATTAAATATATTTTTTAAATTTGTTTCAAATACATTTTTAAAAAAATTTGTTATTTTTTTTTCATTTTTCGCAGAAAAATGATGCATGGTCCATGGTACAGCATGCGTAGGGCCAAAGCATAACATAGGTGCTGTACCTGGGTTCTAAGATTACTATTTGTTAAATAAAAGGAAAAATATTACAGTTCAGGAAAATTATGAGGGAAGCGGAATATCATGAATAATTAGCACATAGCTTTATATTTCATTATTTACCTATTTTAATTAAATGAAAAAAAATGTCAAAATAAGACATGGCCTTAGCATCTTGCATTTCATAATATAAGGAACTAACGTGTACTAGATAGACATCCTTCGGCCGTCCGCTCTAAGCAGCCATGTGCCTTGCACACATGTTGGACTGGGGATGTCAAGTTCATTGCTCGCTACAGAATATTTTAGTGACTGGCATCTTGCGTACCACTGAGCGAACGAAAGTTTATTTTATAGCATTTTATAATATAACTATCCATATAATCGGTTAAATTAAAATATTTTAAGTATATTCTTATCACCTATACCATAACTGCATAATGTATATTTTACCATTACTGTCATACGAATTCTGAATATTTTTCCGTATTCCCAATTGTATTATACAGTATCAGCTGAGTTTATCTTAGGCAATATAAAAATAACGCATAAAATGCTTTGAACAACAATTGTCTTTCCCACCTTTTTTTCATACATTTTTGTTTACTAAAGCATAAATTTATGTATGCATATTTTTTTTAAATAAAGTAATTGTAAAATGCAGTCTCATAGATTTTTCTAAATTTGAATGCTTTTATTTAACTATATTTACAGACAATACAGACAAACTATGAAGAAGGATTTTTATATATTTCATTGCATATCATTTAATTTCTAGGTTTACGTTTCACGCACTATTGAATCTATATTTGGAATGTCATGCAAATATTTGAGTTTTAAAAATTTAACTAAATTAATCGTAATATTTATCTGCAAAATATTAAACCTCTAAAGCTACAATAAAATATTTTTTTCAGATTTTACATATTTTCAAAAGCATAATTATAATAATGCTTATGTCAGCATGACAAATAATGCATAATAAGTTGGAAAAATATGTGATTAAAAATAATGTACAATCAAGTTTCTTTCTGATTAATCCAAGTTTACCGTTTCATGAATATACACTGAAATATATTATTGTGTAATTCTAAAGTTTCAAATAGCGTTCCAAAATTCTGATATATAATCAATATTTCTTAAATGGGATCGGAAACTTTTATTGGGGAGTATTAACATAATATAGAGTATTAACAAAAATGCATACTAATTTGGAAAAATGTATAATTAAAAATAATGTACAATCATGTTTTTTTCTGAGTTTACATCTTCATGAATATGCACTGAAATATATCATTGTGTAATTTTGCAGTTTCAAATAGCGTTCCAAAATAAAGACACATATAATCAATATTTCTTTAACAGGATCGAAAACTTTTATTGGAGTATATTAACATTATAACAACTTATCAAATTGATCTACACCAGCTAGAGTGGCTCATTATTTTAACTCATGCTCAGTGTAAACACCCACTTTTCTCAACGTAAAATGTCCCTTAAATGGCAACTAAACAGCAACGTACTGGTACTGCATTAGCATACTATGTAATATCCTTTAAAAACTCCATTCTTCCAAGCTTGATATCAACAAACGTAAAGAACAACAAGGTAGTACGGTAAAGCTAGGATAATATGCGCCCAATTCAAAAGAATAGTAATAAAAAATCTAAATATTAATTTTTTGCTAAACTTTCCATGAATAATTTTTACTTCATTTGTTTTTTATGCATTTCCATTGCTATTTTGTTGTTATGTTGCAATTTAATAGAACAGTTGTAATAAAACCAAGAAAGTTATTTTGCGCAATCTCTCCTTACAGGGTTGGTGTGATTGCGACCATGGGTAGGAGAGATGGTTACTAATAACTACAATTCAATTGTTAACAATAATAATTACACTTAAATAACATTGCTGTAAGATTTTTGTGAACATATTTTATTGTATTGGGAGTGAATATTTCAACCTAATGCTTAAAGAATCAGAAAAAGGAAATAATCTTAAAAACGATTAAAAAATTTTAATTAAAGGGAAAAAAATTAAAGAATCAGAAAAAGCAAGTCCAGATAAGATTACAAAATAAAATTATGTAACTTAATAACACATTTTAACTTAAAATTAGTCCATTTTCATTTTCATTTTTTATGCAAATTTACCAATAATCTGCGTAATATCTCCTAGCATGGAAACTAATGGGAACAATGCGCCATCTCTCCTAAGTAGCAGATGCGCAAACTTTCCAATTTCGGCAAGAGAGATTGCGCGACCTTTTATTTAAATATGGCCGCTACTAAAACGAACCGTTGATGTTCATATTGTTAGTCTAGATTAGTAGCTTATGAGAAACCGTTTATGTTTAAAATATTTTGTACTATTGACATTGTATAGAAATTCTGATGATTAGCTATGGAAATTCAAGCACTTACTTTGGGAAAATAAAACAAAATAGCAATACTTTATCTTAAACGCTCAAAGCAATCAACGTGCACTTTCAAGTAGACACTCCACTACGGTTGTTGTACAACAACCTGGAGTCGATGCGCTCTCACTCTACTCCTTCCTCCCGAACCTCTATGTGCGCTATCTCTCCGACCGCGCCATCTCTCCCGGCTTTACCTTATAGTTGAATCACGCACATGGTCTTACGTGCGAAGGTAAAACGGTTTTATTCCAAACGGGAGCGCGCACGGTGCAATTATAACTCAGAGGAGAAAGGCTTTCTCACAACCATGCAGCAGTGACGAGAATAAGTGTTGCATTTTGTTCATGATATATTCGCATTTTGGTCATATTGGATCAATAGTATTGTTCCGCTTAAATTAAACTTTCACAATGCTTTTTAAAATAATAACAGACCACTGGATTCGTGGTAAATATTCCCTTTGCAATCTTTGAGCATCTTTTAGGGTACGTTTATTCACCATTTTTCATTAATTGCAGTTTCCTATCAAACTATGTGTTTTATCAAAATGTTAGTGTACTATGAAAAACTCCTGTTCAAAAACCCTTTCGTATGATACCCCATTTATTGTTATGCATTTTTTATTGTATAGAAAAGGAATGGTGACATCAGAACTAAAAAATGCATTTTATAACTGCCAGTTTGCATTTCTGCATTATTAAAATATTTTTTTTTAATTATTATTGTTAGAATATTGCATATATTTAATAATATGATATCATATTATAATTATTATACGATATCATTTTATTATGATAATATATGTCATGTTTTGATCTACTGGTATTCTTTATAACGTAATTTTAATGATGCTTTATCTATTATGACAAGTTATATGTAAGCAGTTCGAAAAATCATGTAATGTAAAAAATCTGCATAATCAATGATTTTTTATTCCTATTATATTTTTCCTATAAATATACAATTAATAAGTACATTCGACAGTGATGTAATTCTGTAATTTTAAAGAGCATTCAATTCTGAAGATTATCTATTAGATAGCTGTGTAACATGTCGGATATGAATAATAAAATCATTATATCTATACTTAGGAATCACTGTATTGCTTAACGGAACTTTGCAATCATGTTTGTCATTCTGCTTTCCAATCTGAATAAATTTGAATAATTAGAATTTGCCTGAAATACTCTTTAAATTAGATTGTAAAAATAACTTTTTTTAGAAAAAAATTACATTGAATTTAAATTAGTCACAAATTTAAATGAAATTACGAATCAAATAGCAAAAAAGTAACCGTTATAGTAAAACATTATTGGGCAAATATTGGCCATATCTTGGCTAAATATTGTGGCAATATTATCATGCAATATTGACCTAGTATTGGAGTGTTGACATAGTCAATACTAACACAATATTTCCAGTGTAAAGCCAGTTTTGGTTCCATATGTCTGTTTGGATGAATTTAGTTCCTATATAAAGGCAATATTTTACTAATACTGGGGTTGAATTAAACATTTTACGAAATAACCGCAATATCCATCTTTGCACTTTAAAAAAACTTTTAATAAAACAACTCTATTTCCTCAAATTTGTTTTTTTAAGTTTATATTAGCTGAATATTTTTGTCAATATTTTCGAGATATCAACACTCCAATATTGGGGGAAATATTACATAACCATATTTACAATTTTGGGTCATTATTGGTTTTTACGAGAGAACATTGCATTCGTTGTTTTTTGAGGCAACCTTAATACGGCCCAAAAGACAGAAAATACATTTAGGTTTTCACGTACTGAAAAATATATTGAAAGTATGTATGTAACGCGTTCAATACAAATTACATTGCGATGGAAGAACTTCTGATATACTTACCTCAAGGTAAATGAAAGACATGCAGACATTTTTGCAGTACTTCTTTCCTCTCGAATTTTGAGTACGAACCTCAAAATCAATGTGTTTTGAGTTGTGTGAGCTTCAAAATCATGTATGAAAATCATAAGTTATTGTTTTAAGCGAATTCTGTGATCAAACACTTGTCGATAATACATTGAATACAATGTCGGTTTTCGGGAATAACAACCATAGCCGAAATCCTCTGCTAACATCTCTATGGAATTTTTCAAAATATCTCATGACTAGGGTTGACTGTTTCTCATAGAAAATATAGGTGGCCCATTTTGCTTTAAATCTAGACTTTTATTTGATAGACGTATGTTGCTAAAAAAATATGAAAAACACCCTTTATAGTAAAAAAATGCAAAATATCGATATTTTAAACATTTATCGCAAAAATTGCGTCACATTGAAAATTTCGCGGAAATCTATTCATATAATACGTAAGAGAGGAGATGATTCCGGGTCTTACACATCGTTAAGAAAAGGCAAACGTATCGCGGCCATGTTAGGCGTAAGTATTCCGATGCCGTAGGTAAGCGATTGTTTAAATTATGGAAATATACACATAATCTACTTTGTATCACATCTATTCTTCATTATTTTGACTAAAACCTAGAAAAACTGTCCAATTATAATATTTAAGTTCTAAATAATCAATAACGAATAACCAGCAATTATAAACAACGGATTGAAAGATATAAAAAAACAAATACTGTTGCTATTCAGAACCACACATTTTAAATCCAAACACAAATGAAGGACACTTGCACCGTTTCATTAAAAAAATACCGGTTGACAACCGATTCTGCTCTTAAAATATTTCGAAAAGCATTGGCGATTAAAGTGCTCGAAAACGCCCTTTGGTGGAAAAAAGATATAACTTCTTGCTTCAGGAAAGTCCCGCGAAATCTCATTGCATTACATGTATTTTTAAATTGTTCATAATGATTATTATTTTGGATAATTTCAGATTTCATGTGATATTGGTGTTCTGTGTGTATATGACAAGATACAAATTATCCGAATTTGAATATCTAACACTTTAAAACGCATTTACAATAAATAATGAATTTAATGGCACTTTAGAATTAGTTAAAGGGACAATTATTCTGTAATGACAGCTGCGATTAACGCACTCTTTTGGTTTTTTTTAATTCTCAATATTAAAGCCTTTAAATATTTTGAAATGCGTTTTTCCCTTTTTCACACCAGATTAATACCGACTCTTGTCTTTGTGAAAAATGGAGTTCATTACAGATTTAAGCACTCGAATACGCCATCTGGTGGAGAAAAGATATAACTCTCGCTTCAGGAAAATCCCGTGCAAGCCCATTCCATTACATGTTCTTTTTTTTATTTTTTCACAATGATTATTTTTTTGCACAATTTCAGATTACATGTGATAATGGTGTGCTGTGTTTATATAACAAGATACAAATTATCCGAATTTGAATATTTAACACTTTAAAACGCATTTACAATAAATAATGAATTTAATGGCACTTTAGCATTAGTTAAAGGGACAATTTTCCTGGGAACAGATGTGTTACACTCACACAACGATGTTTGGCGATTTTGTGATTGGCGCGCTTTTTAAAATTTCAACACCACTTAATACAAGCATAACAGCCAGGTTACAATTAGAGAAAAAAGTCCCCAAAGTTTGGCGACTTTTTTCCTCCTTTTTATAACGGATTAAAAAAGAAAAATAGGTGCGTGCGTGTAAGACATTATAGCCTTTTCCTGCATCGACAGCTGCGATTAGCGATCTCTTTACGCCTTATTAAATCCCAATTGTTAATTTTTTAATGAAATGTTTCAAAAATCGTTCTCGTGTGAACTGCATCAATTAAAAGAAATTTTGTTGCGCTTTCTTGCAAGCGTAAAATACAATATTTTACGATGATATTTTTTCACAATTAGCATTTTTAAACTACTCTGGGGGTAGGGGGAAAGAAAGAAAAGAAAGGAATATTTTACATGCTAAGATTGCATTTTTTAAAATTTAATTTTGTGACAAATAAAATTTTACACTGAAATATCGAATGCTGCAAATTATGAGTTTATTATTAGCTTTTTAAAAGCCTATTCCTAACATTTTTCTTTTTTTGAGCAAATTATTGTTTATAAAATATGCCTGTGAAATTTTAACAAGTCAAGTTAATGATGAGTTTACTTTTATGGAATTGAATTTTGCATTGAGGATCCTTTTTGTAAAATAGAAGTTGAGAATGGTCTTTTTTATTGAATTGAATTTTGTGAAAAGGCCCTTTTTATTAAATAGAATTTTTTGATGGGGTATTGTTTGTGCCTGGATCGACCTCAGATATGAGCTGTGTTAATTAAATTGTATTTTCATGCTTTTATCGTTAATAGTTTTAATTATTAATAAAATAGTTATAATGACATTTGCAACATGTTTTTTGTTTTTTGTTTTATTTTTAATTTTCTTATTTAACCTATGCATATTTTAAGCTGAATTTAATATATTTCTGTGAATTAGTTTGTGTTGTTTCAGAAACACAAAGAATATTTCAATTTATATCATTTGTTTAAATGATATAATAGGTCAATAATCTGACTTAACGTTCTAAACTTAAAATAACATTTTTCTGTCATTTTTGTCGGGGTCATATGCTAATGAAGAAATAAAATGCAAATTTCTCAGAAATCATCGCGGTAACTCCGTCGCGACAAACGATCGCTACGAAATGTGTCATGATGTAAACTGCAGTTTCCGGCCTTCTTGGCTCTTTTGCAATTCAGTAAGTAGATGATTATTAGACAGTTTTACTTGCTACAAGTTTTCCAACGTCACATTAATATTTTTTACTTTCAGTGTGTTCTGTTATTTTGATCACAATACATAATAAGTACAAATTCATTACTAAAATAAATAATTTAAGTAGACTTAAAATAGACTTACTTTATCGCTAAAACTGCAAATGTGCAAGATTCTATATTGTTTTAAGCGGTTTTTTAATCCGCCAGTGCGCCGGTTTGGTCTGTGATACTCAAGCATGTAAGTATTCTATTATTTATGACAGATGGCAGTAGGTCCAGCTTTAACCTGCCGTCTATGATTTCCTATATCTGTTAAGTTACGTGATACTGCCAACCTCTCCCATTGTTCTAGTAAGTAGCTATTAAATTATATTGCGTGTCTTCAGTCAAGGAAATCCCATTCGTCCACTCTTGTAACTTTTTTTTTTTTTTTTTTTTTTTTTTTTTAGTTTATACCAGTCAGTGGTCCAAATAAATAAAACAGATTTTTAGTTTGGCTTTTTTTTTTTTTTTTTTTTTTTTTTTTTTTGCAGGGACTTAAGACGACTTAATCTTAATAACCCCTAAAATTTGGCCGTCAGTACAGGCTCTGTTGGAGTACAATGAGCCAGATGACATTTCAGACGACGATGGCGCCTACGCATATCTGAACATTGAACAGCAGTGATCAGAATATGATACTGTAGACGTATAATGTTTTTTTCAACCCATACACTGGTGGGTTAAATTAAAGCTTTCCCTTCTCTAACACTTTCAAAAGTGTTTCTGACATTGCAAGTTGCTCGTCGTTGAAATGTGGTCGGAAATACGTAGGGTTGCGTCTTAAAATGCACTGAGTGCACTCTATAATTTCTATCATTAAATTTTTGACTTTAATATGCTGTAATTGTTAGCACAACATTTTAAATTAAAGATTCCCAAACAAGACAATACAGTACAAAAAACACTTGTTGGGAATAACATAAAGTTACATTGTATAATACTAGGGGGCTCTGCCCCCTGCTCGCTACACTCACCAACACCCGTTCTGATTTCACAACCTCTTAAAACCTGGTAATGTATCCTGTTTTAAAAAGAAGATGAAGATGATGATATCACGAACGGCGACTATCTTCTGTAATCAGGTTTTGATGCTTTTTCATTTAACTGGTTATAATGCTTTTTCATTTAATTCATCTTTTTTATTTTTAATATTCATGTGTAAACGCTATTTTTATGACGTAATTTTCTTTATTTCCTGTTTTCAACACGTGATCATTTAATTATTATTTTAAACTTTCATTATTGTTTTTAATAGTCCCGCACAAATCCATTTTTTATTTGAGAAAAACATAATCCTTTGCGCTTATTTAGAAATTGGCAACAATATAAAAAAATGACTTTTTCAATAAAAGATTTTTTACTCGATTTTTTAATCGATTTTTAATGATTTTTTGAGTTTTTATTGTCCGACCGTGATAATTTTTTGAATTTCTGAAAGCTTGTTATATTTCGCGTCTGGTGGTATGATTTTCGAATCTGCAGGATGGCTAGAAAAAAAAGTAATAGCTCCTCAAAAAAGTCCCTAGTAAAAAAGCGATGAGAATAACCCAGAATATCTACGCAGATTTTTATTGTTCCATTTCCAAACCATTACTTTTTTTTATATATAGAAGGATAATCAAACATATTCTGTTATTTTATGATGACTAGTTTATTTTCAAGAAACCAGTTTTACGAGCTTTACAAATAATTTAGCTAGTTACATTTAAATATATTTAATTTCATAAGAAAAATTCTGACGTTATATAATACTAATACATTCATACAGTGATTTTTAATAGAATAGACAGTAAATGTTACGCTACAATGACTACGAAAGTGGTCATAAATGTCACAGTCTTATCAGTTGCTAAAGTTTGTAGATATTTTGTTATTTCATCCCATTATAACTCTCAAGTGACCTACATTATTTTGACGCAATTTTGAAGCGAGATAAAGATGATTCAAGACGAAAAATGTGAAAATAACTTAAAATTACGAAAGTTATTGATTTCTAAATTAATGCAAAACATTTACATGTAATATTTTCTATATTACATACTTTAAATATACAATTCTAACAATGCTTTTTTGTATTATAGATTCAATTTTTTTTTTCAAAAGTGTTCTTAATATGTTTACCTAGCTACAAAATTAGGAAAAAAACATTTTTTATTGCAATTAGTAAAGAATATTCAGTTAAAATTTCTAGTCGATCTGATAAAAATTAAGAAAGTTACACCGCTTTAATTTAGTTTGTTCCATCATACATAAATCAGCTTACATACTTCAGCATGCATAGTTCACCTTACCATTCTGAACCATTTTGTATAATGAGAATTGATACAAAAGGTTGTTTTCAATGGGATTCAGAAAGATATTCTTTAATTTACTAAAACATCACTTTGTAGATACATTATTCACAAATGCAAGCATGCATGGGCGTAACTAGAACATTTTTGTGGGGTGGGCACAGGCCCCCAACCTGAAAAGTTCTTTGTGTGTGTGTTTGTGTGTATATGCATGTAGGGAAATATCTAACAAACTTGTAATGATACCAAACGCGTTAATTTAATGAAGAATTTGAGTAAAAATTAGCAACAATTTATTATTGTGGTTAATGGGAAAGAATATTATTGCCTGTGATACTGCAATTTTTAAGATGACCAGACGTACTGAGACAGTGCTAGTTTTAGACAATGTGTCAGTTTCCCAACTTCTAGATTTAACCCCCCAGGTTTTTAAGGTGGTTTTTAAATGATTTGCGGAACAACGTAAAATTTTCTGACGCAATTTCTAACTCATTTTTAAACGTAAAGGCATAAAATTGGTAAACCTGACTATTTAAGCGATTTGGAATCGAAATACGTTTTCCATTTTTGATAAATAGCTTACTTATTGTGTTATAAGCAATTCTGGTCACGTGACCACGCATTTTTCGTGCTCTTCGGGCTGTCGCGGCGAGATTTCGGTCAAAACGTCGACTTTGACCAGTTTTTTCTGAAAGATCTTCTGTTTTTACCAAAAAAGGAAAAACTTGTTTCGATTACAAAGTTTCTGAATAACCAGACCTGCTTATTTCATGCTTTCCGAACAAAAATGAATTAAAAAAAATATGTCTGAAAATAGCTCTTTTGGATTTGAGAACAGCCTTAACAGAATCCTTAAATAGGGGGTAGTCAACCTAGCGATTGCGGGCACATTTGAGCCCATCGATTCATTTTCTTACGATCATGAAACTTCTATCAATTTATATGTATATGCTATTTTGCACTCGTGAATGCACATATGGGTTTTTGAACGTGGGGGTATTTCAAACGTTCTCAGTCTGTAGAAGTTTTCTTATAAAATCTCTGTTGACAAAATATTCAAAGATTCATTCACACTGAAAATTTTGCCATTATCTTCCACATTTCTATCCTCAATGGTTGAGAAGAATCTTTGTTACGGTTTGCAGTTAATTTTCATAAACATATATCTCTATCCATTCAATATCTTTATGTGTAATTGTGAAGTTTTATGTAATAGACTCACAGTTAAATAAACATGTGTGTGTACGTGAGAGAAAGGAAGAAGGTGTTCCCACGAAGATGAAGATGAAGATGGTTATAAAGTTCAAATTAGCCAGTGATAGTAGAAAGATGGACGACCGCTGCGCCTAAATTATCCAGGTTTTTAAAATTTAACTTATGAAGAAAAAACAGATTTTTTAAAAGAAAACGTTGGAAGACACAAAATTCTACTTCTCTGTTAACAAAATCGTTGAAGCAATGCACTGTCTGTATAAAAAACCCCGTAAAATCTATCAAAACGGAACTTGTATTAACCCTTTGAAGGATGGCGGTATACTACTTATACAACTTAATTTTAATCTCCGCGACTGGCTACAATTGCACCAGAAATTTTGAATAAATTTTTGCCTATTTTTAGTGTGTGAAGAATATTATTTTCAAATCAATTTGTCAGTAAATTCCTCTGACATTAAATTATTTTAATCTTTTATCAACATACTTTGCCCCTTTCAAATTTTTCAAAATATATTTTATTTCGATAGTATCGAATCACTTAAATGAACTTCTTGGACTCATGTCAAAAATAAACTTGTGCTACAGTCTAGGTTTAGACTTCAGATCCTTTAAAATTTTGACACTGCAAAACTTGACCATTAAAGCAATTAAAAAAACAAAAAAACAATACAAATAATAATTTAACAGTAACATTAATTTAATTTAGCATTCCAATAGTCAAATATAATATAGAATCTCTGACTAAATTAAAAGCAGTTAAAATCAGAAAAGAAATAATATAATCAATGAAAAAATTCCCCCCGGGCCCAGCACACAGGCGGAGGTAGATTTCGAAGTTAAGTACTAATTTCAGGTTTTCAGGTGATGCGTTGCACTGGAGAATGCGCTGATTTTTATTGGGAGGATGGAGGTTTCGCTTTACCTGTTTTTGTTTTTATTTATTTATTTTGTTGTAAGAGTTGGTTCTTTCAAAAACTTGTCAGTACAAAAATTGTAGATAATATTATGAAGAATTAAATTAAATTTAAACGGATTTGATATCTTGTGAATTGAAGAAGTTATGTTTATCATTCTTCTTAAAACCCTGTTTTTTTTAAACCGCTTGAGACCATTTTTAAGGATATCAAAAATCTGTCATGCGTATATTTTTGGCCCTTTCCCTAGAAGTAATAATTTTAAACGGATGCGGAATGCTATATGTATCATAATTAAGAAATTATGTTTTTTTTTCTGTTTTCACAAAAAGTGTACCCCCATCCCCCCTGGTCCGATTTTGCCCATTAACGAACTTGACCAAGATTTTATCGCCCTGGAATTAATATATGAGTTTGGAAGAGATTTGTGCAGAATTACAGAAGTTATCGAGTCCATAAAAAAGTGATATTAATATACAGCAGCACTCAAAAGTATTTTGACAAAGATAATAATTGACTTAATTAAAAACATTAATAAAATTTTAAAAAAATCAATCAATTAATTTATTTAACTATATTCAATGTTTCACAGAATTTTAATAATAATCATATTCTCAATGGTATGGAATATATTTTATTTATATTTTAATGTTAAACAAAATAAGAGCGAATATACTGTCAAAATACTTTTGAGCACTACTGTATATATAGATAGATAAAGTTTTGAACCGGGGGGTTATTTTGGGTTCTAGGAGTCATTATCGGCGTAGATCTGCAAAAATGTTTCAGAACATAGGGGAGAATGTATTAGATAGTATTTCTTATGAAATCTACCTAAAAAAAATAAACGTCGCCTGAATTTAAATTAAATTGAAAATAAATTTTATAACTACTTTTCTCAAAGAAAAGTTTTTCATTTTTTAGATGTTTCAATTTCACAGCTAGTTGGGCTCTTTTTGCGAGCTTGGTTTGGAGCATAATTAAATCCATTGTTATTCTAACTCTTATTTAATTGTAACCCTATATAACATTTGGCAATATTTCACCTGTGGACAGTTAATGGGAAAATGCTTTAAAATTAATTTATTAATTTATAATTAAGTTTTAAAAATATTAAAATGTTATATTACCATTGGAAACACGCATGAGAATATAAATTTTCTAATTCTAAAACATCAAGAAGTGAATCGATTCCAAATTCCACCTTCATATACAAGAAACAAGTTAAAAAAAAGTGTAAAAAAAAGTACCTTGCTATTTGAGAAACAAAAAAGGATTCTAAGTATCTTAAAGTCTTTTACAATCTTTTAAAAATCAGCTTGAAAGAGAATTAAATTGTTATTGGTGAAATATAAAGAGAAATATTCTATTTGATTATGATATTAAACACATACCCTGTTAGTAACATAAGAAAAAGCCGTTGGATGTCCCTTGTCTATCCTCATTCCCTGTTTAAAGTACTTTTTATTAAAGTACTGTAAAACAGAACTCATGTCTTTCTTCTACAGTCGTACAATGATATTGAAAAAAAAAAAAGAACAGAAATGAAGTATGACTTTTAATTTTTTTCTTCCCGTGGTTGGATATAAATAATAAATTTGCAGATTTATTATTTGCAATTATAAACAGATTTTTGGGGTAATTAAAGTCACTAAACGTTGTCATTGGGGAGTATTTAAAATTAATACTTATTTCTATCTAAGAAGATATTTTTAAATGAGCAAATTCGTCTTGAAACAATATTAAAATGTTAATAGTTTCATAATGCATCCTTTTGGTATCAGGCTGGGGTATGAAGGTATGAAAGGAAGAGAACAAATTAGAAAGATGTGTCCAGTGCTTATTTCAGACGACTAGGCTCTGAGGGAGGGGTGGGGGGGCTACAAAAATTTAAAGAATGTACTTCATTATAGCATTGAAGTTATACCTCGAAAATCTCCATGGTTTCGGCAATATGGAGTAGTAGCAGGGATGTAACAGATTGGGGAGAGGTTTGGCTCTGATGGCACAAAATTATTTGGGTTTGGATTTCAAATCATCGGGCTCGGTGTCCGGGAAAAAAAAAGAGTCCGAACTCATCTCTATTTTACACATGTGTTGTTAATGGAAGTTTAAATAAAGTTAAAATTATATTTGGAAACATGCATATTAAATGCGTATAACAATGCATATTAAATTACATTCCACTTACTTGCAGTGTCATAATTGCACCCATTCATGTAAATTGTTGACAGTACGTTTCTCCATACTTACAGTACGTTTTTCCAACTTAGCTTGAAAAATATTTAGAAATTAAGATTGGGATTTAGATTCCTTCTCGTTCTTTGCCTTTTAAGATCAAGTCGTGTTTTGTATATTCTTATCAGTACTCCACCTGCTGAGTGTAAAATCTCTATACCTTTTTTCAGTGATCTGTCTTCCCACTAATTAGCATGTGTACGGCCTATTTCCGTTAATTGATCCAGTAATTTGATTTTTTTTTTACTTTTAAAGTTGTGAATTTGGTTGATGAGTTGTATGAATAGGATTCCGTTTTTAGCAATTGTTGGATTCTTCACATGCATCAACTGCACTTTTTGGAAGAAAATCACAAGTTGTGTGATAATTCTTTGTCAGTCCCTCTCTCATTATAAAAGGAGGAGAATATATGTGGACAAAGAATTAAAAAGAAAAAAAATACGAATAAGCCGAATTTATGATAGATACAAGTCGATACATCACATAATGTAATTTATGAAAAATGATATTTTTTTCTCTCTGATATTACTACTCTCTGCGCTTCTTTAGATCTCAACTCTCGGCTCACACATGAACATTCAAATACGCGTTCACACTGGCTCTGATTACATTAGTTTTCACAACAGTTATATTTATTATATTTGTGTGTGTAGCCTTTTTTAATATCTGGAAAATTAAAATTTTTTATCAACATTTTTATACATGAGTCTTGAAATTACTGGAGCTACTTGCAGCTTACCACTCTAGTTACGCCTGCCGTAAAGTATGAATGCAAATTTAGTGTTATAGAAATCTGCATGGGCACAGGGCTGGCAAGCAACAGAAGCCCGGCCCGGTGCGTGGGCCAGGCTGATCTCGGACCAATTTTCTTTCATTAAATTCGGGGCCGGGACGGGGTTGCTTTTTTATTTCAGACTCGTGCCGGGCCAGTCTTGGGACTTGAGGAGGACAGTGCCACTCAGAGCCCTAACCAGCCAGCAAAGTTACAAGGGGCTTTAAAATTATTTGTTGAGGCTAATTAACATCCGATTATTTTCCCTACCACTTTAATGATACAAAACATAAACAGAAAAAAAGAGGTCAAATCCCCATGTCATAAAATTTTCTATTGCAAAGTTTTAGAAATTTTAAATGTAATATAGATGCTATTATTATTTTAAATATTGTGAAATCTAAAAGGATTCAAGAAGTTGCTGTGTGCGTGTGGAGGGCAGCCAAACCTCTCCCCAATCTGTTACATCCCTGCTACTACTCCATATTGCCGAAACCATGGAGATTTTCGAGGTATAACTTCAATGCTATAATGAAGTACATTCTTTAAATTTTTGTAGCCCCCCCACCCCTCCCTCAGAGCCTAGTCGTCTGAAATAAGCACTGGACACATCTTTCTAATTTGTTCTCTTCCTTTCATACCTTCATACTTCACATGCAGTTCTTGAGAGTATTATGGTTAAATAATGTAGTACATCTTTCGTTCAGTTTTATATTTATAAGATAGTTTTGTTTCCATGTGTCCTAATTCTAGGACAAAAAGAATATTCTTTTATATTGATTCAAGTTTAATTGATTCATTGCACTCTCTACATTTCATAACAAAATATTGTTCCTTTAAACATTTTTAGAAATTTATCGGGAAAAGTTCTGAAAAAGTAGAAATTTGATTAAGAAGCATAAATGTAGCAAAAACACTATGTGCGAACAGCATTTGAAATCTCGTGGGTATATGAAGAGGGGATGGGGGTCGGGGTGGGGTAGGAGAGAGCCAAGTCCCCTATCCTAAATTTTTATAAATAGAAGATTTAAAAAATATATATATTAAGAAATATATAAAAACTGTCTGTGAATGTTAATGAACTGATTATTCAATGATTGCAATTTTATTGTATTACTAGCTAACCCGACCGGCGTTGCTCGAGCCTTAGATAATAAATAAAAAGGGAAAAAACGGGAAAGTTTTCGATAAAGGGAAAAGTTTTAAAAAGGGAAAAGTTTTCGATATCAAGTCGAATGACCTAAACCCTGTTGAAATCGGGCCTATAGAACCCAAGAAAAGAATGCGCTCCCAGAGGGTGGAAGATGCCCCCCTGTAAATTTAACAAATTAATTTTAACATTAACGCAAAATTTAATTTATGGATGAAATCACCCCTCTCTTTAAACTTAATCACTTATTTTGAATAGTACCGCAATTTTTAATTTATTGCTGAAGTGAGAACGTAAGTTTATGCCGAAAAAGAAGATTAATATTTTTAAAAGGTGGTAGCTCAGGTCTAAGGAAATGTTTAGAAGTTTATAAAGTAGCTGGAGTACCCTAGAACTATGAAGAAAATTGAAAGAGAATCGGATCATTTTTAAAGAAGCTGCATCAAGGGACGAAAGGAGATTAATATTCAAAATTGGTGGTAACTGAGATCCGAGAAATTTTTTTGTCGTTCAAACAGTAGTTGGAAGCCCTAAGAATTTGTTAGAAAAAAAAAACCTAGCAAATCGGACGATTATTAGGGATGGGGTTTGTAGTAGAGGGCTCAAAAGGGGCCAACTGATACTTTCGAGCAGGAACCTAAGACGAAAACATCTTAAAAGTTCCTAGTACGTAGCGCTTTAGATCTTCAAATAGTCGAAATTAAGCATGTATAAATTAATCATTAGAATAAAATATTAAAGAAATACTTAAAAAGGTCCCTAGAGTCCAAATATCAGGGTGGTAGCCCAGGGAGAGGAGTTCAAGACTCAACTTTTAAGCTATGCATTGAGATAATGACACAATTAGGGGGTGAAAATGCATGACACACAAAAAGTTCAAGGGCCCCGGACCGGGCCCAGGAGTTCAGGGTCCTAATTTGAATATAGAAATTAGGGATTAACAAAATAGAGAAAAGGTTTCTAAAACGAAGTAGATCGGATAAAAAGTTTGCAAGTTATTTAAAATTTAGGGCACAAAACTTAAAGGGGCGTGAGAGGCCCGGGCCTGGACGGAGAATTTTTTTGTCGTTCATGTAGTAGCTGAAAGTCCTAAAAAGTTGTTAAAAAAAACTAGTGATGACTTTAAGAGAGCTATAGCAGGGGGCTCAAAAGAGTCAACTGATGGTTTTGAGCCCTACGATGAAGGGTCCGAATGGGAATGTAGATATGAGGGAATAACTAAATGGAAAAAGGGCCCCCAAAACGAAGAAGATAGGATTAAAAGGGGGCAAGTTGTTAACAATTTAAGAAACAAAAACTTCAAAGGGGCCCCAGAGGGCCAGGATCTTAACTGGAATGTATGAATAGGGGGGGGGGGGAGCTAATTGGATAAAAAAAAGGACTCCCGAAACGAAGAAGATTGGATAAAAATGGACAAGTTATTAACAATTTAGGACAAAAATCTTAAAGGAGACCCAGGGGTCCCGAGTCTTAAAAAATTAAAAATCCTTGTCTCAGGTACATCAGGACCCAAATATTTAGACTTCTACTTACGGTAGATTTTGTTAGCCGTCGGCGTCGCACGCACACAACTTTCTTTTATTGGTATAAATATGTTTGTTATAAAGGTTTGTATTATATTTTTCATTATAAGTGCTAACTGTTTTAACCCTCTATCGTGCGTACACCCGATCTTTCAATTACTTCCTGGATTTTATCCCCCTCGTTACTTTGTTCGAACGAAGAATCGTTGTCAGATGTTCTATGGCCGTAGGTAATACGGTCGTTTCTTCTATTTTGCACAAAAAAAAGAGAAAAATGACAGGAAGTATCCTGCTATTTTTAGATGGAATGACACCTAGTGCTTTCAACAGACTTGTGACTTTGTCAAAAGGATGCTAAATTGCACTTCTTGAAACTATGTTTTCCCCATCAGCTTGTGAAGA
Source organism: Maratus michaelseni (assembly GCA_963931845.1). NCBI lineage: Eukaryota > Metazoa > Arthropoda > Arachnida > Araneae > Salticidae > Maratus > Maratus michaelseni. The sequence goes on along the minus strand of OZ007592.1, from coordinate 369,048,914 downwards.
AAAAATCCTTCATGTAATATTTAATTTTGTTCTTTCTGGATCCTTGATGCTTCCATGCTATAGAAGAATTGTCCTTTAGATAGTGCCCCCCCCCCCCCGTCACATAACACAACCCCATACTCACGTGCACAAGAACTACCTCTGAATGCGCAATTCAATAATATATGTGTATTACATTTGTTTGTGTACTGTGCAACCTTACAAAGATTTGGGTTGGAATATGCAAAATTAGAATTATTGCGTCATAATATTTCCACATGAGTTTAAAATTCTGGGGTGGGCACTGGAGCTGTCTGGGGTGGGCCGTGCCCACCCGGCCCACCCACTAGTTACGCCTATGCAAGCATGACGATAATCGACAAAGAGAAATCTATCTATTTAATCTCTACAATTTCTTAGATACTATAATATACAGGGTGTCATTTCTCACCCCCTCTCCAACAAAAAAAAAAGGAAAAATCTCGAATTTTAAAATTTACTGATTTAGTATAATAAATATATAGTTTAGTAAACTTACACCACTTGTCTTAGTTTTTACGAAACACGAACAATTTTTCTGGTATTCCAGTAGATAATTGAAATGAAGTGTGAAAACTGAGTGAGTTTCTATTCAGTTTTAGAATGTCAGCTAGAGAACACTTTCAATATACGTAGCGCAGCTCCAAGCGCTGGCAAAACATAAATAAGTAATTAAAAAAAAATACTTACAATAAAATAAATCTACGAATTACATTAAAAATCTGTCCCCTTTTTTCAACAATTTATATTTATCATAATTAATATTTCATTAAATTTTAAAATTCACCAGTCATTTTTGGGTAAGTTTGTCTCTAATGTTATTTAATTCACATTTTGTTAAAATACTTTAATGTAAAATAATTTAAACTGTTACGCTATTTTTTAAAAATTCAATCCTGAGAAAAAGCAGAAAATAGAAGTTTTCATCTTTTAAAGTTTTTACGTCACTATTATAATAAAGCGTACGACAACATAACTGACTAATAATTGTTAAGCAAATCGAAAAAGCATGCAAAATAAGAAAAAGAAAAAAGAAAGAAGGAAAGAAAAAATGCAACAGCTTGTACTTTGAAATACGATTATTTCCATCTCATAAATATACAATGGAAAAAGTTCTTTCATCTTTGAAAAAATTCTGCAAATCAAAGAGTGTTCCGTTCCAATAGTACATATGATCGATATTTTTGTAACATGTAAGCTATGAATAATTAAATCATTATATATATTCTAATATTATCAAACTGCTTAAAGTAAACATGTTTGGCATTTATCTTCCCAATTTGAGTAAATTTAAATAACGACAATCAGTATAAAATGTACCTTTCTTTGATATTAATTTTTTTTAAGAATTACTAATATAATTAAAATATTTCTTTCTTAAATATTAATATTCCATTGCAATTATTTTTTAAATGTTTGGTATAATTGCGTATTTAAAACAAATTCTGCATTTTGAAGGTAAGTTTTTGTTTTTTTTATTTCTTGTAATTGAAAATGCATCTATGTGAAATAAATTTGAAGCAGGGGAGATACAGAAAGAAAATCTAGTTACGGTACTGTCTATGAGCAAATTTCAAAACGTGTTATTTCATATATATATACAGGGTGTCCCAAAATTCTCCGTACAACTTCAAAAATTTATTACAAAAAAATAATAGGCCTACAGCAAAAATAATTACAACAGTGCATAGAGTAACTTAAAAAGTTTTTTTTTCTACTACTTTAGTAAACTTCAACATGAGATCCTTCCGTAGCACGAAGAATATCAAGACGATATTCCAATTCAATCCACGAACGGAAAATACGAAATCCACGAACGGCAATACACTGTTGATGTTAGCATGAAAGACATGCTAACATCAACAGTAGCTACTGCTGTTTGGATCTTTTGTTTCAATTCCATGAGACTATTAACTCTTGTTCAGATTCCATCAAACAGTTGTAACTACTGTTGATGTTAGCATGCTGAAACGCACGGGGATGGAATTGAAATATCGACTTGATATTCTTCGTGCAACGAAAGAATCTCATGTACATGTATACTAAGGTAGTAGAAAAAAACTTTTTAAGTTACTTTATCTACTGTTGTAATCATTTTTGCTGTAGGCCTATTATTTTTTTTAAATAAATTTTTGAAGTTGTGCGGAGACGTTTGGGACAACCTGTATTTTTATATACATATACAGGGTGCTACAAAAAATGCATACATACACTGTTTAGCGGGTCATAACTTTTTTTATTTTTCTTTCTTTTAAGGGCGTAATTAATGGTGAATAATAAGTAGACGAAGATTAACGTTAGAAAAAGAAAATTTATTTTAATATGCTATCGGACGTATGAAAATGTTGCAGAAGTACAAAGACAATATCGCAGGGAGTTTCAAGCAAATCCACCTACGCGATTTACAATTAATCGATTAAAAGATAAGTTTGGAACAAAGGGATGTTCATTGACAACGTTCCGGAACTGCAATTGTGCAAGAAGGCGCCACAACGCCAACTGAAATGTTTGTTCAAGTTTGTGATATAGCCCATCGTTATCAGCAGTGTATTGATCAGAACGGATAGAATTTCAAACATCTGCGGTAGGAGGAAAAAATATATATTTTATGTAGATTCTGTTGCAATTTATTTAATAATTATGCATGAATAAAAACTGAAGTTATAATCATTCAAACTGTGCATATATTTTTGAGAAGAACCTTGTATTTATTTTAAATATATTTACCCCGCGGTACATCTAGTGTTACATCTAGTGACCATTTTTTAAATGTAAAACAATGATCTTTGCAGGCATGGCTATTGAAATTATTTAGAATAGAATGTTTTTTTTTTCATTTTTCATTAAGTTAATTACACCATAAGTTATACGCGATTGCTTGCTCACGTAGAGCTTTCTTGGACTGTCGCGTTGAGAAATTCGGTTCAAAACGCCAAACTGGACGGCATTTTCTGAAATGTACCTTGCTTTTTTCTAAAGTGGTAAAAACTATTCTATTTTATAACTTCTGATTAAAAGCATCAACTAATCTCATGCTTTTGCAAACATAAATGGTTTCAGAAATGTGTCAAAAATTAACTAGTTTGTGTTTTATGACATTTTTAAATCCTTCTGAAGGTAAAACACTTCCAATCGCAGAAAACGATTTTCTCTGTGTATTTTCGCTATTCTGTGAGAACACAAGTACTAATAAGAAATTTAGCATTCAAGGTTGTTACTGTGCATCAGAAAAATTGGAACATCTGCTGTCCAAAACTTTTATTCAATTCCTCATCTCAGATAATCCGTTCATGTAGATAACCGTTTGCACAATATATAGCGCTTCCTATTGGTTCATTTTTGACCACATATTTTATACTTAATCAAACTTTTTATCTTAATCAAACTCATTCAAAAAGAAGTCATACAAATAGAAAATTTCCAAACTGAAAGAAAGGTGTACAGACCAGGAGTCAAAACCAGCATATTTCGCGTTCATTTGAATGCTCTGCTATCTGAGCTACCTGGATACCTTTGGTGGACACAATTCACGCAGCCAACTTTTTGACAGTAACAACTGGTCTGTCAAAGTAAAACATCTCAACAGAATTTTCTTCATGCACGACGAACGTATAATGCGTTATAGTAATAATAATTTTTGGAAAAGATTAAAGCTGCACCTCATTGTCGCTTGCTCCTTCCCTAGGATTATGGTAATCGGAAGGCGTGGTTACAGTAATGGGTCGTGGGGGCGCTTCGGCAATGGCCTAGAACCCGGTTCTTCACATGAGGTTCCGGCAACGAAGCCGTCGGATCGTCTCTGCGTCCGCCCAAGTGTCGTGTGGCGGTGTCCTGTACTTGGGCTCCACCGCATTTCGCTGCGTCCGCTGACTTCACTCATTCGGCTTAGGGTGAGAGGCGCAGGTAGGCTTCGGCTCCCGTCTTTCCCCAGGCCGAAGAGCACCACCTTGGAGGTGTCCGGGTAAACCGGCCCTTCCTGGTTGTGTCCTCGTATGGATTCACTATATTCTAGAATCGGCGGTGAAGTATGACTGCCTTCGGCAGCCGTAGCTTATCATACCGATTCGAATGTTCATATTCTCTAGGAGAATGCACTAATTCTCGTATTCACCATCTACCTCAACCTAGAAAACCTCGGTCGATTGCTGAAATGGTATTCATCATTAATCTCATTGGACTGCGCCTTTATCAATCTTAATCAAGTTTATCATGAGGTTCATTTGAGCGTTCGTCCTAGGTTTTCCAGGTTAAGGTAGATGGTGAATACCATCATAAATTACACCGCAGGTGTAACGGAACAAAAATTTCACCGTAAACCAATCGATCACTTTCTGTATACTCGGAACATATCATCTTTTGTCAGAGCTTTCCTGAACAAGTTCGACTGTGATAGCCATAAATCATTTCCCTTCTCATTCTTCTATAATCATTTTGTGGTTATCGACAAAAGAAATGGGATATTCAACAAAATAAATGGGTTTTTGTCGACCTGTCAATGGCTCCCGCTCTTGAACTGTGACCTGTAGTCTTCCGGATTCAAATTTTGTACACGTTGAAAACGGAAGGGATGAAATCGATTTTCATTTAACACTCTCCAAACGGTCGGATGACTCACACCTAAATTCTGTGCAACAGCTCTTGTACTTGATTCGGGCCTTTCACTCACAAAATTCAAAATAATTTCTTACAGGCTTGCACTGCGTACAGCTCTTTCTCACCCAGTTTCCTGTCTGGTGACGTGGACAGAACCTGTTTCAGAAAGCTGACGGTGTAAGTGCGGAAATATTCAATGATCAGGCATTCTTCTGCGAGGAAACTGCTCCTGATACATTCGTAGGGTAGCCCTGGCGTTGCCATTTGCATGACCATACATGAAATGCATGTCGGCTTTTTCGTCATATGTAAAGTCTTCCATGACGAACGATAGCACAATTAAAAATGGCGATTTCTTATACTTGAATGCATGGTATTGAACGGCGCGGCGACCGGTCACTTACTGCCCTCTGCCGCCAGTGGAATCAACCAAAAACTCCATTTCTATTTCAAAAAATTTCTATTTCTATTTCTATTTTCAATTCAAAAAATTTCGATTTCATACCAAAAATTTTCAAAGAAGAATTTTATTATTAAGTAATTATGAAATGTCAAGAAAAGGATAGCATAAGAATTTTCTGGTATGAATGAGAAATTTTGAAAATTAAAAAAGGGGCCTATTTGCCCCCTGGTGTTTTACCTTAATGCGTCACTTGCTCTCATACATTCCTATACAATAAATGATTGTTACTGTGTGCTCTACCTACCCTTAAAGTTTGTACCATTAGTTTAGAATCACCCTGTATATTAGGAAGAAATTAAATTTTCAGGGTGCTGTTTATGTAATAATGTTTACCCATAAAAACGCTTTATTATCTGATAAAAATTAATAGCAAATTTCTATACGTTTCTAGAACGTTTTTAAAACTAATGTAAATATTAGGAAATAATCGAATTTTGCTATTGAAAGATGAAGAATTATTTATGCATTTGCGGGTAGTTTGCATGTATACATACTTAATATTGGAGATAAAAACTTTAAATATATGTACAAACATTCTTCAATAAGGTTATATTTTGCAATAACTGCCATACTAGATACATTCACTTACTATAATATCGAATAAGTTTCTATATAATATGAGTTCTTGTGAATTTGGAATTTGTCTCAAATGCATCGATTTGAAATACATATTTTAGCAAATATATATTGGAGGTGAATAGTTCTTGTTTACTGCAAAGTTATCATCATGTTCTACTCTGTGTTAGTTGTTGCTTTGAAATTTCATTACGAAGTTGAAGGCATTTGAAATACATTGTGACATCTAAACCTTTTTATATGTAATAAAATCATCTCGTTTAAACTTAAGACTTTTCTCAAGTTATGTTAAAAATGCATAGAAAGTCATTTCAGTGTCTCAAGTCGTAAACATTTTTGACATCAGTCCTTGAACTAGTGAAGTTTCCACGCCAGACGCATTTATTATTTTAGATAGAAAATTTGCAGCATATTACGACAAGTTAAAGATTGTGTTAAGAGACAAATATTTAGAAGTTCCTTAAAGCTGGCGTAAGATTTTTTTTTAATAATAAACTTTTTTTAAAATGTTGAATGCGTATTTTAAATCATACTGACCACTTATTGCAATTCATAGATCTTATGAGCTTTTAGCGGTTGTAAATAGCTTAAGAGATTTTGTATGGAATTATTTCTAAACTTCAGCTACATTTTGGACCTTTCTGTGTCCACTTTAGTGTAGATTTTGTTCCCCAAAGCTTAGTCCGGTTTCAACTATTATTTGAACTTATTTAAACTTTAAAGGAAAAGAAGAACATGCCAGTTATTAGCAAATAACTTTTGTATATATTTACTGAATCGTCCTGTATTTACATAAACGTTTTTGTAAGTATCGGTTTGAAGAGTGCCTTTATATTATAAATAGATTAGAGAAAAGATTATATGTTTTTACTATTGATTTTAGGATAGGTAAACCCCTTACGTACCTTTTTGAGGAATATCATTCTTTGGGATGCAAAATTTTATTTATTGCTATGGGATAGGTCTTTTTAAATATATTGACAGATTTTCGCTCACAGTTTATCAAAGACTGAGAGCTAATGTGTCCACAAGTTCTCTACGTACGTACGTATGTATGTACGTAACGCGATAAATCTTCATAGAAATATCCGATTTGCTTCAAATTTTGTATATAGGTTCATCCTGATAAGGCGCTTCCCTGATTAGTTTTGAGGGTTCATTGGTTAAGTATAAAGAGGGGGAACAGGGAGATACCTGTGAAGTGGATTTAACTTCACATATTCCACTTTCTTCAAATTAATTCCCCCATCCACTTACTTTTTCTAAATTTCTCTTTCCTTGAAATTATTTTATTTTTTTTCGTGTTATAAAATCTAGCTGCTCCCTGTATTTCTTTTTTATTAAGCGTTCTTTAATTCATTCGGATCTCTTTCCTCACCGCATAAATCATGTCGTTATAAAAAAAAAAGAAAAAGAATTTATTCCCATTACATTCCGCTCTTTTCTATCGGCGTCCAAACTTTACTTACATTTTTACGCCTACACTTTCGTTCGTCAAGGTCTCATTTCTTTTAACGTACTTCATTATTTTACCAATTGTCCTGACGCCTTTCATATATAATATCTGTAACGTACCAATTCTATTTTTAACACCAGTTCTCAATTCTTTAAGCTAACCCCATGAGAAAGGTCCCATGCGGTTTGACTGGTTTACCAAAATTTCATATCTCCATTCTGGCGCTTAAATTCATATTTTTCACTCATCTCTCCCCCATAGGCTTATCATTAACGGACAATTACCACCTGTTTCTCATCACATTGTACTCGCCAAAACAGCATGTTATCTGGCTAATTGGCGTATGTAATTATCGCCATGACTTCAATGTAACCACGAAAAGAAATTAGGTAACTGCACACATTCTCTCGCTGCTTGTCTGTGATTAAAGACATGTAATTGTTCGTGCCTCCTCTCCAGCGCTCTCGGGCATTTTCCATGCCTATTGATGCTTGTACCTGAACCCATAGTCAACTGCAATCTATAATAAAAATATTTGTTTATCAAGAAACTCCTGACTTCGCATCCATCCACTCTGTGTGATCTGTTTCCCTGGATATTAACAAATTACTTTTATTGCAGCCCAACCGACGTGAAATTATACGCCAACGTTCCACGTTACAATACCCCCCCCCCCTTAATTTAGATAAATGGGTTTTTCATGCAGAATTAACCGATTTGCTTCAAATTTTGTATATAGGTTCATTGTAATAAGGCGCTTCTCTGATTAGATTTGGAGGTTCATTGGTTAAATATAAAGGGGGGAAACAGGGGGTTATCCCATTAATTTAGCTAAATGGGTACTTCATGCAGAATTATCCGATTTGCTTCAAATTTTGTATACAGGTTTATTGTCGATTTTCTTACTTTTCGAGGGGCATTATTTTTGGAGATAAAAGTGTAAAATACAATTAATGTGAATGGCCTGTGAGCTCAATGTCATCAGTTTAACTGGACACTTTTCTTTTAATTTCGACAGTTAACGATAACTGAGAAAAAAATAGCGATAAAATTTTACAAAAATCCTTCCAAAAAATTTGAAATCTTATATTTTTTTTATAACAAGTCATTGAATTTCAATTTTTTTTTAAATGTTGTTTTACAAAATATTCCATTGCAATAATATGGAATACGTACATCCTTTGAAATTTTTCACTTAAATATTTCTAGTAAGATGTAACACTATTTAAAAAATCTGAAACACATAGTAACTGTAAAAAAGAATCTTAAACAGAACAGGAGGTTTTACATTTATTGCTAAATTATAGTATACATATAATGTAGTAATGTAATTGCTGTTTCTTTTTAGATATATATATTCTTTCGTTTTACTTAAAAGTATAAAAAATACATTTTTTTAAATCATGTTGGCAGACCCTTTTCGTTTATGCATATTTCAGTAAAATACGACCAAATGTTAGTTGATCTTTTTTCTGATATTTTGTAATGGAAAATATCCTATGAAAAATTTATAATTTTGACACTCTTTTACATAACTTATCTTGGTTCTTGAATGTACAGATGGAATTTTATAATGGATTTTTGCATTGACATCCTAACATGTTACAATTAACCATGTTAGTACATAAACAATAAGTACACAGGTAAGTTTCCAATGACAATACAATATTTTAATTCTTTTAAACTTAATTGTAAATTAATAAATTAACAATTAGGCTTTTTGCTGTTAGCCGGCCGCAGGTGACAAATCGCAAATAATCATTATGGTTTAGCTGTGTCGAATTACAAGAAACAACGGAGTTAATTATACGCCAAACTATTTTCGCCAAATATGCTAAATGAGTGTGAAACTGAAAGAAATTATTTTAAATACAAAACAGTAGAAAATACAAATAAAGCATTAAGAGTTTAAAATTTAAAAATATACTATTTTATCATTTAATAGTTTAATATCAATTAAATCAGTGTGGTCCAACCTGCGGCCTGTGAGCCGCATGCGGCACACCTATTCATTTTTGTTGGCACTTGCCCTTCTTACTGGAAATATATATATATATATATATATATATATATATACAGGGTGTCCCAAAAAGGAGTACCTATTTTTAAAAATGAATAAGAAATAAACGAATAGAGTTATTAAAAAATTCTTGCAGGAAACGGATGTGTGAAGTCTGGAATTTTGTTTATAACACTTTATTATGATAGTTCAAAATCTGACCGACAGATGGCACTACAGCACCGAAGATTACCCGAAATTAACCGGCAAGGGTATGAATTGGCCACCTTACTCACCAGATTTAAACCGTGTGATTTTTTTCTTTGGGGCCATCTGAGGGATATAGTTTACTGCCAAAATTCCACTTCGCTAGCTGAGCTCCAGCGATTAACCGCTCAAGAGTGTACAGCCATTTCCGTACAGACGTTGCAGAAGGTGTGTGCTAATTTCATTCTAAGACTCCGACATGTTATTATGATGAATGGAGGACATATTGAAAATATTGTCATTTAATTTTCAACTATTGCTGATGAATGCGGTAGCCACAGCGCCATCTGTCGCTAAGAATTTGAACTAACATAATAAAATACTCTAAATAAAATTCCAGACTTCACATATCCGTTTCCCGCAAGAATTCTTTTAATAACTCTATTCGTTTGTTTCTTATTCATTTTTAAAAATGGGTACTCCTTTTTGGGACACCCTGTATATATATATATATATATATATATATATATATATATATATATATATATATATATATATATATATATATTAATTAACATTTGGAAAAAAGTCGTTTACCTTTCTTACTACTTTAAGTTTTTATATAATACTACTTTAGGTTTTTTTTTAAAGTTTACGCAGCAGCACGTTACAATCTTAATGTCCCATATAACGGCCATATTGAAGCTTCACTCTTTGACTGTTATAATCCGTGGCGTACCTACTTCGATTTTCACTTACATTCAATAAAGTTAAGAAGGAGGCAGGTGGGAAAGCCGAAAAGCGGCCCCACGGATAGGTTCTCAATCGTTCGTGTGCTGCAGAAGATTTTCTAGAAGGTTTCGGTTTCCCTATAGAACGGAGCGCAGGGCAGTTCGAAGTGGTTGTTTTTGACGATAGAGGTTGATCGAGAGATGTAGTACGAAGAGAGAATGCTGTCGTTGTTGTTGTGAGAGCGGTACCTAAAACGACGGAACTTAAGAAACGGCAATTTCCAATTAAAGTTTCTGCACTGCATCACCCACAAGAAGGCTCTCTGTGCAAAAATTACAAGGCTCGGTGAGACAATGAAAACTGTTATAAATATTTCAAATTTAATAAGGGGAGGCAATAACGTGCAGAGCATTTATTGTATTCCTGGGCAATTTGGAAGATGAGTATGGTGACATTTCATTATACTGTGAAGGGCGCTGGAAATTTAGATATTATCCGATGCTGGGAATTTTTTCATCTCATGGTCGCCACTTGGTAATGTGCTCATGCATGACAATCCATCTAGCGCTGCGAAGTTGCAGCCTTGCCAATGTATAAGTAAAAAAGCCAGACTGGCTGTCGTACAGATGGCTTAAATGGTAAAGCACTTGGTTCCGCTATACCAGGGTATCTGGGCTTGATTCCCGGTCTGGATACATTTTTCACTCTGTTGGTTATGCGCTGTTTAGCAAAGTGAAAATTAATTCACATCTTTTGTCAGTGTTATTATGATTATACGTTGAGACAACAATTTAGAATTACCGAATAGATCGTTTATAATGTTTTATTATTATTAGTATTATTTTCTGGTGTCATATCTTAAATAAGAGAGAGGAAAAATTATAATTTTTAAAATGAATTCTCTGGATTCCGCTTCCTATCAAGTATAAATCAAAGCGGTGAATTTTCTATTATCGGGGCCGACGCCAAATTAACGCATTTTAACAGAGTTATTTTTGAATTCCATTATTGAATTTAGACGTGATTTTCTTGATAAAATTGAATGCTTATAAAAGCGTGTTTAAAAGAAACTATTTTCATATTTACTATTATTTAAACGAGATCTCACTCATCGAAATCGGCTAGTTTTCTCAGGTTTCAAGCCACAACATTCGAATATACATACGTGCATATTTTTAAGTATATTTTTAACATTTTTCTATTCCCGAAATTGTATAGTACAATAAAATTGAAAATTTAATACTCCAAAGCCTAAAATCCTAAAACATTGTTTCTTAGAAGTTAGCCTTGATAAGAAAAGTATTTATACAAAACAACTTTTAAAGTTTAACAAAACATTATTTAATTGCTATTTATGTTCTAGTTTTAAAAATAATTTCAAAGTACAAATACATTGAAAATCCAGATCCAAGATATTTGAATTCGCATAATTCAAACTGCGAGAAATCGATTTCTATTAATTTTTTATAAGTAACTAGCATGCTACGCCCGCTGCGCTGGGCCATTTTTCTAAATGTACCTTAAAATAAACGAATTGGCTTTGCATTTTAAATGAATATGGATCTTCACCTACGGATGCTACCCTAGTCAAAATTTTCAAACGAACCTTGAATCAAACGAATTATATCAATGGATTTGATCATGTATTTTAAAGCAATAGGGACTTTCACCTGGTTTTTCCTTCAATATTGCTGTAAACGATGCGAAAGACATTACTTCATATTATATTACACATTTGACAAAATTTGGGCTAATAAGAAGCAACTCATTTAGTTGATTATTTATAGTAGAGTTTGGTAGGGAAATGAGGCCATTATGAGATTATGACAACAGGAACTAAAATGTTCTCTAGTCAACATACTGCTAAAAAAGAGAGCATTACAATGATTGCATAAATTGACCATTTAACTTAAGTAATGTTCGGGTGATTCATTTTTGTCTGTAAGTTCTTGAACCCCGTCCCTCTTTCCTGTCTCTATGTGAGGTTCTGGTAACATAAGTACAATCTCTCTCTATGTTACGTTATATTTCGTAATATACGTCCTCTTCTGGCAAGTCCACTACGGTTTTTCATCTTTCGATTCCGGCAGAGTAAATACAGGCAAAATGTAATAATTTGTTTGCACATAAAAAACAGAGTTTAACTTTCATATTTAAAACAAAATGGTGAAACATAAAAAGTGCATTTTTAAAGCTGAATAGTTTGAATAAAATTTAAAATGACGCCCTTTTCACTGTCTTTCCTTTTTTTAGAACAGTTGCATTCGCGTAACCATTAACATAAAAAAAACCAGATGATTATCTCTGGTAGAAGAATAAACCTCTAGTTTGCATCCAATAAAATCCTCCTAATCTTCCATAATCTTTTCAATATTCAAGTTTGACGTCAAACATTAGAAGTGCTGGAAACGATATGGTTACTAATGATAAATCGACAAATATTATTTATTTCATTCGCCAATATTGGCATTAAAAAGTTTTTCTGTGCATTAGAAGCATCGCTTTTTTGGTAAAATTTTGCTTCATAATAAAAAAAAAAATAAATTTAGCAATCGCTAATTTCAAAAGTCGTCTAATCTTCTGTAATCTGAATCGTCGTCCAGAGTAACCTTCCAAACACAAACAAAACATCCAGCACTATGGTAAAAATGCCAACTCGCAGGTGGCCTGCATACGGACGATTAGTCCAATATCTTTTAAAAACCTTCCTGAAAGAAGGGGAGATATGCAGAAAAAAACTAAAAAGAAATGACCAATCAAAAAGAGCATAGAAAATTTATTTCAGTAAGCAATTTTTAATGCAAAATGTCGTCTTTTGTGATAGTAATAACGCATAATTGCACACATCTCCATAAGAATATTCTTTAGCTCCTAACGTTTGACGCAGTGAATATTTTTATAAGTGAAATCGGCGATATATTAAAAAAAATAAAAAAATAAAAGAATAGACAACATTCGCTGATCTGAGTTAGAGGCTATAAAAATCATATGTTTGGTAAAAACAAACCGGCATGTTTCCGTAGTAAATTTTTAATGTCTAAAATTCAATTATTTTACAATATGTGTTTGAATGGCAGAGACATTCAGTAAAATTTAAATATTTGATCCCATATTTATAACAATAGCTGCTATTTATATAATTTGCATTTGAATGTAAATATTTACTTCAAAAAGGATCTTGTATACACGAAAAAACACTATTATTGCTAATATCGCTCAAGCTGATGCATGTTTGGCTTAAAACCACATTGTTTGGCGACAAAAGTAAAATCAAAATGGTAAATAAACAAATAACATGTAACTCATAAATGCAGGCATTTTTACAATTACATCAGCTAGTTCCTCCTGTAAGTGACATGATAGGGGAATTATATAAAAAAAATCAACAGAAAGAAAAAATGTCACTCATATTTTATCTAATAAAATTATTAGTTGCATTTTTGTTAACCTGACGCAAACGATAAATCGCCAAATAATGACTTAATTCTAATCTCATGCATTTCAAATATTTTTAAGCATTACAAACATTTCTTTGGGGTTTAAATTAAATAATTTCGCTTTATAATATTATTCCTCATTAAAACAGATTTTTTTTCTTTCTTTTTCTTTTTCTTTTTTTTTTTGCGGGGGTGGGTTGGGTGGTGGGGGATTTTAAATAAAATTAATAACATAATTTTTCTTTTATTTTTCTATGTGTTTGCATTTATTTCTGATATAGCCGTTTCAATTCTTTCGCCAGCGATAATGGTCGCCAAACAAATGACCTATGGTAACCTTATCGTCCAAAATAACAGAACTTTCCATCATAATTCTATAATTAATCTACGTAGAACTTTGTGTTACACACTAAAACCTTCCCTGAAAATCTATCTATCCAACAATGCAAGTTCCATCAAATTCCATTCAGCAGAACTTGAGTTATAAAGGAACGGAACGAAATTTCCGTTTGTGTTTTATATACAGGGTGATTATAAAGAAACTTTGCCAACATCTGCACTTCTAGCGCCCGTTCTATTTAACCGATCAAGATGAAATTTTAAATATAGTTGTTTGAAGGTATGCGCTCGAGATTCTGTGAATGGCAATACAGTGGTGCTCACGGTTACGGTTATAGTTACAGAAACTCGAAAATTTCGAATGGCAACGCCTACTTTTTCCTGTCTCAAAATGTTCAGCGCATGCGAAAACCCTAAATAGCGTTGAAACGGTACCGATATGTCCAAAAACCGACGTGTTATAGACATACAAACCGTTCTTTAAGGCGCACCGAGCAATAATGCATTCGACAGAGACAAGAAACTGCTGAATGATGAGAACACATATCAGACAAAAGAAAACCTTTATTGGCATCAAACATTTTCCACATGGGTGCCATCACAAGCAATTACGCATTGCATGCGGGAGACGACGGACAATACCGCTGAACGCAACATGACGCGAGGAATGTTTCTAATCTCACGCCGTATAGAATCCTGCAAGCCCGACAATGTTTGCGGATTGCACAGGTAAACTCTGGATTTGAGATATCCCCAAAACCAGAAATCCATAGGCGTCAGATCTGGGGATCGCGCAGGCCACGGAATAGGATAATGGCGTGAGATGATGCGATCACCAAAATGCTGATCTAGGAGCCTTTTAACTGACCTCGCTATATGTGGAGGTGCACCATCTTGCATCCAAACAACGTCATTGAGTGCATTCCGCCGACGCAACTCCGGTAGTACAGAATTTTTCAGCATGGCTGCATACCGAGAGCCTGTTACAGAACATGTTGCAGGACCCGCTGGGGTCGTTTCCTCAAAGAAGAACGGGCCGAGAACAAATGTAGCTGTAATGCCGCACCACACAGTCACTTTGGCGTCAAATAATGGTACTGGTGCCACAGCGTGAGGATTCGTCTCTCCCCAGTGCACACAATTCTTTGTGTTAATGTTGCCATGTAAGGTGAAATGCGCCTCGTCCGTCCATAGTATGCGAAGTGGCCAGTCGTTATCAGCATCATATCGTAATAAAAATTCATTTGCGAAGTCCAGACGTTGTTGTGGGTCACCCGGCTGCAACATCTGGACGCGCTGAAATCGATAGGGAAACATGTGAAGTACTGAGCGCAAGAGCTTGCGGACCGTTGTGTTCGGAATATCCAACAAGCGCGATAATCCTCTTGCAGTTTCTGTGTGCCCTGTAGTCACTGTATGATGCACTTCCATGACAACGTCCTCAGAAACTGTTGGCCGTCCGGAGCGCGGTTTGTCACAGGTGCAGCCTGTATCTTCGAATTTGCGCACTAAATCACGCACAGCTTGCAGAGTACATGGCCCACGTCGTTGTCGATGATTGCGGCGATACACACGCAAGGCTTCCGCAGCGTTCATCCCATTTAGATAATAGAGTTTGATCAATTCACCGCGAACTTTCCCAGGAAGAGTCATATCGTCGGCATGTGCGAGTTCATGAATGACGACTTCGCATACCCGCTTGGTATTTTATAGGCTTCCTCCGCTGAATATCTGGCGAACGGCGTTCTGTGATTGGTATCTTGCCTGTGTCATATGCAAAGTTACTGCGTGCGCACAGATCGTGTTTTGTTGGCCGGTTTTCAGAACTCTTCTTTGTGTATGCATAACACGTTTGTTTTTGGACATATCGGTACCGTTTCAACGCTATTTAGGGTTTTCGCATGCGCTGAACATTTTGAGACAGGAAAAAGTAGGCGTTGCCATTCGAAATTTTCGAGTTTCTGTAACTATAACCGTAACCGTGAGCACCACTGTATTGCCATTCACAGAATCTCGAGCGCATACCTTCAAACAACTATATTTAAAATTTCATCTTGATCGGTTAAATAGAACGGCCGCTAGAAGTGCAGATGTTGGCAAAGTTTCTTTATAATCAACCTGTATATAGTAGATGTATATATGTATCATAAACATACATATATATTATTCGAATATTAATTTCATAATAACCAAATAAATTTTGGGATATACTTAAAGAAACTTTCGCATTGTAGTTTATTCTCAAACTAATAAAATTAATTTTACATTAAGGATTCAAACCTCGACAGTTATATAATTCGAAATTTCTTAACCGAAAATCTTCTCATTTGGTATTCGAATGTAAAACTTACTGAAGAGTCGAAATACTATGTCAAATATAGGAGTTCATATAGAAAGTTTCAATGTTTGTTACAATTTCCACAACTTTGTTCACAATTAAAATTGCTGTGCATGATGCAAAATTTTGGAACGCTATGTAGTGTTTTAAACTTCAAGATACCCTTTTTCAAATTATTTGTAGACTTTTAAACAATAAATTGCATTATATAAAAAACAAATAGATACACAATTTGCAAATTTTTATAGTGTGGTGGTCTTGCTAATCAAATATTTTGAGTAATCTTTCTGAGAAACGCTTTCTTTCAGGTAGCTTTCATTACGAAAAGCTACCTATTGCAGCCGTTCGGAGGAAAACAATTCCAAAAATTTTGATATGTTTTCACCGATCATTACCCCCAGACACCCAAACTACCCTACATAATTTACATATATATATATATATATATATATATATATATATATATGTATATATGTATATATATCTTTCAGGTAGTTGTAGATAATATTGTTAATATTATATTTAATTTAACTATAGAGGGAGCTATTGATTGTATATTAATTTTACTTTCAGGAATTAAAATTGGATGGAGTAATATATATTCACGGATATAAATTTGTTATAAGTGTATTAAAACCAGAATTATTTTGAGTGTTTTTGAATCATTTTGTGATTGGGTGTCATTTATGGGGTTGTGTTTTAAAAAAAGTGTGCTCTCAACTTGTCTTACAAATCATTTCTCTCAACTCGACTTAGTTAACATGTATGATGCATTGCCATGTGGATGTGAATATTATGTAGACGTTGTGACATTTTAAGGATTCTGTATAATTATTGTGAGTAAAATATTTTATCTACACTTTACGCGTTCATATTTCCAATTTTATTATTTCAAAACTGTTATCTCGTGGTAATTTAGTGAGGTGTTAATTACAGTTTTTTGGATAATCGATGTGAGTGAAATATATTGTATTTTCTTAATGGTTTTTTATTTCCTATTTAAATATTTCCAAATTTTAATATTTCCAATTGTTGTTTGGTAATAATTCAGTGTACCTGGATGATTCTACTGATCTTAGCATTATGCCAGTAGAATTATGAAACACTGAATTATCAATTAAAACACATGTGGGTGCATCCAGGCTGATGAGTACATGTGCATGTGTTTTTCCATGTCCAATTCATATTTAATTCTCATGTGGTCCAATTTTCCATTGTGTATGGTTCATATTTAATTTGTTAATCCATTTGTGTTTACTTAATTGCAACTCCAATTTATAATTTTTTTTTTCCCCTTTCTCTCTATTTCTTTTTTCAATATTATTTTGGTATGAGTAAAATTTGGCCAATTACCATTGAAGCATCAGCTATGGTAATATTATGTTTGCACATGTTAATTATTAGCTATGTGGTATTCTGTATACACAGTATCATTGATTATCTCTTTGGAGATTTAAGTAGAATAGAACTTGATATGTTTTTTGAAATTCATAGATATTATAATTATATGTATATATATATATATATATATATATATATATATATATATATATATATATATATATATAAAGTCCTTCCGGCCTGTACCGGGAGAAAAAGGCCAAGGTTTAGGGCCGAGCTGATTCAGCAGTACCATTTTTTAATAAATGGTTTTTTGAAAATAAGATGTGTTCTCTTCACATAATCACCCGAAAAGGAAGTTTCAGCACTCGGATTAATGACAGTCATGTTATTCACAGTAGATGGTGTGTGTACGTCTGCATAAGAACAAAACTTCATCGTACAACACAATCAAACTTTTATTTAGAAACTTAAATGACATCATTTGTAGATCTGGTTTCACCCGAGCCATCTTTTTAGTTTTAATGACTAAATTTTTTTTACAGTAGAAGCCGAATAGTTAAATTTTATAAATATTCATTCCGAATAGCATCAGAAAAACTACAGGTCACTTCGCTAATACCAGGCAGAGGTTCGATTTAACCGAACAAACACCGTTCCAGCGCCCATCTCTTCGAATGCTATTACACGAATACGTCTAGCTTGCATCAGTCCATCAAATCTTCGAATGTTCTCCGAACGAATGCTCTCTGAAGCGGAAAAAGCGACGATATATCCTTTCAGTAAGAGTAGGGATACAGAGATCACGTGAGGCCTGTGCGCCAATCGTGAGCCGGGATTCTATGCGACGGCTCCAGAATATAGGAATAAAATGGTTTCCGCTAAATTTTTGGCGCGAAAGAAGATTCCCGAAAATTCCATGATGTTCGATGATTTAGCTATGACTCAGAGTGTTTTAGTTTTTGACTACCTTTAGTTAATTGGTTCGAGAATATGGAATGATTTTGACTTTTAGGGAAAGGAAAAAAAAAGAAAATAAGAGAAATGGTTTATCGAATTTGGAACATATCCAGAATGGAATTAGAATAAATGTTTTTACATTTTAATATAAGAAAAAGATTTTATGATCTGGCGAATTATTTTTAATATCGGAACTTATTAAAATAAAGACAGTCTTTTTAGGAATTTAGAAAATTAAAAGAGAATTATGCGGGTTTTTTTTAAATATGAATATTAGGGAGTTTTATAATTTAAAGATAAAGACGCGATTTATTGAACTAAATAGCATCCATTAAAATATTGAATTTAGATATGAGGTTTTTTCGGAATAAATAGAGTTAAAATATTTTAATAAACGGAGGAAATAAGTAATATAGAGTAAGTTAGACTAGGATGTAATAAAAATACTTTGGCTTATCGCGATAAATTTTAAATTTTGTTATATTACCACCCCCCCCCCTTAAAAACTCTTGACTGAACAAGCTGTTTTATAAACGGCGGCATCAGACGAGAAAAAAATTAAATTTTAAAGTTGTTTAGAGTGAGCCTGCACTGGCATTGGCGAAAGAGAAGCAATCAAAAAGAACGAAGTATAATAATTTTGAAGTTAACAATTTTGAAGAAGAGCGTGAAAGAAGCTCTCACTGAAATACAAAAATGTTACAATCTCACTTACCATTTGTAAGTGCACAAGAAAAATACAATAACAATAAATAATAAATATTAATAAACAAGAAAAACAAAATAATAATAATAAAACATTTTGCTTTCACCAAGTTCACAAAGTTTAGAATAAGTAGTCACAAGCAAATTGTTTAAACAAAGTTTTTAAAAAAAATTCGACTTCATTCAAATTTGAGTTTATTAGATCCAACTTTTTTATTCAGTCTCTTTCTTGGATCGTTATAAGTCCTCATTTTGTTTTTTAAAAAATTATTACTGCAGTCCCTCATTTTAAAATACTGTTTTTATATAAAGGCTGAAAATAAGACATTATTCCATCAAATTTTAAAAACTGTAGTCATTTTTGCCAATATTTTATAATGACTTTATAATGCTTGCATTTTGTCACAACATCTTTCTCTTAAGTATCACATTAATTTTTCTACATAATAAACGAGTCTTTTGGTAATGATTAAACTACCTTTAAAGGTTTGTTTATCAAATTATTTTCTTGGTCGTTTATTTTGTAGCTGGAATATGTTATCTTTGTTATATTCCTGTGGGATCCCAACATTTTTAACTAATATTTTTCAAATATTTTTTCACTAATAAATAATGTAACTCTTCAGTAATATAAATAAATATTATAATAAAACTCAATTCATAAACAAAACAATAATAACTTTCAATATAACTAACACTTCTCAACATAAGTAGTAATTCATAATATAATTCAATAGTAGAAATATTAATAATATAATAACAGTAGCATAATTTAAGAAAATATAGTTTGTTTATTTATTGTTAGAGAAAATATTGGTTGAGGATAAAATAATTACATAGCAAATAAATAAATTTCTTATTTTTTAATCATAAGAAAGTATTTTTGCCAGTCGAAAGTATACAAAAAAAATTTCAAAATCCAAATAAATTTAAATCTAAATATTTAGAAAGTGAACTCTCGACCAGTAGTTCCTTACAATAATTTTTTCCTCTCTGATACCCTTTTACAAAATTATACTGTTAAGTTATAAGTATTCATCCTAAATGTAGAGAGTTGTTTTTTGGTAAACTTGGAATAAATAAAGACAATACATAACAATAAAAAGATGTTCATTTTAGCTGAGAAATGGACTACAAAGGCTATTAGTCTAAATACTTAATTTTCTCTTGTTACACAAAACAATCACTGTAAAATCACATCATCACTATCCAATCATTTATATGTTTATATAATTACTAGCAAGCTACGCCCGCTACGCTGGTCAATTTCTCTTAACGAACCTTTAATCAAAAAAATATTGACATTTCATAATTCACTTTTATATTTTAACAGAATAATAAGGATACTATAATTTGTGACTCGTGCTATAGCCAATATACACGTCAGGACACGTCGCCCTTATCATTATCTTTTTACGCTTGAAAGTTTCGCTATGGTACTCTATTGTGAAATTTGGTAATTTTAGAAATTCAATAGTTGAAAAATCGCAGAATCATTAGATAATTTTTCTTTAGAATTTGTTCTTAGAGCGCATTTAGATCTTATAAATAACAATCATGCCGAACTTGAAGTTTCTAGCTCCTTCAGCATCGCAAAAATCGCAATTTTAGGAAGTTTTTCGCTTCTGCACCCCCCTCGGGGTAGTGGCACCGACATAAAATATAGCCTATGTTGGAGCAGGGATTGTCACCATCCACTTGCCACCATCACTTTTGAAATCGCTTTAGTAGTTTTAGAGATTCCATACAAATTGTAATTTAGAATGTTTTTAGAAAATTTTTTGCTTATTTCAGCCTTTTAAATTTCGAATTTTTTTAGACTTTGTTCTTATAGAGCATTTAAATCTTGTAAGTAACGACCATACAAAATGTCAAGTTCCTAACTCCTTCATTATTGAAAATATCATAATTTTGGAACGTTTTTCGCTCCTGCACCCTCTGCGGGCAGTGGCACCGACAAAAAAAATTAGCATATGTTGGAGCAGGGACTGTCACCATCCATTTGCCACCATCACTTTTGAAATCGGTTCTGTAGTTTCAGAGATTCCATAGAAATTGTAATTTAGAATGTTTTTAGAACGCTTCTTCCTCATCTCACCCTTTTAAATTGCGAATGTTTTTATAATTTGTTCTTAGAGAGCATTTACAACTTATAAGTAACTACCATACCAAATTTGATACTTCTATCTCCTTCAGTACACAAAAAATCGAAATTTTAGAACGTTTTTCGCTCCTGCACCCCCCTGGGGGTGGTGGCACCGACATAAAATATAGCCTATGTTGGAGCAGGGATTGTCACCATTAATTTGCCACCATCACTTTTAAAATCGCTTCAGTGGTTCCAGAGATTACCCCTACAAACAAACAAACAAACAAACAAACAATCTTTACTACTTTATATATTAGTATAGATAACGGGGAATTAGCCTCTTGTTCCCCCCCTTTATACTTAACCAATCAATCCCGAAAACTAATCAGGGATGCGCCTTAACACAGTGAACCTATAAATAAAATTTGAAGGAAATGGGATAATTCTGCATGAAAAACCCATTTACATAAATTAAGGGGGCTATTAGCCCCCCGTTTCCCCCCTTTATACTTAATCAATCAATCCCGAAAACTAATCAGGGAAGCGTCTTAACCCAATGAATCTATAAACAAATTTTGAAGCAAATAGAATAATTCTGCATGAAAAACCCATTTATATAAATTAAGGGGGGGATTATCCTCCCGTTCCCCCCCTTTATACTTAAACAATCAATCCCGAAAACTAATCAGGGAAGCGCCTTAACACAGTGAACCTATAAACAAAATGTGAAGGAAAACGGAATAATTCTGCATGAAAAACCCTTTTATATAAATTAAGGGGGATTAGATCCCCCCCCTTTATACTTAACTAATCAAACCCGTAAACTAATCAGGGAAGCGCCTTAACTCAGTTAACCTATAAACAAAATTTGAAGGGAAACGGAATAATTCTGCATGAAAAACCCATTTATATAAATTAAGGGGGGGATTAGCCCCCCCCCACGATCCCCCCCTTTATACTTAACTAATCAATCCCGAAAACTAATCAGGGAAGCGCCTTAACACAGTGAACCTATAAACAAAATTTGAAGGAAAACGGAATAATTCTGCATGAAAAACCCATTTATATAAATTAAGGGGGGATTAGCCCCCGATCCCCCCCTTTATACTTAACTAATCAAACCCGTAAACTAATCAGGGAAGCGCCTTAACTCAGTGAACCTATAAACAAAATTTGAAGGGAAACGGAATAATTCTGCATGAAAAACCCATTTATATAAATTAAGGGGGGATTAGCCCCCCCCGATCCCTCCCCCTTTATACTTAACTAATCAATCCCGAAAACTAATCAGGGAAGCGCCTTAACTCAGTGAACCTATAAACAAAATTTGAAGGGAAACGGAATAATTCTGCATGAAAAACCCATTTATATAAATTAAGGGGGGGGATTAGACCCTTGTTCCCCCCCTTTATACTTGACCAATCAATCCCGAAAACTAATCAGGGAAGCGCCTTAACCCAATGAACCTATAAACAAAATTTGAAGGAAAACGGAATAATTCTGCATGAAAAACCCATTTATATAAATTAAGGGGGTGGAGGAATTAGCCCCTTGTTTCCCCCCTTTTATACTTAACCAATCAATCCCGAAAACTAATCAGGGAAGCGCCTTAACCCAGTGAACCTATAAACAAAATTTCAAGGGAAACGGAATAATTCTGCATGAAAAACCCATTTATATAAATTAAAGGGGGGATTAGCCCCTTGTTCCCCCCCTTTATACTTAACCAATCAATCCCGAAAAGTAATCAGGGAAGCGTCTTAACCCAATGAACCTATAAACAAAATTTGAAGGAAAACGGAATAATTCTGCATGAAAAACCCATTTATATAAATTAAGGGGGGGGATTAGCCCCCCCCGATCCCCCCTCTTTATAATTAACTAATCAAACCCGTAAACTAATCAGGGAAGCGCCTTAACTCAGTGAACCTATAAACAAAATTTGAAGGGAAACGGAATAATTCTGCATGAAAAACCCATTTATATAAATTAAGGGGGGGGGATTAGACCCTTGTTCCCCCCCTTTATACTTGACCAATCAATCCCGAAAACTAATCAGGGAAGCGCCTTAATTCAGTGAACCTATAAACAAAATTTGAAGGAAAACGGAATAATTCTGCATGAAAAACCCATTTATATAAATTAAGGGGGGGGGGAATTAGCCCCTTGTTCCCCCCCTTTTATACTTAACCAATCAATCCCGAAAACTAATGAGGGAAGCGCCTTAACACAGTGAACCTATAAACAAAATTTGAAGGAAAACGGATATTTCTATGAAGAGTTATCGCATTACGTACGTACATACATACATACAGAACCGGCTGCCAAGCTCTCAGGGCTTGACAGCCAGTGTGATAACTGAAAAATCGCAATTTTGGAACGTTTTTTGCTCTTGCACCCCCTGGGGTTAGTGGCACCAACATAAAATATAGCCTATGTTGGAGCAGGGGTTGTCACCATCAATTTGCCACCATCACTTTTGAAATCGGTTCGGTAGTTCCAGAGATTACCCCCTACAAACAAACAAACAGGAATTACTCCTTTATAATATTAGTATAGATAGAAATATTTATAAACTGTTACTATTTGATTATCTATTGAAGTAAATAACATAATATTAATTTTTGAAACAATTGGTTTAAGAAAAAATAAATAAAGTAAAAATAATTTATTTTGATATAGAATTAAACATTTAATTTCATTTTTCAACATCAATTTGAAAATTCCTAAAATCAAAATACACATCTTGTGCCTGCATAAGATGTCTACTTAACCTCAAAAACTCTCAAAAACAAGTAATATTCTCGTTGCGCACCAAGAATACCTGATAATGTTGAAACTAAGGTAATAAGAAATATTTAAAGAATTAGAATTTACTCTATTGTTTTTATTTTAGTTTGATTTTGTGATGGTGATTGTGATGTTTGTTGTAGTTTTGATTGTTGTTTGGGTTGCTCATGAAATAGTCTGAAATTATCTGGTAAAAAATATGGTTACGAAGTTCCATGTTTCCAAACTATGACCCTTCTGACACTAAAGCAATATGAAAGCAATATAAAGTAAATATGAACAGCAATAATTTAAGATTAAATCCATTTTTTGATGAATCTAATCAAGCTCAAGCATGACTTTGTCTTCATTTTATTCTTCATCATCACATCATAATTATTCTGAGTACTCAATTCTAGTAAATCAATTTCTACCTGACCTAGCACTCTATTTAAGCATTTTATTAATAACACCATCAAAAATTTCAAAGTTTCTATATTAGATATTTTAGAAAGTTGTTAAATGCATCATAAATCCTACATTAAATGAAAATAAACAATAACATACTAATATTATTTTTATATATTCACAGTTTAAATAAACAATAAAATACTAACACTCTATTTACATATTTACATCATAAATAATCTTTCAATTCAAACCACCAGTCACTTTTATTATTCAACATTTTTTTTTCTCATAATAGCTGTTTTGTAACAAAGGTTGGCATGGTGCCAGAAATGTTCCCTTAGGATAAAAGTTGCCTCTTTAAAAAATACAGATCAGATCTCAGTAACATATTAAAAAATAATAGAATTCTCCTTAAGAATATCTGTTCTTAAAACATGAAAATATAAAATTTATACCGCTGTCTATAACATTACGATGACGTATCATACTAAATCATCAAATAAATTAATTAATTAACCTTAACAACACTTAAATATTTGCAACAGAAATACATTTTAAAAACAAAAATTTGATCAGTATAACGTGGTATATAAAACCTTTAAATTTCAGAGTAAACAACGAAGAACAAGAAAATAAAACATTTTAAATATAACATGAAATAATAAATAAAAATAAATAAAAATACCAACTTACAGTTACTCTGGACATATTTCACAACAAGAAGATTTCGCAAATCTAAAAAAATCTTTAATTTCCTGACAATACCAAAGTCGTACACTTTTAATCCCCTTAGAATCAACATTGCGAAATCTTTTTATCACCGAAACTTTCGTGCATTGACTTACTGTAAAAACACGTCTCCGGTCAGAACTGGTGTTCCATGAAAATGTTCCATCACTCGCATCCTACGTCGCACATATAAATCCACTCGATAATTCCTTCGGAAATTATCGCTCGCATCCTTTGAAACACAGATAAATCCTGTCCGACTCCATAATTCTGTGGTGATATTTAGGGCCGAGCTGATTCAGCAGTACCATTTTTTAATAAATGTTTTTTTTTTTTTTTTTAATAAGATGTGTTCTGTTCACATAATCACCCGAAGAGGAAGTTTCAGCACTTGGATTAATGACAGTTGGCCTCTTCGAATGGCTGGTGCTCCCCTTTGGTATAAAGACAGCCCCCCCCCAATATTTAATAGAACCATTAGAAGAATCCTCAATAAGTATAAAATTGGTTTTGCTTGCCATTATTTTGACGATATCATAATTTTCTCCTCCTCTTTAGAAGAACATTTAAATCACTTAACGAAAACCTTTGAAATCTGTAAATTAGAAAACCTTAAACTTAAACTTTCTAAATGTAAACTAAATCAAAATAAAATTAATTTATTAGGCTATGAGATCACCAATGGAATTTTAACTCCAGCTAATGCCAATATTGAGACAATTAAAAAATTTAAAACTCCCTCTAATGTTAAAGAACTACAACGATTTTTAGGTTCCATTAATGTTTATCACAAATTCATAGATAAATATGCTGAAATTAGATACCCCTCAATAAATTACTTAGGAAAAACACAATATGTGAATGGAACTGAGAATGTCAAAACTCTTTTGAAAAATTAAAAAAATACTCTAATTGCAAAACCAATTCTAAAAATTTATGACCCAAAATTACCCCTTCACATGTTTGTAGATGCCTCTCAGGTAGCAGTAGGCGCAGTTCTAAAACAACCAGGTAAAGATAATATTTTGCTTCCTATTGCTTACCATTCTAGAATTTTGAAGAGTTATGAACAAAATTACTTTATAACTGAATTGGAATGTCTTGCTATTATAGATACTCTTGATAAATTTTATCACTATTTTCATGGTACTAAATTCACAATCCATACCGACCATGCATCTCTTGTATGGTTAAAGAATGTTAAAAATTTAAGAGGTAGACTTTTTCGATGGTCTTCAAAACTTAGCATGTTCGATTATGAGATCAAGTACCAAACGTAGTACAAGACACGAATACGTCTAGCTTGCATCAGTCCATCAAATCTTCGAATGTTCTCCGAACGAATGCTCTCTGAAGCGAAAAAAGCGACGATATATCCTTTCAGTACGAGTAGGGATACAGAGATCACGTGATGCCTGTGCGCCAATCGTGAGCCGGTATTCTATGCAACGGCTATAGAATATAGGAATAAAATGGTTTCCGCTAAATTTTTGGCGCTAAAGAAGATTCCCGAAAATTGCATGATGTTCGATGATTTAGCTATGACCCAGAGTGTTTTAGTTTAATTTGATTACCGTTAGTTAATTGGTTCGAGAATATGGAATGATTTTGACTTTTAGGGAAAGTGAAAAAAAACGAAAATAAGAGAAATGGTTTATCGAATTTGGAACATAGCCAGAATGGAATTAGAATAAATGTTTTTACATTTTAATATAAGAAAAAGATTTTATGATCAGGCGAATTATTTATAATATCGGAACTTATTAAAATAAAGACAGTCTTTTTAGGAATTTAGAAAATTAAAAGGGAATTATGCGGGTTTTTTTAAAATATGAATATTAGGGAGTTTTATAATTTAAAGATAAAGACGCGATTTATTGAACTAAATAGCAGCCATTAAAATATTGAATTTAGATATGAGGTTTTTTCGGAATAAATAGAGTTAAAATATTTTAATAAACGGAGGAAATAAATATTATAGAGTAACTTAGACTAGGATGTAATAAAAATACTTTGGCTTATCGCGATAAATTTTAAATTTTGTTATATATATATATATATATATATATATATATATATATATATATATATATATATATATATATATATATATAAAGTCCTTCCGGCCTGTACCGGGAGAAAAAGTTATCTTTCATAGTCCATGTTTTTAAAAATTCAACTCATTTTACTCAAACACCGGAAGCTAAATTTCTTGAAACCCGATTATAGAAGATTCAATCCCGGTTTTCGTTAATACTGAATTTCAATGCGCATTTCGGCATGACAGTTACAGCATAACAAATGTCAGATTCTTTCAAAATGTCAGCCAAATTAGAATTTCAGACTTGCATATTTCTGCCATTTTTTAAGATAAAGTCAAAACAACAAATGTTCCGGAATCCTTGTATCAAGATCTAACACTTAAATAAACAAATTTTTCAATTTATAATTTTTTATATTTTTTTTGAATGCTTAAAAATGGAACTTTCCGCCATTTTGAAACAAGATGGCGCATGAAGCTGGCCAACGAACTCGGTTGAGGCGTTGGTATGTTGTGTACACATGATCAGTCACATTCATATCGGTTCATGAATACGAGAGTTACAGCATAACAAATATCAGATTGTTTCAAAATCTTAGCCTTCCTAGAATTTCAAACTACCATATCTCAGCCATTTTTTAAGATAAATCCAAAGCACAAAAATGTTTCGGAATCCTTGTATTATGAACTGACAGTTAACTGAAGCAATTTTTTCAATTTATAAGTTTTTTGTATTACTTTTTGAATTTTTAAAAATGTAATTTTTTAACTGGCCGCCATTTTGAAACAAGATGGCGGATGAAGCTGGCCAACGAACTCGGTCGAGACCTTGGTATGTCCTATACACATACTCAGTTACATCCAAACCGGTTCATAAATAAGAGAGTTACAGCTTGACATATGTCAGATATATATACAGTACATATATATATATATATATATATATATATATATACATATATATATATATTTTTTTTTTGTAGCATTTTGACGAGGTTGAGATATTACGATGAATAATATTCGATGAAAAGATGGCAGTCCTTCAACGATATAGCAAGTTGCAGTCGATATTAGCGAGTATGGCGAAGTAGAAGGCAATGAAATGAGTACACCAAAGTTTTCCAATAAATCCAGCCAATCTCCAGACAAATAATTTTATTAGAAGACGAACAACACAGAAACAATTCCCAAAGGTCTAAAACTTCTAGCCCTCGGGCTAACGTTGCTTCACTTCATTGAATTAAGATGTTACTGGGCCAGATGAATATTCTACGGAATTAAAAATACCAGACACATATTTGTTTAGCTTCCGAAAACGTCAAAAATCTAGTGCTCCTACCGCTGCGGGCGAGTTTTGTTCTCTCCGCGGAGATATACACAGAATTACGTCACGAGCGTACAAACCAATGAGTGAGAGACTAGCTCCAGCCCAGCAAATGAGGCTAGAGGGCGAGGCTAAAGCAGTAAAGAATCCCGAATCTGGTCGCGGATAAATTTTGAAGTTAAAATCTCAAGCGCGCGAAAAAATCCGAGCAATAATAATAATAATAATAAAAAGAAAATGGCTTTTAAAAAACATTCGAAATGAGAACGCGTCTCAGAATTTTATAGATTGGGGAGCTGATAAAAGCTACGAATGATCTTAAATTTTAGATTAAGATTTGGAATAAAATAATTATTAATATACGGATATTTACTTTTAAAAGGACTTTAAATAGGAATAGATATTATTAAGAATTAAGGAAATACTGACTATGACAGAAGTTAGATTAATTTTAAAATATTAATGCGAATAAAATGGAAGGATACGAAGGAAATAAATTTTTATATAACATATATATATATATATATACAATATATATACAGTATATATATACAATATATATACAATATATATAAATATATAAATCAACATTTGAACGGAGGGTGGTTTGGGGGTCTGGGGGTTATGATCGGTGAAAATATACCAAAACTAGGGGGCTCAGCCCCCTACTCGCTAACGCTCGCCAACCCCCCGTGAATTGCAAAGCAGTTCACATTGAGACCGCTACTCGGTCCCAGCTCGCTTCGCTCGCTCGCCCCTTTTTATTTTTCTAATAATTCTAGCCAGAATAAGTACTGCAATAAATCATTTGAACATATGAAATTGACATTTTTTTAATGTAAAAAAGTAATCAAAAACTCCGTTGAAAACACAACTAAAAGTGCATTTAGTTGATGCTACTAATGGACATATAAATCATTTAAATACTATAAAAAAGGATCTTGGAAACATAATTAGTTTAAAACTTATTGCACCTATAATATTGTACAGCACGGCTTAAATCCACTAAAAAAAAAAAAAAAAAAAAAAAAAAAAAAAAAAAAAAAAAAAAAAACACTACGTGGTAGGAAGGTAGTTTATCATCAATAATTGTTTAAATTTCGTTTATTTTACATTTATGTAACATTTTTGTAGCATTTATGTTACATTTATGTGTTATTTTATTATATTTTATTATATACATTTATATTACATTTATGTAACATTTTACTATTCTAATTGATTATAGATTTCTGCAAAAGAAATTTTTACTTCATTGAAATTGAAGAAAAATCATTTTTACTTCAATAAAACATCAACAGATGGCAGCAGGGGATTCTAGAAAGTTTATATTTTATTATCTCCGATTTTTTGTGGGAGTGAAATTCATAAATAAATTCTAAATAAGAGTTGAGAATTCAATATTACTCATAATTAAACGACAATATTACTCATAATTAAAATGAGGAATCGTCTCAAATGCTTTGAATTACGTTCATATTATTTTATTTTTAATAATTGCAAGATTGAGTTTCAGTGCTCTGACACCGACGGCCATATTGGAGGTGGAGCTAACACAATCTTGTCTGTTCATTGGTCTGAGCTCTGGAAAATACCGCTGTTGCCAACGATAAGGTAGAAATTCAGCCCTATTTCCGCGCCACGTAAGACAAATATATATATAGATGTTTTGGAATTGCTTTCCTCCGAACGGCTGCAATAGTTAGGTTTTTGTACATATGTCATGCTGTAACTCTCTTATTTATGAACCGATTCGGATGTGACTGATCAAGTGTACAGAATATACTATGTTTTCAACCGAGTTCGTTGGACAGCCTCATGCGCCATCTTGTATCAAAATGGCAACAAGTTAATTTTTTTAATTTTTTAAAAAAATCAAAAAGATGTATAAAAAATTATAAATTGAAAAAGTGTTTTCCGTTAAGTGTTAGATCGTGATATAAGGATTCCGGAACATTTTTTGTTTTGATTTTATCTTAAAAAATGGCTGAGATTTGGCAGTTTGAAATTCTTTGGTGGCTGACATTTGTAAACATTCTGATTTTTGTTATGCTGTAATTCTCATGCTGAAATACGAATTCAAATTCAGTATTAACAAAACCCAGGACTGAATCTTCTATAATCGGGTTCCAAGCATTTTAGCTTCGTGTGTTTGAGTAAAATGAGTTGAATTTTTAAAAACATGGACTATGAAAGCTACCTTTTCCTCCCGGTACAGGCCGGAATGACTTTTGTAATGTTTAATTCATTAGAAATAACCTACTGAACAATTAACACCATGGCAGTCTTATTGACACACTATAAGTTTAAACACGTTTCTTCATAATCTTAGAAATTGTTACAAATTTTAAAACTTAAAATCTGTTTTTTACACTGACACACGAATTTTTTTAGACATTATGCCCTTTTTTTCAATGTTAAATGCTTTATTAGTACTCTATTTTACTACTAACGGGACAGTAATCAAATTGGGTGACTACGACTATAAAACAGAAATTTTAACTTTTTCAAGATGTGCTTTTTGTTTGAATGTTAAATGCATTGTAATTAACTTACTGTATAACTCATGTTGCAGTAGCGAATTTCATTTACTAAGCGTTAAAAAAAGATTTATCAATAAAATTTTTTAGATATATTATTTCTAAAGTGTTAAATGCTTTAAAAAACGTAATTTATTTTGTTATCTGGAAAGAACGTACCAGTTTTACGTGACATTTTAACCAAATTAAAATTTAATTCTTACAAAGTATGTAACACTATAACTCCATTTATCAAAACTCCAATCATCTAAATTGAAAATTTTTAGATCGAAATTACGAAATAAGAAATTACATTAAACAAATTGATTGCACCTTTCGGACTGTCTGTAATCACAAACTAACCACATTGATAGCAATGAATGCTTAAATAAACATTTTTTAGACTTTCTACCTTGTAATGCCACCCATAAGTATTAATTTTTAAACAATGAAAGCATCCTGCTGAATTTGTATCTTGTTCAAATTTGTATTTGCAAAAATCACTCTGAAATTCCCTGACAATTAGAATCACGGTAATCAAATTAATTCATTGTAACTTTGATCAAGTATTTTAGTAACAGAACTGATTATTATTTTTTTTATATTACACTTTAAAGTATACTGTGTAAGAACAGCGGTTAGTGGTAAAAATATTGAATGCATACTTATTCTCATAAGTGTTCGGTAAATCAATTGCAGTTACTTTAGTCAAGATTGTTATCATACATGACCAGGGCTTTACAAATTTGATAAAATCTGGTAGTCAGCAAAATATTCTAGTCGCCAGAAAAAAAAAAAAAAAAAAAAAAAAAACATATATATTTACATCCCTCTCCCTTCCCCCATGATTAATTTTCAAAAAGCACAAAAGTTTTTTAAGAATTAATATAATTTTTTAAGAAAAAATAATTACAAACATAGTTTAGAATTATTAATTACATAGTTTAGAATAGTACCGTTTTTTAATTAGATCATTTAATGTAATTTTTTATGCGATTCTTAGCGTTTTTTCGTGTTCCGCGGCGATTTTTTTTTTATATTCTTTAAATGAATCCTGTTTCAATATTTTAGCCCAATATATTAAATTTTGTTCTTTGCGATTTTTGAATTTTTCGTGATTTCTTATGTGATCTGCAGCCTTTTTTTTTTTTTTCGCGTTTTGGGAAAGTTTTTTTTACCTTCGTAAGAGAAATTCGGTTTAAATGTTTTAACCAGTTTTAACCGGAAATGTTTTGTGTTAAATAGTAAATTTTGTCCTCTACGATTCTTTGAATTTGTAACAATTATTTGTTTTTTCGTCGATTTTTGGGCATTTATAAAACGAGTCAGGTTTCTATATTTTATTTAATTTTTTTGTTTGAAAAACGAGTCAGGTTTCTATATTTTAGCTCAATAAAGTAAATTTTGTTCTCTGTGATTTTTAAAACTTTCTGGAATTTTTTATGGAAATTTTAGCGGTTTTTCGCATTTCGCGCAATTTTTGGACAATATATTTCTGAAAACTGTAAGAACTCTCCGGTAACTAATCTAAATGCTATTTGTGCTCATTTCTTAGGTATATTTGGACAAGAAAAATAAAAAAAAAAGAAAAACAGACCGCCAATTTAAATATCTTGTTCGCCAGATCAAAAAACTTGGTCGCAATGGCGGACTGGCGACCGCATTTGTCAAGCCCTGGACATGACACTACATTCTTTTGGCGATTCAAGGAAATAAGCAACTCCACCGCTTAAAAAGATACAAACTCGTTACTAAATGTATTTTATTACCACATTTTAATAACTTTAAACTAAATAGCTTAAAACTAAATTTTTAATACATTACTATACTTAACTGAAGATTTAATACTTTAGTATATTTAACCGAAGCTTTAATACTTTAAAACTAAAGTTTTATTAACTTTGAAAGTAAAAGAAATACAAAATTACGAATATATACTTTGAAGCTAAACATTACCTGAAATATATGTTTTCATTAATATGTTCGTCTTGGTACATACACGAAATTAGTCAATGAAATTTTATTTCTTTTGGAAGTGTATACGTAAATAAAACTCTAATAAACTTGATATTTCTGTCAGCCACACTAAGAAAAAATTTCCCATGAGAATTCTTAGACAATTTTTTTGCAGAGCATGTCTCCCTCTAATAACATGTTACTAAATCTCAGAAAATAGCAGTTTTTTTTCTAACCACTGATTAATTCCCAATCATTTTTCTTGTTTGGATTCTGGGGGTTTACTTATTTGTTTTTATATCTTTTAATTTTTTTTGGAATCTTTATGTTTGATTTATATACTTTTAGAAAATAAAATTTATTATTAAGACTCAAATGCCCATAAATAAACTTATATATATATCTTCAAACTCATAGGTTGTATTGTATTGTTTTCCCTAAATAAAGAGTAATAAAAAACATTTTTTATCAAAATTACATGTAGGACTGATAATTTGGACTGTCTATCATGTATGCGTAACACAAAAATTCCAGGTCGCATCGTAGCAACAAAAATTCATCGAACATTCAGAATTCTACCAATATCAATTCAACATTTAGTTTACTTGAATATTCAGGCAATACAAAATAAGAGACTTACTGATTTTTTTTTATTATTATCCCAATAAAGAAGACCATCTCATGTTCTTGCTTGTTCCGAAGGGGTACAGAATTTTGGAATGTTATAGTATCATAAAAGAAAAATCCGAGAAATATAGGACTCTTTATTTTGATACGAAAAACTCTTGTAGATCCCAACAAAGACGAAACGGTAAATATTTATTTAAAATCTAAGATTGGAAGTACTTTCAAAGACTTATCAACTTGATCCCTGAAGATGAAAATAAGCGTTGGTGAGTTGAACAAGAGTATGTATATACATGTGAATATCACAGAATAGGACAACAGTGCATAGCAATAGCGGTAAAAGTTAAAGTGTATAATAACTAGATGAGCTCGGCAATAATTGGAGCAAGCTCATCAATACACTGTAAAAAATGGCAAATGTTTCTTAATCTACGAAAATATAATGTAATCACGAATAAATTTATAATATAAACTCATCATTGTTAACCATGATTCTGAAAAGTGTTTCTTTATCTTTAGAAACCTCAGACATCAATGGCATTTCGAGATTTAAAGAATCATTTATAAAAACAATATTGCTCTTGCTGCCCGTAATTTTCGAAATGTTTACAAGTAGCTTTTAAAGTGTATTAATCAGTTTTCTAAACCCGGAATATAGTGTTTTACGATGCTATTAATTCTCAAGTAAACATTTTCATATTCAAGAAATATGTTTAACAGACAAACATGCAAAAATTAATAGCGTTAACATTAACATTAAAAGTACGATTATTTCTTTACTCTTTTTTGTATAAATTAACTTATGCAGCTGAAAACGCTTACTTGAGAATGGATGACATTCGAAAAATAGGTATTCCAGGCTGAGGTAATTGATTAATAGACTATAAAAACTATTCAGAAACATTTTTGAAAAATACGGGCAGCAAAAAATACTTTGCTTTTATAAATAATTCTTTAAATTTTGGAAATGTATTGGTTTCTGGGGATTCAAAAGACAATAGAAGACGCTTTTCGGAATTTCGGATAACTCAGGAGATTATATTATATTTTCGTTCGTGGTTATAGTATATTTTCATAAAATAAGAAACATTGGTTATTTTTTACAGTGTAGTTTCTGTCATTCAAGAATTGTAGCTTGTTCAACGGAATCTCTTTGTCAAAGTATAGCAAACTCTGCTATTATTATGAAATAAATAGTGAGGCAAAAAGCTATGTGTCAGATTTATGCATTAATTCTTTAGCTCAGAATTTGCTATGCAAATGTCTAATCTTTTTCTACTTATAATTTTTGTATAATATAACCAAGACTCTTTATTAAAATAACGACAATCGGCCAAGACTTTTAATTGATTAAATCTCCATTGCATAAATCTTCATTCCTATATGACAAAAAAGCAATAACACACACACACATATATATACATATATATATATATATAACAAAATTTAAAATTTATCGTGATCCGCTAAATTATTTTTATCCCATCCTATTCTAAATTACACTATAATATTTATTTCCTCCGTTTATTATTGTATTTTATCTCTAATTATTCCAAAAACCTCATATCTAAATTCAATATTTTAATTGCTACTAGTTAGCTCAATAAATGGCGTCTTTGGCTTTAAATTATAAAAGCTTCCTAATATTCATCCCTTAGAAAATGATTTTTATATTTCTAAATTCCTAAAAAGGCTGTATTTATTTTAATAATTTCAGATATTAAAAGTAACTTTCAAAATCATAAAATATTTTTCTTATATTAAAATGCAAAACATTTTATTTTAATTCCATTCTGGCTTTGATCAAAGTTTGATAAACCATTTTTATTATTTTCTTTTTTTTCCTTTTCCTCCTTGATTTTTGAAAGTAAAAATCATTCCATATTCTCAAACCAGTAACTAACGATAATCAGTTAGCTTAAAACTCTCTGGGTCACAGCTAATTGATCGAACATCATAGAATATTGTCGACGTTTCTTTGGCGCCTTTTCTTAACGAAAACCACTTTGCCTCAAAATTCTGGCGCTTTTCGAAAAGAATCCTAGTTTTCGACTGGCACATAAGCCGCCACGTGACTCCTGTATTCATACTTTTTCTGAAATGATATATCGCTGCTACTTGCTTCGGGGTGTCAGTCGAAAAGAGAGGTGCTGAGACTGTGTTCGGCGTTTGAGCTAAAAATGAATTAGAATGCTTGCGTGGTATTGGTGAAAATGACCAGACATTTCTTCCTGTGACTGCTTATCGACGGATACTTAAGACTAATAACAACTACAGCCATAATGCGCATTTTGTATTGGAAATCTGTCGAACTGAAACGAGGAATAAGGTGAAATAGATCTCCGTATAATTATTTAAGCTTCAAAATAAAAACTTGTTGGTGATTCAATGGAGTTTTTTCTTCTACTCGCATAATACCTGCTGTGCATATTTCGACTGCAATGAAAACCCCCTAGTGAGGGAAACGCCTCGGCTAAATCTGGAAAAGGAACCTCCAGTATTCGAGAAACCATTTATAAAAAATGGAACTGCCAATGCGCGCATCATCTCTCGTTTTCAAATCGTCATATATATATATATATTTTTTTTTTTTAGAGCAATTCAAATTAAAAATATTTTTATTAATACATTTGACTAATTTTTGAATTCCGAATACTCTATGCATCATAGCATATTTCTATTCTTACATTCTTACATATATTGTACCTTACGCTTTTAAATATATCTTACATAATAACATCAAATTATGCACATAAAAGTTTAGATAGGAATTTGAATACATAAAATATATACAAGAACAATTGTACAAAACGAATGAAACTGATTAAGGAAACATTTCAAGCAATTTTGATTCAACTAAATTTAAATAGATCTATTCGGTTGATATAAAAGGATAGTGTCCAACTTCTCTGAAACAAGCAGTTATCCGTGACTTCTTCCACGTAAACTTCCAGGAAGAACTAAATATATTTCTTAACCGACAATTGTTGCACCGACAATAAAACAAGAGTGCATTTGAAAATATTTAGAACACTTTGTCTATTTAATTGTATCTTGTAATTTTTAGTGTTTATAATACGTCAATGTTGTATTTCACAGCTAATTGGCATGTATAAATGAACGTGTTTTGGCATATAATTAACTCCATTATTGTTGTTGTAACTCGCGTAAAGTTGTAAAAATGTAGAATATTTGCGATTTATCACATGCTTACGGCTAATGGAAAAATTTCTTAAAATTCCTGTATTAATTTCTAAAAATATTAAAATTTTGTATTTTTATCGGAAACACTCTTATGTACATAATTTTTATAATTTTACCATATGAGAAAGCGACTGAAAAATCGATTATAAAATTCCATCTTTATATACATGAAATAAGTTAAGTGAAATAAAATATTGCAAAAATGGTCTCGAGTAAAATAATGAGATATTCAGGTACATATCGGTTTTTCCGAATGTGTCAGACGGAATAACTGATCGGTACAAAAATATTGTCAAAATTAATATTTAAAATGTTTAAACCGAATTTTTATAAAACATCTGCTTAAGATATTCTTTCTACCTATTAGTCCCCCAGTCAAATTTTAAATCTCCCGTTATTATAGACAATAACACATCAATCGGAAGATCAACATTTTTTTCCATTTGATTGATATACATTTATAATAATTGCATAATGGTTATGAGTGACTGAAAGCAGTCGGTAACGTTATTAATTGAAAACTAAAAGCCTGACTTATACAAAAATGAATGAAGCAGTTCTAGTATCTCAAGAAATAATTTAAGCTTCTTTTCAATCAAATGCAATTAATTGACAACAAGCTATTAGTATTTTTTTTAATTACGGAAGCGACTTCCACTACCTCTCTTTTACATCACTTTTAATTTCATATTAGTACTTAAAATTTATATCACTATGTCTTTTCACATATTTAATTGTAGTAGATTCCGGGTGAGATGTCGCACATTTTTTTGAATTTGTGTATAAAATCCCATGGTGCACATAAACTAAAAAGATTCATGCCGTTCTATTTAATGTTAAATATACAACATGTATACTGCGACAAAAAATAAAAACATAATTAATATATATTTATTAAATTTTTCTAAAACATTACACTATTGCGCGTCACTTGTACATTCAGGTTGAGACGCCGCACTTGTGCGGGAGTTACACCGGGCTTGTCATAAGAACAAAACTAAATTATAAATAAAAAATATTGAAACAAATATTCATATCTGGATTATAATTAACTATGTAAGAACAAAAAGAAACTAAATGGGTACAATGACACGTACTAGTCGGTTCAAATCAATATTAGTCCGCATACTTTGATCTCTACTAAAATTATCTACTTATTTTTCAAATATTGGAATTTGATTGTTATTTCCGCAACAACGTAACATCAGCGTATTAGGGAGGGAAAAGAAAAAAGTAAAATAGTGTTTGTATTGTTTTATTTGCTAATAGACATGTTTTTTCAAACGCCATCTACAAAAAAAGTGTCGAAAATAGTACAGTCTTCATGTAACCCCATTTGACACATGATGCAATGAAGCCAATCACACTTTGTCTTAGTTTTGTTGTAGTTTTCCAAACATTCCTTTCAAAGAACGTCTACGTCACATATGTGATCCAACGTTTCATTATTATCGTCTTGACTTGCATCTTTCTTC
This sequence comes from Maratus michaelseni, assembly GCA_963931845.1. Taxonomy (NCBI): domain Eukaryota; kingdom Metazoa; phylum Arthropoda; class Arachnida; order Araneae; family Salticidae; genus Maratus; species Maratus michaelseni. Next base: position 369,010,606 of record OZ007592.1, on the reverse strand, counting down.
GACTTCTTCACTTTTTATTTTTCACTTTTTCACCTTAGGTGTAGTAAACATCATACTGTTTGAACATTCATCTATGTCAGATGAACTGATTTTATTAATAGTGGCATCCCGTACAAAAGAAACTGCGGCATGTATATCGGATCGCAATGCAGCATGTATCCCATTTTGTACGGTATATACGTCGCAGATAACAGTTGCATGCTCTCGAAAAGGACAATAGCGTAACCTTACAAACAGTATTCCACACAGACGCTATACTTAGTTTTGACTTCAAAATCATCCATGCATTTAGTAATTAGCGAATAAAAAGTATTTAATCGTAATGTGTTTAAAAGTTTGGATAGTGAAATCATGCCTTTGCCTCAAAATAAAATTTGTACAGCTATAAGTAAACATCGAGATTGGATTCATGCTATCCACTGGTTAAATTAATCTCATTGCGCACATATACTATGCGTCTGAGTGTCATCTATAGATAATTACAAGAAATACAATGGGTGCGGCATCTATTCCGGATGCGGCGACTCTCTCGGAGTTACTCTATATGCATTTTTCCTTGACTTAGTATATTTTATTACGAGCCGCTACTGGCGACCAGATAGGTGTCCCTTAAATGTATGCTAAGCATTGTAACAAGTTATTTTTATTCATAATTAATTCTTTTAATTATAAAGAAAAACTTAACCCACTTAATCCACGCTTAACCCACGCATAACCCACTTAACATATATGCTTCATGTCCGTTCGCTTATCAGTTCCAATATGTTCACTAATGTGGAGATTCTTAAACATATAATTTTCCGTAATTGGATTCATTGCCAATTTGCGTATTTTAGTTAATATGATTTGGTGCAATGAAATCTATTTTGCGAAAGTTTTTAATGATACCCACATTTACACTGAACCATATTGTTGCTAATATTTTTTTTTTGTTTCTCGTTAACTTTGGCTGTAGATTCGATTACGGAAAATTAGAAAATCTATCATTATTCTCATCTAAAACGTCTTGAATAATGTGCCATAATCGGGCTGCATATTATAACACGTAATTTTCGAGTATGATTTGGTGAAAAATTGAACACATGGAAGCCAGTTTTGATAATCACATTCCCTTTAAACCATATTTGCTCTCAGCACGTTTGACCCGTGACGTACAATCTGATTAAAATTCACGAATTTTCTTCTAGATGCCGATCTCTATTCGACTTTGTTTTCTCTGCTCCCCTTCTTGATATAGTTCAGAAATTTTCGTAATTGCGTAATTCCCTTACTTTGGCATTTCTGTTTAATGTGCACTGACTATTAAGATCCGTAACATGTAAATCCGCGCGCCAACATTGGCGCCCATAATTCTAATTACATCAACCCGTTTTTCTCTCTATATTGTAACTCTATAGTTAATATTATATAGTAGAACTATAAAAGACAATTGAAGACGCTTGTATTGATATAGTAGATATAGATACGTATATTATGCTTATAGGTATATAGTATGTGATTGAAATATATATCTCATATTCATTCCGGTGGATATAATATACCGCTAATAAAACTACCATCGTAAATATCTAAGTTAAAAGCCATCAATATGATTTTATGTGTTTAATAAATGTGGTACAGCTGTCGCAGACGCATCGGGGTATCATTTTGTCATCAAAATGGCGATTTTATGCCTGGGAAACCCGGCGGTTTTGGCTAGATTTCGCTGATAGATTGCAACACGGTAGAGCAGATTCCGTATGTTTATAATAAATTAAATATTTTGTGTTTTATAATAAATTAATCATTGTGCGTGTTTTATTAAAAAATTGAGTGTTTTTTAATTTAAAATAAACTATTTCATAATAAAATAAAAGTACCTGCTGTTTTAGCAATCTCTAACAGGTACGTGAAAATGGGATTTTCTCGTCAAAATGGCGCAAAACAAAAGTCGCGCCAACCACTGTTAGTCTGCGAGAGCTGTTCCAATTTTAAGTAAATGCCGTTCGCATTTTTCATTTAAAATAGAAAATAGATAAATGAGAAATAATATCATAAATCAAAACATTTGATTTCAAAATCAAAGTATCATTTGTAATTTACACACGCAAAAAATAAAAGCTGGTATTGGCGATTTTAAAAATGCTATTGGCGAGATTTGCGCCCAAATAACATAAGAGTACTTAATGATGTTATGTATTTTATAAATGTTTATTAAATTACTGTTTTGAACGCGATTGGTCATTAACGATGGTATGAAAGATATACAATTATTATACAGACATATATACATTAAAAACAATAATCCAACATGGAGTGAAAAATTAGCCAGAGCCAGGAATCGAACCTGGGTCCACAGCGTTCCGGGCCTTTGCTCTAACTACTGAGCCACTTCGGCCGATTCCTGAGCTAGCAACTTCTCACTAATAAACCATTTTGGAGAGAAAGTCACCAGCCATCTAACAGACAGCCTTGGATGACCAGACGACGGCGAATACATAAAGACTGTTGAACGATCTTTCTAAATAAGTAACTTTTATACAGTACCATATGTACCATATGTACCACCATAATGGTAAATATGATGGTACTTCTCTATTATCCCGAGAGAATTTGAACTGCGAACCTAATTTCAACTGAAGTCATTGCAGAATGCATACATAATTGAACGTAAGTCATCTCTAAAATATTGATTTATTTTGAACGATCTTTCTAAAAAAGTAACTTTTATACAGTTTTATTCGAAAAAATAATTTTGGATAAAAATGGCCGCCTGGCATATGAAAAAGTGAAGCGGCCATCCCGGAACTGTTGATGACAGTCACATGACTTACGCTTTTATTATATATATTGTTGAAATCGATTAAGCGCCAAATCTTGCACGGGGATCTTACGCCTCAAAGATTTGAATACTACTTTTTTATGTAAAGTAATGGTCGCCATATTTAAACACAGAATTTCTTCATTTAATATTACTTAACGAAATATCTGGTATTCAAATCATGCGGTTTACAAAACTTGTTGCAGTCATTTCTTTTTCCACCAACATCATTTATTATATGAATGAGTAGATCGACTCTCGTATCTGTCGCATCTCTCTCTCTCAAAAAAAAAAAAAAAAAAAAAACTATATTATTGTAATGCCAAATATACAAAATACAAACAGGAATTTTGTTCCGGATGCTTATAACTTACCTTTAAAAACTCAAATTTTGTAGTTAGAAAATACATCGTTAGAAAATACAATAACGCAATGGAATTCGTATCGTTTTCAGGAATGCGGAAGGACATTCCAAGTAAAGGTCTATATTGCTTTCAAACATAAGGTCAAATTCAGTTATATATGTATTTCATTTGAATCAAAGTTCGTTTGAGAGAAAGCAACCGGCGCGGCGCGGCGTCGCCAGCAAAGCCTGCTAGTATAAACATACAATCACACTCTAATTTTAATGCTTATGTTAAATTTATTATGAAAAATAATTAAAACTAAACACTTTGAACAATTTCCGATAACAATATATTTTAAGAATACATATATGATTAATGTATACACCTTTTTTACATTGAAATTAGATGTTTAATTTGCAAGTATAAGAATTGCAGGCTTTTGTTTTTGCTAAAATTACAAGAACTGGAACATTTGTTTAAATTTTCCAATTGATCATCAACATGCAATATTAGAATCTCAAAAATTTTTGAGATACACTGTCACAGATCAACCTCTTCAACTCAGTTAATCTATGAATATCCTCAGTTAATCTCGATTAAGTATTTATGTTTTATATCGCAACATCTGGATATGCAAACGTATATATAAAAGATATTTTTAAACGCTTTTCTTTTTCGAAAACTGTATTACAATGAAATTGAGAAACGAATACTACTAAAAGAAAACACTTAGAATAGTTTATTTATAACAGATACATGCATATTTATCCGAAAAATGTGTCAAACTTTTAAAACATAAAATAAATATTATTTAATCGCAATTTGCTTTCAAGTTTCAAAGGAATAAAATGCACTTCTTTAAGATTCTGTTCCTCAATTTTCTATTTCTGAATTTGCGATAAAGAAAATAACTTTCTTTTCCTAATAAAAGTTCGTTTCAAAGTGCAAAGACGCGAAAAATCTACTTCCAAAAGCTGTATCACAGGAAATTTATATGGATTTATTTTCTCAAATATCTAGCGGTTGCTATTACCGTTTAAACTGGATCCTAGTATTTTAGAGTGTTTTAGGTATAGCTATTTCTTAACTAAATTCCTTTCACTTTACAGTTATCATTTATCTTAGATACCATGAAATCTTGCCAACATATCTTTTTGTTTTACTGTCAGATGTTTCACGATATAAATTGTTTCATTTGAACAGTTCAATTGGATCCTATATGATGCTTTATTAAAGTGTTTGGTATTTTGAAATCTACCCTGATTTGTTAATTTATATTAACGTAATAATTTAACAAAGCTAAATACAAAATGTTGCATCGAAATCAAAATAATGATATAACACATAAAGATGAATATAAGATCTTTAGCTATTGCGCTTATACCGTCCAAGGAAAGTTTATTTTAAGTCAGTTTTTTTAGACAGTGCATGTCAAAAGTTTATTTTCAGGAGTTTATTTTCAGGAGTTTCATTTTCAGGTGTGAATAACGCCTGTAATCTTTGAATAATAAAAAGTGAATTTTTATCCTACTTTTTCCAAGCATAAACCGACAGATTGAAAAATGTTCCAAGCCGGAAATCAAACCCGGAAATCGAATTTTAATTAATCACTCTAATTTAAATTCATGTTCATATAAGCTGCAAATTGTAGTTTTAAAAATGTATTTAACACAATTATGCATTAACTTTTATCTGAAACCATAGAAGAACAAAATTTAGCGTGTCAAAAGTAAGCACGTTATTTATTTATTTTTATAGAAGGTTAATATTAAAAAGTTATTACTCTATTATTGCTTTATTGTGTTTAATGTGTTTAAATACACGGTTTTCCATTGATAAAAGCAGAATCTGTACTGTTTCTGACTTGATTTCAAACCAAGAATCGGCAATGCAATATTCCAACTCTTTAATTGAATTATACTGCTTACCATTTTGGTAAACTTCACGTGCGAGAATACCTTGTATGTTTTCTATTGGGACTAAATCCGGATTAAGTGCTGACCAATTCAAAACCAACGCAATGTTCGACCTAAGTCAGAGTAGCGTTGAATTGGAGGCGTGGAATAAAGCGTTGTCATGTTTAACCATTTCCGGCACAGACAAAGTCTGTTCGTAAAATGAGAAATTGGTGACTGACACCGGAATTTACAAACGACTTTTTTACAAAATGCGAACTCCTTATTTTAAGCTTTCATTATACAAACAAAATTTTATTAAAATATTCTTGATACCGAATGCAAGTTTGGAATTAAAATTAGGTGTGCCCCGAGTGGGACCACTGTGCCGAAAAGGGTTAACCCTTCTTCAAAGCCATTAAATAATAAGCCCAGTCAGATAGTGTTAAATTTGTTAGCGGGGACACTAGCGCCATTCCTCTGCTGCGGAAGGAGGACAAAACAGAAGTGCGTCGCAGAGAAACGATACGATTTATTTATATCGATATTTTATACGATTTTTATCGTTTGTATCGATTTTTTGTTTTTGCACTTCCTTTAAAAGCTTGCTAATTAGTGGGATATTTTACATTAAAGCTAAAATTATAATGAAAATAAAAAGAAAATTGGAATTTTAAATATTTTTTTGTACACATTTTAACAAAAAACTGATAGTTTAACAAGAATATTTTATAACAATATTTCATGATGTTAAATGTTTTTGAGATTTTTTAGCAATTTAATAATAATTTAAATTTTAGTAATTGAAATATTTACTCAATAAGAATGAAGATTATTTAAAGATTTTATGCATACAGGATAAAATAAGTAAGAATAGAAAAAAAAACTGAACATTTTTATATTTTATTGCATTTTTAAGAACTATGCAATTAAAAATTTTACAATTTATCAGAAATTTTTTCATAAAATAAATAAAATATAAAACGAAAAGAATAAATAAAATTTAACATCATGAAATATTTTTGATAAATTATTAGTTTTTTGTTAAAAATATATACAAAGAAATATTTAAAATTCCAATTTTATTTTTATTTTCATAATAGTTTTAGCTTTAATGTAAAAGGCCCCAGTAATTAGCAAGCATTTAAAGGAAGTGCAGGTTAAATTGCCCATAACATCTCACAATTTTGTATTCAGCATATCATTTTTTAACACTGTCCAACCAAGTTGAAAAGGGTTTATGACTTTGGTTTGTCTGTCCATGCTCTAACTCTCATAAATATACTCGAATTGCCTTGAAATTTTTGTCGTTTACTATAGCATGTTCCCTATTTCAACTTATAGTTTTTTTACATGGACAGTCAAAAATATTACGTTACATTACAGTCAATGGGAAATAATCATTTCAAGTGCATTTTGATGATGCTACGTCATTTAAAACATGATGAAATTGATATATAATTATGAACGACATCAAAACAGGCGTTTTGTAGAATATGGTATGCAAAACATTAATTATTAATTTACAGGGTCAAACAAAAGAATTCTGTTACACATTGTTCTATGGGGGAAAATCGTTTGTAGGTTAATATAGTGATATTTCACTATTTCAAACATAATGAAAATTATATGCATTACTGAGGTGCACTTAGTAATTTCTCTCATCAAAGTGGTGTGAATTGCGTTTATTTACAGGGAGACACAAAGATATCAGTTACAGTACATGTGTGTTATTTAGAGTCAATGTGTGATATGTGGGTTTCAACTTTGGTTTGCGTTTTAAGTTTAACTAAATTTTTTCATAGTACGTGTGTTTATAAACTCGGTTGTTCATATACATGGCTACACAAGGGAATCCGTAAGTATTACAGATTATGGGAGTGAATTACTTAAGGGTAGTTTTTAATTGTGTTAACCATTTTCCTGCTGAACTATGTTTAGTAGACTAATAAAAGTTTGTAGTATATAAATAAATTCATATACAGAGCTACACAAAGAAAAATATACATTGTCGTTTAGGGTTGGTAATTGCTGCGAGTGAATTTTAAGTTGCCTTTTAGCTTAATTATTGGTGTGTACAAAAGCTTCAGATAATATGCAGGGCTGTGCAAAAGATTTTGAGTGCATTTTCATTGGTTAGTGAAAATTGCTAATTGTGAATATTCTAACTGAACTAAATTTTATCATGCTATATATCCCCATCTATTGATCATATACAGGGCTGCACAAAATAATTCGACTACTTTTTTGACACTGGAATGTAATTTTGACAACTGTATTTTTCAATATGTTATATGTTTTCTATAATGTTTACTTACATATCTCCCTTCACCTTATTTAACGGTGAAGTTTCATTACAATTTTCTGGCTGTGTTGGAAAGTGTTTCATAATCACACATAATTTTTTGTTCTTGTTTTTAATACATTGATCTAGTTCTAGTTGCTAAAAATTATATTTACAAAGGAACCACTTTTGGTGCAGCTCGCACCTAGCATCCATACATGGTACATTTCGTAGCCCTATACATAAAAGTTAGAGAACTGACAAAATTTCTCTGTTAAAGTCATATTTTAAATTTTTTTATACTATATTATTTTTTCATTATTGGATATTTAATTGATAATTTCATGCCAAAAGTGAGTCAAGTCGCCAAATAGGGTGTTATGAATTCAAACCACTACTGGCACAGCAGAAAAGTATGACATTCGTCCAGGGTTGTCTGAAAAAAGTCTACAGTCAATGTCACGCCACCAAAAATGCAATTATAATGTTGAAATTTTTCAAAATGAAATTCGTAGGTTTTTAAAGAGTTTTTTAAACTTCTTTCAATATTTTATTCTTACTATTAACTAATTTGTATTTTAAAGTATTTAAAAAACTTCTCTGTTAATAGTCCAATAAATGGTCTCGAAAATTGCATTTTCTGAAAGTTATGCTGCTGTAAAATAAAAAAATGATTTTAACACAAAATTTTCAACAATTCTCAAACTTCGTAATATAGGGCTTTAAAATGCCACCCTGTCTCAATGCTAGGTGCGAGCTGCACCAAAAGAGGTTCCCTTGTTAGTAAAAAGCTTATTTAAAGAAATCAATATAATTGATCCTTCTCTCTTAAAAAACTACGAATTTTCATTAAATAAATATTTTATGTAAAAACAGATCATCATGAAATTTTGTAAAAAAAATTTCTTGCACTTTTTGGTTCAAATATCCACAGATACTTTAGAAAAGAAAAAGAAAACTTATGATTTTAATAATTTAGTAAACTGCAGCTAAAATGCTACTTTAAAAAATAATAAGACTTCAAACTTTTAATGTAACTATTGGGTTGCTCGGAAAGTTGGTTCGTACCGGAAAATTCTATTATTAGACATTAAATCAGATAGCTAATGTCTAATAATTGACGGGCAGAATTTTCTGGTACAAATTCTTAAGCAGAAGGAACTTTCTGAATAACCCAATATATGTATTTAATGACTAATTAGCAGATAGTTAACTATCAACATTTGTATAGATTTCTCTGTGGCATACGTTAAATTTAATCGAATCATTGCCTCTAGTATGTGAATTATATACTATATCAGAGATGAATTCAGCGGTTGGGGCAGGGTACACATACACCAGATGATTTGCAATTTTATGCTTTTATTTTTATATTATCTTAAAATTGTTATTATAAGACATTATAAGTAAGCTGTATTTCAAAACACAGGTACAATGACAAAGATTGTGCACTTAAAAAAAATGAAAAAGTTTCCTGTTGGAAATGGAATTATAGTTACCCTTATCGATAAGAAAACTTTTCCGAACCTACAAGGAATAAAATCTGGAAAAATAGAAAGTTGGTTCTTTCTGTCAAGAAACTTTTCCTTTTTGATTCAGAAACTTATCTTTAAATACAGAATAAATTCCTGTAGATTAATGAAATCTCTCCTTATGTATTTATGTATAAACAAAAGCTTCCCAAATGAATAAGTAAACTCATCTTTAATAATAGAATCAATTCCTATAAATCTGTATAACTTTCAATTCACACAAAAAAGTTTTGAAAGAATAAACAGAAAACATTCCTTTTTAAAAAAGAAACATTTCTGAATTATTCATTCGGGAATCTTGAAAAAGGTAAAAATACCTCTGTAAAATAGTAACTTTATTTTCTTTATGGAAATATATATATTTTTTTTAATCAGAAAAAAAATCCCGTATCATAAAGACTTTTTCCTTATAAAGAGTAACAACAATGACAGATGAAAATACTCACCTCTTGGACACTATTTTTGTTTCCTTTTATCTAACTTAAATATTATTAAGAATCTTTTTTGCATGCCTATTCACACAATCAGAATTACAGATAAATGGGTAATAAGAATAATTCAAGTATGTTAAGATCATAAAATAGATTACTTTGGTATGTTTTGTATTACAATGGTCCAATTTAACGTATTGTCATCTTTAAATTTTATTTATTTGTTACAAGTACACTTTTTTATGTTCATAATATACATAGCATACTTCTTGTTTATTTGTAATCTGCGTGTATACGTATCCTTAATATATTCAGTCAAGATAAAAACAAAAGCAAAATTGTTCAAAACAAACCATTTCGCCTGCTAAAATGTTCCCGCACCCTTAAAAGCACTTTTTTTTTTGTGAAAAATGTAAATTGTCATATAAATGTAAAACAAATCTGGTGAAAACAATTTAGCTTTATCTTTAAATGGTTTTCTTAATTGAAATGAATTGGAAAAATTATCAACATGGAACTGAATAGACATAATTCAAAAACATTGTTTAATACTAACTATTCTCTCGTTTTAGCAGTGATGAATTCAGCAGAAGGCTTGGGATAAACATAGTGGAGGATTTGTGGTTTTATGCTTATAAATATAATTTTTTATGTTTAAAGTTATATCATAAGTAAGTTGTCTCTAAAAACACAGATAAAACGACAAAGTTCATGGTTCATACACTTGAGAACGATTTTATGTTTATATTTGTTGTAGAAGTGCAATGTTCACCCCCCCCCCCTCTCCTTTTGGAGGAGAATTTTTGTTTTAACACTGACCTTCACAGTACCCATAACCAAAAATAATAATAATATTAAATTTAATGCATTTCATTTTGTAGGGAGTGTTTTTAAAAAAGTAAAATTCTACATATTTTTTATGTTATATAAGTTAGTTGTTTCTCAAAATACAAATATATCAAATAAAATTCAAGCACTTTTCAAGGATGTTCAAGGGTTGTTTTAGATCAAAGTGTGAAAAAAAGGGAGAAGAAAAAATACTTTTCAAAAATTAAAATCAGATTTTTTAATTAAGGATTTTTTTGATCGTTTAAAAGTAAACTAAGACAATATTTAGAGAAAAAAAAATACTGTATACAATTGTTTAGAAATCAGCTAATCTTTAACTTCAAACACAATTTACCCAATTTTACTTTACAAATATACATTAAAAAGTACTTTTTATTTCAGATTGTTTTGTATCTTTTCTATTGTTATAACTCAAATAATACAAATATTTTTTTTTTTTTTTTTTTTTTTTTTTTTTTTTTTTGTCAGGTCATATCTAGATGTAAAGTATTTTGTACACCTGAAAAATTTTTCAATCATTTTGTACTTTTTAGTATTATTATTCATTTGGAGGAAAGAATCTTTCTAAATATATTTGGTATTTTTTATGTTAGCCGGATGTCAATTATATAGAGATGTAACCATTGGCACCCAGCTAACATAAAAATAGCAGTTATTTGTATTCTTTAATTTTTATTTAGTACTTTACTTAATTATTACTATTAAGTAGAAGCATTAATATGTGTCTTTGTGTAGAATATTATAGTGAACATGGTATTTTCAGGTACTTTAATAAGATGTTTTAATAAATTTACAATCAGCAGAAAAAGAAAAAAAAAATTATATTATTAAAAGAATTTTCAAGTTTCTGTTCAAGAGAAAACATATAATTTTTTTTTTTGATTGATCATTTATAAACATATGTAGACTTCCAGTCTTTATTATCTGTATTTTGTGCTTTCAAACGCTGTGAAACAAACATAGATAAAAGTTGAAAGATATTATAGAATAAACAACAGTAGTATTAATTTATCAAGCATAGTAGAGCAAAAATTTTGGCTTATTTAATCTAAATAACGTGAAGGTCGTTTAAATTTTTCAAGAATAAAATTTCAACATTGATTTACATCAATGAAAGATCTTATTTTTAATCAGCTTACCATAGTTTAGATATACACAACATTACATAAATTAAAATGGTTCTAGAATAAATATAATACATAAGAAAAAAAATCACCACATTGCTTGACTATTTCAAAGAATTCTTATCAGATCTTTAGATATTACGATATATATTTTTTTCAAGACAATATATTAAAAAAAACTTTTAAATAATAAAGTATAGTTATTTAGTAAGATACATTTATACCATCGGTAAAAATATCATACATTAAAAAGTAAAGTAATATCACTACAAGAGCAGAAGTGAATTCTCAAATGAAGTTGCTTTTCATGATATTGAATTTTTTACTTAAAGATTTGCGATTAAAGAACATTACTTCAAAATTAGAAGTAAGATAGGGATTTCCCCTTATTTCTTATTAATGACTTCTCGTATTACTTAACATTTAATCAAAGTAATTAACTTAACTGCAAAAGGATAACAATGTTACGTGGTGGATAGACAATAAAGATGATCATTTAAAAGAACAAATACATTTATTAAACATTTAAAAACAAACAATAAATAAAAATGAATGTTTCAAAATTATATTATTTTGTGATACTTTCTATTTAATTGAAATAATAAAATACAGGTCACAGATGCAAAATATTTACATTTTGAGATATTAGAGTAAGATAGCTGTTTGCAGAGTGTGTGTGCTTCTGGTGTCATTAAAGTTCATTACCATGATGATATAGAGCGATCACCACAAAGTCTGTAATTATTATACAAACCGATTTCCGACTTACTCTTTTCCTGAATTCCAATAAGCTTTATCCATCGCTGACATCTAAGGAAGACATAAAAATTCAAATTTGAATTAATATGAATTACGAGCATACAATTTGTGGATATTTACAGGTTGAATAGGGGAGATTTACTTGATAAAATTTTATCATCTTCTTAGGAATACTAACGTTTTAAAAGAGAGAATTTTTAAAACGTAAACTGTTGGCATCTGATGCCTACTTTCTGATGGTGAAAATCTTGTTTTAATAATTATATTAGGTAATGAGTAATCACGCTTCTAAATTTCCCCCGTAGACTAACATTAGATTTCATGATCGGGCGTTTCAGGGAAGCAGCCCCTTAATAATGCATGTGTTGTTACTTATATATGCCATATGTACATCGTATACACATGTCATATACGACCTGTACTTAACAAATTTAATAAAATCTAGTAACGAAGAAAACATTTCGCAGGTAAAAAAAAAATATATATGTAATTTGACAAAAAAAAATTTTATTTTATGAATTAAGAAAAATTTAGAATAATATATAATTAAATTCAGAAAGATAACAAACTTCCTTCTGTAATATAATCTCTAAAAAAAAATAATGCTATAAAGGCCGAAATAACTGGCATGTCCGAGAAATGCTGATGCCTCAGCAGTTGAGTGCTATAAAATGGTTATCTGATGATTGGGGGGGGTGGGGGGGGAGGAGAATTCAACATTGACACCATGTCAAAAAAAAATTAATTTAACAAATTACAATAACCATTAGGAAAATGTTCCGAAAGCTTAAAAAAATGCCTGCCAAGGTTGCAGTTATGATTTCGCCAACATCATCGCAAAACTTATATAGGCATCCTATATACGCATATATATATATATATATATATATATTCCAAACACTCCTATATGTGCCATATACGTCATTACACACATATTATTAACGTCTTATGTGTCATATATACATCATATACACATGTCATATATATACATCATATATGCATTATATATGACTATAACTTGGGCATATACGTCAAGAAATGTTATATATATATATATATATCATATTATTATAATGCCATACATGCTTTATAATTTGGCGATAAATCTTGGTCGCTTGGTCATCTTTGGAACCCGTGATAACATGAAAGTACCCAAATTTTAATCATATCAGCATAAAAATAATACAGAAATAGGGATCTTTTTCATACTTTAATGTTTAAAAAACGAGAGAAAAGTATGAGCATGTCAGGAATTGGCACAGACGCACCATGTTGAATTTTTTTTCTCGCCAATTTGGCGAAAACTTTGTTTTGGAATATTAGTTACAAATAGTATGCAATAATAGAACGTGATTTTTTATTTCAATATAAAAATAATATAATAATATAAAAATAAAATAATATAATAAAAATAAATAAATGGTAGTTTGATGTAAATAAATATGTTACTTTGATACTTTTCTATTGATAAATATAGTAAAAATAATTTATAGAATAAAAATAAAAATAAATAAACAAAATAATCGGTTTACCATGTGAGGCTAAAAATTGCCATTTTGTTGTAATTGCGCCAACATGGTTTGTAGATAACATCTGTGCCCATGCCCAGGAATTTTAACATAGTTGAGCAGAGAAAAGTCTTTTTTATGTAAATCGCCTTAATGGTAAACTGTTAATTTTGATAAAATAAATATTTGCATATTAATAATTAGTATATAATAGCTGTTCACAATATATAGACACAGAACTTCAAAAACAAATTGATTTACATAATATGGGTTATTTAACCAATGTGGAACAGATGCTTTACACTCACGCAAACATATAAACATAAGTTTGGCAGCTTTTTGGTTGGCGCGATTTTCAAGACCGCGCCAAACGAATAACTTAATTTTAATACAATGGCTAGGTTGCCATTAAAGGAAAAAATTTCCTAAATTTGGCGACTTTTTTCCTTTTTTTAACCGATTAATTTTTTTTTCTGCGTGAGTGTAAAGCATCTTAGCCAGAAAGGTTAAATAAATAAACGGTAAAATAAAAAAAATTGAATATACAAAATCGTATCTTAATCTCACTTCTCTAGGACCAGATTTTGGATCTTATCGAGTATCGCCAAAGTTGGAAAGATTTTTTCGCGCGTATATTTTGCAGACCACTGCAGCATCTATACCAAATATATATATATAGGGTAGATGTGCCAGTAATGGACACCCTTAAGGAATTTCAGTACTTTTTGGTTAGCCGGGCGCCAGTGATATATGTACATATATAAATACATATGTATATACACACACATATATATATACATACACCATATATGTATATATATGTGTATGTATATATATATGTATATGTAGATATGTATACATATTTGTTTGTGTGTATATATATACATGTATATATATCACTGGCGCCCGGCTAACCGAAAAGTACCGAAATTTCTTTAAAAATTATTTTTTAATTAATAGTTATAATTGTTATATTCCACATTTTTTTAATATTATATTAATCTACCAACAATATTTAACCATGCTCATAGTCACATTTCCCAATGTGAATCGAAATTTAATTGTAAATAACAGAAATAAATCAAAACATCCTAAATTCCAGTAATGGACACCCCACAAAATGATATTATGATTGTATTTAAAACTAGAATTTAAAGAAAGCATATTAATGAAATAAAAAAGGCTGAATTTTAATTGGTTATTTTTTTACAAACCAAAAATGTTGAAGGTGGCTCATTACTGGAAGGCGGTGCATTACTGGCACATCTACCATATATATATATATATATATATATAAACACAAAAATATCCGATATTTTCAAAATAAACAATGTATTTGACGATTATAAATATTTTCAGATATTGCAGTTTAAACTAAAATAAATCAAACCAGAAAAGATTATTTCAAATGAAAATTTAAATAATGTATATCTAAATTTAACAGTTTATCTTTCAGTGACTATTTCATGTAAATAATATCTCGCA
The DNA here is from genome assembly GCA_963931845.1 of Maratus michaelseni. NCBI lineage: Eukaryota > Metazoa > Arthropoda > Arachnida > Araneae > Salticidae > Maratus > Maratus michaelseni. The sequence goes on along the minus strand of OZ007592.1, from coordinate 368,995,592 downwards.
TAATTATTGGTTTTACATTTAAATTATCAACTTCAAACTAGGAAAATATATTTCTAGCTCTAAAAAAGGGCACAATTAATAACAGTTGAAAAATTCATTTACACTTATTTGACTGAAAATATCATACACAGTATTTAGAAAATAAATATCAAGTATATGAAAATAGCGAACATCATGATATTTTACACATAAATATTTGCTATACCTTATATATCACCGAACTCTGTTGGTTTAAACTATTTACTGGAAACAGCGTAATTTTTAAGTACCGAATCGTTAGAAAACTATTACTTTATTTTCAACCTTCAATGGTCGAGCTCTGATATAACAACTGTGTGAATAATATATTTATAAATATTAATTACATTTATAAATCTGCATATCAGAGACAGATTACATCAGCTCCGCAGTTTTATTTTGAAATCATTTTAGGAAATATTTATAACATTTAACCAGTTTAATTTATTTCATATTTGTTTTATTAATTAGTAATTATAAAAATTGTTTAAAGAAGTTTTGAATTCTAAGGGAAAAACCAATTCCATATCGCCATTTCTTCCGTATACAAACTATTTACAAACCGAAAACAAAAACATTTAATTAATTTAAATTAATCTTACTTGAGAAAAAATTGATTTATATATGATTCATTTAACCAATGTTAAATAAAGAAACAGTAAAATAAAAATAAAAAATTTGAATATGCAAAATCGAAAATCAAAACATAGAACTTAACTTACCCCGTCATTGTGTTGCCATTCCTTCACGACAAATCCACCATCCGCGAATCGTTGCAGCACTCCCAACCGCTAGATGGCGCTATTTTCAACTTGCGAAAAGTTTCCCATTTATCTGACTGGGCTTATTATTTAATGGCTTTGCCCTTCTTTGCATGAGTTTTTCTTTTACAATTGTGTTTTTTTATACATATATTAAACATTAGACAGCAGAAATTTTAAGATATATTTTTAACTTTATTCAGCAACATAGTTCACGGGAAATTTACTGGATTAATATTTCTATATAAATATAGTGGTGGCGAAGAAGTTGATTTATTTAGTAAAAGTTAAATAAAAAGTGATAGAAATTTACATCACTATGCAATTAAGTGTTAAAAGTCCAATCTTCTCCACTTACAATCTATTCAAAAGTATTCAAATGATTGCCAAATGTCTCTTGTTTTGACGGCCACTAATGAATACTAGGGACGTCTGCCCATTGAAAGAACAGCTCTCCATAGAATTCGAGAAAATACACCAGTCTAAATTCCGTTTTGTTTTCATCGCTCAGTTTGAAATTCAGCCACTTATCACAAAACTGACATATACTGTTTTCATCGTAGTAATCAAGGCTTTTTTATGCTGAGGTCTCAAGCATGGTAATTAAGCCACCTTACGATTTCTGATGTACCCCGATTCTAAAAGTCTTCGATTAATATATATTTTTTTTTATTTGTCCTCCAATTGTAATTTTAATTTGAAAAAGGGATAATTACCAGTTGAAGTCAAGTATCTGAAGCTCCTGTCTTCGTCGAAGCTAATCACTCGTGGCATTCGTAAACGGGGTTTTCGTTTGAAACCTTCACCATGGGTCAAAACCTGATAAATTCCCAGTTTTCATCTTTTAAATGAAGTTGGAATTTCAGAAACGGTCTTATGTTTTGCTCTCATACTCCAAATTTTTCATTTTTCCCCATATGAGAATTCTTTTGAGCTTGTCATTTTGTATGAATGCAAAACAACAACATGCGGCTTCATATAAATTCAGAAATCGTTTACGTAAGCAACTGTCATTTAGTCAAATTTGCGTAAAATCAATTTTGGCTCAAACATTTGACATGGTTATATTTGCTCCATTCTTAAACTCTATCGCTTGGAATAAAATATAAAACGTAATTTTGTTGAATACGGTGTTACGATTGGGATTGTTAACACATATAAGTAAGATATTGAAACACAGTAAATATTTAAAGTTTTACTTAAAAATTGCTGTTGTTTCTAAATTACGTCAGGCAAGTTAGTGGTTATTTTTCTGGTTGCAGGGAAGACATCACGAAAATGACTAGCAAAATTTTTTATGTTATCTTAACATTCAATACAGTTAATGAATGTATGTGAAAAGGCAATTATTTTGTATCCCTTAAGTAACATTCTTAAAATAAATTTCCTTGAATTTTAAAGGGGTGAATATATGTCCTAAATGCCCATGTAAAACAATGTCAATATTGGTGTACCTTTTTTTGCTCGGGAACAAATCAAAGGATTTCAATGTTATTTCGTACATATATTTGCTTTGTCCCTAGTTAAACAATAAATTGACCGTTTTGGGCAAGGAATAAAATTTAAAATATACGATTGTTGCCTGATTTAGGTAAAAAAAGAACACTCCACGTAAAAATAGGTGATATTAAAGTACATTTCTCTCAGAAAGTAGTGAAGTAATTTCAATACTTTTTTAAATTGTCTTGGCAGAAGATAAATTATACACTGATTGGCAGAAACTAAAAATCTAAAATACAATAGTTACGTTTATTTAAAAAAAATCCTAGATTTTGTTTCTTTGTGCAATCGCGTAAATATTGTATTTTTTACTTTTATTTCTTGGAGAACAAAACATCAAATACTTCGATTCTGCTAAAAGCATTTTAAAGAGTACTTAAATACGAGAAAAAATACATCAAAATAAACTGTTTTACGTTTGATTGTTTTGTTTGCGAAATCGCGTAACGATTGCATTTTTTAATTTTAGTCCTTTCCGAAAGTTAATTTTATAGTTGATATATTAAAATCGCTCCAGTGGCTGCTCCACCTACAAAATAGTACCTAATCATTAGCTGTTTTACATCTAAATCGTCTGATTACGCTACTGTGTTCTTAAAAATTTTTCAAATTTAAATTTTTTCTTACATACTTAGTTTTTTAATAAGAAAAACTAGCTAGTATAGCAACTCGATGTGCTCCATTTGTCTTGTATGAGATCTTTCGATTTTCGAAAAGAAAATGGAAATGAAATCTAATTTTATTCTACTAATAAAAAAAATATATATATATTATTTTTTAAAAATTCGTATTCTGTGCAAGGAATCATATCCACACGGTAAATTAACTGAAAATTACTAAAATCACATCTTGGAAGTTACATGATATTGATGCAATTTTAATAGAGTGCCTTTATAAGAAACTGACGATTACAAGATTTGGGACAGGTACATGGTTCTGTATTGCGGGTTGCTATGGGTTGCTATGATTAAAATGTTTAATCCCAGAGCACGTATGTTCAGGATCTATGTTGAAAACTCCATATTCAATTACAATCTATTCATCTGCATTTTAAATAAATTTATAAAATATTATTTCATACGTATAAATAATATTGATATATTTCAACTTTTTTGTAATAATTTAAGTAAATATGGAACTAAGTCACATGAACATTCTTTACATTACATTTTTTAAAAAGAGAGTGCAAATTAAAAAATCATTAAATCGATATATACAAACAAAACAAAAACAAAGATATTTTTTCCATTAGTTCGGAAAATATGCGATATCCCATTATTTCCCTTCGTCTTTACCCTTTTTTCGAAATATGGAGGAATTTTGTTGTCATCATTTCAGAGATTTCACTAAAAATACAAAATAAGTTATTATCACCGGAAGTAATTAAAATTTAAAAATTATGAGAGTTATGATGCCATAGAATCCTTGCGAATATTTGGTGTTAATTTCATCTACCAATGTCCCATATTCTAGGAGGAGGAGTTTTGAAGTACCGACATTTAGTAGATTTTAATATAACAGATGCAAGTTTTGTTTTGATAGTATGTTATGTTTACTATTATAACACTTTTTAAGACTTTCCAACCTAGTTGAAAAGTGTTTATGACTTCGGTTTGTCCGCCGCCTGCCCGTGCTCTAACTCCCATAAATATGCTTCGATTGCCCTGAAATTTTTGTATGTTATTCTCGTTTGCTATAGCATGTTCCCTATTCCAACTAATGTGTGTAGCACTTATAGTTTTTATACAGGGACAGTCAAAAGTATTCCGTTACATTACAGTCAATGGGGAATAATCAGTTCAATCGCATTTTGATGACGCTACGTCAGTTAAAACATAATGAAATTGATATATAATTATGAAGCGCATTAAAACATGCTTTTTGTAGAATATGGTGAGCAAAGCATTAATTATTCATTTAGAGGATCAAACAAAAGAATTCTTTTACACATCGTTATATGTGGAAAAATCGTCTGCAGTGTAATTTAGTGATATTTCCCTATTTCAAACATAATGAAAATAATGTGCATTACTGAGGTGTGCTATAAATTGCTCTCTTGTGTGCATTGCATTTATTTACAGGGACACACAAAAGATATTAGTTACAGTACATGTGCGATATTTACAGTCTATGTGTGATAAGTGCGTTTTCAACTTTGGTTTGCATTTTTATTTTTTTTTTCTTAGTACATGTGTGTTTATAAACTCGGTTGACCATATACGTTCTACACATGAAAATTCGTATGTACTACAGACTATGTGAGTGAATTGCTTAAGGGCATTTTTTAATTGTGTTATTACGCATTTTCCTGCTGAACTATATTTAGTAGACTAATAGAAGTTTGTGGAATATAAATAAATTCATATACAGCGCTACGAAAAAAAAGAGATACATTGTCGTTTAGTTTGGTAATTGCTGCAAGTTAGTTTTAAGTTGCCTTTTAGCTTAATAGGTGGTGTGTACAAAAGTCTTCAGATAATATTTAGGGCTGTACAAAAGATTTCGAGTGCATTTCCATCGATTGGCGGAAATTGCAATATGTGAATATTCTAACTGAACTAAATTTCATCATGGTGTATATATCCACATCTATTGATCATATACAGGTCTGCACAAAATAATTCGACCATTTTTTTCACACTGTAAGGTAATTTCGAAAACTGTATATTTCAATGTGTTATGTGTTTTCTAAACTGTTTACTTACATATTTTCCTTCACCTTATTTAACGGTGAAGTTTCATTACAGTTTTCAGGCTGTGTTGGAAAGTGTTTCATAATCTATGCTTGACGCATGATTTTTCGTTCTTGTTTGAATATGCAGTTAAAAAAATTGTCTCCTAAGGCTAAGTATATTGTGAGTGATATCATGCGCACAGTACATCAATACTTCAAAAATTTGAGTGATCCAGATGTCGCAAGCCTTTTGAAAACTTAATAATTAGTAAACTATTATAAACCTATTACTAACCGACATTAGAATACATATATAAGGTATGTTTGATGAAAAATAAGCCAACAGTCCTGGAACGGCAAAAAAGAAAAAATAATAAGTTACTAATAAGCTTTCTGGCATTTATTCCAGTAGAATTTAATAGGATAAATGCCTGATAGCGTCCAATAATTTAATAGCGTTACCATAAAATATATTAATAATAATATCTAAAATATATTAATAACAAGCGGGAAAAATTCTACCTTACGGCAGAATATAGATTGGCCACCCACGGTTTTTAACATTGAGATTTTTTCAGCCAAGTCTAACTCGTTAAAAAAAAGAAAAAACGTGTTTGTTAGCCAGCTTCTCTACTTTAGAATTTAGTTAGCGTTCTAAGATTTTTGTGAGGATAGCGGAATATATTAGGAACGAACACACCAAGTTTTTAAAAGATTCGGTGACAAGAAATATTTTTAATAAATATAATAGTGAAAAGATGTGGCTCGAGTGGGCTGAGACGTGGCGAGGTAGATGTTGTTTACAAATGTACTGGCTTAATTATACCCTTTAAACTATTTTTAAGGGTTCAATACACTTTAACACTTAATAGATAACTTAAAAAAAGTAATAAAATGTTCTATGATAGCAGCTTTTATGATGGATACAACTAAGAGAAGTTGATTTACAAATGATGAGTTGGCATTAATTGAAGGGCTCTTTGAGAGCAGTGGGGGGAAAGGGAGTGGGAGTTATACAAAACACAAGCGCTCTACGAGACCTTTACAATGAATCCTCACTTGCAATTGCGACATGGATCTTTAAAAAGGATGCCCTTTTTGCGCCCCTCTGACGGGCCCCCTCGAGAGATACGTGGAAACCAAGGGCGCCAAAAGAAGCAGAGAAAAAAACTTTTAGGTGGTTTGCAACTAATTTTGGTGAAATTTTGGAGCTGTCCGGCCCATAGGAACAGAGAAAAATAGGAAAAACTAAAATCATTATGAGAAATTGAAAAAAATAAATAAGAAAAGTGCTCCTGACGGGAGGGGGAAAGGAAGGGGAAGAGTAGGACCAGACAAAAGGGCTTGACGAGATCAAACTTTTGCTATGTTACATGATGGGGTTTGAACACCTTGAATGTCTCCCCCCTGGGGGGGTAACTCCGTTTCCATGAGAGATAGGGCCTCGGGACCCTCTTAGAAATGTCGGCCTCGACGAGTTTAACTTCGTCAGATCCTTTAGAAAACGCCTACGCCCTCTGTGGGGCCGACAGAGGCTGAGAAGGATGCGGAAATCTAAAATTTAAAAAGGGTTGAAACAGAGAAAAATGCTTCTTAAGGGAGGGAGGGGGAGTGAAAGGGGGAGAGTAGGACCGTACCATAGTGTTTGACGAAATCTATGATATGCTACATGAAGGGGTTTGAGCACTAGAAAGGTCTCCCCCCGGGAAGGGGGAACTTCGTTCCTATGGGAGATAGGGCCACGGGCCTACCTTAGAAATGTCCGCCGCGACGAGTTTAACTTCGTTAGATCCTTCAAACTGGGTCTGCGCCCGCTGTAGTGCAATTAGGGACTAAGAAGGGAAGTACAAGCGGAAGTATCTGCATAATAAAGAGAGACAATTTGAAACAGATTTGAACAGAGAGACAATTTGATTTTTGATATCGTCAGTAACAACCATTTGTATAGCTATGTATTAAGGGTGTCCTCCTTTATATATGGATTGGCTGTGACATTTCATAAACATGAATTTTACTGTAGACTGAAAGAATTAGCCCTGTGTGTGGCTATTAATAATATGTAATGTAAAATTTTAATCGTGAAATAGCTGAATTTGTCGTATTTAAATAAGTAATTGTTATAAATATCAAATTTTACTTTTATGAAATATATTCCATTTATCATGACAAATACAAAGCAATCGATAAAACATTTTAAAATAAAAAGGTAGAAAAATCGAACAAAAATTTAGGGAAATCAAACCTGCAACCTCTAAAATCAAGAGCTGTGCTCTAACAATTCACCCATCAAGTTCACTGCTAGACATTAACAAAATACCATTAAAATAGGCAAATTAGTCAAATCACTGTTTCGACCGCAGACCTTTCAATTTTCAATTCACAGTAGAAACTCACTCAATATTTTAGTCTCCTTCGCCCGCGCACCGCCTGATCTTCGTCCGTGAACAGCCCCATTATCTATTTACGCGTGAAGGTTTCGCTATGGTACTTCATTGTGAAGTTTGGTAATATTTGAAAAACGGTATAATCATTAGATATGAAATTTATCTATATATATATATAAATACAATTTTTTACCTTTCTAACGCAGTTTGTCTAACAATTTTGTGACAAATACTTTTCGAGCAATTAACTTTTTCAGTAACTTCAAATGTTTAATTTTCCGAGATTAGCCTGTGGCAACGATGGATGGCTATGACTTTTCATAAGCATGAATTTTACTGCTGCCTGAAAGTATCAGCCACCCTGTGTGTGGCTAATTATACATAAAATATATGTTGTTTACCAAAGAATAATTTCCGAACTACCTCGTTTACATTATTGTGTGTCAGCAAAGATTGCTCTCACGAATTTTTCTTCAGTTCGTTAACATTGCAAAGTCACAAGGCGAAAGGTCCGGATCATAGGCGTGAATAGGGGGGTAGGATAACCATCTTGGATTTTTAAAATAGATTTTAATTTGCATTGTCATACAGCAGAAAAATGCCATCGGAAAGTTTTCCGGGTCGTTTAGACGTCATCGCCCATCCCTGTGAAGTCAACGTTTTCCTATAGATAGCTATGCACTAACCATGACTCAATGTTTCAAAAATTCTAAAAGAAATGGCCCTGGGTAACTATTGGACGGTGCATCTGATTGGCTGTATTTCCACCGCGCGACTACGCATGTTTTCTGACGCCCTTTTTACTGTATGAATTTTTTCACTAAGATCGTTAACTATCATTCTATACTTTGCTAGTATTATCTGGATTGTAAGTTTCTCAAGAATTCTTTTAACTAGTTATTTGCTATCGAACGTCATTTACAATATTTTTTAATAAAATGTAACTTTTTAAAATGAATTGAATACTATGCAAAGTTTTGCACAGATAAGAAAAAAAAAATTCTGTTGAGTGAAGAAAATCCATATTTTATAACCACTGAAATAACATGTTACTAATTTATAATAGGACAATTTTATTTTTTTAATCAAATTTACAATTAATCATTTAATAAACGTAATTTAATTAAATCACAAAATGTAAACATTTTACACATTAAATTGTTTTTAGAAGCATTATGAAAGCATAAACAAATCGATTTCACATCATGTTTTTTTTGTCACTTTTATAATTTCTCACAAGCTCGTATGTTTTATATTTATAATCATCACATATTTCTTCTGAATTTATAATGATGACTTGGACAAAAAGGGAATTTCTAACATCATAAAAGTATGGATAAGGAAAAAGGAGAAAGAAAAAGAAGGATGATATTGTCAAAAGAATCAATTGTTCAATAAGACATTAATCTGGACTTTTGACAAGTAAACGCCAGTCTTAAACAGTGAAAAACTTGTTTGTTTTGATTTTTTTAAGCTTCTGTTAATCTCTTTTGATATAATTCCTATATAAAATCAGAGGCTTTCAGATTTTCTTTGAATAAGAAGTTTGATAATACTTTTCCCGCTATATACAAAAAGTAATTGATATTATTCTATGTATGTGTATGAAAGTCACAAGTTAAGGGGTCTGAGGACTCTTAATCCTTTAAAATTTTCGAATTTTTTATTTTTTTATATATTAAACTTCTATCTTTCCTGAACATTTTAGTGTAAATGTTTTCTTGAAATTCCCATTAGAACAGAAGTTATGGCTTTTAGAAATATACCTACTCAAAGCTGAAGCATACTCAAAGCTGCAGCAAAACATCATTTTTCTCAAAATGATGTTTTTGGGCATAACGCGCATGATATCTCAAAAACTTATCAATATATTTTCATGAAATTTGCCAGAAATATGCGTCATGTTAGTCTACATAAATTGAACCTAAAATTTCATTTTTTGTATTTAAAAAAAATTATAAGTAGTTGTAATGTTGAAAATTTTAAAAAATTGTATTAGCTCAATACAATTTTGCATTAAAAATATAAAAATGCTGTAAATACAAATTTATTGATGTTCAGTGTAATTAATACAATATGAAGTATAATTAGACTCCAAAATTTTTATTCTAGATGCAAAAATTATTTTGTAATCGTGCGCGTAAGCTGTCATGTCAATTTTCTGCTCGACAAATGTCTGACAGTTTGAAGCCCCCTATAAATATTAATTCTGAATATTGTAACTTTTTAAATATGAAAAATGAAAGTACACGCTTATATCTTTTCATCCCAATAAAAATTGTGTTTTTAAATCATATACATTTGAAGATATTAAATATTAAAAATGGTCAATTTTTTTTCATTTTTTTCCAATTTTAAGAGTCCTGAGACTCCTTAACCCTTTAGCGGGCGGTGGTCACAAAAAAGGACACCTAATTTTAATTCCAAAACTGACAAACGGCACCAAGAATATTTAATTAAAATTTTCCTTTTATAAAGTAAGGGAAAATCAGTAAGTTATTCTTCTCTAAGGAAATCGTTTGTAAAATCTGGTGTCAGTCCATTATTTCATTATTTTACAAACAGATTTATTCCGCGCCGGAAAGGGTTAATGTATGTATATAGTTTTCATGCTTCTTTAGTATTGTTTCGTTATTTGCATTAACTTTAAATGTAACTTATTTTTAACCGACTGTTTTATCGTTATGTTCTTTTGTATGTATGTATGCATGTGGAGAAAGAAAAAGAAGGATGATATTGTCAAAAGAATCGATTGTTTAATAAGACTTAATCATGTATATAGTTTTCACGCTTCTTTAATAATGTTTTATTATTCGCATTAACTTTAAATGTAGCTGCTTTTTATACGATTGTTTTTGACCTTTAAGTGCTTTTGTATGTATGTATGGTCTCAATTTTCTAAATAAGAACTGCGCGGATTTGAATAAAATTTTACCTTACAATTATAATGCACAAGGAAATGCTTAAATCTAAATTATTCATACAACCGGCTAGCAGAAAGTTGCTTTAAAATTTATTTATTAATTTATAAATATGTTTTCAAAATAATTAAATAATGTGTTGTCATTTTAAACACACCATTGTACATAATTTTTATAATTCCAGCACATCAGGAAGTGAGTGAAAAATCAATTACAAAATTCTATCTATGCATGAAACAAGTTAAGTTAAATGAAATATTGTAAAACACACAGAATTAAAAAAATCATTACTATCACAGTTAAATCCTCCAATTATCTTAGTAGTAAAATAAAGTTCATATCAATTAGTTTTAGTTTTGTAAGTGCAGTTTTCAAGCAAATTTTAAAAATAAACGAATTTTCATTGCTTGCGCTTGGTCGGGATATTCATTTATGAATTTCTTATGTCGCGAAGCAAAGCACGAGACCCGTTTATATATTTTTGTTTGTTTGCATGTCATAAATTGGTTTAGAGTATATTTTGGAAGAATTGCATGTTTTTTAGCAACAGCTAATAGCTGTTTGTGCGATTTTTCACAACCACACTTGTTAAACAAACTCCTTTGACTCCAGAACGCAGCTCTCTACAATCGTTGTTTGCATTTTATCAAACACTATGATGGGTTCGATATATTTTAATATTCAAGCATTTTAATTATCACAAAATTTATTTACACACTTATAAATTATAGATATGGGACATTCGACGAGATGTTGATATAGACAGTTATTTACATATTTACAAATTCTAGATTAATTTTACCTTGATTCTGATCATAGTACTATACACAATAAAAGATGATCCTAAATTATATCTTCTAGTTGCACTTTATTCCATGCCCGATATTCTTTTTCTGGAAAATTAGACGGAATTCTTTTAAATCACATTCGTAGCTACTCCTAACAAAACATTCTTTTTAACTACACAACAAAAAAAAAAACAGATGGCAATTTATTTTCCCTAAATTTTTTAACCTCTTCTCGTGTGATAATAAAATGTTAAAAAAGGCAAAAGAAAAAACAACTACGTTGCTATAGCAACCAGCCGCATTTAACAAATAAAATAAAATATAAAAGAAACAATTTTATCGGCATTAGCTAAAGTCGTCTGCATAAATAAAAATATTAATTCACCGATTCCTAACAATCATAAAAAAAACGCCCCTTGACATCCATTCTCAGGAATGAACAATTTTCGCAGATGCAGAACTTTATATTCCTGGTTCTTCACCGAGTGGAACTGTGTATCAGCGATCATTCCTATACTTGTTTTTTCTCTCTTCTAATGGCAACCCGAGTTAGTATGACAACTATTCTTTCGACCTGTTTGGGCTTTGGAGTGGCGGTAAAAGCAACAACAAACGAGGGTGGCGTTATTCTCTCAGATTCGAGATTTTGCTCGGTTGAGAAGGCGCTAGCCTAGGTAGTATATATCGTCACATTTTAAACTCTGAATTTTTGACTTTGTGTTCATTTCATTTCCATCCTACAATATTGTTATAGTGAATCTACCGTGAATAAGTAAACTCGACCACGCCATGATGTCACCAATCTTGAAATAGTGCACCAAATCATATCGTTGTTCGTTTATTCACCTTTTCAAGCTGTGTCCATTGAAGGCTGCAATGAATTGCACGCAGTGATAATATACGACTAAGTCCTGTGTGTGTGCATCAAATATCAGTGGTGTGACTAGTGATTATGATAAAATATTAAGTGCGAAAACAAAATTAGCTATAAAGCGAATGTAAATCGATTGCAAATTGTCTGATAAAATCAGATAAAAATAACAGCTTCAATTTGCGGCCATAAGCTAGCAGACTGCACAGAGAACGCAGCATGTGTGCATAATTTGGCGACACAATTTTACTGCATAGCCATACATACCGTTATACATTCCATTAGCGATTATTTCTATACTTTAATAACTCTCTTTACTATCTTGGTTGTTCTTGTGGATATTTTCCAAAGAGCCCTGTTTTATTAAACTTCTCAATCAATTTTAACTAAAGGGCAGTTTTCATGAAACGAACAGGTATTTTACTTTTATTAGTCGTAATATACCTTTTAAAACTTATAAAAATCGTAACCATTTTACTCTGGTTGAAACGATGAATAATTTTTTACTTGTATTTTGCACATTTTCATTGCGATGTCGTTAAAGATTTTCTCGATTAATAGAGCTCGAGTCTACTTTAATTATAAGGTGCATCTAAAACGATCGGTGCATGTATCCAAACCAACAACCAGACCCCTACCTGCCGCACTCAAGGTCCACCCAAGTGGGTTGTGCTATTTGTGGTAGGGAGAAAAATCGCCAAATCCCAGCACCGCGGTCGCACCAGAAATGACAAGCAACTGGTCGCCAAGCACAAAGTTGAACGTGACATGATTACAGAAAAATAAAGGAAAGCCGGTGTCCTTCGGTGAATGGTCTCATCATTTTAAGTAATCTCCATTAACTCACAGCACACCTTTGACAACGTTTGTAAAGCTGCAGGAAACTGGTCTTCGTTTGGAATTAATTGAAGCGTCGATGTCACATGTTGTTGGATATTCCGTACATCTGCAATTTGTAGGCCTTTCACGACTCGCTTAAGGTGGCGCAATAAACAGAAGTCTGGTGGCGTCATATCCAAAGAATCTGGTGCATGAGGAAGAACTTTCACTTGAAGTTTAGCGAGGAGGTTGCGCACGAAGTTCACAGTGTGCGGACGGCCTGGCATTGTTGTGGAGCATATTCCACTGTCGAGTTCAATATAACAATGCATAGGTCTTCGCTGTTTTTTTCCAATTTGTATCAAAAGTTTATGCATTGTTTCAATACATTTCGCAAGACTGAAACTGTTCGATTTGTCCGCGTGGACAACTTTGCTTGAACATGAGATTTCAATGACAGGAGGTGCATTTTCACTTGTCTCTTAATGCGCATGTATGTCAGAAGCTATTGTTTAAATATTGGACCAATCACCGACTTTTTTAGACACACCTTGTGTATCGCATAATGTAGGAATTTTACTCACTAAACGAATTATAAAAACATTAGGAACCCATACAAATTTCGAAATAAATTAATGTGTGTTTCTTTCTGCAATAATTTACCATATCTTCGTCATTTTTACGTTTATATTCATTTAAACTTCTTTGTAAAATTGTAATGAATAGAAAAGGAATGAATTTGTTATCATACAAATTACGCTAACAATTAGATAAACAAATAGAAGAACAATCCTGTCAAAAGTATTAGTTGTTGAAAAGTCATTTATCTGGACTCATGACAGGAAAACTCTCGCCTTGAATATTACATGACTCGTTTGATATGAATGATTTCAGGTTTTAAGAAATCCTCTTTTGGATTTATTCATGTACAAAATTAGACAGCTTTAGATTTTTATTCATTGGAACATTTATATACATATTTTCTTAGCAATATACAGATATTATTTTTTTCAGTCAAAATCAGAGTTGCCAATTTAACGGGTAATTCTTTTTTGTTCTTGTTATTATTTGGGTATAAATATAACAAAATTTATATTATTTGATGATATAAATCATCAAAAAATATTGCTTGTCGGAAGTAGTGGTAGATGTTTTAATAAAAAAAGTCTACTACAATATCAACACTGGTCGCAATGCTGGCTATTTCCGTAATATGTTGTTATTAGATCAAATAAGTGGATTATCAATGGAACTAAACGTTGTACTACTAAATCCAAAGAGAAATTTCCGTTTATTTATTCTTAAAAAATCTAAGATTAATAAAATCGAAGATTTCTCCACAGAATTAAAGATGACGAAAAATCTTAGTGATTGGCAGCTATGGTTTAAAAAACATTGAAGTATTGCTTAATATAGTGATGAGAATATCTGAAAAGAATTACTTCAGTTAGATGTCATTTTAAGAAAAGGTAGGGTAGCTAATATTGTTCGTACTCCATTGTCTCGTTGATTATCGCGAGAGGCGGATTGCCTCCCATGTAACACTTTCTAAGGGAACCTAGTGTGTATTTACGTAGCGATACACACGTCACTCAAGGGTCTTCAATGGATAGCAGAGCTGGATGAACTAAGGTAAAATGTAGAATTGTTTATTCCCTTCTGCTTAATCATGTAGTAGTTCCTATGCCTGTGAAATAACTGCGCTAGCTCAAACATCATGATTTTATTAGTAGTAGTTGATTGCTGAACGTGTTTAGCTAAACTCCAATAAAATATACTTTATAGTCGACTTTAAATCATTTCAATTAGAATATTTTTCGGTAGATTGAAAGTTTTATAATTTAGTTTTGCAGTAAAAAAAAATGTATCAAATTCATAATTCAGCATTTTTAGGTGCGTTCGTAATTATATAAATACGTAGCACCTATTGTCGTCGTCTGTTCCTTCTGTGTGTCTGTCTGGCCGTCCGTCTGTCCGCATATATCAACGCAAAAACTACCCAACCGAATGTTTTAAAATTTAAGATACATTATCTTTGCAGAATTTTGTCGAGACATTTCAAATTTTATAAAAATCGAATCAAAACTTTAGAATATATTAATAAAAACATTTATTAAGAAATTTGAATTTTTTAAATAAAAATCGGTGCTTTCTCTTGTTATAGGAGCTTCCGAGGTTTAACAGTCAAGCGACCGAGATACTTATTTTATTACAGAAATTAATCTGCAGACGATATAATTAATTTCAGAGAATTAAAAATTATCAAGATCTGAATATTTATATAACTATCTATAGTACGAACGCACCTCATTTTTCACGTTTGACGTACAATTCCCAACTTGTTTAAAATTTATATAGATTAATTATTTGGAATTATTTAGCAAATATAGCATAAGAAAGAACTCAGGAATTTAAATAATTCAATTAATCAAGATTGGTAAAAGCCCGATAACATACAACTTGGTTACTAGTGAAAACAAGATTCTAACCAGATCACTTACTGTTTTTATCAGAATTAAAAACGCGATGTATCTAGATTTATTTGCTGATGTTAAACTTCACCAACCGCCTAGACTATTGCACCTGATGACGTTATCGAGCTGTGCCATGTACAATAGTTTAAAAAAAAATATGACGGTCAGTTTTTCGCTGTGTCAAAAGATGCTTATGAAAAAGTTACTTATGAAAAGTTTTATATAAATATAAAAAGCTACAATGTAAGCAGCATGTAGACATACAGAAAATACTGCAGTAGTTCCAGAATAAGAGGGTAGATTTCTGTAAATTGTTTTTGATTTCCAGTTTGGGATTACATGATATTTGTTAAAGACACAGTTACAGTTTAATAAAACTTTTTAATGCATTTACTTGCGTTTATATAAATCCAATATTGTACGTCCATTGTCCATCCATAATTTAAGTGTTTTTTAAGATACAGAATCATTTCACCGTTTTTATCGGTTGCGTCAATATCACGATTTCCTTAAGTAGTTGTTTAAAAAAAAAATTATATTTGTTAGAAAAATATTTGGAAGATATTTTCATTTGACCCATTCAGCCGTGCTAAAATACATATCATAAGCAGAATAAATAAAAATTGGGTATTTTGATAATATAATTAAAAAATTAAATATTTAAGAATTTTAAAGTTAATCTTCTAATCTTCTGTAATCGGGTCCGCAGCCAATGTTGACGTCGAACTTGAACGAAGATTTAGTCACGTATACAAACTGTTAAATACGCATAAAGAAGAAACTTGTTCACAAAATTGAAAATAATTTTGCACCACACCTAGCTCGCTAAATTGCGCAAATTCGCTATGAACCCCGAAACGGAAAATTCCCTGATTTTAAATATATACCTTGTAAATGGTATTGAAGGGTAATGAGTAATCAGATAGAAAACTGAATGAAAGTGTACTGTTTATGAGTTTTATTAACGTGTGTTTTTCCTGTATACAGATATTTCATTTAATTTCCTTGTTAACACTTTCCAACCTACTTGAAAAGTGTTTATGACTTCGGTTTGTCTGCCTTCTGTCCGCGCTCTAACTCCCGTAAATATGCTTCGATTGTCCTGAAATGTTTGTATGTTATTGTCGTTTACTATAGCATGTTCTCTATTTCAACAGAAGTGTATAGAACGTATAGTTTTTTTACAGGTTACAGTCAAAAGTATTCCGTTACATTATAGTCAATGTGGAATAATCGGTTCAAGCGCATTTTGATGTCGCTACATCATTTAAAACATAATGAAATTGATATATAATTATGAATCGCTTTAAAACATGCTTTTTGCAGAATATGGGGTGCAAAGCATTTATTATTCATATACAGGGTCAAACAAAATAATTATTTTACACTTCGTTATATGGGGAAAATCGTCTGCAGCGTAATTTAATGATATTTCACTATTTCAAACATAACACAAATTATATGCATTACTGAGGTGCACTATAAATTGCTCTCTCGTGTACATTGCGTTTATTTACAGGGACACACAAAAGATATTGTTTACAGTACATGTGCGATATTTACAGTCTATGCGTGATAAGTGCGTTTTCAACTTTGGTTTGCATTTTTAACTTTTTTTTTCATAGTACGTGTGTGTTTATAAACTCGGTTGACAATATATATGGCTACACAAGGAAATTCGTAAATACTGCAGACTATGGGAGTGAATTGCTTAAGAGTAGTTTCTAATTGTGTTTACGCATTTTTCTGCTGAACTATATTTAGTAGACTAATAGAAGTTTGTGGAATATAAATAAATTCATATACAGGGCTACAAAAAAGATACATTGTCGTTTACGTTTGGTAATTGCTGCAAGTGAGTTTTAGGTTGCCTTTTAGCTTAATAGCTGGTGTGTACAAAAGTATTCAGATAATATACAGGGCTGTAAAAAAGATTTCGAGTGCATTTCCATCGACTGGCGAAAATTGTTAAATGTTAATATTCTAACTGAACTAAATTTTATCATACTATATATCCACATCAATTGATCACCTGCACAAAATAATTCGACTACTTTTTTGACACTGGAAGGCATAATTTCGAAAACTGTATTTTTCAATGTGTATGTGTTTTCTAAACTGTTTACTTACATATCTTCTTTCACCTTATTTAACGGTGAAGTTTCGTTACAGTTTTTTGGCTGTGTTGGAAAGTGTTTCATAATCTATGCTTGACGCATGATTTTTCGTTCTTGTGTTGCTTTGCTGTGGGGGCCGGTGTCTGTAACAGATAACGATGCAATATGTTTCAAAAGAAAGGGTTCTTTTGAACGCATCCCTTGCATTTTGTATGGTTTTTACTAAGCAAATTTAGTTTTTATTAAAAGCTCTCGTTAATTTCGGAACATGCCGAAAAATAAACTACAATAAGCGAAACTCTGAATAAACAATCAATCTCTCCTCACTCCTGGAAGGTGCATGTTGTTTACCAGATTTACAGCCGAATATTTTTGTTTGATTGATTTGAAAAAAATAAATTTTGAGTAATGAATTTTGAATAATGCTATAAAAGCATAGTATGCGTGTTTCCCGATATTTAAACGATATAGTCATTTTTTTAAATATACATATTTTTATTAAAACGAACTGTAATACAAATATTTGTCAATAAATCTGTTGAACAAGAAGCACCTTACATGAATGAGTAAAGATTCAGAAAATATGCCCAGTAGATGCGCATATGGTAGATGTTCTGTCATATTTAATGGAGTCGTGCTAAAGCCCTTGTATTTGCATTATCGTCCTGTTCGCAAGATGTCGCATGTGTTAGTTGGTAGCTGTGCTAACTGAGGTCGCTTGTGTTATAGGCAGCCGCAATAATACAATAAATTGAAACTCGCATTTAAAAAAGCACTATTTCTGCAATGTTTTAATTATAGCAAAATATTTTTCGCACAATTGTCATAACCAGTGCGGATTAAACATGAATCCACCTTTATGGCAGGAAAACTTGTATCTTGCACATAACACGACTTGTTAATATTGATTTTTGTTAAATTTATATAAATATATTTTGCATGTAAAATATAGATACCTTTAGATTTTTTTTCGTTGAAACAATATATTCTCCTAATAATGTAAAATACTAATTGTTTATTTTAATTAGTGTTAATATTTTTAGTAATACTTTGTCATTTATTTTAATTTTAGTCTAAGCATGTATTTTTATTGTCTAAATGTGAATCCACAAAGTTGGTAAATGTAATAGTGTTGCAATCTCACAACGAACTACATAAATAGTAGATATATATTTACTAGAATTGATTTATAAAATGTTGAAAAATCTAAAAATAAATTTCTGTCTATGCGATTTAAATAAAACGGGCTAACTAACATCCAAATAATATAGTATGCATTAGTTCATGCAGCAGCCTGCTGACGCAAGTGCTCTAGAAAAATCTAAATAACTGAAAGCAAATTCATCCTAAAATCACTGTTGTAGAAATAAAATAAAAAATATGGTAATGCGTAATAAATATATTTTTTTTTTTAAGTGAAGAAAAGGTGGATTTGTAGTTCATGAATTCTTGTCCTGGATTGCTTAATTTAACAGGTTTTGCATACCGCTACAATCTTAAAAATGCAGAATCTAATTGAAGTAATACACATGAAGCAACAGTCATTCATAATCTATTTTCTTTTATAATGCAATTGTACCAAAAAATATTGCTACCGGTAAAAATATAAAAATATATTTATTTATAAAATGGAAATTCAAATTTTACTACTGGCGAAATATTAAAATTCCATTAATCTTGACATAAAGCTGTCATTTTAGATGGCTTTAAAAACTTTTCAGACAGTGACTTTTAACCCTTTCAACGACAGATATTTCTGTTGTTAAATGTTGAGATGATTGAATGACAACAGGATTACGTAGAAATTTATTTCAAAATAAGTAAAACCTTTCTTTACGTATATTATATAAGCAAAATTGTATTTGAAAATTCTGGTACCATTGTTGTATTTGGGGATTAAAATTAGGTGGGAATATATAATATCTCAACGCCCTTCAAAGAGTTAAATTGTGATTTGCTTTTGCGGACAATTTGTGGGTCAAATGCCAATGTCTCGGGTTTTAATGTACACTTATCTAGAATTTGAGACTATTCTTTTAGTTAAAAAAAAAAAAATACGCATTTCAGAAAAACTCGTCTATTGTTTTTTGTGAATATTCATTACGTAATTTTTCTGAAGTTGTAATAAACACACAAAGTAAATAAGTGAAATATATATCACCTTAAAAAGCTACAAATACTACAGATATTGTCAAATTAATTACTGAATAAACATTAATCCGCACTTTTGCGATACTTTGCTAGGGTTTGAACATTTGAAACGCTGTAGTTGTTCCTAAAAAAATAAGAAAATGCTTATTATCCAAAGGTCTAGACAACCGTTTCATATTAACTAAAAGATCCTCTTAAAACACCATCAAAAACTTTTAAATGCGCTAGGCCTTTCGAAAGGTCTGAGTCTTCGTCAGGCGCAAAAAATACGTGCTTCTACTATGAAAGCAGCAGCAAGACTGAAGTGAGTGATAAGGCAAAGGAAACAAGCTGAAGAAGCAGCCAATAGGAAAACAGAAGACAACAGCCAATCACAGAAGAGTAAAATCAAAACAATAAATAGAACACAAAATAGAAGGGAAATAAGGAAGAAAATTGAAATATATATATATATATATATATATATATATATGTATATACATATATAATTAAATAAAATAAAATATAAAACACACATATATATTAAAATATGGAAACAGATGAAATTAAGAAATAAATAAGTAAATAAATTATAAAAAATATATAAAAAACAGACTAATATTAATTAATACAAAAATACATTATATGGTAGTACTGAAAAGGTTTTTCCAAGCAGCAGAGAACATTGTGGAATCAGATTTATCTTTAACAATAACTTCACGATTAAGATAAATGGCTAAATTTTCAAGAAAGTCCAATTCAGAGATACTATTTTCATTAAAGATAATTTTAGCATTTTTTAAAATTAAAACAATGGCCAGAATCCCAAGAGTGCTTGGCAATAGAAGATTTAGAAATTTCTTGATTAGTTACATAGCTAGAGTGTTCTTTTAAGCGGATTTCGAGATTTCTTTTAGTTTGACCAATATAAGATAAATCACAGCCATTACAAGGAACATTATAAATTCTCCATTTACGAAGATCAGGAACAGGAGATTTAGTGGAGAAGAACTTGAATTTATTGACAGGTTTAAAGCTAATGTTAAAATAAGTCTTAAAATTTTAGCTAATTTGAAACATAAAAGAGGATAAAAGGGAAGGACAACCAAATTATCAGGTTTGCTTTTGACAGATTTGGAAGAGCAGATTTATTAGACGGTCTATTGAATTTCTTCACAGCATTATTGATAACAGAAGGATTGAAACCTCTTTTGACAGCAACAGTTTTTAAGTAATTAAGTTCATCCTTAAGGGCTGCAGAGTCAGAACAAATTTTGAGAGCACGATTTACATACGTGTAAAACACACCGATTTTTTGATTGACAGGATGATTTGAGAGAGCATGAGGTGGGTTAGAGACAGAAAAAGATTTTCTATAAACACAAGTTTTGAAGTTCAAAACTTGTGTTTATAGAAAACTTAAAAGAACACTCTCGTTATGTAACTAATCAAGAAATTTCTAAACCATCAATTGCCAAACACTCTTGGGATTCCGGCTCATTGTTTTTATTTTTAAAATGCTAAAATTATCTTTAATGCCAATAGAATATCTGAATTGGACTTTCTTGAAAATTTAGCTATTTATCTTAATCGTGAAGTTATTGTTAAAGATAAATCTGATTCCACAATGCTCTCTGCTGCTTGGAAAAACCTTTTCAGTACTACCATATAATGTATTTTTGTATTAATTAATATTAGTCAGTTTTTTATATATATTTTATATTTTATTTACTTATTTATTTCTTAATTTCATCTGTTTCCATATTTTAATATATAAGCACGTCTGTTTTGCGCCTGACGAAGAAAGGCTCAGATCTTTCGAAAGGCCTAGCACATTTAAAAGTTTTTGATGGTGTTTTAAGAAGATCTTTTAGTTCATATTGATTCACACCAGTTTCAACTTATTTTCTTTAACCGTTTCATGAACTAAATTTTTTATTCTTAGGAATTCCTAAAACGCTGTAGTTGTCCCAAAAACTTTAACAATTGTGGGTAATGTCATAATTGGCAACCGTAGGTTTTTTTCAAGTCAAATAATAATAAAATGAACCAGAAAAATTACGTATTGAAATATTTTTTGGAACAATGGAACAATGTAGTTAACAGGAGGGAATACCTAGTTGCGTACCAACTGAACTTCCAGGTTATAGGTAATCGACTTGCGAAGCAAATAGGGAGCCGTGAGATATTGAAAACATTAAAAATAAAATAAATATATTTAAAATATAATAATGGAATAGAAGTTTAACAATAAAAAAGTAAAAAAGTAAATAAAGTAAAAAAGTTTCTATTTGATCCGAGAAGATGACAGACGAAACCTACCGAGGGTCGAACCCATCTCAAAAAAGAAAAAAAAAAGACTTTTTGCAGAGACCATACATTTTGTTTAAAAGTTACAAGATATTAAACTTTATTAATAAAAAGTTAATGGATTAAAAATTGTTTTTTTTAATATAAAGACAAAAGACAAAAAAAAAAGTTTAATTGTAAAACTCAATCTTCATCATCAATTAATAAGGTATATTTAGGGCGTTTACGGTTAGTGTGGTCGGAGACCTCATAGTCTTGCAATACTGCTGTAATTTCGTTAGGTATGTTGAATATAGTTTTATAAAATATTTTGGAAAGTTGACATATTCGTCCTTTTAAAGAGGTGGTGCAGATATCTCTGCGGATAGTAGTGTTTCTTAGGTAACGGTGGCCATTCCTGATAATTCTAAGAGTTTTATTAAGGGCTCTATATAGATAATTCATATTCGTGTTACTAGCAAAGACCCAGATTGGACAAGCATAAGTGAGAATAGATCGAATGCATGCATTACATAAAATAATATTATTTTTAATAGAAAGAGTATTACTTTGGAAGAGAGGTGAAAGTGATTTAGAGATACCAGCGACTTTGCCTCTAATAAAAATGTTTATTCCACGTAAGTCTTCTATCAAGGGTAACCTCCAGATATTTAGTATTGCTAGGCCAGGGAATAGTAATATTATTGATGTTAATACAATTAGGTTAAGTGAATTTCTTAGAAAAATATATAGCAGCAGTGTTTTGTTCATTATGTCTAACGCACCATTGAGTACACCAGCTTTTGAAGCCCTGTATGTGTTTTTGAAAAATTTTATAAAGAGTGTATGTGTGACGTGCAGAAGCGTAAATTGCCGTGTCGTCCGCGTACAAGTAGGGCCCTGGATGGAGTCTTGGAGGATGCCTGCGAGTATACGTTAGAGTGTAGAGAGTACCTATATTATAAAGGACAAACGTGTCCGTGCGTAACTCTGACGTCATGTTGCTAATGGCAATACTTGAGGACGAAATTTCAATTTTGCGATTTCTGCTTCTGCAATTTTTTTAATTTCTAAACATCGCATACTTTTAATTTTTACACCGTCATATAAGGAAAAAAGTCTACTTTCAAATACATTGTGTTTGAAAACTGTATCGAAATTTAATAATTTTTTATAGCATTTAAATTTAATTTCAAGAATGATTTTTTTAATCAATCTCTATCGCTTGCAGATGATTACAAAATATTAATCCGTTTGCACTTTCAACAATATAAAAAAAATCAGCATTTGTTTCCAGCTAATATTGAATAACGAAATTAAAATTTCATTAAGCAATAAGTAAAATAGTATAAATAAAACACAAATTTAACAGACATGTAATTGAAATAATCGCTAAAAACCGCTGAAATTATCAGAATAATAATAATTAAAAAAAAACAAATGCCGTAGATAACGAACATTTTAGTGATTTCTTTGACTATTAACTTTTGACACGAGGCTAATACGAAGTTATCGCTTTTATAAATTTCAAAATTTTATTTGAATAGATAATTAACATATTGCATATAAAAATGCTCATTGGTTTGTTACGGGACAATCTAAAAAAATATTAAATATAAAAATATGTTAGTGTTTTCATTAAGTTCAATAAATAGTTTTCGCATATATTCTCTATCCCGGGAAGCCCGGATTGGATGCCCTCGTTTTATTAATGTGAACACAAAAAAGAAAACAAGAATGAAAAATCATGCGTCAAGCATAGATTATGTAGCACTTTCCAACGCTTCCAAAATAATTTTACAAAACATACCGTTTAATAAGCTAAAAGATAACATCTAAGTAAACAATTTGGAAAACGCATAACATATTTAAAAACATAATTTCAGGAATTTCCAACAGATACAATATTCGGAAAAATATCCGAATACTTTTATTCAGCCCTGTATATGATCTATAGATTTTTATATATACTACATAGGATGCTACATTTTAGTTTAGTTAGGAAACGCGTAGCACAGTTTAAAATTATCTTTCTGGAGTTTCTGTCAATAAACGGAAATGTGTTCGCGAACTTTTGTGCTGCCCTGTATAGGATCTACAGAATTTATACACACCACGTAATAGACAAAAAGCGAGTTAAAATTAAAATCGCGTTTAGTAACTTAAAACGCACTTCCAGGAATTAGTGTTAACAGACAGTAGAGAATTTTTTGTGTGCCCCTGTAAATGAACGATGACCGCTATACACACACTATTCTGTAGTAAGCCTCTTGTAATGCACCTTAGATATATATATATAAATTTCAATGCGTTTAAAATAGTGAAACATTATTTAAATAAACCGCAGACGATTTTTCGCCATAGACGTCATGTAACGGAATTCTTTTGACTGTCCCTGTAAAGTAACTATAAGTGCTATGCACACCCTATTCCATATTAAGCTTCTTCTAATGCACCTTAGTGATATATATAAATTTCAATGCGTTTAAAATACCGAAACATTATTTAAATAAACCGCAAATGATTTTTCCCCATAGACCGCAATGTAACGGAATTCTTTTGAGTGTCCCTGTAATAAAACTATAAGTGCTACACACTTCCGTGGAAATAGGGAACATGCTATAGATAACGACAATAACATATAAAAATTGCAGAGCAATCCGAGCATATTTACGGGAGTTAGAGCACGGGCAGACGGCAGACGGCCAGACGGCATACGGCCATACGGCCAGACAAACCGAAGTCATAAGCACTTTTCAACTAGGTTGGGAAGTGCTAAAAAGCTGTCGCTAAGGTATGAATGTATGAAGCGAATGAGTTGGGCGTGAATACCCATCTTAATTAATTTGAAAATACGGCCCTCATGCCAGACTTTATCGAAAGCCTTAGCGGCATCAAGGAAAATAGCAGCAGATTGAATGTTCATGTTGAGGTTTTCACTAAGGAACTCCACAGCACGAAGGAGTTGATGTTGAGTAGAATGTTTAGGCCTACAGCCAAATGGTTTGGGTATAAGAATGTTCTTTTTGTCTAAAATGTCTTGGATCTGGGACCTGATGATGCGTTCAACAACTTTAGTGATTGGGGGTAAAAGTGAAATAGGACGGAAGTTAACTGTATTTTGTAAATTACAATTAGGTTTATCGAGGGGAGAAACAACAGAATTTTTCCAAGGTTTGGGGAAATAATAATATTTCAGAATAGCATTAGTGAGTTTGGTAAGATATAAAATACTATTTAATGGTAAGTTTTTAAAGAAAATCTTAGTACTATTATTATTAATCCGGGGCTTTACGAATTTTGAGATTTTTAATAATATTAGATATGATAAGGGGTTGAATTTCAGTGCACAGCTCAGTGGGAGGGGTAGATAAGAATTTATTGACAGTTTCATGAACATTAAAATAATGTTAGCCATATAGGGGTTAGGGAAGAACTGCTCGGCATATGTTTTAGCAAGTATTTCTGCTTTATATTTATATGTATACGCCGTAGTATTAATAGCAGTGAGGGGATGAATAGGGGTGTAGTTATTATAAAGTTTTTTCTTAATATACCAAATAGAATTATCTTCGGGAGAAAGAGAACTATGGAAATTACTCCAACTGTTTTGTGTTTCTTTAGCAATACAGTTTTTAATTTGGTTGTTAAGACGATTGGTAACAGTTTTAAGGGTGGGATCTCGGGTAGATTGATAAAGTCGCCGGGTGTTATTACGTTGTTTACAAATATTATGAATATAATTAGGAAGGGTGAAAAATTATTATTTTTGAAATGATGATAAGTAGCTTGTTTTTGGGCATATATAATAAGGTTTTGGGAAAGTATTCCTTCAATCTGTATAGTTTTTATTAATTGTTTTTTAACAAAATTTCTGTGTTCAGTTGATTTGCAAGTAAACCTATAGGTTAGCAGGTATATTTTTTAATATATATTTTATTCAGTTCCTAAAATGTTTTATCACATCGTACTGGTTATTTCCGACTATTTGGACTACTCATTACGTTTTTACTTACTTCGACTACTTTATTCTTCTTAACGGTTAAAAACACAAACTGTTTGTAGTTACATAAAAACACGGGTGGTGTACTATATGTGCAAAGGCATTTTAAAGGCTAAATAACATCTCATAACACCTTCAATATAGGATATCATTATGATAAAAAAGGGCTAATTTAATTAGAATTAATATAACACGGACAGTTTGTAGTCACAAAAAATCACAGGTGGCGTATTTCATTCACAAACGCTTTTAAAGAAATATTATCCACTTTTAGTAATATTCTTCTTTCATACAATGTCTAGGAACAATGCAGAAATAATAAAGATCAAAATGAGGAAAATGGCTGAGTATTCAGCAGAAAACAAAAATGACTTAATTAGGAGAGAAACGGGAATAAATTTCCCAGAAAACACGCACCCAGAGAAAAGTTTTGTTGAATCAACAAAAATTTGGTTAGCCCAACAAAACTTTCCGTTTAAATATGGGTCAATGGAAATTTTGTTTGATTCAACAAGAAAAATATTGTTGTTTTTTTTTTTTTTTCGTTTTTGCAGTTCTAACAAAAAATTTTGTATCATCAATAAAAAAAATGTTTTGTTAATTCAAGTAAAAATGGGTCAATTTTACTTGAAATAACAAAATCCTTTTGTTAAAAGTTTTCTTAAAATAAATATAATTATCTGTTACTTTAAGAGTTCTTTTCAGTTTCGGCAACAAAAACTTTTGTTTAAAAAACAACTGTTTTGTGTAATTTTAAGAATTTTCTTTGTTTTGACAACAAAAGGTTTTTGTTGCAGAAACAATTCTAATATTATTTTTTTGTATTAGAACCAATCTAAACTTAACTACTTTTTTTAGGTAATTTTTAATTCATGTTCAGCAGTGAACTACGCCTGTAATCCTTAAATAATAACGAACGAATGTTTATTCAGCTTTTTTTCAAGCGTAACACCGACAGATTGAACAATGTCCCAAGCCGTGACTCGATTCCGTGTCCTCAGAACAGCGCGCTGAGGCTCTACCACTGAGCTACAAGGAACGATATGCTAACTCGAAATTTCTCACTCTTACATATGTCGTACCGGCTGCAACCGCAGCACAAGATAGAAATGTCATCATGAGCACGGGGCCCTCTTAAGACATAAAAATAGGGGAAGTCCGACGTTACTCTGGGGTCCCCCTCTACCAATTGCTTTGTTATTTAATAAATCCATTTTTGGTTTGCTGCAACAATTTGAAATTTTACCATCAAAATTTCGAGTAAACAACAATTTAGAAAGAGCGAGCTTCTTAGATACAAATTTCGTAAGGATAAAGTTAGTTAAAAGTTTGTTAAGGTTTGTTAAAAGTTATTCTAAAAAATAAATTTGGGGGTACGTTTGTATTTCTTTGTGTAAGCATGAGCTTCCCGGACCTAATAAGTAAACAAGCCGTGCATGATCATGCAAATTTCTGCGGCAAACATGAGACGAAAATACAAAGCCCAGCATATGGCAACATATATTTAATTTTTAATTCATTTTCAGCAGTGAATTACGCATGTAAAAAGCAGGATAAAAATTCACTGGTTATTATTCAAGGATTACAGGCGTAATTCACTGCAGCAAAGTAATTAAAAATTAACTTTGTTGCCTTATGCTAGGGCCTCAGAGCGCTATTCTGAGGACCCAGGATCGTTCCCGGCTTGGGTCATTTTTCACTTTGTCGGTTTACGCTTGAAAAAAGGCAGGATAAAAATTCACTGGTTATATTACTTAAGAATTACAGACGTAAATCACTGCTGAAAATGAATTGAAAATTAATCGTGCATTAGTTCTTGAGATTTATTTATAGTGAAAATCATGAAAAAAGAAGCATAGTCGTGCCACGCGTTGGGCTATTTACTCCAAAATGTAATCAGCTTCTATTTATGTCAAGGTTTAACTCAATCTGTAGTTTGATGTAAATTAGTGTATTAGTTGTTGAGAAATCACGAATCTATTGTAGAAATCGCGAAAATTGCAACATAGCAGCGCCACCTGTTGCGCTATTTACGCCAAAAACTAATCAGCACCAATTTATATAAGGAAGTAACTGAATATAATGTTTTATTAAATTCCTTGCTTTAGTTCATGAAAAAGAGCGCCCACAAAATTTTTGTCACATACAGACAGACAGAGTCATAGACAGTCATTTTCTGAAAACAGTCAAATTGTGTTCAGGACCTTCTAAAATCCGTGGAAGACCAGAAGTTGAAAAATTTCATGACTCCAATACTTTTTTCTTGTAAAGATAGAAGAAAGTAATAAATGGGATAGGGGGATTTTTAAAACTACCTTGGTCCGTGCCAATTAAAAAAGTTTTAATTATCCAAAAATTATGTTAATCCTTTAATTATATAACTATATAAGTCTATTTAATTATATAGCTATTATATAGCTAATTATATAGCTATATAATTATATTATAGCTATATAATTATAAGTTACGTGAGAGAGTTATGGCTACTGCACAACAATTTAAATGTTGTATAAATTACAAATTTAAATTACAAAAATATGGTAAAATTAAAAAAAAACAGATTTTGTTAACTCAATTAAAATTGATGAATTTTTTTTTAATTTTGCAAGAGTGTTAACAATATTTTTTTGTCAATGCAACAAAACCAACTTTTTACTTCAACTAAACATTTTGCTTGAAACAACCAAAATTACTTAACAAAACCTGTTTTGCTGTTTTAATCAATTCTTTTTTCTGGGTGCGGACAGCGTATTCCGTATGCCAGTGGTGTGTTATCGATAAAAATAATGAAAGAAAGCAGGCGAACTGCAAATTTAAACATCGGTTGAATACTGAAACTTCTTTGGGGACAGGGTAAAAAAGGTGCAAGTGTTAATTATTTTTGAATTTGTAGCTGATTTTTCACTGAGTGGCGCACTCACTACGTTGTCCGTGTTTATAAAGATTAAAAGAAACTGGAAAATTTACGTTCATACCATACATTTACATACATGCTTAATTTAATATTAGCATTATACACATTAGTTAACATTGTATCAGTTTATTTAGAGTATTTACCCCCTCCCTCCAAATATCCGTCCTTTTACATGAAATGTATTGTTCCGAGAGGAATATTATTTTTTTTATCTGTCTGTCATGATATCAGTCGGCCAGTTTTAACATTCCCGGCAGATTGTTTAACATCTAGGGGACTTTAGGCATATCCTGAAGCATTTTGTTAGCTAGAAATTACGTTGAAAGAAAAGTAAAAATAGTGATGGATTTGCATAAAACATATCATCTTTTTTTTACAATAAAAATATCTTTTAAAAACTTAAATCAAATATAACTAATGACAATAATTTCGATTTCGAACTCACGTTTTAAAAAATTGAAAAAGGACACTTTTACGTTTCCCCCTACTTCTTGGATTCAAAACTTGATCCACTTATCTTATTTCTTTATTCAAATATACACTGCTATTATTATCTGAAACTTTTAATCAAATTTCTATTAAGAAAATTTTTCCCTATCTTGATGATTTGAAATGTGTAAGCAAATACTAAGCCAAAAGAAAAACAGTAATATATCACTATGTGGAAATTCCTATATATATTAATTAAACATCCAATTTTTGCTTTTAAACGTATGTAATTTAAAATAGAAAAATCGCACATAAAATCTGCTGAAAGTACTGTAATTTAAAATAAAAAATTACCACTTAAAATATGCTCTGTTTTTAAAGAATCTAATTTGTCGCTAATATGTCTATGAGAAAATATCAGATACCAAAATGCGATACAAATTTTAGATCAATTTTTGGTCATTATCATTAGATGAACAAATAATCAATGCCGGGACGTTGATGTGATTATTTGACATCCAAACATAAAAATGAAAATTGTAATCTCAAATTCGGAATTCTTTTCTGCATAAGAACTGTGTCGGAGTTTGATAATTAACGATGTATGTTGCAATGGAAAATCCTTCTAGTAAAAAACGTTTTAAATGCGTTTTAGTTTTGCGTTTGTTCCTGAAATGCGAATAATTGATTATGTCACATTTATAAACATTTATACATTAATATATATATTTTATTCCTTAGGGTTTGATCTAAAAAACTTTGTCGTATTTATGGGTTATCATATTTAGGCACATTCACATTATAAGACAGATAGTTGATTAGAATAAGATGACCAATTAATCTGCTTACCATACGGTGTAAAATGCGTTCCAAATGAGCACTGTCTTTTAAAAAATCGGATATTTTTTCCCTTTCCATGTATAAACCAGAAGCATTTTAAAGTTTGTACTTTTTATTCTTACTTATAAAAGTACTAGCTGACATGCCCGGCGTTGCCCAGGCCCGTGATAATAACCTTAAAAATACCTAAAATCAATGTTGAGTGATTTTATAATTTTAAATGAAAATCTATCCAAACGAACTGAAGGACAGTCGTAATAGTTATTGCCGATTTAATGTCGATTTAATTTCTGACGTTTTTATATATTAAATTTTCAATTCTGACCAAAAGTTCCCGAGGAAACCTAAATAATATAAAGCGCTCCCCCACCTTTCCTCTTTTAAACTTAAAATAATATACAGTATTGGCCAATTTATTAGTCCTGTTCGAAAAAATTTCCTAAATCTTGTTTCTATGACGATTATATTAAAATTAAATAAAAGTCATGCACTCGTGGCATCATAATTCACTTTTATATTTTAACAGAATAGTAAGGCTACTATAATTTGTGACTCATGCTATAGCCAGTATACGTGAGGACACATGGCCGTTATCATTATCTTTTACGCGTGAAGATTTCGCTATGGTACTCCATTGTGAAATTTGGTAATTTTTGAAATTCCATATTTGAAAAACGGCATAATCATTAAATTTGAAATTTATATCAAGAAAAATACAATTTTTTACCTTTCTAACGCAGTTTCTCTAACAATTTTCTGACAGATACTTTTCGATCTATTAATTTTTTCAGCAACTTCAAATGTTTCATTGTCCGACATTAATCTGTGGCAACGATTATTGAAAATCCCAGTCGTCAGCAACGCATAGCTTTTTATTAAATAGGATGATTTGAAAATAAATCGAAACAGATGTTATGTTAGACCTAGCCTTCGAAAACAACATATTAGTTTTATATTATGAAACAATTTAATTTTATTATAGAACACGCACAATTTTTACTATAAAACACACAAATTTATTTTATTATAAAAGACGCACAATTTATTATAAAACAGGTACATATATTTTTTTAAACACACATATTTATCTATACTTATAAAATAAAGTTTCGCTGTGTGTGTGTGTGTGTGTCTTGGCGATGGCTAGAAAAATATAGCCCACCTAGAAGCCTGAAAATTTAGATTTATGCAGTCCAAAACCTCTCCTGGTGCACCTGAGCCTCAGAATTTTATATTTTGATAATTACCCAACATATTAATTATAATCTCATTAAACATTGTATCGAAAATACCATCTTTTAAATCAAAATGGCTAAATAAAAGAACTGCTGTTCTGGATTTGCAAGCGGAAATGAACGAATTCGAAATTCTTTTACTAATTAGCAAATTTTAAGAAAACTAATTAAGATATCAATTTGAAAATTTCTGAGCATATGTAAAGAAAAATTCTGCATCCGACTATGTAATGTTTGAAAAATTCGGCCGGTAATTAGTCTTAATTTGTGTAAAAAACTGCCAAAAATCTGCCGGCGCCAGTGAAAAAAATCCGAGAAAGTTTCAGACAGGGATCTGCTTTCATTAAAAACTGAACTACAAAGAGATCTGTTTCTCAGGCCGATCTCTCCATTTAGTTTGCGAAATTGAAAGGAAATAATTGCCAATTTTCACAAATGAACAAAAATTTAGATAACTAATTAAGATATAGATTTGAAATTGAGGATGGGAAGGGGTGTCATCTGCTGGCTATTTTAGCTTAGCGTCTTCTTTATGTTCTAATT
Source organism: Maratus michaelseni (assembly GCA_963931845.1). NCBI lineage: Eukaryota > Metazoa > Arthropoda > Arachnida > Araneae > Salticidae > Maratus > Maratus michaelseni. The sequence continues at coordinate 368,963,882 of OZ007592.1, read as the reverse complement.
ATCAGAAAAAAATTGTTTCTTTTTTTAATGATCGCGTTAATGTAGGTGAAGGTGGTTTTCTTGAACAAATTATTCGCTATATTTGCGGGTATGGGGAGGGAGGGGTTAACGCCTTGCTCTGATTTACACAAAACAAATTCCATTTAAGAAATTTAGCAATTTTAGCTTCTAACGCAGCGTTTTATAAATGTTATGTATAGAGAATACAGAAAATTTCAAATAAAGATTTTCGTAAAAATTAAATTTGTGTTCCTAAAAAAGTACACAACCCGTATATACTTGATGGATACCAACAATCAAAGTAAATAAATTGTTGTTGAGCACTTAACCAAGTGCACCCTGGAGGGAAATCCTACATGTTTTTTTATCTAACTGTGCATTCTTATCTCGATAACGAAATTTTTAGCGATTTCTTCGGCTATTAACTTCTGGCACGAGTATTTCATATAAAACTGTTTTTTATTGTTGTAAGGGGGCAATGTAATAAAAAAATTAATGTAAACAATCTATTACATTTTTCAATTAAAAAAAATAATAAATGATTTTCACATATATTTTCTATCACGAGAAGCCCGGATTGGTTCCGCTAGTGTTATATAAATAACATACTTGATGAACTGTTTTTGAATGATTTTAATCAAGTTAAAAACTACAATGAAGTAAAATCGTCCACCATAAATACGTCCGATCATTTTAAATTGAAATACGGTTCAAGGTGTCAGCAGTTGTTGTTGTTTTTGTTTTAATGAAAACAATTTTTAGAGAGACTCCACTCCACTTTCTGAACACAGGTGTACGTGAACGAAATCGGTTGGAATCGAATGCTGGAACTCTTATTTTGAAACAGCAGATGTTACTCATGCGCTACTGATGCTTGATCACATAATCGCAATATTTATCATTTATAATCGATTCCATCCCGATGGTGCTTTATCTTCTAGAATTGGTTGCAAAATAATTTGAAAATAGTTTTAAAATGTATTAAATACCTAATACGTGTTGTCCATTTGCACGACGATCTATAAGGTAAAGCTAGGAGAGTCTGCGCACAATTCAAAAGAATAACAATACAAAATCTAAATATTATTTTTTTGCTAAACTATCCATGAATAATTCTTATTTCATTTGTTTTTTATGCATTTCCATTGCTGTTTTGTTGTTATATTGTAATTGAATAGAACAGTTGTAATAAAACCAAGAAAGTTATTTTGCGCAACCTGTCCTTACAGGGTTGGTGTGGTTGAGCACATGGGTAGGAGAGATTGTTACTAATATAAACTACAATTAAATTGTTAACAATAATAATTACACTTAAATGACATTGTTGTAAGGTTTTTGTGAACAACTATTACTGTATTAGGAGTGAATATTTCAACCTAACGATTAAAGAATCAGAAAAAGGAAATAATTTTAAGAACGATTAATACATTTTAATCAAAGGAAAAAAATAAGGAATCAGGAAAAGCAAGTCCAGATAAGATTACAAAAGAACATTAAGTTACTTGATAACACGTTTAATTTAAAATTAGTCCATTTTCATTTTTCATTTTTTAATGCAAATTTACCAATAAGCTGCGCAATCTCTCCTAGCATGGAAACTAATGGGAACAATGCGCCATCTCTCCTAAGTAGCAGATGCGCAAACGCTCCAATTTCGGTAGGAGAGATTGCGCGGTCTTTTATATAAACACGGCCGCTACTAAAACGAAACGTTGATGTTCACATTGTTAGTCTAGATTAGCAGCTTATGAGAAATCATTTAAGTTTAAAATATTTTGTACTACTGACATTGTATAGAAATTATAACCAATAGCTATGAAAATTCAAGCACTTACTTTGGGAAAACAAAACAAAATAGCAATGCTTTATCTTAGACGCTCAAAACAATCAACGTGCTTTTTCAAGTAGACATTCCACTACTGCTGTTGTACAACTACCTGGAGTCGCTGTGCGCTCACTCTACTGCTTCCCATCCGAACCTCTATGTGCACAATCTCTCCGACCGCACCATCTCTTCTGGCTTTACCTTACAGTTCAAGCGACTGTGCTTTATAACGTATTCTCTAAATGTGAGGCCAATCGGAAGTACCGTTTGGGAGTTATTGTGTTCACTCACGCACACACACACACACTCACACACAATCATGACATGATTACAGAACTTTTCTTACTATATGTGTTCTGAAAGGATATATAAAAACTTTCGCTTAGCTTCTCAGTAAAATATTGCATTTGAATTTATTAAATATTCAATTATTAAATTTAATAAAAGTTATTTTATAATAGAAAATAAAATGTAATAAATTTATTTTACAATATAAAATAAAATGTAATAAATTTACTTTATAATATAGAATTAAATGTAATGAATTTATTTTATAATAAATTAATTACGTAAAATAATCAAATTAAGATTATTTTAATAGTATATTTAATTATTCTAAGTTTGACTAAGTTTTAATTTTAAAATGAAGAAAAAAATATTATTTAACTACCTAATGTTTTATATATATATTACTCATAATATATAATCATATAATATATACTCATCATTTTTGCACATTACTCATAAGAGAGATATTTTCTTCTGTTGAAAATATTTTTTTCTCGTAAAAAAGCAGTTTTTTACTGTAAAATCAACATTTTAAAACTGTTCTATGCCCATAAGGCATAAGTAAAAAGTTTACCTAATTTTAAAAATTTGAAGAAATAAGACGGAAAATAAAAATATGCATGTAGAAAAAAATAAAATAATTATTTAAAACTTCAATTTTTATTGCTTATTTAATTCAGTTCTAAATAAGTTTCAGCCACTTTGAGCATTTATAAAACATGAGCGAATAATTAATTGGAGAATTAAAAATTAAAACACAGATGAATTAAAACACCGTATATATATATTTTTTAAATGTCTGTGTACTTTTTATACGACTTATTATTACTTTTATTTCTCTTCAAGTGGGTAATTTTTTTAGAATTTTATTACTTAAGTATTTCTGTACTTCTTTTACACTGAATAATTTCCTTTGATATATGATTCTCAGAATAAAACATCGTATATTATTTGATAAATTTCTATTTAAAAATATTCTATAATGAGAGTACGAGAATAGTTCCCGCTTGAATGAGATAACTGAAATTTGTTCAATGAAAAAATGTTTGAAAAACAAATGTATATATGTAATAATGCGTTTAGATAAAATAAAATAAAAAACAAGCTTTTTCTTGCATATTTTGATCTGACAAATAATGGGATTTCCTTTTACAATATATATATATATAATAAAAGAATAAGGAATAAGAAATAGGAACGGAATGAAAAGTTAATATTTAAAGTATTTTTGTGGTAGATGGATAACTGCTTCACAAGCTTAAACGCCATACATATATTTTTTTCTTGTCGAAAGAGATTGTGAATATGTTTAATTAATTGCTTGCATATTTATATTAAAAAAATTAACCAAGTTAATGGAAATTTGAACAATGTTTTTTAAAAAACTTTTACATCACTTGTATCAAACCAATATTGGTTACAAGGGTAAATCAAATATAATGAGGACTTTTTTAATAAATTATTTTTGAAATATTATTTACCAAATTTAAACCAAATATATTTTTCTAGATAACTGTTTAACATCCACAAACTTTTTTCAAAATACTGGGACTGTTTTTATTCTTTTATAATTAAAAGAACTGTAATGTGTTTGAATCACACTGCACAAGAATTCTCTAACTTCTTTATCTGAAGAAAATCATGCTTCTCCTACTGCTTCTTTGAGGTCCAAATAGACATCGATGTGTTGCTTTCTCTGCAGTGGTAAAACGGTCGATATCATCTTTTATGACTTTTTTAGCATGTATATAACACTTCTGTGGTTAAACTTTTGCCAGTGGGTTTTGTAGCAACATGTATTGCAACCAGACTTTACTGCTCATATTCTATTTACTGATAAGGCAGTATTTACACGCGAGGGTGTATTTAATGCGGACAATTTCCATCTTTGGGCAGCCAATAATCCACATGCAACGCGACCACATGCTTATCAACAACGATTTTCTGTGAATTTGTGGGCGGGTATTGTTAATAATCATTTGATTGGCCCATACCTACTACCAAAAAGGCTGAATGGTCGCTGTTATCTTAGTTTTGCAACAGATTTTACCAGAACTGCTGCAAGATGTTCCGATCGCCATTCGTAACCGGATGTGGTTTCAACATGATGGAGCGCACGCGCACTTCACCACTGATGTGCGCCGCGATCTCCCGATTTATCGAACCTTGATTTCTTTTTATGGGGACATCTGAAGAGTCTTGTTTATGAGACTCCAGTTGACTCAGACAAAAATCTAGTATCTCGCATATCCGAAGCTGCTGCACGTGTGCGGGAAATGCCTGACATTTTTAGAAGTGTACGCCAACGTTCCACCGACGCTGCGAAGCATGTATCACAGTTGGTGGGTGCAATTTTGAACACTTATTGTAATATTATTGTATGCATTGTTATTTATTTGTAAACTACATTGTAAATAAACATTTTATCTTTGTTATTCATGTATTTCGTTTGAAAAGTTTGCCAGTTTTGCGCTTTTTTTTTATTCAAAAATTTTGATTTCATACCAAAAATTTTCAAAGAAGAATTTTATTGTTAAATAATTATGAAATGTTATGAAAAGGATAGCATAAAAATTTTCTGGTATGAATGAGAAATTTTGAAAAATAAAAAAGGGCCTCATTGCCCCCTGGTGTTTTTACCTTAATGCGTCACTTTGAACCCATACGTTCATCTACTATATATATTAAACACAAACGGAAATTTCGTTCCGTTCCTTTATAACTCGAGTTCCACTGAATGTATTTTGATGGAACTTGCGTTGTTCGATAGATAATTTTTCAGGGAAGGTTTTAGTATATAACATATTGTTCTACGTACATTAGTTACAGAATTATGATAGAAAGTTCTGTTATTTTGACCGATAAGGTTAACATTGCTAAATTTTTGGCGACCATTATTGCTGCAGAAAGAAATGAAAAGGTTATACATCTCGAAAAATAAAAGAAAAACTGTTGCTAATTTTATTAAAATAAAGAAAAAGAAAAAAGAAAGAGAAAGAAAAGAAAAAAAGAAAAAGAGTTCTGATGAGAGATAATATTATAAAACGAAAATATTTAATTTAAACATGATTAGGAATGTTTATAATGCTTAAAAAATTATTCAAGGGGCAAGATTGTTATTGATACAAAATTTGGCGATTTATCTTTTGTTTCTGGCGATTTTGATTTTACTTTTGACTCCAAACAATTTGATTTTAAGCCAAAAGGGGTTTTTTTGTTGTTGCAGAAAGAATTGAAGTGGCTATACATCTGGAAAAATAAAAGAAAAAACTGTTACTAATTTTATTTTAAAAAAGAAAAAAAAGAAAAGCAGTGTTGATGAGAGATTTTAAGCCAAAATGTGTTTTTTCAAGTGTACGACAGCATTTTTTGCAGTATTTTGTTTTTTTCGGTACTTTTCGGTTAGCCGGGCGCCAGTGATAGATATATACACGTATGGATAGATATATAAACACACATATATATATACATATATATCTACACAAATACATATATATACATACATATATATACACTTATATGTATGAATATATACAAATATATATGTATATACATATATATTTATATATGTACATATATCGCTGGCACCCAGCTAACCGAAAAGTACGGTTTTTTTATTCAAATGCAAACTATATTAATGGCAATATACTTCTATTTACTTCTACATATATGAAATTTCGTTCCGGCTGCTGATAACTCGAGTTCTGCTTAATAGATTTTCGTAGAACTTAAACTGTAAGATAATTTTTCAGGGAAGGTTTTATTGTATAACATATCGTTTTGCGTAGCTTAGTTATAGAATTATTTTGGGAAGTTCTACAAGCAGATCAATCCGATTATGAAAGATTAGCCTTTTTAAAAGATTTTGCCGAATGGATTTCGATGGAACCTACACTATTAGATAATTGTCTAGGGTGACCATTTTTTTTTTCAAATATTAGCCTTTTCAATATTTGATTCCGATTATGAAAGATTAGCCTTCTGAAAAAGTTCTACTGGACGGATTTTGATGAGAATTATATTGTTAGTTAGTTAGATGCTATTTCAGGAATGGTCATAGTGTACTACATATTGTTCTACGTTGCTTAGTCAAACAGTTATGTGTGAAGGTTATATAGTCAGGTGAACCTGATTCCGAAAGATTAGCCTTTTTGAAAGTTTTTACTTGGCGTATTTTTTGCGACTTGCATTGTTAAGTAAATAATTTGCGAGGATGGTTTTAGTTTATTTCATATCGTTCTGTTAGATTTAGAATTATGTGGAAAAGTTCTATAATCAGATGAACCCGATTATCAAGGATTAGCGTTTATAAAAACTTCTACTGAATGGATTTTGATAGTTAATTTGTTTGCATTGTTAGTTCGATAATTTTGAGTGATGGTTTTAGTATATTGCATATAGTTTTATCATTCTTTAGCAAACCCTACCTGTAAATGACCAAATAAAAGAGTTGGTCCTTAACAGCTAAAATTTTGACTGCACATTAGAAAATATAATAGCGCAATCACGTCATTTTTCAGTAATGTGGAAGGATATTCCTGGTAAATATACAGATTGCCTTCAAATACAAGGTCAAATTAAACGATATATTTCGTTTGATTCAAGGTTCATTTGTAGAAACCGACCAGCGCAGCGGGCGTAGCTTGATAGTATACAATAAATGATTGTTACTATGTGCTCTACCTATCCTTAAAGTTTGTACCATGAGTTTAGAAACACACTGTATAGTGAGTTCACTTTTTCTAGTATGAATTTATTATGCAACTTTGATATAGGTTTATGTAGTGAATTGTCAGTTAGAAATAATTTAACTCGGGATCTCCATATGGACCAAAAATGCTTATTATCACGTTTAGCAGCAAATCCCTAGTTCGTCAGATTTAAGTCGCAGTCATGCACACCCGAGAGCTTTACTACAAAAAGAAAACTTTTTGAGTTTCTATAGAATATAATAATATTGGAATGACATGTTTGGCTGTATAATGTCACATAAAAAAACACGTTTTTCGCGCCACAAATTTATGTCAATTCTGTATAATAAATTATTATTGAAATTTATAAGAAAATACTATAAAACTGCTACATAGCAAACGGGTTAAATTTTAACACAAAATAAAATATACTAAAAGAAGCAATCGCAAAGAAATTAACAGAAAATTCCATTGCAATGTTTTATTAAGGAAACCAAAGATTTAGTTTAGATACAAAAAATTATTTTGATTTTCTTTTGTATCGTTTTAAAACAAAACTAGCAATGATGTAATCAATTACACGTTCTTCTTTTAAATAATTTGTTTTAATGAAACGAAAACATCCTAAAAAAATTTAGTCTAAAAGATTACAAAATTCTCTAGGGGAAAAGCCGACAATTCTCCTTTTTTTAGAGAAACATATCCTGATATAATCAGGTGTTGCTAAATCTCGCAAGCTAGTAATTACTTTCTAACCACTGACTAAAACGCTTTCTTTCTCTTTGTTTTTTATATATTTAGCTCTCATTTTCTTTATTAGGAAGATAATGTACTGAGCAACTGAAACATCTTCTCCGTTAAAGCCTAGTAAGAAAGACTTCAACATATACTGCTCCTATTTTTCTAGTATGGATAAAATATTATGTAGCTGTTAAAACAGAGAGATAATATATGAAGCAAAAAAAGTGTTAACATTTTAGTACTTTCTTTAAACAATATCACGTTGTTCTATAACTATATAAGTATTTTCTATGTTTAATTTACAATTTCCGCGAGAAACAATTTTTATAAGAAACATATTTCCTTACCACTAGAAAAGAAAACGCAATGTTATGTTGTATTTTGAATTAAATATAATATTTGCGAAGTTATCTGAAGATGAAAAGATCTGTTCCCGTAAGCTGGTGTCACAACGAATTAAAATGGTTCAGAAAAAAATATGTATCATGGTGATTAAGTGAATAATGTATCTCACTGTTTGCCATACCTGGTGATAAAGAAAATTCGTTGTTATAGTTAGGATTTGAACCGCATTTTGAGCGCAGGAAATATATCATATTTCGCCAAGAAAAAGGAATTGACTAAAACTACAAGACATGTTTTGTTGACTACATTTTGAGCAAAATTCAAGTAAAATTGAACCATTTTACTTGAATTAACAAAACATTTTTTGCTGACGATACAAAAATTTATTTTGGAATTACAAAAAAAAAAAAAAAAAAATGTTGATTCAAACAAAATTTCCATTGACCTATATTTAAACAAAAAGTTTTGTTGGGTAAAACAAATTTTTGTTGATTCAACAAAACTTTTTTCTAGATGTTAAGAAATAGAATTAATTGTAAACTGTTACAGTTTCTCAAACTTTGTTGGTTTTAAGGTTATAACTAGCTATAAACAAGAACGAAAAATTAGGTATCAAGCATAGATTGTGTAACGCTTTCCAATACTTCCAAAGTACTTTTACAAATCTTTACCGTCTAATAAGCTGAAAGATGATGTCAAAGTAAATAAATTGCAAAAAGGATTTTACCTTTTGAGTTTTTAATTGGATTAAAAATCCAATTTCAGGAATTAACAAGAATATTCTGAAACATATCCTTATGTGCCGTTCTGTATAGTATAAATAAATTTGTATATATACTACATAGAATGCGTTTAGAATGCTAAAATTTAGTTTAGTTAGGAAACGCATAGCACAGTTTAAAATTCCATTTTTGGAATTTCCGTCAATAAACGGAAATGTGCTCGATATTTTTTTAGCTGCCCTGTATAGGATCTATAGAATTTATATACGCCAAGAAATAGGCAGATAATTAGTTAAATTTAAAAATGCGTACTGCAATTGTAAACTTTCGTCCAGCAAGTATTGTTAATAGACAATACTTTAATCGAATTTTTTATGTGTCCCTGTAAATGAACGAACATTTGAAGTGAGCATTTAGATGGGATGTTAAATTTGTCAGAAAAGCAAGATTATTTAAAAACTACATTTCTGCCCGTTTTCCTTGATACTTATGGCCAATGTTTTCATTTCTGAGAAACACAAGAATTTCCTTACTCAACCGAAAAACTATCGTAGGCATTTCCCCGCACTCAGCCAGCGCCCTTCACAGAATGCTATGCACACAGTATTACACTATATGTCCCATGTAATGCAACTCAGTGATATATATCCGTTTCAATATGTTTTAAATACTGAAAAATTATTAAAATAAATCACAAGCGAATTTTCCACATACACCGTAATGTAACGGAATTCTTTTGAGTGTCCCTGTAAAGAAACTATAAGTGCAAGGCGCACCATATTCTATGATAAGCCTATTATAGTGCACGTCAGTGCTATATATCAATTTCAATATGTTTGAAATAGTATAACATCATTAAACTAAACCACAAACTATTTTTCACCATTCACCATAATATAACGGAATTCTTTTGAGTGTCCCTCTATAAGTGCAACACACTTCATTTTGAATACCGAACATGCCATAGTGAACATCAATAACATAGATCAACTACGTGACAATCCGAGTATATTTACGTGAGTTAGAGCACGGACAGACAGAAAGAGAGACAACAGACAGGGAAACAAATCGAATTCAGAAACACTTTTTAACTATTTTGGAAAGTGTTAAAAACCGTGTAGGAAATTTCAGCTGATATGCATAAAATTAAAAGATTTATTGGATTGCATTTGCAGTGTGTAAGGCTTTAAGAAATAATGCGTACCTTTTTTCACTGGAAAGTTTTTTTTATCTTTTCTCATAATGGTGTTACGCGACTTGCAGTTGTTATTTATTCATTAAACCTGTTGTTAATTAATGTCCGAATTATATTACCCTATATATTCATTACAGATATGAAACACACCGTGCGAGAGATAGAAATAATGATTTCTGTACAGGAACACTGTGGAGGACCCTTCGGACTCGTCACTTAAGAAAGTAGCACTGACTCATGATTAACACCAAAAACAATTTATTAAAGACAGTAATAGATGAGAGAATGGCAGTTGTACCGGCAAACAATCACTAAAGACGATCAAATTCGAAGCTCAAGCACTAAATCAATCAGAGGGACTGACAGTATTTATTGAGTTGCCTGAGCACCGTAGAGAGAGTTTTGTGTGTTCTTAGATTGTTAAAATAATCGTGTCACCAAGAAGTTGATTTTTATTAACACTTTCCAACCTAGTTGAAAAGTGTTTATGACTTCGGTTTGTCTGGCCGTATGGCCGTCTGCCATTTGCCGTCTGGCCGTGCTCTAACTCAAGTAAATATGCTCGGATTGCGCTGCAATTTTTATATGTTATTTTCGTTATCTATAGCATGTTCCCTATTTCAACTGAAGTGTGTAGCACTTATATTTTTTTTACAGGGACACTCAAAATAATTCCGTTATATTACGGTCTATGAAAGAAAAAAATCATCTGTAGTTTATTTTAATGATGTTACACAATTTCAAACGCATTGTAATTGATATATATCACTAAGATGCATTACAAGAAGCTTAATATACAATAGGGTGTGCATAGCACTTATAGTTATTTTACAGGGACAGTCAAAAGACTATATACTGATATTCGTGATATACGTATACTGATATACGTATATACTGATATTCATGCTCCTTGTATTATTAGGAATATTTGAAAATACATGGTTTTATTTATGACGTCACATTTCTTCAAGCCAAAGAGGATCCTTTTCATGGTTCCATGGTCCAAGCGAAATCTTTTCTTAAAAATATTATTATTATTATTCATTTTTCTATCTAATTATATCGCAGTCTTTGACAGAAAATGCCTTCTCAACGCAACTGATATTCATACTTCATGTATAACAACAAATACTCCATATTTGCTTTCAAGTATCATAGCAATTCATAATTTTTTTAATTCTTTTTAATTTTCATTTTCTACGTGGAAATCGTTCAATTGAAAAATAATTGTTGAGGAAAAATTATTATTCCAGTTTTTATATTTATTGGCAACGGTAATGTTTTGCAACGTAAAATGATTAATTAAATTTTAAAGGAAAAAAATATCCATGTATTCTGTATGAAAATAACGAAATTTTGAATTATTAAGAAAATTATTTGAATAAAATAAACAAAAACCAGCCTATGTTCATTTCCGGGTTATAATCAACCTATATGTAAAAATACAGGATAATTAAATTCTCCATTTTGACGTTGGCTTCAGCCTAACATTTGCACACAATCGGATTTATAATATTACTAGCTGTTACCCGTGACTTCTTTCACGTAACATTAAAAAACGAATAAATGCATTAATTTAGCAAAACATTTCGCTTGATAATTAACAACATATACAATTAACCAAAGCTTTATCACATTTTATGGGAGACCATACGGTATTTGTTTGCTATAGGGGCCTTTACATAACCCAGTCTTAAAAAAGTGAAATTTCATGCCAAATAATATATACAATCGCGAAAATGAAACTGCAACTAATGAAAAAAGGAGGACCCAGTAAAATCGTGAAAATCGAGGAATTCCTTTTCGTAAAACGAAAAACAACACCGGCAGAATTCTTCTATACAACAGTGCATTTTAGGTGGCATTTGGTGTACAATTTGTATATGTGTGCATTGATAAATGGGCATTATTATATTGTTTATTTGCATAGACATATGTTATATATTTCTTACTACATTATCTTGTTTATTTATATATTAAATTAAGTGTTTAACGCTAAGTGGTGTAAATAGTGAACAAACTGCTTGTGGATTTTATACATTGATAGATATTTCACAAAGATATAACAATCTGATGCGATTCTAAAATGTAAATAAAGGTTGCTAGAAAGTACTTTAAATTCTGCCCAATTTAACCTCGATATTTTCTCTATCGCGTCAAGAACACTATAAGCAAATAAATACCGACGACACAAATCTGATTATCTAAAATTACATATTTTTGTTAGTATATATAGGATTATTTTAACTTATTTCATGCGCTTGAAATTTTTTACGCTTTCTCTAGGGTTAGGTGTCGAATAAATGTACTTTCTTGTTATTTTATTTTGCCATTTCTATTTATTCTATTTTCCATTCATTCCATTTATGGATATTGATTTAATTTACATATTCGTGTCAAAGAATATTCTTTAAAGTTATTATCAGGATTAGGATAGGATACGATTAGGGTTAGGATTAGGAATAAAAATTGAACGACAATGGCAAGACCGATTCATTTTTAAAGTATGAACCATCATGAAGCAATAAGAAAATTAGAAAATTATCGGCTAATAGTTTTTAATATGTTTTACAGTCATAGTTGGCATCAAAGGTGAGCGGGGAAATGATCATCTAAAATACCATTAAGTGTTTACCACGCAAAAAACAAATTTGGTTACAACAATGTATTTAATTTTGCGCCAAATTTCACTTGATAAAAAAAAAAAAGCAAATTGACTATGGACTTAATTACAGACCCCTAACCTTGTGATTCTCGGAAATTTTCTACCTATATGTAAAAAAAATTCTACTATATAGAACGCGCTTTCACGTTTATAATGTTATGAATTGGCACAATCGGCTTGTTCAAGTTTACACAATTCGGCGGGAAGAAAAGATTCATTACTTTCTGATTTCTTCTTTGTTTTTGCATTACGCGAATTTGTCGGTAAAATCGATTTTCTTTTCGATAACATTGTTGTTTTTTAAGTTTAAAAAATATTGTAATTTTACTTAAACATTTCTTTAAAATCTATGCAATTTTTCTTATCCTACAAGACTTTACAAAAATCTATTATGAAACAACTTTAAAAAAAGCTATATTTAAAAACGACAACAAAGTTTTTCCTATTTTAAAATTAAAAGAAATGTCAAATTAAATTCCTGTTCGAAACGACGATTTACAAATGTGTTTCGATTGTGGGAAAATGATAGAGGAAAAATGCTGTTACTTCGACACAATCATATTAAATTTTTAGCTTTTATGAAAAAAGCAACTTTCTTTTAAAAAATATAGTTATTTTTATTAAGATTTTCTGATTTTCGAGACGGATAATTTTGCGATGCATATCATTGACATTTGCCATCCAATATATATATATATATATATATATATATATATATAACACAAATATATATATAACACATTTAAAACACAGAACTTTAATATACAACACATACATTTAAAATACATATATTACGTACATTTAAAATAATTCCTTTCATATCAAAAAGAAAAAGAAAAAAAGAGAAATTAATCACAAATAATTTGATAACCCAAGATCATTTTATTTCAACATCAAAACAAATCTGTTTTATTTTTCTATATATGACATCACATTCGCTTGCTTTCCATACTTACTCGTATTTATGCACTTTGTATTATTATCAAATATTTGAAAACGCACGTTTTGTTTCTAATATGACATCATTTCATATTCTGTTTAATTCTTAAAAAGTTCATTTCATTTTCATTTTTCACGTGGAAATTTTTCACTGGAAAATAAATTTTTGATTAAAAATTATTACTCAGGGGTTTTATTTTATATTGGGAACGATAAAGTATTAGCAACGGTAAAATAAATTTAACCATTTAAAAAAAAAGCTGCAAAACCGGGCCCTTTGGGCCAAACCAACCAAACCAACCAACCATTTTAAAATATACGAAAAAATGTCCATTTATTCTCTATGAAAATAATGACATTTTGAATTATTAAGAAAAATATTGAAATAAAATAAACAAAAACTATTCTATGTTCATTTGAGGGTTATAATCAACTTATATGCAAAGATACAAGATAATTAAATGCTTCATTTTGACGCTGGCTTCAGCCTAACATTTGCACACAATCAGATTTATAATATTATTAGGATTAGGATTCATATTTTTTTCAATTGGTGAAACTTTTTATTTCATTTTCATTTTTCACGTGGAAATCGTCTGATAGAAAATTAATTATTGTAGAAAGAATTTCATCGTGGATTTTTAATTTTTGGCATCTGCTATAACGAAAAATGTTTAAATTTAATAGGAAAAGGCTGCTAGAATTTTGGTTTTTTATCTCTATTTATTAAAATAATACGACGTTTTCAAATTTTAAAATTTTGAGCTCTTTATAGCTGGTATTGAGCTATATACACAAAGTTTCAACTCTGTAATTTACATAGTTTCTGAGAACAGCTCTGTGACAGACAGACAACGAAGCGGGAGTAATAGGGTTTCGTGAGATGAACGAAACCCTAAAAATGGTAACAAGAATAGTTTAGAATTATTAGTTACATAATTTAGAATAAAACATAATTTAGAATAAAACATAATTTAGAAAAATAACATAAACTAAGTTTTCTAATGAAAGTTATTAAAATTATATATATCTGAAAAAAAAAATGTCCGGAAAGACGAGTGCTATAAAATGTATATATGATGAGGGGCATCGATGAAATAGTGAAACATGAAAACAATTTTTTGCCTATTTTCCTATAGAAATCAGTCAAATCATTCTGGTGATATTATTTTAAAATTTGTTATTGATGATGCTTATTTTTGCCAAAGGAAAAGTAAAATGTAAAAATATTTTTTGGTTGAATATAATTTCTAAGTTTATTTCTTAATATTTTGTAGCTTTGCAACATGTATAATGATACATCTTATGAGAATTTTAATTTAACATTGTAACTAAAATAAGTAACAGATGTTGCTTTTGATAGACTTTGTAGGTAAGTAATTGCCGTAAACATATCGATTGTAAAAAAATAAGCTTATTTATAAACATAAACTGACTCAAATAATTAAAATATTTTTACGCTTCATAAAATAAATCTCAATATGAGAAATACATAAAAAATAATTACAGTTGCAAAATAACTCAGAATTACTTTTTTTTTATTAGATTAAATAACTTAGGCCACCAGTGGCGACCTGGAGACCGCATTTGTCAAGTCCTGGTCACGTATATACGACGCTCGTCCCGAAGAAGTTTAAAATTAAAAGTATTTATGTATCATAACCACTCACTAGAATATGTCAAACACAAACATTTTATCAATTATTTAATAGAAAAAATATATTAATTTTTTTACAATCCAACTCAATGACTTATTACATTAAAAAAAAAATAGACTTTTATATTTAATAAAATGCATCAGTCTATATTTCCATCTTCAATTCTTATTGAAATCTAATTTAAAATTTTGCAACATAAATCACAAGGCAAAACACCATTTTCCAAAAAAACATTCATTCTTCATTCAGAATTTTTGTCAATTAAACTAAATTCTCATTATATTTTGAAATACACATTTATTATACAAAAAGAAAGAATATCTTGGAAATATTTTTCCGTCAGTTGTAAGTTGTTTTTAATTATTTATCTTTAGGCGCATCAATATGCTGAAAGTTTTATGTATGTCATAATCAAAGCGTCTGGCATGGAGCACCGCAATTTCCTTGAACGATGTAAAAAATATTTACTACACGAGACGGTGAAATAACTTTTAATATTTTTAAGTGTGTTCGTAATTATTTAAATACGTAGCACCTATTGTCGTCGTGTGGTCCGTCCTTCTGTCCGCATATAACAGCGCAAAAACTACCCAACCGAATGGTTTGGAATTTAATACATATAATCGTTGCAGAATTGTGTGGAATCATTTCAATTTTTTTGAAAATCAAATCAAAACTTAAAAAGATATTAATAAAAGTGTTCTACATTCTATTAAATCCTATCATACGTAGTTAGTTCAGTGATATCCCGTGATATGTACTGAATCTAGGTTGCCATGATGAGTACGTCCTATTTAAGATGGAGTCATATGATTACCGTATTACTGAATTTAGAAACCAAATTTGAATACTAAAGTTGTTTAATTATAGCAATCTTATAATCTACCGACAATTTTTAGGATACATGTTTCCGGAGAAATAGATGTTAAATGGGAAAAGAGTCTAAATATGGATTTCAAATTCTGAAATGTTCAAAGCTACGTTTAAGTTTCACACTGGAATTTTAAGTAAATGTCAACAAAAGATAAAATGTACTTATTTTATTATGGAAATTAACCATATCATAGTAACAGACGATATAATTCATTTTTTCAGTGAAATAATAACGATGATTTTTTTTTTACATTGTCCTGTATTGGATATTTGCAGATAGTATAATTTGAATGTAACAAAAGTTTTAATTGTTAGTAAAAGTGTATTGAAACTTAATTCATAAAATAAAATTAGTTTCTATAATGTAAAAATTCGCACATAAAATAAATTTTGTATTCATGTATTTTTACGTAAGAGTCCAACAGCTATTGCACCAAGATCTGAATATTTATAAAACTAGTTATAATACGAACGCACCTCCTTTTTCACGTATAACGTACAATTTTCAACTTGTTCTAATATTAAATGGTTCTTAAATGTGATAATTTTACAGCCTAAAAAATGCCTAGATGCTTGAAAACATTTCAAATGCCTTCAAGCGCAATTTTAAAGCAGAAAATAAAACAGAGGAGTGAAGTGACACATGATTGAATATTTTCCACTAAAGAAGAACTTTTCGGCTCCAAAAATTAATGGCTCCAGAAATGCTTTGCTTTTATGTTGCAAAACTAGATTATTCCTGCTGGTGAAGAACACTGCATTCATTTTTTATTACAAAAAAATAAAGAGCATGTAAATATGAAATGGCTATACATGCAGACGGTGAAATAACTTTTAATATTTTTAAGTGTGTTCGTAATTATTAAATACGTAGCACCTATTGTCGTCGTGTGGTCCGTCCTTCTGTCCGCATATAACAGCGCAAAAACTACCCAACCAAATGGTTTGGAATTTCACATGTTACTTGTTAGCTAGACAGCATGTTACATGTTCACATGTCACATGCAGACTTTCCGCAAATGTATAAGAAATGCTTTGCTTTTATGTCGCAAAACTAGATTATTCCTGCTGGTGAAGAACACTGCATTCATTTTTTATTACAAAAAAAATAAAGAGCATGTAAATATGAAATGGCTATACATGCAGACTTTCCGCAAATGTATAAGAAATGCTTTGCTTTTATGTCGCAAAACTAGATTATTCCTGCTGGTGAAGAACACTGCATTCATTTTTTATTACAAAAAAAAGGAAAAGAAAAATTATACTTATAAAAAAAAGTAAAAAATAAATTATATTTCTAAAATAAATAAAAAAATAAAAAACATTTTTAATATCATGCAATATTGTGATATAGACATTATATCTGTGTATTTACCCATAGTATCCAGGCTGTTAATGAGAATTAGGTGAGACCACCGCATTGACATCTTTAAGGTGGAAATTTATAACCCTCGTCCCTATGTGTCGCTACTCCACCATGGAAGGGACAGGTTAATATGTGTATATTTATGGCTCCTCCACCATGGAAGGGACAGGTTAATATGTGTATATTTATGGCTCTTCCATTAACCACTTCCTTAATAAAAATTAGATTGCATCATTATGGCAGGTGTTCATGAGTTCCATATATATGACTAAACCAATCAGAATATATTCTCTTGTCTCTTGCCAGAGGAGATTTACTGAGATCAGTAAGTGTTACACCAGGCAGGTCTCCAATGTGAGCCACAGAGAATGGAAGCCGAACATTTTTGGGGTCTGTTAGGCCCCACTTTTCCCGGTTTTCTCTAGAGAGAACCTCTGATAAACTTATTGAGCATTCCCCCCAAAAATGTTCTTGTTGACAGTATTGGGGGAAAAAAACGTTTTCCGAGTAAGTTGCAAAGCACGGATGCTTCTATCATTATTAATAAAAGATCTGTTCTGTCTAGTTTGGAAGCTGTAATGCTTCTAATATAATTATCGCAAAAATGGTCTTACAGTAAATTTCGAAATTATGATTCTTCTAATAGTATTAAGTATATTTCCAATTTAATTAAAGTTCTACAATTTCTTCTAATATGTGCCATCGAAATTATTGATGTTTAGCTGACGATAGCCGATGGATACAATCCCAAGATATAATGGTAATCCTTATGCATTAGATTGTGTATGCTAAACATGTTTATTAAAATTAGTGTTTGTCAACATTTTAGTAAATTTAATTTGAATTAATATTTACATTAATTGCTTATTATGCATATGTCATGCATATCAATAGATATAAATATAGAAATGTTTCGTTTCAAAGCTTTTGAAAGCATAGTTGCATTTTATTTAATTTTCCTCAATGTATTATCTTCTAATTGTATTTTTATGTATATATGTAAATTCAATTTCTTTGTTAAGATGTAATTAATTCTCTCTGTTACTTTAGTATGTAATTTATTTACTTACTTTTTGCATCGCGTTTTAGAGGTAAATTAATTAATATACCTTGTCTTATTTCAGATATTAGGCTGATGTTAATTTTTAACTTCCCTAGATATTTGTTTATGTCTAATTCTAGTTCAGCATATTCCAAAAAGTTGAGAGTATACGAAAAACAATCACAACGATAATGTCACAACGCATTCCGCCTCATAATTAGAATAACTGTATTTTTTTAGTTTCAACTCCTTAAAATTTATTATTTCTAATTATCCCTTCCAACCAGGAATTTTATACGATCTTTAGTTTTATTAATTAATGCATACCTTTAATAAGCAAAATCATGATAATAACGTGGTTTACTCTTTTCTCCCACTTATATGTTTGGGTTGTTCAATTTTAAATGGTAACCGGGTTATTTCTGTAACTTGCCGAGAACTTCCCGCAATTTATATCATTTACTTTAATAAATGCACTTTAAAAAATGCATTCAAGTTTACTTCTGATAATTATCAAGACGTAAGCTTTTTTATGATACGAAAATTCCAATACATATATAAATAAACTTCATAATATTGTGTTGCATGCAAAAATTCGCCCAATTTAAATTTATAACCGACCGACACTAATAGCAGCGATATATTGGCTCTAATTGAAAGTGATCGGCACAAAACTACTTCAAAAGTGACACAAAGTCTTGAAATTAACCTAAATATAAAATAATCTTATAAAACACTGTCTCATTTCGCTCATAAGTTTCAGTTACAAATACTTTTAAAAAGAAAAAAATCTCTGACGACTCGGCCTACTGGCACAGGTAGATTTCAAAGACGCAGACCGTGGGGCGCCGGTTTGTCGGGAATTGCGGAAGAAATTACCTTTTTGCGATGACGCGGCAGTTACAACTGCCTACTTTGAAACTTAATTTGTTTGCAGACGGAGCCAGCAGGGATTTCTTTTCTTTTTTTGTTTTTTTTGTTTTTGTTTTTTTAGTTATAAGAGTTGGTCCTATAAAAAACTTGTTAGTATAAAAGTTTTAGATAATATTAAGAGGATTTATAATAAATTTAAGCGGATTTGAAATCTTGGGAATTGACGAAGTTATGAATTTTTTTCTTTCTAAAACACCCCTCCCTCTTAAGGTAATTTTTAATTATATCAAAAATCTGTCATACATAAATTTTCGGCCTTTCTCCTAGAAGTAATAATAACTTCAAACGGATTCGATACGTATCATAATTAAGATATTATGGGGGTTTTTTTTGTTTTCAAAAAAGCCCCCCCTCATCCCCCCCTGGTTCGATTTTGCCCATTAACGAACTTGATCGAGATTTATGCCCCTTGATTTTATGTATTAGTTTCGAAAAGATGCGGGAGTTGGAACCGCCTACTTCGAAAAATAATTTGTTTGCAGGCGGAACCGGCAGGGATTTTTTTTTTCTGTAACGTTTGGTTCTATAAAAAACTTGTCAATATAAAAGTTTTAGATAATATTAAGAGGATTTATAATAAATTTAAGCGGATTTGAAATCTTGGGAATTGCCGAAGTTATGAATTTTTTTCTTCTAAAACCCCCCATCCCCCCCACCCCCCGTTAAGGCAATTTTTAATTATATCAAAAATCTGTCATACATAAATTTTCAGCCCTTCTCCTAGAAGTAATAATAACTTCAAACGGATTCGATACGTATCATAATTAAGAAATTATGTTTTTTTTTCTGTTTTCACAAAAAGTCCCTCCCATCCCCCCGACCCCCCTTGGTTCGATTTTGCCCATTAACTAACTTGACCGAGATTTTATGACCCTTGATTTTATGCATCAGTTTCGAAAAGATGCGGAAGTTGGAACCGCCTACTTCGAAAAATAACTTGTTTGCAGGCGGAGCCGGCTGGGATTTTTTTTTTGTTTTTAATTTGTTTTGCTATAATGGTTGGTCCTATAAAAAACTTGTCAATATAAAAGTTTTAGATAATATTAAGAGGATTAGTAATAAATTTACAGGGATTTGATATCTTGTGAATTGACGAAGCTATGAGTTTTTTTCTTCTAAAACCCCCTTTTCTTCCCTTCTTGGGGCCATTTTTAATTATATCAAAAATCTGTCATACATAAATTTACGGCCCTTTTCCTAGAAGTAATAATAACTTTAAACGAATTCAATACATATAATAATTAAGAAATGATGGAGGTTTTCTGTTTTCACACCCCCCCCCCCCCTCATTTCCCCCCCCCTTGGTTCGATTTTGCCCATTAACGAACTTGACCGAGATTTTATGACCCTTGATTTTATGTATCAGTTTGGAAGAGATTTATGCAGAATTTTTCCAGTTATCGTGTCCATAAAAAAGTGACATAGATAGATAGATAGATAAAGTTTTGAACTGGGGGTGTTTTTGGGTTCTGGGAGTCATGATCGGCGTAGATCTACAAAAATGTTTCAAAATTTCCAACTTAGGTGAGAATGTAATAGGTAGTATTTCTTACGAAATCTACCTAAAAAGTCATATGATGGCTACCCAGCATATCAGCTCTCTCAAATTTATAGCACAGCTAATAAATTATTAAAAAAAAAATAAAATTTAAAAATAATACAAATATTCTAGTGTTTTGTTTTTCAGAAAAAGTAACATACTTTAAAATATTTCTTTTTGTCTTTTAATTCATATTTTAAAGCAAAAGAAAAATCTAATTTTAAACAAAACATAATAAATTAATAATGATACTTAAAACTTTTTAATTACTATAAATTCCTTAAGCTGCTGGAAAAAAAAAACAGATAACAATTTCATTCAAAATAAAATTTAAAAAAAAATGAAAAAATACAAAGAAATTAACAGAATATTTCATTAACATTTTGGATTAAGAAAAAAAAAACAAAAAAAAAAAAAAAACTTTTCGGTAACGGCTTTTGATTTTATTTATTTGTTTTGTTTTAGAAATGTAACTAGTAGTGATAAAATCAATTATGGTCGCGGATTTAGAGATACTAGAAGCAAAACTAAAATACTCTAAGAATTTTAGTCTAAAAGACTGAAAAAAATTCTCACGGGGATTTACTGACACTTCTCCTTCTCTTATCAGCGACCATGTCTTTATATAATCAGTCGTTTCTAAATCTCAGAAGCTGGTAATTACTTTCTAACCACTGATTAAAACACTTTCTGTTCCCTGCTTTTATATACTTAGCTGCATTTTTTTTTGTGTCAGAAGACCATGTATTTAGGAAGTACAGCTTTTTTAATTCTTAAGCCTTCTAAGAAAGAAGTTAAAATAACTTGGTATTATTCATGTTATTTACATGGCTGTAACATAATGTTGTTAAAACAATATACTGCAAAAAAAAGGAGACAATTGTTGTTAATCTACGAAAATATCATACAGCCACGAAGAAAAATATACAGTGACTATTTCCGAATTGAAAAAATCTTTAACTATTCAACTGTCTATGTTTACTTGAGAATTGATAACATCCTAAAAACATATATTCCTGGTTTGGAAAACTGATTAATATACTATAAAAAATATTCGAAAACGTATCCGAAAATCAGTGGCAACAAAGGATAATTGCAATTGATGCTATGAATTCTCAATAAAATAGTTTCAGCTACGCAATTAAATTTATACATGTAAGAGTAAAAATATAGGTTTTTCGGACATTATCAATTCTCAACTAAATATTTTAATGTTCATCAAACATGTTTTACCGACAAACATGATAAATTAACAGGATTAACATTAACATTTTTTTAAATATAGATTTTTCGGACATTATCAATTCTCAAATAAACATTTTAATGTTCAACAAACATTAAAACAAATATGCTACAAAATATACTTGGAAACGTATTCGAAAATCAGTGGCAACAAAGGATAATTGCAACTGATGCTATAAATTCTCAATTAAACAGTTTCAGCTACGCAATTAAATTTATACATGCAAGAGTTACAAAATAATATTAATTTTAATGTTAATGTTAATGCTGTTAATTTATCATGTTTGTTTGTGAAACGTGTTTGTTCAACATTAAAATGTTTATTTGAGAATTGATAACGTCCGAAAAACCTATATTCCTGGATTACTAAACGGTTTAATTCACAATAAAATCTACTCGCAAAAGTTTTCGAAATTAAGTGGCAGCAAAAGAAACTTTGTTTTTATAAAGGCGTCTTTAAATAGAGAAGATATATTTTTTTTCTGAGGTTTTTAAAGTTAAAAAATGCTTTTCAGAATCCTGCTAACTCCGAAGAGGTTGTTGAATATTTTCGTTCGTGGTTATATTACAATTTTCTAGATTAAGAAAAATCTGTCTTTATTTTTACTAGGGCATCCAACCCGGGCTTTCCGGGATAAAGAATATATGTGAAAACCATTTTTTTTTTTGGAAAACTCTAGTAGATTTTTTACATTTAATATATTTTTTTAGATTGCCCCCTAATTAACTCCAAATAGCATTTTTACTGTGTCAGTTATATATTCGAATAAAATTTTGAAATTTATTAAAAGCTGTAATTTCGTATGGACCTCTTGCCAGACGTTAATAGCCGAAGAAATCGCTAAAAATTTCGTTATCGTCAGTATTTTTTTCTTGTTATTCTGATAATTTCAGCGGCTTTAAGCGCTTATTTCAATTACATATCTGTTAAATATTTGTTTTATTTATACTATTTTATTTATTGCTTAGTGAAGTTTTAATTTCGTTATTGAATATTAGATGGAAACAAATGTTGAACTTTTTATATATTGTTTAAAGTGCAAACGGATTAATATTTTGTAATCGTCTGCAGCGATACAGATAGATTTTTTGTTTTTCAAAAAACATGCTTGAAATTTAATTTAAATGCTATAATAAATGAGGCAATTTCTATACACCTTTCAAACAAATTGCATTTGAAAGTCGATTTTTTTTCCTATACAACGGTGTAAAAATGAAAAATGTGCGATGTTTAGAAATTAAAAAAATTGCAGTGGAAGAAATTGCAAAACAGAAATTTCATCGTTGAGTGTTACCATTCACAGAATGACGTCAGCGCGGACACGTTTGTCCTTTATAATATAGATAGATAGTGCATATATTGTAGTGAATTAGGCTTATTTGTGTGTTTAATGAAGAACTCAATATTTAAAGATTTTTTTAAAAAAATATATCGATTAACAGTTACTCCATTTAGAAACAAATGATTATGAGGGCATGTTCGTGGCTATAAGAAAGAAAACTGTTCGTACATTCTTAAGATAATTTGTTTTCAGATTTTTAGGTTCAATATTTAAAATTACTTTAGTTTCACATAAAATGTACTTAAAAGAAATTATTAGTATGAATTATATAACTGTTAGTGGCATTTGAAAAACAAAAATAAAGAAAAATAAAATAAAACTCTCGTACCGAAAAGTAATATATTTTGTTTTCTTGGTCGAGAATTTTAATGAAATTTTCTATTAATGTAATTCATGTAGTTTATGTTAAAGGAGATTATGTTTGTATTAATTTAATTCTTTTTTTTTTTTTTTTTTTTACTTGGATATTATATCTATATTGGGTAAGCTTAGAAGAATTTTTAAAAAATATTTTTTCAGAAGATATCTCTTTCATTATTATTTTTTTTTACTTGGTTTAAATTTGAAAATTTTCAATAATTAAAAATATTTACGTACTTATCAAAGTAATCGTTGTATCACTAACAATATAGATTTTATGCTGTATACTTTCTTAAATACATATTTTACTTACCCATCATACGTAGTATAGAGTAAGTCTTGTAATCGTTTTGAATATCGAAAAAAAAAATTTGACGGATTTACACGTTTCAGATTCCGAAAAACGTATTTTTAGAAAAAAAAAATTCCGTCCGTCTGTGTGTCTGTATGTCTGTGTGTCTGTGTGTCCGTGTGTCTGTAAACGCTCTATCTCCCGATAAAATTGAGATAGAGACTTGAAATCTGGTATGTACTTAATTAATAATAGGAAGAAGCTTATTGAATTTCAGTAACCTCGATTAACCGGAACTATTTTTTTCGGACTCTCGAAATATTCGTTCTGATAAAAGGTATATAATTTTTTTTAAATTGTTTATTTTAAGGAGTGAATTTAAAAAACAATAGAAAAAACAAATTTTGCATAAAGCATGAAGTCGATCGGATAATTAGTTGCCGAGATATTTGTAATCCTATTATCCACACTCTTCGATATTTTCATGACCTTGTATTTCATCCAAATTGCAATTCAAAGATATATTTTAATTGGAAATGAGACGCTTAATCAGATGCAATAAACCGCTAATTAATAGAATTATTGTTTTTGGAGTTATAAGGATGTTTCTTTTAAGCAATTCAGTAATCGAGCCTTTAAAGTTTATGACGTCATCAAGCCACGATTTTATTCGAATTGCAATGCATTTTATAAGTAGTTTACACATTTTTTATTTTAATATTTTACATTATGCATATACATGATGGGTCAGTATTACGGTGGCCCCCAACGACTAGTTTCCTATTGTTACGAAAGTTAATAGAACAAATTATATTTCTCGCAGAAATACATATCACGGCTCACATATTTCCATAGAAGTTAAAAATTGATTCAATTGATAAAAATTGAAGTTAAACTTTTATTCAACATAATTTAAAAGACTATATAAGACATTTTAATCCCGCTTTATTTTTATAGATATATTAATGGGATGTAATGAAATGAATAAAAATTTAACGAGAATGATATCAGTAATAATGAATAACAAATTTTCCAGATCCTATTTTTGAACTTCCCTAAAACAAACATATATTAATAAAAGAAAAAAAAATAAATTAAATTAAATTAAATTAAAAAAGTAAATTAACGAAAAATATTATTAACAATTTTAATTGAAAACAAGAACAACAAAAACAAGTGGGTAAGTGTGATCAAAGATCGCTCAAAGGGTTTCATTTAATATTCCTTTCAAAACACTTTATCCTTTCTTTAACAAATCGAAATAAATTTCATTTAGCAACCAAAAAAAAAAAAAAAAAAAACTCATGTTTTTTGTTTTTTATAAAGTAAAAATTTACCGGTCTATTTTTTCGTTTTTTCGAGTATCCAAACAAGCCCGATAGCGGGCGAAGCCGGCTATTATATTCTGTCATAATAGTATCTGTCACGCGGACTAAATGCGATGTAAAAAATAATTTCAAAATTAAACATGTTGTACACCTTCAAAATGTTAAAATATGCGAATATTTCCATAATCGGATTTTTATCATGATTCAATGTGTTTCTCAAACTCATATATTTATTATTCTCGATTACTCATATTGATACTCGCTTTGTATTATTCTCAAACATCTGAAAATTTCGTTAAACTTCCAATAAGACGTCAGATTTTCTTTTTAATTCTCTAATGACGTGATATTAATCTGCTTTGTGTACATACACATACTCATACTCCCAGCATTATTGCGAAATCTTTGAAATTTTCCGTTTTATTACCACTATGACGTCAATCATTTTTATTTCATATTAATCTTTTTTACAATTGGTGAAACTTTTTATTTCATTTTCATTTTTCACGTGGAAATCGTCTGATAGAAAATTAATTATTGTAGAAAGAATTTCATCGTGGATTTTTAATTTTTGGCATCTGCTATAACGAAAAATGTTTAAAATTAATAGGAAAAGGCTGTTAGAATTTTGTTTTTTTATCTCTATTTATTAAAATAATACGAATTTTTCAAATTTTAATACTTTGAACTCTTCATAGCTGGTATTCAGCTATATACACAAAGTTTCAACTCTGTAAGTTACATAGTTTCTAAGAATAGCTCTGTGCAGACAAACAACGGAGCGGGGGTTGTAGGGTTTCGTGAGATGAACGAAACCCTAAAAATCAACATGGATAACAAACTGTTGGCTTTTTTTTTGTTTTAATTCACGAACAAAACTAGCAGTATTAAAATCAATAATGATTGACTCTTCTAAAGTTACTTCTAATTAAATGATAATAATCTGAAATTGCTTAGTCTAAGGAGCTTAGTCAAAATATTTATTCTAAACGGCTAAAAGAAATCTATTGAAGTCGTACTAAGAGTTTCATATTTTTTATCAACATGTACTTCCTCATATAATCAAGTATTTCTAAATCTCGGAACGCTGTTTCTAACCATTTATTGGAACGTTTTCACGTTTATTTCTTTTTTTATCTAGTTAATTGTAAGACCATATATATAGCAATAATGTTTTAATTTATTATGAACTTGTAATTAAGAAATAACCATACATAAATGTTATTTGTTTTATTTACATATGTGTAGAATAAGTTTGTTTGTAAAATGGACCCATCAATGAAAAACTTAGGATAGGAAACAAATATGTTTCAATCAATATACTTCAATA
The DNA here is from genome assembly GCA_963931845.1 of Maratus michaelseni. Taxonomy (NCBI): domain Eukaryota; kingdom Metazoa; phylum Arthropoda; class Arachnida; order Araneae; family Salticidae; genus Maratus; species Maratus michaelseni. The sequence continues at coordinate 368,937,164 of OZ007592.1, read as the reverse complement.
TGCAAAAAAAATAAATAACTATCATATATTCTGTTGTCAACATTACTTTTTCTATACATTTACAAAACGTACAACAATGAATTGATGTATGATCCGAAAGGTTTATGAACAGTCTTCTGACATAGTAACTACACTAACACTTCGTTAAAACATGTTTTTTGATTAAAAATCGCCGTTAATTAAAAATTAAATCAGCATTCTTTCATAACTGAAATGAAAAGCTTATTTTCAAACCAATGTTGCCACAAAAAAAAACGTAATGATCAATAACGACTTTTAAAAATAATAAATAGTACAAAAGAGATAAAATTTGACATTTTCACATGGGTTTATTACATATTTTTGACTAAAAACCAAAATTGAAATTGAAACGTTTACAAGAAAAATGTTATTGTTCGATCGAAGCAATGGAGTTTCACGTGTAGCATAAAAGGTATGATTTTTATATTTGATTAAATTGTAATTTAAGTGTATTTCAATTTATTTTTCTTTGTCCCGTGTGTTTCATGAAGAGGATGACGTCATACTCTAATGCAGTTAAAATACAATTGTTACTCATATTCAATTCAATCATTACAATTGTTATTTTTTGTTGTTGTTGTTTGTGTGTTTTCTTTGCGCGTGCATTTTCTATCTTCGATGAGATTTTACTGTTAGGAATTAATGAGATGATATTCTGACTTGATTAATGTTGTTTGCAGATATTTTTAACCTTAATTTTTCTCTAGAAGTCTAAATCTGAATCTAAAGAAATATAAACTGCAGTGCGAAATCCTTGCACGGGTTCATTGATTATAATTCTGGGTGATTTTTTTTAATGTTGTGAAAGTAAAACACTATAACAAAAGAACCACTGACAAGGAGAGTGCCAAGCTTGGTATTCACAGATTTTGATTATTTTTATATATGTTGTAGGGTAGAAGCCCCTTAGTCTCAGGTTCAATGGATTTTATACAACGCTCCTTAGTTCTCGAGAAATGGGGGGTCTAATATTATAACACAACTTAAATACTTAATTTGTAACTGAATGTTTACGTTGGTCGTAGCTTAGTCAGTATGGCGTCTGCTCGTTGCTCGGAGGGCCCGGGTTCGATTCCGGAACGGGCTACGTTTGTTTTTTTTCTCACTTTTTTTAAACAAATATACTGGTAATTATAATTTAATAATCTCAAAAAAATTTTTTTAACATAATTAAATTTTAATTTAGCATTTTTGACTTTTTAAAACATTATTAAACATTTCTCATCATTTAAAGAGCTTTAAAATAATTAAATCTATTATTGACTACTAAAAATTCAAATATCTTTACAAAATCAACATATTTTCTTTCGAATTATAGAATTATTCTCCCATCGCAATAGAACACGAAGACATTTCAGATGCTGGATTATTTGTTAAAAATCCATTGTTTTGAAATAACATTTTACAGTACTTCAACGCATTTGTGACATCACTTTTCTGATTTTCATCGAATCCCGACACTTCAGATTGATCTTCTTGTGAACTACAGCTTGCTTCTTCCATTTTTATACAATTATAAGCTGTTATGGAATGATACGCACTTGTGCGATGAAGATTGAAAACAAAAACCGCGTAACTGCAACAAACTAAAAAAAAGAAAAACCAAAGTCTGTTGTGGCGTCCTCTAGTTACAATAACATAGAACAAATATGTAATTAAATTCTTATGCTAAATTTTAATATAATTATGCTTCTTACTTTAAAAACCGAGTAGTATTATCATCGCATTGACTTCCCTTGTTAAGGCAATTTATAAATGATATTTCTTTACAATCACAAATTGACACAATTGTTCAATATCGTTGAATTTAAAAAGCATATATGGAATATATTTTAAAAGTGATTTTAAAAAAAAATCAAAAATGCTAAATTAAAATTTAATTATGTTAACAAAATTTTTTATTGAGATTATTAAATTAAAATTACAAGTATATTTATTTAAAAAAAATGAGAAAAACAAACGTAGCATGTTGCGAAATCGAACCCGGGCCCTCCGAACAACGAGCAGACGCCATACTGACTGAGCTACGACCAACGTAATCGTTTTGGTACAAATTAAGTATTTAAGTTGTGTTATAATATTAGACCCCCCATTTCTCGAGAACTAAGGAGCGTTGTATAAAATCCATTGAAAATGAGAATAAGGGGCTTCTACCCTTCAACATATATAAAAATAATCAAAATCTGTGATTACCAAGCTTGGCACTCTCCTTGTGAGATCCAAATGACCTAAAATTTCACCAGTATGCTCCCAAAGCAATGGGTATTTTTTAGGCATTGTTAATAAACTTAAAATAGCAACGACAGATGGCGCTGTAATGTAGCAGAAACGAAGAATATCGTCTGTGGGAGGAAAACAATGGACGGTACTTGGAGAAACCATCTTCCGAAGACCCTCTGTCGTCATTAGACCTTTTCTTAAATTCTTAAGTGTCCTAAATTTCTTAAGAGCAGTTGCTGTGCTGTCCTTATTCTGATAATACAGTTTCACTAACAACGCACGGTCCGTCAATGGCGCAGTCATTTGCGAGGATTTCCGTAGAATAATGAACACGAGATGTGCGTACTTCACGTTTTTAGCGCCAATGTGCGTGTGCCGGGGGCAACTTCGTCTCCAGACTTTACTGCGTGTACAGCGCCATCTGTCGGTGCGATTTTAAGTTTTTTTTTTAACCACGCCTAAAAAATACCCATTGCTTTGGGAGCAGACTGGTGAAATTTTAGGGCATTTGGATCAGTGGTTCTTTTGTTATAGGGTTTTACTTTCACAACTTTAAAGAAAATCACCCTGTTTAATACAAAGGAAATGACTTAATAATGGAGTACAATAATATTATTCTTAAATTCTATTAACCTTACATAATACATTGTTAGAAACTGTATGAGGAAAAACAAGAACGAAAAATCATGCGTCAAGTATAGATTATGTAACACTTTCCAACGCTACCAAAATAATTTTGCAAATCATTACCGTTTAATAAGCTGAAAGACAACATCTAAGTAAACAATTTGGAAAACGCATAACATATTTAAAAACTTAATTTCAGGAATTTACAACATATATTTCCAACATATACAATATTCGGAAAAATATCCGAATACTTTTATTCAGCCCTGTATATGATCTATAGATTTGTATATATACTACATCGGATGCTAAATTTTAGTTTAGTTAGGAAACGCGTAGCACAGTTTAAATTTCTCCTTCTGGAGTTTCTGTCAATAAACGGAAATGTGTTCGAGAACTTTTGTGCTTCCCTGTATATGCAATACAGAATTTATACACACCAAGTAATAGACAAAAAGTGAATTAAATTTAAAATCGCGTTCAGCAACTTAAAACGCACTTACAAGAATTATTGTTAACAGACAGTAGATAATTTTTCTGTGTGCGCCTATAAATGAACGATGACTGCTATACACACAATATTCTGCAGTAAGCCTCTTGTAATGCACCTTAGTGATATATATAAATTTTAATGCGTTTAAAATATTGAAACATTATTTAAATAAACCGCAGATGATTTTTCTCCATAGACCGTAATGTAACGGAATCATTTTGAGTGTCCCTCTAAAGAAACTATAAGTACTACACACTTCAGTTGAAATAGGGAACATGCTATAGATAACGACAGTAACATATAAAAATTTCAGCGCAATCCGAGCATATTTACGGGAATTAGAGCACGGACAGACGGCAAGACAAACCGAAGTCATAAACACTTTTCAACTTGGCTGGAAAGTGTTAAAAACGTGTACTAATGCATGTAATTTAACAGGAATTTCCATTAATTTTTTTTAATTAACAAAACTAAAGATTGTGTTTTCGATATATAGTTTTTGGTTTTAACTGATTCATTTTTAAAAAAAATGAAAGTAAGTGTAAAATAATCAATAATGATTTTTGTTTTTAAAGAACAATAATTATATAAATAAAATAATTCAAAATATTTACTCTAAATGTCTGAAAAAATTATCTTGGGAAAATGCCGAAACTTTTACTTCTTTTATCTGCGAACATGTCCTCATACAATCCGAAGCTTGTAATTACTTTCTAACTACTGATTAAAACGCTTTCCGATCATTCTTTTTTATTCACTTTGCTCTGATTATCTTTCTTTCGAAGAGCACGTGATTTGCAAGTAAGACTTTTTTTTCTCTATTAAAGACTTATAAGGAAGAAATAAACATACATTATTTTTATCTATTTTATTTACATAAATGTATTGCAATATTATTAAAATGTACCGATTTTATAGTACAGAAAGTTAATTTTCTTATTTAAAAGGCAATAATAATATACATACATTTGCTGTTTATAAGCATACATACTAAATCTTAGTACCACCTAACATATGTATTGTATGATGCATATTCTTAAATAATAAGTTTATTGTATTGTCGTGATGTTTCGTACAACAAATTATATTTGTTGAGATATATTTCAGCTTTTCCCCTTTTTTCTGAAAAAATAGTTATTAAATGCTCTTTTTAGTTTTATTTTAAAAGAAAACTATCAATACTCTATTAATTTGTTTTTAAGTAAATATTTTGAATTATTGAAAATTTTCAAATTTACACCAAATAAGAAAAATAATAAGAAAACAGATTTCTTCTGAAAAAGTATTTTTCCATAAATTTTCTAAGCTTATCCAATATAGAGATAATATCTAAATAAAAAAAATCACAGAATTAAATTTATGTAAATACTTCCCAAATATATTCTCTGTTAACAGAAACTAACAGAATTATAGTAACACAAAATTTGTATTCAAATTCATTATGAAGAAAACAGAAAATAATACTTTCCAGTACGAGCTTCTGATTTTATTTTTTGTTTTTAAAACGATACTAGGAGTGATACAATCCATACTAATCGTTGCTTTTCAGTATACTTTAAGTGAAAATAAAATAATTTGAAATATTGAAAGAAAAATAAAACAACTGAAAACAAATTATCTTAGGGATGTACCAAAATTTTACTTTCTTATAGCCACGAACATGTCTTCATAATCATTTGTTGCTAAATCTCAGAGGCTTGTAATTACTTTCTAACCACTAATTAAAATGTTTTATTTTTAATGTACTTTTCTTCTTTTATAAGAACAAGTATTTAGCAAACAAAACTTTTTTTTTGCATTGTACTCTTGTAAGGATTAAGTGCACCAAAATCCTTATTTATTTTATTTAGATGATTGTAATTAAGTGTTGTCGTTGAAATGAATACATATATTAAAGATATTTTCTATTAATAAAACAAAATATTTTGATGGAAAGTTTTTATTACTTTATTTTTATTTTGTTTGTTTTTCAAACAAAACTAGCAATGATATAATTCACAATGATTATTCTTTTTAAAAATACTTTAAGTGAAGCTAAAATAATTTGATGTATTGAGCAAAAGACTGTGATTTTTTTTTTATAGATACATAACAATAGTTTTTCTTCTTTTATTCACGAACACGTCCTGATATAATCAGTTTTTGCTAATCTCAGGAGCATAAAATTAATTTTTGACTACTGATTAAAATGTTTTCAGTTCTCTTTCTTCTTGTATACACTGACGGAAAATTTTAACGGAACAACTAAAGCTTAATCCTCAGAATTTCGACAAAGTCTAATTTTTTTGTGGCCAAACTATTTTTTTATTTATTCCCCATACTTTGTTTGTCGAATCCTATGCACAAAAACAGTGCATTTGCAAAAAAATGTCTTTCTTAAAACGCCTTTTAATTAGACAAGGGGGGGGGGGGCAGGGTTAAATACTTGTAAATACTTTCTAACCACTGCACTGATTAAAACGCTTTCCGTTTTCTTTCTTCATAAATACACTGACTTGAAAAATTAAAGGAACAACTAAAGCACATTCTGCGGTATTTTGGCCTATTCTACTTTTTCCGTTGCAAATAATTTTTTATTATTTCTCATACATTGTATGTAGAAACCTATGCAGAAAAGAAGTCCATTTGCAATAAAATTTCTGTCTTAAAAGTCTTTTTAATTAGAGTCGTACAAAAATTGCGATTTTGCACATTTTTATAAAATTCAAAGATTTATCATATCGTGCATATTTTTTGAACTAATAGCGGTAAACGAAAAATGAAAAAATATATGTAGTCGTACCTTTTTAGGTGCGTTCGTAATTATATAAATACGTAGCACCTATTGTCATCGTCTGGACCGTCTGTCTGTCTGTCCGTCCGTCTGTCTGTCTGTCCGCATATAACAACGCAAAAACTACCCAAACGAATGGTTTGAAATTTAAGATATATTATCTTTGCAGAATTTTGTGGAGACATTTCAAATTTTATGAAAATCGAATCAAAACTTTATAAGATATTAATAAAAATATTTATTAAGAAATTTGATTTTTTTTAAATCTGTGCTTTCTTGTTATAGGAGCTTCCGAGGTATAATAGTCATGCGACCGAGATACTTATTTTATTACATAAATTAATCTGCAGACGGTATAATTTATTTCACAGAATTAAAAATCATCAAGATCTGAATATTTATATAACTAGCTATAGTACGAACGCACCTCATTTGTCACGTTTGACGTACAATTTACAACTTGTTTCTGTTATGTGATGTAACTGTCCTGTTGATTTATTTTACTTTGAAGTGTTTCTGTACTGTAACACAAAATTTTCTTTTATCTGATTTATATCACATTTCTTATATTCTTATCTAACTTTAATTTTTGCAGAAGTATGATATGCATTTTTAAGATATGCCAGAAAGGACAAAATTAATATCTTATGCAAATTTCATGTTCTTAGCTACAAAAAAATTTCATCAGTTTTTATACTTGTTCTTTTAATTTTGCCAGTCATTGAACTTAGCTCTGACTATTTTATTAAAAAAAAAAAACACGTATTCACGAAATATTTTTGTTTTACCATTATAGACGTGTAAAAAAAAAAATAAAAATACATTATCCTTATCTGTTTTATTTACATAGTTGTATCGTAATATTGTTTTAAAGTGAACCAATATAATAAGAAAGAAAACCTATTTATTTGTTTAATAGGATATTGAATATTTAGCCAATAACTTTTGACTATTTATATGTATTTGTAGATTATATATATTACGTCTTGGTTACGCCAACAATACAGATTTTGTAATGCATACATATCTATTTATGCTCTTTAATATCACGTTTTTCGTTTTTACGCAATTTAATGGTAAAATGTCAGTTTACTTTGGACATGATATCTATATTTTTTCTTGTTTCATGTGTCCATAATATCCAATAATTTATTTTTTAAAACATTATCTTTAAAAAAGTAATTAATACTATTTAATTTTTCTTTTACCGTAAATATTTTTTAAAGTTTCAGTTTAAACTAAGTAATAGAAAAATATTGAAATATAAAGCTACAGAAAATCTTTTACTAAAATTCTTTAAAGCTTACCTAATGGACAAATATCTAAGTACAAAAAAATTAACATGAACTAACGGAATGATATTAACAGAAAATTTCATTAAAATTCTCGATCAAGAAAACAAAATTAATTGTTTTCGATATGAAAAATTGATTTTTTTTCAGTTTTGTAAACGAAACTAACAGTAATATAATCCATAATAATCATTACTTTTAAGTATACTTTAACTAAAACTAAAATAGCTTGATATGTTGAACCAAAAAAGCTGAAAAAAATTCCTCTTAGGGAAATACTGACATTTTTCTTTCTTATAGCCACGAACATGCTATCAGAATCATTTGTTGCTAAATCTCAGAGACTGGTAATTACTTTCTAACCACTGATTAAAATGCTTTCTATTTATATATTTTTTTATGTACTTAGCTCAGAATTTCTTCTGTTAGAAGACAAAGTATTTAGCAAGTGAAATTTTTTTTTTCTATTATACGCTTGTACGAATTAAACATACCAAAATCCTTACTTATTTTTCTTAGATTAAAGTAAATTATTGTTGTTAAAATGAATAGATATTAAAGAAACAATTAAGCTTTTTGGGGGCTTAAAAGGAAGTTGAATATGTAAAATAGCGATTTTCCACTAAATATATTTACAAACGGTTATTATTCATGCATAAGAAATCCTTTTATTATGAACATTATTTTATTTTGTCTAACTTTATTGATTAAATCGTTATCTTAAAACATGTTGTTGAAACGATTATTAATTATATGAAATAATTAATAGTAAAAGATTTCTTTTAACAAGTTTAACAATGTCATGGATTATATATATATATATATATATATATATATATATATATATATATATATATATATATATATATATATATATATATATATATATATATATATATATATATATATATATATATATATATATATATATATATATATATATATATATATATATATATATATATATATATATATATATATATATATATATATATATATATATATATATATATATATAATAGATGATTAAAATGTATTACAATATTTTTAACTATTTCGTATGACCTATGCTTTTCCTGTAAGCTGACTGTTTCTACAAAAATATAAACGTTTGAAAGGGACCTATATGGATATTTTTGTATTCTTAAATGCAAGTGTGTATTATTGTGGGTGAAAAAAAAACGCAATTTTTCATATCAATTTTCAATAGTGCGGTAAAGTTGCCTTTTGTATTTAGAAGAATAACGCAAAAAAATTGTTTAAATCGTTTAATATCTTTAGGTCGCGCATCGCACTTAAATTTGGGAAAAATTGATCAAAAATGACAATTTTTAGAATTAATGATGAAAATAATTAACAAATTAGACTTATTTATTTCTAATAGTGCGTAAACGTTGCCTTTCGGAAATTGAAAAATAATACTTTTTTTAAATTCATTAATATCTTTAGGTATTACCATTGTAGGTATTACAATATGGGCATCGGCATTGAATTTAGTAAAATATTATCAAAATTAACAATGTTTTTCATATAAAAGATGAAAATTCGTTTTATTTTCCTCATCTACTTCTAATAATATAAAAATATTGCTTTGTGCATAGAAAAGTAATATATAATGTAATTTAAAATAGGCCACTATTTTTTGGTCGTACATTGTTTATATATTATGAAAAATTTTAGAAGAATATAATTTTCAATTATTTTATTTATTTAAATTTAAACAAGTATATTGAAAAAAATTAGAACACCACTTAATAAGACATGTTTTTTAAAGAAATGGCTGAGTTAATTTTAAACAATTTTTACTGAAACAATGTTTATTGAAGTAATTTTAGAGAATAGTTATTGTTTTTTATTACCTTCATTTTTTACTACAGGTAAGACCTTGTACTGAGATTTATTATCAAACATTGGCATTAGCGATCGCGAAAGCAAAGTTGATCTAACATAGCCGTCTCTGTTATTAGTACATACTTTTTCAGAAGCCTCACTCACAGGTTTCACACATCGTTCCACTGCATGTGTGTGGCACGGAAACGCCTTTATAGTTTTCCGTTCCAATTCTGAGAGAGCTTTTGAATCAATATGAGACAAAATGCTCTCTGGGTTTATTCCATGTAATATAGGTGGTGAAGTAACCTTGCAGTTAGACCAATCAATAAGTTCTGAATAATTGTGACCACTAAAATTTAACTTGGGTATCACAAAATCTTGCAGAGTCGTCACGCTTTCTGTAACAGGTTGCATTGCTTTCCAAATCCGTCGTAATCCCAACTCCCTTATATGTTCCTTTTCATCTGTGATTATTGCGAATAGCAGGTTTTTTGGATGAGCAAAGAAGGCGTTTCTCTCAATAACAGAGTCTAACACATCCTGTAAACTTTTGGGTAGTTAACGCAATGTTGTTATTGTCTTGAACAGATGCTTTGGTTCGTAAATAATAGAATTATTCTTCCTAATATCAAACCAAACCGGCACATATATTTTCATGATGAATAAAACTTACTACTTCAATTCAGTCGTAGGGTTTTCTATGGATATATAACAGTCTGAGAATTCTATTAGCGGTCGTTCGCCATCGAGAATGAGAACTGGGCCCTGGATCCCGGACAGAAAGATACTCAGGACAGAAGCCCGATCGCACTGCGTTTGTTATTTCAAAAATATACTTTTGATCTTTTACTGAGGTCATTTGTGTTTTCAACAGTCATTTTTGGAATATTGCAATTGGTTGATTCAAACTTGATAACCGGTAATGTTTCACAAGCAGGTAGTTGCTTGCCTATATAGGACCAGAAAACGATGCCGGCCCTTTGCTTTTGCCATCAATATGTTGAAATAAGTGTCTAAAAGGCAATTCGATGAAATGTAAAAGACAAACACACCATTGCAAGGTTCTCCCTATCTTCATTTCCAAGTTCCGAATAACCCCTCTTTCAATCCCGTATTGATAGAAGTGTCGTCACATCCAACTACAAGGGCTTCATCTAAGGCGATATTAACTAATTCATACAGATATAAAACAACACTTTCACAAATATTTCTTCCGGTTCCAGTTACAGGCGGAACATGACCAATATATTTTGAGTCCGAATCCTGAATTAAGGAAATGTGCTCTTCCTTTTTTGACTTTTGGTAACGTTTTACGCCGATTTTCTCTTACTATAACGCATTGTTTTTCCCTTTCGAAATATATACCCCGAGCAACAAAAACATTGTCATTTTGTAAAAGATTCTTCGTTTTAAGCTTCTCTCTCCTTACTTTACTCTTTACTTTTATCAATAACAAGTGACGTATGTGTTTCATTGATCATTCCCATGTATTGAAGAACGCCATATACGAGAACAATGGTTGGTCTGTCAGAAATACCAAATATGTCGCTTGCTAAAGCTGTTGCTGGTAAACGAACCGTCATCTGTGACGAACGTTTCAAAATCATTTCCAGATTTGAGATTATCAAGTTTTTCGGCTGAAAGGGGTGAATAAATTTCTGCATCAGTATTCTCAACTTTAACATTAACATAAGAACAACTAGCTTGAGTTGATAGAACTTTTGCGTGAAACACATTTATTCTCTTGCTATTTTCTTTCATTCCTTTTTCTAATCTTAGCCGCTTCTTTGAGATCAATGTTGGCAATTTTACCTATCCTAGTACTTCTTTGGTCGTAGATAAACTTTTGTTCAATTTGTGGAATGTTTCTCCCCTTATCACAGTTGTAATTTATTAATATATAACATTTACAACAATCTAGTCAAACACAAGCGCATTTTAGAATCATGGTGCATTTGCATGAGGTCACATAAAAAAGCGTTAACGATTCAGTCTTGAATTGCTGTAATTTCGCTTTAAAACGCTATTTATCCTTGTCTCGTCTAAATAACTTCCTCATTTTATTGTATTTTTCATGATCATTTGAATTTTTCTGGCCTCAGACACTGCTGGTATTGAAGACGTTTCATAAATGCATTTGATTTGTTAGCCACTATTTCTGTGACATTCTGACTTCTTCGATTGTGAAGCAAATTGTAAAGTATATCTCACTTGAAAACAGCAGCGCAAAACATCCTCGTGTGAAGGCAGTTGAGTTGTATTAAAATTTTTTGGCCAAATATTGGACAATCCAATTCATTCCTTGGAATTGGTTTAGGTTTATTTTTATACATTTTGATTTGAACGTAGTGCAAAAAAACTCAATTATGTGACAAGGTCACTAAATAATCTTCTGAAATTAAAAGAAAATAAACAAGAAAAGAATGCGAATTGCATTCTCTCGAATGCGAATTAATTCGAATTGCTTTCGCATTCAACGGAATCATAGCTACAAATGAAACATCGTTGTATGTGGCAATCACGTGACAAGCATGAAAACCACCTGCGTTGATAGCTTATCTGCGCATTGCGCAAGTGGTGTAGGGGAAAGGCGGGATTAGCAGTTGTTTTTGGAATCAACGCATGTCAATTTTGACCTTATTTTCCAAATTTCAAATACGATACGCAACATAAAGACATTATCCCAATTAAAAACAAAATCTGTTATTTATCAAATTATGTTGGAAATTTGATTAATTTTCATCATTAATTTCAAAAATGTAATTTTTGATCAAATTTTCCAAACTAACCTAAAATATACTAAAGATATTAACCGATTTATTTCTCGTTATTCTTCTAATTAAAAAAGACAACTTTTCATTAAAATTTTAGGACACTGGGAAAAAAATCCCCAGAAGTTAGTGTTGCAGTGATCATTGGAAAGGGTAATCAACAAAAACAACTATTTTTCTAAAAATAAAAATCAAATGTACAAAGATACCTTATTTATATAGAAAATATCTTTGTTGACCATTTGATCTAGTAATTAAACTGAATGCTGCACAGTGACATTTGGTGACGAGGCAGTTCAATTGATCTTGTTTAATTACCCCCAATCTGTTTCTCATCATCTCAATAGAAGGCGTTGAAAAATATTTACGCATTGATTGAATAATACCGTTTTAATAAACCTCAGAGTACTGGCAATGTGATTATGAGAAAATTTGTTTTGTTTCCTCTTATGGTAAAATGCATTTTATATCCAATAATATACTATTATACGCCTCCATTCACAAATATAATGGTTTCGCTATGCTTAATTAATACGTCTGCTGAAGCATCTTTATATGACGTTTAGTTATAATGGTGATTTATTTTGAAGAAAAAAGCTTTTTTCAGTTATGCTTAAAGAATGAAATAAATATATAAATAAAGAGCGTATTTTGTGCATAATTTGACAAAAGGTTGATAATTTTTGTAAAGTTTAAATAGTCTTATGTATGATTTATATTTATATATATTACATTCTATAAAAATATGATATATATTTACCCATCTTAATCTTATAAATAATTTTTTTGTTATAACCACTTATAAAGTTATATTTGTATCTCTAATCGTTTTTTTAAGTGTGCTATTTGTTATACCGATGTTCATATTGTGCATCGGACGATGAAGTTAGCTATAAATAAATATTTCCGAAACTAAATAGTCACATTATCTCTGTTACCCGTTCTTTTGCTGCTTCGAGAGTTATTTGTTACTGCTTTCAGTCGTCAAAAATTGCGTGACATTTATGATAAACAACCCGATCATGTAGACACACCGAATTTACAGCGATTGCTTAGTTGTTTGATATTTTGTTTGACCAATCATGAAACCGGATATAACGTAACTTCAAATCAACAGATCTCAAAGCTGCACAGGATGCAGAAAATGCTTACAGTTATGATTTACTAAGGACTTTGAGTCCTTCATAATAATGACTTATGAATTAAAGACTTTTTAGACAAAACTTGCTTGTACTGTTAGATAGGCAATTTTGTTATGTTTAATTAATGAGTATGCCTCTACATAGAGACCACTTTATATAAAGTTTTGTTATAAAGTTATGGGGATTTTTGTGCAGACAAAAAGCCTGACATATCAACCACTATCAACACCAAATATAATAATTACCAACTGGAACCAATAGTTCTAAAATCTTGCAGTAGAAAAAAGTACTTTTAAGATCAAACTTGCTCACCGCTTTTGTTGAGTAATTTTATCATGCTTAATTAATAAATATGCTGAAACCTTTTTATGTGATATTTGGTTATAGAGTTATGGTGATATTAGTAAGGCGAAAAAGGCCGTTTGAGACAAAGTCTTAAAAGAATCAACTGACAATTACAGACATATTAACGACTAACTTGAACGTTTGTTCAAATTAGTGACTTGGTCTAAAATTATTCAATTTAGACATAGTTATCCACGAAAGAAGGATTATGTTGACTATAAAAAATAATAGTAATTTAAAAAAAAAAGAGAATTTCTTGGCGCAAACCCCCTTTCTTTTACTGTGAACTAAAAAAATTGGATTCCAAAATGTCAGTTTTGGATGCTTGCCAAAAACCCGTTGCTATTTTTATTGCATGTTTTATAAATTGTAAGAAATGTATAACTACAGTGACAACGACATGCACCTTCTCTTTCAGTTTTATCCCTCATAGAGTACTTCTAAATATTGCATGAATATAATTTTTACATCATCAAATAAGAAACAAAATGTACTTTCGATTTTCTTTTAACTGCTTAATTTAGTGGCTAGTTTATGGCTTTTTAAATAAGTTTTAAACATTTTTTTTACATTTTTCTCGACATAAATTTACTACAATAATCTAACTAAGTAAATATCTAATATTTTAATTCGATAATATCTTATTAGGTAATATTTTATTAGATAAGATATTATATTAGATATATTAGATAGAATTTAGATAGATATATTAGATATTTATAAAATATTCGATAGTATCTTATTATATATTCGATAATATTTTAGTAGATAAGAGTTAGTAACTAGCTCTTATCTAATAATATAACTAGCAGATTTAATAGCTTTATTAATAGAAGTTTTAATAAAGTAACTAATCACTTTTCTAATAAAGTAACTAGCATCCTTAAAATAAATAAAATCTTCCAGTAAGGAAGGTTACATAATTGCATTGTTGTTCGTTTACATATTCCTATTTGTAATTTGATTCCTTTTTATAATTTGACTTACCTCTGTTATATACTCTCAAGTCGTATTTTAGCTAAGAATTTTCCTTGCTGAAATATACGTGTAAGTAACATTTAATTTTTGCTTTTCAACAACAATATAAACAATTTTCTTTCTAAATTTAAAAGTATAATGTCTGAAAAAAACCCAACCTATTATTACCAGGTAAAAGAAGAAGAACGAATAAAAATCTTCGTCAACAGTCAGAAAGTGATTGGGAAGTTAAAGCAATCAGCTCTGAATAGATGATGCGAAATCTGCTTCACTTGTAAAGAATCTGTAAATTCCCATGGGACAAGCCTGATGCCAGAATGAGCTGAAATTCAGATTTTCTCTCTTTTTATTCGGAGTTCGTTTACGAAAAAGAAATAACATTATATTTGGCGCCTATTATATTAGGAAACGAAGGAAATAAGTGAAAAAGTTTCTGTCAACTATGAATTAATAAACCATTTTATTTCTAAATAAACATTCTATTTTATATATATGATATAAAAATGAATTCATAATTATATTTACAAATTTCAGAAGCAGAAAGATAAATTAGAGTTATAAGTATGAGTAAATTATTTCTTAAATTGTATTTTTTTTACATGTTTAAAGAAAAAAAAAGAATATATATATATTTATATGTATATGATGTCTGACAACTAAATAACTGGACTAGTCTTCAAATTATGCTTGATTCAAATCTTATTACAAAACAATGTTTATCCCCTTCAACATACTCCTCTTCCCTATCTATACACTCATGCCTACATGTTTTCCAATATTGCAAACAGTGCTGCAGGCTATAAAGTGTCACCCTCTTCAGCAAATCAGCCGTGTTTACTTTGACCTCTTTTACAAACATAAAATATCTTCCCTTTAATGGATGTTTCATTTTTGGGAAAATAAAAAAGTCGTATGGAGCGAGATATGGTGAATGAAATAGATCCAGTTGTGTGCTTGTCCGTTAAGAACTGTTTCACAGAGAGCGTATTGTCTTTGTGCAGAATCCATGAGTTGTTGTTCCACAGATTTGGTCTTTTATCCTCCATCTTTCTCTGAGCTTGATCAGGACCTCAATGTAGTACTTCTGGTTCATCCTGAAGTACCCACTCAATTATGATGATACCCTTAATTTCGAAAAAAATAGATGAGCGTGATTCACATGAGGAAAATTCACGTTTCTACACCTGTGATCTACTGCGAAGCACTCCATAATGTATGAACAGATGTTTTTCCTATGCTGTGTTTGATCAGGTGTGAGGTTTTTTTAGAGCAATTTTTGCGCCTTCATTTGCAAAACATCGTGCAAAACATTTCTTTATTGTCTCTCTGTCAATGTTTGTCATGTCTGGTATCATTCGAATACTCAAACACCGGCTATTGCACAATTTCGTACATTTTCTGAATGTTTTCATTAATTCTTGATGCCACAGATCGACCAGAAAGTTTATCATCAGTTCCCTCCCGAACTTGAAAAAATCGTTTGTGCCATTCAAAAACTCGAGTGCGTAACATGCAATTATCGCCAAATACCTTCTTTAACAATTGAAAACATTCAGTTGGAGGTTTTTTTAACTTTACGAAGAATTTGAGATTAATACGCTGCTCAACTTTAAATTTATCATTATCGCGACATTCCGACACCAGAACATCCTACTCAAGCAAGGATTTAAAATGAACAGAACTAGATAGAGCAACGAAATAATGTGCCACCTATACCGGAAGTATCAAAATAAACTACATTCCGTCTCCCCACCTCCCTTCACTGAGCCTAATGGCTAAGACATGATATTTAATTATCACACTTCGTATATATATACACACACACACATATATATATATATACACACGCACACACACACACACACACATATATATATATATACACACGCACACGCACACACACACACATATATATATATGTATGTATAGATATGCAGATTGTTGGAAGGAAAAGTGGGGGGGGGGAAACCAACATTTACGAGGGGGGATGTATAGTGGATACGAGACCTTTACCTTTCAGCGGCGTTGTGAATCACTGTTAATAAAGGTAAAAGGGGGTTCGGCTAGTTTTACTGATTGAACTTTCTTTAAAGTAAATAATTGCTTTTTTTTTTAAATCTAAAATTAAGAATATAATACACACTTTGATAAAGAAAATAGAGAGATAAAATAATTACAAATTTTTTTTATTTATTTATATAATGAGAGCATAAATAAAATTATATATATATAGTAACACATTGATTTCTCCAAAATTATCAATTCATAATAAATCATATTCAACACATTTATTTCTCAAGATTATCAATTTATAAGATCAAATTTCTCAAGATCAACAATTTATAAGATCAAATTTTCAACACTAACTCCTTTTAATTTAAAGCACTTAATTATAAAAAAATCATTATTTTACAGCACAGCATTGTATCGTTGTAAAATTAGAGGCAAATATGCCAAGTATTTAAATTTATAAATAATCATGTGAATCTGAGTTAATTCACCAATTTTTATTTTAATAATCAATACGTAAGATTTTTTTGGTTTTTTTCTTTTAAGTTATTCACATAGGCTAGCCAGGGAAAAATATTTTAGAGATATCTCACCAATTGTTCTTCTATTGAAGTTCATCCTTAGACATGATATAGGACATTGTTCATCCTTTCGCGTTATTAAACAGTGGAACTCATAGACGAATTGTTCTTCCCAGTCTGCTGCCAAAGGGGGGTTTCGGGAGACATCATCGTACGGCGCTGGATCGGATCGGCGAGGGCATCCATTTCAGCGGGCTCAAAAGCATTCTCCTTGAGGCATACCTTCAGTGGAAATGGCCGGAACTCGCAGAGCTTACGGGCTGGAAGGCGCTAGATCGGATCGGCGAGGGCACTTCTGTTTCAGCGGGCCTAAAAGCATTTTCCTTGCGGCATACCTTCAGTGGAGATGGCCGGAATTCATAGAGCGTACGGGCTGGAGGAACTTAGCAAAAAGCTACTTGCATCGATGGAGTTATTCTTCTCAAGTGAAGTAGTACCCCCAAAAAAATGTCTCTTCTTCTTATTATTATTATTTGGACTATATCTCGTCCTGGGCGTTGATATAAAAAAAAATGTATTTCTATTGGATGCCCTTTTTGACCTTATGCAAATTTTAGTTCAGTAAACTCCCGTTGGTCAACTCTTTGAACCAATAATAATGTCTTTTTGGGATGTGTTCATTTTGCAGCTGCACGATTTCCCGTGCGGGGCAGTTCTTTGGAAAATGGGTGCGCCTGTCATGCGAGCACTCCTAGAAATAAGATATGAACTTCCTGTTTCCCTAGCTAGCGTCTTCGTAAATTGAAACCTTTAACACTCGTTTGGGTTGATGATCACATTCTGTACATAGGAATAATACATACATAT
Organism: Maratus michaelseni; assembly: GCA_963931845.1. Lineage (NCBI taxonomy): Eukaryota > Metazoa > Arthropoda > Arachnida > Araneae > Salticidae > Maratus > Maratus michaelseni. The sequence goes on along the minus strand of OZ007592.1, from coordinate 368,919,271 downwards.
TAAGGAAAACAATGTAACATACATAAATATAATATAACATTAAACCATAAAAAAATAAGTCCAAAGTCCATGTTCTTTATTTAATTATTAAAAATGTGTGAACGATCGCTCCCACATTTATCACCCGTGAAAAAAGGGAAAAGTAGAGTCCCACGGGTTGGTGAGAGAATTGTGAATATAGTCCTCATAGATACTGTTTCCTTCATGGTGCTTCAGGTTTATGTATTATTGTCCTTCAGAAATCTGTGCACAGAGTTTTAACATTTTTCGTGGCTAGTATAGTCTTATAAAGAATACCAAAAATCCGCGAAATAATAAAAAAAAAAAACACGAAAAGAAACATTTACATGCCGAAAAACCACAAAGAAATAGCAAGGGGGCTCTTTAAATTATGTTATAAATAAATAGGAACATAAATATATACTCATTATTGTTGTACAATACATATTTAAAAGGTTAAAATAAACATGTTCTAGCATAATGCTTTCTTGAATATGAATTTATATAACATACAATGAGACAGAGAGCATTTACAGAGAATTTTATTTACAGAGAGCATTTGACAATCACCCGCGGTTAAGTAGGTTTTGTGCTCATAACAAAAGGGAGCTCCTTTTGTCGTGTACGGGGGAGAAGTACCCCTACAGGGTTCGCTGAGCCACCAGCCTAGACGCGTGGTCCTCCAATGCGTTGCGTAACTGAGGAGCCGCATTGTGCGTTTCACCCTGCTAATGAAATGGTTGCGCCATGATTCTGACGTAACTTGTTTACGTGAGATGCAAGGGAATTAGGTCACCTAGAGATACGTGTGTTTGACGCGTCCATTTTTGAAGTATCCTTTGGTATTTTATTTTATTTATATATATTTAAATTTTAGTGTCAATTAACTTGTTTTTATTTTTGTATGATTATTATTTGTTTTTACACAGAAAGCGGTGGAAGTATGCATGTGTGAAGCATGCATGTAAAAGCCCTTATGTGTCTTTTTTTTTTAGGGGAAAAAATGGCGCGACATTTAAAAGTAGCCTAACGGATGTCTTCGTATCCTTGTAATGATAATCGTTGTGAATTGCGATACCATTGTGTGTTTACCTTATTTGTAATATATTTTTCTTATTATTATCTTTAATAATTTAGGAATTTTGAAGAATGGTGAGTGTGAGTGTTATTTATATCGCACGCTAGTGTGACTGTGTTGAATCTTTACTTACTGTGTCTGGTAAACATATGTAGTTGAAATTTGTGTGAAAATTTATCTTTATTATTATTAGTGAATGTATATATATCTTTAGTTTTATCTGATTCGTAGACATGTTGCACATCATATTTATTTATTTAAGTATTTATTTATTTATTCTTTATATATATATTTATTTGTTAATTCATTCTGTGTACGATTAAAGCGCTTTACGAAGTACTAATTCTGTGTATTATTATTATTATTATTATTATTATTATTATTATTATTATTAATGTTCTTTGTTAATGTTTCTTTGTTTAATTGATTAACTAATTAATTATTGTTTTTACCCAGTGTTGTTGTTTTAATTAGTGAATATTTAATTTTTAATGTGTATTTTAATTTATCTAATTATGCAAATTTGTTTTGTTTAGAAGAGAAGAAGGTAAGATAATGGGTATTAATTAATAAATGTTTGTTTTGTTCGCTGTTTAATTCTTGTTTCTTAGTGGCCCTCCGCCGACTGTACTCTCATTCCGTGGCGCCCCGGTATAGATTTCTGCCCGCAGATAATCTAAAAGATTGCAGTCAAAGGAGAGCTGTCTTAAAAACTCTGGAGGAAAAATTAAAAGGTAATATGCGTGATTAATTAATAAGTTTTAAAATGTTTAAAATAGTTGAATGTGTGTTTTAATTTAAATATCATTATAGTTGTTGTTATAAATTTATTTTATTTCTTTTTTATAGATGGATTAAGAGTTTTATGGGTAATTATTGTCATAATTTATACACAAATTAACTTTTGTTTAGAAGAAAAAAAAATATTACTAGAAGTTACTTTAAAAACTTTACTTTAAAAACATTACATGCACGTTGATTAGTGGGGGAAATTATGTTAGATATCGGGTTTTAAATTTAAAGTACCAATATCCGTTGAGGAGCTTTACGTAAAAGATATGGTTGTGTTTAATATATTTAGCGTCTATATAGCATATATTATAATAATATTTAGCTTTTAATTATATTTATTTATCGTTTGTCGTCTGTGTGTAATTAGAGTATTTGTAGTCTTATGCAATTTTGATTCCTGTACACATAGCCTACGTATTAATTAATGCGGTTTGCATGTCGGATGGGGTTCAATTTTGCAATATTTTTGAAATAGTTTAAAATAATTTTATAGATTTATTTAAAATGTGGATTTAATAGCGCGCGTTTTCTGTGTGTCTTAAATGTGATCTAAAAGTTGTTTGGTAGAGTTTAAATATACGAAATGTCTTTGTTTTTCTGTGATATTAATATTTATTTTTCACTTTAAAGGTACCCTCGTTTGTGAGAGCATAACAGTACTCAGTCGCTGTTTTCAAGAATATGTTTAATGTCTGATAGCAGAAACTGTGAGCTAAAGTTTATCTCCCCATATGTCAGTTGATCAAGGCCCTGGAAGAAGGTATCCTACATTTTTTTTTTTTTTCTTTTCTTCCATTCTTCTTTACGTGGGAGTGAGTTGCTACTGCGGCATGATGTCATTGTGGGGGAAAGGGGGTGTATGCTTGTGCTACTTTGTATGTAGTATGTGTGTTGATGTTTAAAAGTGGTTTTGAGTGGTGTATGAAATAAGGGGAGTGCATTGTAACGCCTATTCTCATGAGCTTGTAGCATTTCTTATAAATTTGCGTATGTTAATGAGGGGTGTGTTTGGTTGTTGTATGAAAGAGCATATTATTATATGCTGTAAGGAAGACGTGTGTGTGTGTTGCATTTTATTATCCTAATGTTGAAAATGTTAAAATGGTGGTGGGGGGGGGGGCGGAATTATGAATGTGCTTATCTTGTTAATGCAAATTATTTTAATTCAAATTACATGAATCGCTGATGCGGGGGTTATCGATATATGAGGGAAAAGAAAATTGAGATTTTATTTATTATTATTATTATTGTTGTTATTTTGAAATAAAAAAATAAAAGAAGGAGAATTATTGACGTACTTTAATTATCTAATTTCAGTTTCAAAGTTGGTCTTAAATTTAATTAATTAATATTTGTGCAATATAGAAGAGGGGGGGGGGGTTACATATGAATTCTTTTTATCTTATAATTAATTGTGAGGACTGAAATATTATTTCATTTATTTATTTTTGTTTTTGATGAAAGGTTAAAATTAAGTGTTGAACAGTGTCACATGTGAATCTTATTAAACTTAACTTTAAAAAAAAGGGGGGGGGGAGGGGGGAAAGTGTTGATTTTACGTAATTAGGTACCGTAAATTATCTTCTTAAAATTATTATTATTAGTGCTGGGAAGCGTGAATTTATTTATTTATTTAATTTAATTTTTATTTATTTATGTATTTATTTTTATTTATTTGTTTGTTTATTATTATTATTATTATTATAATTATTTTTGCATGTTTGTGTACAAGTGTAAAAGTGTTTAGAAATTTAATTATTGATTTATTAACCTAGTGGGGGGGGGATGTAATAAAGTGTTTGTTACCTGTCTTTTTTTTTTGTATATGTTTAAACGGGAGTGGTGGTGGGGGGGGGGAATTGATAAAGTAAATTTTCCTATGTTTGCTTCATATTGAATGATTTGTGTAAATCGAAAAATGTGGGAGAGTTGATTTTGTTGTGTATTTTATTTATTTATTTATTTGATTATTATTTATATTAGTATTATCAGTGTTGTTATTATTATTACTATTATTTATAGTTGTTAAAAATTATTTACGTTACTCGTATACCTTGGGTATGTATAGTTTTGAGACATGAATTTTAATAGGTCGGAGGTCTGCGCGGTTTTCATTACTTATCAAATAATTATCGTTTCTGAATATTCTTTTTATAGTGTAGGGGCCCGAGAATTTAGGTTCCAACGCGTTAGGGCGGATTAATTGTTTAAGGTACACTTCTGTGCCGATTTGAAAATTCTTGTGCTTAATCGCAGAATTTTTATTATATTCTAAATTAATTTTTGCCTGATTCTCCTGGGAAATTTTCTGCACTTCTTGTATATGAGAAAGCCTGTCTTTTACAAAATCACTAAGGTTTTCTATATTTTGGATTTTAAAGTTAGTGAAAGGATTGCGAATTTCTCTTGCGAAAAAGAGTAAGGAAGGTGAGAATCCCGTTGCCCTGTTAACCATAGTGTTGTGTGCTAAGACAAAAAAATCAATTCTTAGATCCCAATCGAAAGAATTTTGTGACATAGAAGCTAGAGAAGCTTTCATGTCGCGATGTGTTCTTTCAAGAAGTGATTGCGATGCAGGCAAATAAATGGAACCGTACTCTGGTTCTATGTTTAAATTTTGTAGGTAGTGTCTGAGATCAGTTGATCTGAAATATTTTGCGTTATCCATTCCGATTTTTTTTACCAATCCGAAAGTACTAAAGTATTTGTTTAGAGCATTTATAATTGTTTTAGTCTCTATATTTCTTAACGGTATAGCTTGTAGGAATCTTGACGATGAGTCAATGATCGTTAAAATGAATTTATTTTGACGAAAAGTCCGAGGCAAGGGGCCAACAGCGTCGATTATAGCCTTAGTTCCTGGGACATAGTTTTTCTCAATTGTTTTAATGGGTAATTTAATAGTGTTGTGTTGTTTGAATGTGTTGCATTGAATGCATGCCGTGCAGAATTTTTTTATATTTTGGTACATACGATACCAATAAAATCTTCTTTTGATTAATTCATAAGTTTTTTGGAATGCATAGTGAGATGAGTGTGCACTGTTCATGATGTGAATTTTGAGCGCGTCGGGTGCTATGTAAAGTTCTTCCTTATCTGTGGTTGTATTGTTATTTAAAATTAATACATTGTTTTGATTTAGGGCGTATTTTTTAACTTTTTTGTTCTGTTTATTGTGTTGTAAGTCGTGTATAATTTGAGCTAATTTGGTATCTTTTAGCTGTTCGATTTTTATGTTATTTTCAGTTAAATTTTGGTCGACTTGAAATAAATCTGTGATTAATGAGTGAGTTGTATTCAGATTGTTAATGTTGCGCGAAACATAGTCGGCTGGGTTGATAATGCCTGGTAGATGAGTTGTGTCGAAATCAAATTGTTGTAAGTCTAGTAGCCATCTAGCAACAATGTCTGATTGTTTATCGAGGTTAACGTGTTGTGTAAGTGCTTTCGAATCAGTCAAGATATGGAATTTTTTTCCCAAAAGGATATTTCTAAAATACATTACTGATTCGTGCAGTGCTAGTAATTCTAATTTTATGCTTGGGTATCGTAATTCTGTATCTTTAAGTTTACGCCCTGTGAATTCGATGGGGATGAGTTGATCGTTATGTTTCTGTGCTAAAATTCCGCTTGTTGCGACCTTTGAACAGTCCGTGATTAAATAGAATTCCTTATTATGATCTGGTGGGTGAATCGTTGGTTGTTTTAAAATTATGTCTTGTATGGTCTCAAACGCTTTTTGTGTTTGTGTATTCCAGTAAAATTTTGTGTTTTTTTTAGTTAAGTTTGTTAAAGGAGTCATAATATGCGCGAATTTATGTATTGTGGATTTAAAATAAGTGCAGAGTCCGATAAATGCTTTAACCGCTTTTTGTGATTTTGGTACTGCAAATTTTGAAATTTTAATGATGTTTTTATCTGATGGCGCATATCCTTTTTGATTAATTTTATATCCTAGGAACTCAATTTCTGATTGGTATAGTTTAAGTTTAGTGGGTTCTATAGTGAGATTAAATTTTTCTAGTTGTGTAAGAATGTCGTGTAATGCATCGTGCATCTGCTGAATATTTTCGCACGCAACTATAACATCGTCAATAAAATATTTAATGTTATGTTTTTCTTTGAGGGGGCCTAGTACTTTATCAATTAGTCTGGCAAATTGTCCGCTTGAGATTTTTGTTCCAAAAGGGAGGCGGTTTATGGCAAATTGAGAATCTTCTGTCACAAATGCTAGTTTATGCTTATCTTGCTCTCTCAATTTGATTTGGAAAAAAGCCGAATGTAAATCCATGACAGTGTAAATTTTTTTTCCTGAAACATCTGTGAGAATTTGTTTTATGTCTGGGACAGGGTACGGATCGCTTTCTAAGATGTTGTTGAGAAGTCTATAATCTATTGCCATGCGATATTTTATGTGTTTAGGGTCATTAGTTTTGGATGTGGATGTTTTTTTAACGAAAATGATAGGAAATGCATAATCTGAATTAGTGTGTTCTATTATTCCCGCTTCTAGGAGGTTTTTAATTTCTTTATTTGCGAATTCTTTAACATTATACGGGATTTTGTAAGGTTTGGTTTTAATGGGGAAATTATGTTGTAAATTAAATTGTGGAGTTATGACTGATGTTTCACCGAGGGTTTTGTAAGATTTTGAAAAGGCTGTTGCGTGAGACAATAATATTTCTATAACCTTTTCCTGTACCTCGGGTTCTAAATGTTTAACGTCAAAGTCATTTCTAGAAAGATCTCGTATTCGCATTTCTTTAATTTCATTTAATGTAAGATTGTTTATTTCATATAATTTATCATTGTTATTATTTGTTTCATTTTGCTCTTGTATGTCATATTGTGTGTAAACTTTTCCTACGTGGGTTTTTTTTCTGAGGTTTATATTTCTATTGGTTGTGTTTTTAGCTAATAGGTGAATAATATTATCCTTATTGGTTTTATGTAGGGATCTACACATTTCAATACTATGTCTTTTGAAGTTTGGTTCAAAAAAAATTTCTTTTGTGTCTGTAATTTTGGGATATTTAATTTTAATTAGTTTAGTTTCATGTGGTTTGAAATGTACTGTCTCTTTAATTTTTGCATTTAAATGCGTTATCTTTTCGTTTTGATTTTGTGAATTATCCATTATGTTGTTTTCGTCAATTCTGTATGTGTTGTTGAGTGTAGGATTATGTAAGTGGTTAATTTGTGAATCGTGTGTGTTTTCTGAATTGTTTAAGTGTATGAGAGTGTCTTTAATTTTTAAAGTATAGTTGTTACAATCAAATATAATTTGGTTGTTTTTAAAAAAATCAAAACCTAGAATCGCGTCGTAATCTCTGTTAAAATTATGAGGTGTAACATAAAATATTCCGTTCAAGAATAATTTATTCACTTTAAATTTGAATTGTACGCAGTGTTTGAACGGTACTTCGCGGTTGTTGATTGTCGTTATCTTTACGTTGTTCGAAAGATATTTTATTTTGATGTTTGTTTCTTTAATTTTGTTAAATATACTTGGTGATAGAAGACTAATACTTGCCCCGGTGTCCAGCAAATTTGAAATATTAATATTTTTTATATTAAAAGTCCAAATGGGAAGTTCGTCTTTAATATTAGAGTTACAGCTGGATACGTATTCAATTTTTGTTTTCTTTTTCTTCTGTAAATTGTCCCTGCGAATTTTTCTGGTATATATAATTAAATTTTGCAACTTGTTCGATGTTTTTATTTTTATGTTATATTTTAGGGCATTTCTTTCTGCGAGGGACCTACGTGTATACTTTGAAGTTAGGTTGGTAGGCCCCTTTAGTAGTTTAAACGTCTTTTTTGCTGCCTCTGCCTATGGTGTCTTTGATTATTGTTTTGGTTACTTTCATTTGGAAAAGTAATTGTAGGTTGTGTCTGCATAGCTATAGGTGTTTGTTGTTGTTGTTGTGTATCGATTTGTTGAAAATTTTGGTTCGGTAGCATGAGCTGATGAGCGTTACCTGCTGACGCTGAAGGGTTAAATTGTGTTGGGATCATGAGCTGGTGAGCGTTACCTGTTGACGCTGAAGGGTTAAATTGTGTAATTGAGTTGTAATCTTGATTTGGGGATTGTGTTTGCATTACATGTGTTTGTTGAGGAATATTATAAAAGGGCTGAGCAAAATTTTGAATTGGATAAGTATAATTATGATTGTAAGTCCTGGGTCTGAAATTTTGTTGATAATTTGGTCTCTGATAAAAGTGACGTGGTGTATTGTTTTGGAATCTAGGATTGTATGTGTGTGAGTTTGTCTGAAATCTTGGACTATTAAATCGAGTGTTACGTGGTGTGAATGTTCTGTTTGCTGGGTTTTTTGAGTTATAGAAACAATCTTGCGTTTTGTGGTTTGGTTTTTCGCATATGTAACAATATAATTTATTGTTTTCCTGTTGATTTTGTTGAATAGAATCATTAGATCTAAGAGAGTTTACCTGTTCTTTTATCTCTTGAATCTGTTTATTATGTTGTTCTGATAATTCTATTATCGCATCGTAAGTTGTAGAGTTACTTTGTGTTTCTATATTGTTTAATTCGGAGAATTTTTTGTTATTTAATGCAATCTCGATCTTTTTAGCCATTGTTACGGCGGTTTCAAAATTATCTGGCGGGAATTTTTGGAGCTCAAATGAAATATCAGGTCTTAGTCCCTCAATAAATTTTGATAATTTAATTGTGTCTAAGAACTCGATTGCACCTTCTTTTGATGCATGCCCTGAACTCGCCAGATATATGTGAGCTGCTAGGTTGAATTTTTTTGTGAAGTCTGCCACCGTTTGATTAGGCATTTGTTTGGACTGGATGAATTTATCTTGCGCTAACGTGAATGATTTCTCTGCTTTACATAATGCACGGATTTTATTTTTGAAATCATCGTATTTTTTTTCGTCGCGCAGGCCAGGGGTGTTTATTAAGATCTCTTTAGCAAGGCCTGATAATTTCGATTTGAAAAAAATTAATTTTAAGTTTTCGGGAATATTAGCTGCGTTGGCTATTTCGTCAAATTGAGAAATGAAATAATTTATTTCTTGTTCTGGTTTTCCTTCGAAGTTTTGGACACTTGCTAGTAGCGTGTCTACGCTAATTGTTACTTTATTATCCTCCATATCTGGATCTTGTTGCTGAGGTTGTATAGTTATTGGGTCTGGCTGGTGTTTTACACTACGACCTCTGCGTGGCATTTATTCCGATTTTTCTATTTATTATTATTATTATTATTATTTGGGTTAATTGGCACAAGATACATATATATAACAATCATGAATAGCATACTATGAAAAAAGAGAGAAAAAAAATACACTATATTGAGATATAAATAAATAAATAAATATATATATTTCACGAGTAATTATCATGAGCCCTTTGTTATCTCTTTGTGTATTAATACGAAAATATGCTGTGCTGTGATTGCTGAATTTTATTGATGTAATTATTATTATTATTATTTTATATACTGCTATGATAATAAAATTTATGCATAGAAAAAAGATGATCTGTAGAGAGTAAAAGATTATTAAAGATAAAAGTTCGATCTCCTGGATTAAAATAGGCACCAGAAAAAGAGTAAATGTTGGAAGGAAAAGTGGGGGGGGGGAAACCAACATTTACGAGGGGGGATGTATAGTGGATACGAGACCTTTACCTTTCAGCGGCGTTGTGAATCACTGTTAATAAAGGTAAAAGGGGGTTCGGCTAGTTTTACTGATTGAACTTTCTTTAAAGTAAATAATTGCTTTTTTTTTTAATCTAAAATTAAGAATATAATACACACTTTGATAAAGAAAATAGAGAGATAAAATAATTACAAATTTTTTTTATTTATTTATATAATGAGAGCATAAATAAAATTATATATATATAGTAACACATTGATTTCTCCAAAATTATCAATTCATAATAAATCATATTCAACACATTTATTTCTCAAGATTATCAATTTATAAGATCAAATTTCTCAAGATCAACAATTTATAAGATCAAATTTTCAACACTAACTCCTTTTAATTTAAAGCACTTAATTATAAAAAAATCATTATTTTACAGCACAGCATTGTATCGTTGTAAAATTAGAGGCAAATATGCCAAGTATTTAAATTTATAAATAATCATGTGAATCTGAGTTAATTCACCAATTTTTATTTTAATAATCAATACGTAAGATTTTTTTGGTTTTTTTCTTTTAAGTTATTCACATAGGCTAGCCAGGGAAAAATATTTTAGAGATATCTCACCAATTGTTCTTCTATTGAAGTTCATCCTTAGACATGATATAGGACATTGTTCATCCTTTCGCGTTATTAAACAGTGGAACTCATAGACGAATTGTTCTTCCCAGTCTGCTGCCAAAGGGGGGTTTCGGGAGACATCATCGTACGGCGCTGGATCGGATCGGCGAGGGCATCCATTTCAGCGGGCTCAAAAGCATTCTCCTTGAGGCATACCTTCAGTGGAAATGGCCGGAACTCGCAGAGCTTACGGGCTGGAAGGCGCTAGATCGGATCGGCGAGGGCACTTCTGTTTCAGCGGGCCTAAAAGCATTTTCCTTGCGGCATACCTTCAGTGGAGATGGCCGGAATTCATAGAGCGTACGGGCTGGAGGAACTTAGCAAAAAGCTACTTGCATCGATGGAGTTATTCTTCTCAAGTGAAGTAGTACCCCCAAAAAAATGTCTCTTCTTCTTATTATTATTATTTGGACTATATCTCGTCCTGGGCGTTGATATAAAAAAAAATGTATTTCTATTGGATGCCCTTTTTGACCTTATGCAAATTTTAGTTCAGTAAACTCCCGTTGGTCAACTCTTTGAACCAATAATAATGTCTTTTTGGGATGTGTTCATTTTGCAGCTGCACGATTTCCCGTGCGGGGCAGTTCTTTGGAAAATGGGTGCGCCTGTCATGCGAGCACTCCTAGAAATAAGATATGAACTTCCTGTTTCCCTAGCTAGCGTCTTCGTAAATTGAAACCTTTAACACTCGTTTGGGTTGATGATCACATTCTGTACATAGGAATAATACATACATATTAAGGAAAACAATGTAACATACATAAATATAATATAACATTAAACCATAAAAAAATAAGTCCAAAGTCCATGTTCTTTATTTAATTATTAAAAATGTGTGAACGATCGCTCCCACATTTATCACCCGTGAAAAAAGGGAAAAGTAGAGTCCCACGGGTTGGTGAGAGAATTGTGAATATAGTCCTCATAGATACTGTTTCCTTCATGGTGCTTCAGGTTTATGTATTATTGTCCTTCAGAAATCTGTGCACAGAGTTTTAACATTTTTCGTGGCTAGTATAGTCTTATAAAGAATACCAAAAATCCGCGAAATAATAAAAAAAAAAAACACGAAAAGAAACATTTACATGCCGAAAAACCACAAAGAAATAGCAAGGGGGCTCTTTAAATTATGTTATAAATAAATAGGAACATAAATATATACTCATTATTGTTGTACAATACATATTTAAAAGGTTAAAATAAACATGTTCTAGCATAATGCTTTCTTGAATATGAATTTATATAACATACAATGAGACAGAGAGCATTTACAGAGAATTTTATTTACAGAGAGCATTTGACAATCACCCGCGGTTAAGTAGGTTTTGTGCTCATAACAAAAGGGAGCTCCTTTTGTCGTGTACGGGGGAGAAGTACCCCTACAGGGTTCGCTGAGCCACCAGCCTAGACGCGTGGTCCTCCAATGCGTTGCGTAACTGAGGAGCCGCATTGTGCGTTTCACCCTGCTAATGAAATGGTTGCGCCATGATTCTGACGTAACTTGTTTACGTGAGATGCAAGGGAATTAGGTCACCTAGAGATACGTGTGTTTGACGCGTCCATTTTTGAAGTATCCTTTGGTATTTTATTTTATTTATATATATTTAAATTTTAGTGTCAATTAACTTGTTTTTATTTTTGTATGATTATTATTTGTTTTTACACAGAAAGCGGTGGAAGTATGCATGTGTGAAGCATGCATGTAAAAGCCCTTATGTGTCTTTTTTTTTTAGGGGAAAAAAATGGCGCGACATTTAAAAGTAGCCTAACGGATGTCTTCGTATCCTTGTAATAATAATCGTTGTGAATTGCGATACCATTGTGTGTTTACCTTATTTGTAATATATTTTTCTTATTATTATCTTTAATAATTTAGGAATTTTGAAGAATGGTGAGTGTGAGTGTTATTTATATCGCACGCTAGTGTGACTGTGTTGAATCTTTACTTACTGTGTCTGGTAAACATATGTAGTTGAAATTTGTGTGAAAATTTATCTTTATTATTATTAGTGAATGTATATATATCTTTAGTTTTATCTGATTCGTAGACATGTTGCACATCATATTTATTTATTTAAGTATTTATTTATTTATTCTTTATATATATATTTATTTGTTAATTCATTCTGTGTACGATTAAAGCGCTTTACGAAGTACTAATTCTGTGTATTATTATTATTATTATTATTATTATTATTATTATTATTATTAATGTTCTTTGTTAATGTTTCTTTGTTTAATTGATTAACTAATTAATTATTGTTTTTACCCAGTGTTGTTGTTTTAATTAGTGAATATTTAATTTTTAATGTGTATTTTAATTTATCTAATTATGCAAATTTGTTTTGTTTAGAAGAGAAGAAGGTAAGATAATGGGTATTAATTAATAAATGTTTGTTTTGTTCGCTGTTTAATTCTTGTTTCTTAGTGGCCCTCCGCCGACTGTACTCTCATTCCGTGGCGCCCCGGTATAGATTTCTGCCCGCAGATAATCTAAAAGATTGCAGTCAAAGGAGAGCTGTCTTAAAAACTCTGGAGGAAAAATTAAAAGGTAATATGCGTGATTAATTAATAAGTTTTAAAATGTTTAAAATAGTTGAATGTGTGTTTTAATTTAAATATCATTATAGTTGTTGTTATAAATTTATTTTATTTCTTTTTTATAGATGGATTAAGAGTTTTATGGGTAATTATTGTCATAATTTATACACAAATTAACTTTTGTTTAGAAGAAAAAAAAATATTACTAGAAGTTACTTTAAAAACTTTACTTTAAAAACATTACATGCACGTTGATTAGTGGGGGAAATTATGTTAGATATCGGGTTTTAAATTTAAAGTACCAATATCCGTTGAGGAGCTTTACGTAAAAGATATGGTTGTGTTTAATATATTTAGCGTCTATATAGCATATATTATAATAATATTTAGCTTTTAATTATATTTATTTATCGTTTGTCGTCTGTGTGTAATTAGAGTATTTGTAGTCTTATGCAATTTTGATTCCTGTACACATAGCCTACGTATTAATTAATGCGGTTTGCATGTCGGATGGGGTTCAATTTTGCAATATTTTTGAAATAGTTTAAAATAATTTTATAGATTTATTTAAAATGTGGATTTAATAGCGCGCGTTTTCTGTGTGTCTTAAATGTGATCTAAAAGTTGTTTGGTAGAGTTTAAATATACGAAATGTCTTTGTTTTTCTGTGATATTAATATTTATTTTTCACTTTAAAGGTACCCTCGTTTGTGAGAGCATAACAGTACTCAGTCGCTGTTTTCAAGAATATGTTTAATGTCTGATAGCAGAAACTGTGAGCTAAAGTTTATCTCCCCATATGTCAGTTGATCAAGGCCCTGGAAGAAGGTATCCTACATTTTTTTTTTTTTCTTTTCTTCCATTCTTCTTTACGTGGGAGTGAGTTGCTACTGCGGCATGATGTCATTGTGGGGGAAAGGGGGTGTATGCTTGTGCTACTTTGTATGTAGTATGTGTGTTGATGTTTAAAAGTGGTTTTGAGTGGTGTATGAAATAAGGGGAGTGCATTGTAACGCCTATTCTCATGAGCTTGTAGCATTTCTTATAAATTTGCGTATGTTAATGAGGGGTGTGTTTGGTTGTTGTATGAAAGAGCATATTATTATATGCTGTAAGGAAGACGTGTGTGTGTGTTGCATTTTATTATCCTAATGTTGAAAATGTTAAAATGGTGGTGGGGGGGGGGGGGGCGGAATTATGAATGTGCTTATCTTGTTAATGCAAATTATTTTAATTCAAATTACATGAATCGCTGATGCGGGGGTTATCGATATATGAGGGAAAAGAAAATTGAGATTTTATTTATTATTATTATTATTATTGTTATTTTGAAATAAAAAAATAAAAGAAGGAGAATTATTGACGTACTTTAATTATCTAATTTCAGTTTCAAAGTTGGTCTTAAATTTAATTAATTAATATTTGTGCAATATAGAAGAGGGGGGGGGGTTACATATGAATTCTTTTTATCTTATAATTAATTGTGAGGACTGAAATATTATTTCATTTATTTATTTTTGTTTTTGATGAAAGGTTAAAATTAAGTGTTGAACAGTGTCACATGTGAATCTTATTAAACTTAACTTTAAAAAAAAGGGGGGGGGGAGGGGGGAAAGTGTTGATTTTACGTAATTAGGTACCGTAAATTATCTTCTTAAAATTATTATTATTAGTGCTGGGAAGCGTGAATTTATTTATTTATTTAATTTAATTTTTATTTATTTATGTATTTATTTTTATTTATTTGTTTGTTTATTATTATTATTATTATTATAATTATTTTTGCATGTTTGTGTACAAGTGTAAAAGTGTTTAGAAATTTAATTATTGATTTATTAACCTAGTGGGGGGGGGATGTAATAAAGTGTTTGTTACCTGTCTTTTTTTTTTGTATATGTTTAAACGGGAGTGGTGGTGGGGGGGGGAATTGATAAAGTAAATTTTCCTATGTTTGCTTCATATTGAATGATTTGTGTAAATCGAAAAATGTGGGAGAGTTGATTTTGTTGTGTATTTTATTTATTTATTTATTTGATTATTATTTATATTAGTATTATCAGTGTTGTTATTATTATTACTATTATTTATAGTTGTTAAAAATTATTTACGTTACTCGTATACCTTGGGTATGTATAGTTTTGAGACATGAATTTTAATAGGTCGGAGGTCTGCGCGGTTTTCATTACTTATCAAATAATTATCGTTTCTGAAAATTCTTTTTATAGTGTAGGGGCCCGAGAATTTAGGTTCCAACGCGTTAAGGCGGATTAATTGTTTAAGGTACACTTCTGTGCCGATTTGAAAATTCTTGTGCTTAATCGCAGAATTTTTATTATATTCTAAATTAATTTTTGCCTGATTCTCCTGGGAAATTTTCTGCACTTCTTGTATATGAGAAAGCCTGTCTTTTACAAAATCACTAAGGTTTTCTATATTTTGGATTTTAAAGTTAGTGAAAGGATTGCGAATTTCTCTTGCGAAAAAGAGTAAGGAAGGTGAGAATCCCGTTGCCCTGTTAACCATAGTGTTGTGTGCTAAGACAAAAAAATCAATTCTTAGATCCCAATCGAAAGAATTTTGTGACATAGAAGCTAGAGAAGCTTTCATGTCGCGATGTGTTCTTTCAAGAAGTGATTGCGATGCAGGCAAATAAATGGAACCGTACTCTGGTTCTATGTTTAAATTTTGTAGGTAGTGTCTGAGATCAGTTGATCTGAAATATTTTGCGTTATCCATTCCGATTTTTTTTACCAATCCGAAAGTACTAAAGTATTTGTTTAGAGCATTTATAATTGTTTTAGTCTCTATATTTCTTAACGGTATAGCTTGTAGGAATCTTGACGATGAGTCAATGATCGTTAAAATGAATTTATTTTGACGAAAAGTCCGAGGCAAGGGGCCAACAGCGTCGATTATAGCCTTAGTTCCTGGGACATAGTTTTTCTCAATTGTTTTAATGGGTAATTTAATAGTGTTGTGTTGTTTGAATGTGTTGCATTGAATGCATGCCGTGCAGAATTTTTTTATATTTTGGTACATACGATACCAATAAAATCTTCTTTTGATTAATTCATAAGTTTTTTGGAATGCATAGTGAGATGAGTGTGCACTGTTCATGATGTGAATTTTGAGCGCGTCGGGTGCTATGTAAAGTTCTTCCTTATCTGTGGTTGTATTGTTATTTAAAATTAATACATTGTTTTGATTTAGGGCGTATTTTTTAACTTTTTTGTTCTGTTTATTGTGTTGTAAGTCGTGTATAATTTGAGCTAATTTGGTATCTTTTAGCTGTTCGATTTTTATGTTATTTTCAGTTAAATTTTGGTCGACTTGAAATAAATCTGTGATTAATGAGTGAGTTGTATTCAGATTGTTAATGTTGCGCGAAACATAGTCGGCTGGGTTGATAATGCCTGGTAGATGAGTTGTGTCGAAATCAAATTGTTGTAAGTCTAGTAGCCATCTAGCAACAATGTCTGATTGTTTATCGAGGTT
This sequence comes from Maratus michaelseni, assembly GCA_963931845.1. NCBI lineage: Eukaryota > Metazoa > Arthropoda > Arachnida > Araneae > Salticidae > Maratus > Maratus michaelseni. Next base: position 368,903,058 of record OZ007592.1, on the reverse strand, counting down.
AACGTGTTGTGTAAGTGCTTTCGAATCAGTCAAGATATGGAATTTTTTTCCCAAAAGGATATTTCTAAAATACATTACTGATTCGTGCAGTGCTAGTAATTCTAATTTTATGCTTGGGTATCGTAATTCTGTATCTTTAAGTTTACGCCCTGTGAATTCGATGGGGATGAGTTGATCGTTATGTTTCTGTGCTAAAATTCCGCTTGTTGCGACCTTTGAACAGTCCGTGATTAAATAGAATTCCTTATTATGATCTGGTGGGTGAATCGTTGGTTGTTTTAAAATTATGTCTTGTATGGTCTCAAACGCTTTTTGTGTTTGTGTATTCCAGTAAAATTTTGTGTTTTTTTTAGTTAAGTTTGTTAAAGGAGTCATAATATGCGCGAATTTATGTATTGTGGATTTAAAATAAGTGCAGAGTCCGATAAATGCTTTAACCGCTTTTTGTGATTTTGGTACTGCAAATTTTGAAATTTTAATGATGTTTTTATCTGATGGCGCATATCCTTTTTGATTAATTTTATATCCTAGGAACTCAATTTCTGATTGGTATAGTTTAAGTTTAGTGGGTTCTATAGTGAGATTAAATTTTTCTAGTTGTGTAAGAATGTCGTGTAATGCATCGTGCATCTGCTGAATATTTTCGCACGCAACTATAACATCGTCAATAAAATATTTAATGTTATGTTTTTCTTTGAGGGGGCCTAGTACTTTATCAATTAGTCTGGCAAATTGTCCGCTTGAGATTTTTGTTCCAAAAGGGAGGCGGTTTATGGCAAATTGAGAATCTTCTGTCACAAATGCTAGTTTATGCTTATCTTGCTCTCTCAATTTGATTTGGAAAAAAGCCGAATGTAAATCCATGACAGTGTAAATTTTTTTTCCTGAAACATCTGTGAGAATTTGTTTTATGTCTGGGACAGGGTACGGATCGCTTTCTAAGATGTTGTTGAGAAGTCTATAATCTATTGCCATGCGATATTTTATGTGTTTAGGGTCATTAGTTTTGGATGTGGATGTTTTTTTAACGAAAATGATAGGAAATGCATAATCTGAATTAGTGTGTTCTATTATTCCCGCTTCTAGGAGGTTTTTAATTTCTTTATTTGCGAATTCTTTAACATTATACGGGATTTTGTAAGGTTTGGTTTTAATGGGGAAATTATGTTGTAAATTAAATTGTGGAGTTATGACTGATGTTTCACCGAGGGTTTTGTAAGATTTTGAAAAGGCTGTTGCGTGAGACAATAATATTTCTATAACCTTTTCCTGTACCTCGGGTTCTAAATGTTTAACGTCAAAGTCATTTCTAGAAAGATCTCGTATTCGCATTTCTTTAATTTCATTTAATGTAAGATTGTTTATTTCATATAATTTATCATTGTTATTATTTGTTTCATTTTGCTCTTGTATGTCATATTGTGTGTAAACTTTTCCTACGTGGGTTTTTTTTCTGAGGTTTATATTTCTATTGGTTGTGTTTTTAGCTAATAGGTGAATAATATTATCCTTATTGGTTTTATGTAGGGATCTACACATTTCAATACTATGTCTTTTGAAGTTTGGTTCAAAAAAAATTTCTTTTGTGTCTGTAATTTTGGGATATTTAATTTTAATTAGTTTAGTTTCATGTGGTTTGAAATGTACTGTCTCTTTAATTTTTGCATTTAAATGCGTTATCTTTTCGTTTTGATTTTGTGAATTATCCATTATGTTGTTTTCGTCAATTCTGTATGTGTTGTTGAGTGTAGGATTATGTAAGTGGTTAATTTGTGAATCGTGTGTGTTTTCTGAATTGTTTAAGTGTATGAGAGTGTCTTTAATTTTTAAAGTATAGTTGTTACAATCAAATATAATTTGGTTGTTTTTAAAAAAATCAAAACCTAGAATCGCGTCGTAATCTCTGTTAAAATTATGAGATGTAACATAAAATATTCCGTTCAAGAATAATTTATTCACTTTAAATTTGAATTGTACGCAGTGTTTGAACGGTACTTCGCGGTTGTTGATTGTCGTTATCTTTACGTTGTTCGAAAGATATTTTATTTTGATGTTTGTTTCTTTAATTTTGTTAAATATACTTGGTGATAGAAGACTAATACTTGCCCCGGTGTCCAGCAAATTTGAAATATTAATATTTTTTATATTAAAAGTCCAAATGGGAAGTTCGTCTTTAATATTAGAGTTACAGCTGGATACGTATTCAATTTTTGTTTTCTTTTTCTTCTGTAAATTGTCCCTGCGAATTTTTCTGGTATATATAATTAAATTTTGCAACTTGTTCGATGTTTTTATTTTTATGTTATATTTTAGGGCATTTCTTTCTGCGAGGGACCTACGTGTATACTTTGAAGTTAGGTTGGTAGGCCCCTTTAGTAGTTTAAACGTCTTTTTTGCTGCCTCTGCCTATGGTGTCTTTGATTATTGTTTTGGTTACTTTCATTTGGAAAAGTAATTGTAGGTTGTGTCTGCATAGCTATAGGTGTTTGTTGTTGTTGTTGTGTATCGATTTGTTGAAAATTTTGGTTCGGTAGCATGAGCTGATGAGCGTTACCTGCTGACGCTGAAGGGTTAAATTGTGTTGGGATCATGAGCTGGTGAGCGTTACCTGTTGACGCTGAAGGGTTAAATTGTGTAATTGAGTTGTAATCTTGATTTGGGGATTGTGTTTGCATTACATGTGTTTGTTGAGGAATATTATAAAAGGGCTGAGCAAAATTTTGAATTGGATAAGTATAATTATGATTGTAAGTCCTGGGTCTGAAATTTTGTTGATAATTTGGTCTCTGATAAAAGTGACGTGGTGTATTGTTTTGGAATCTAGGATTGTATGTGTGTGAGTTTGTCTGAAATCTTGGACTATTAAATCGAGTGTTACGTGGTGTGAATGTTCTGTTTGCTGGGTTTTTTGAGTTATAGAAACAATCTTGCGTTTTGTGGTTTGGTTTTTCGCATATGTAACAATATAATTTATTGTTTTCCTGTTGATTTTGTTGAATAGAATCATTAGATCTAAGAGAGTTTACCTGTTCTTTTATCTCTTGAATCTGTTTATTATGTTGTTCTGATAATTCTATTATCGCATCGTAAGTTGTAGAGTTACTTTGTGTTTCTATATTGTTTAATTCGGAGAATTTTTTGTTATTTAATGCAATCTCGATCTTTTTAGCCATTGTTACGGCGGTTTCAAAATTATCTGGCGGGAATTTTTGGAGCTCAAATGAAATATCAGGTCTTAGTCCCTCAATAAATTTTGATAATTTAATTGTGTCTAAGAACTCGATTGCACCTTCTTTTGATGCATGCCCTGAACTCGCCAGATATATGTGAGCTGCTAGGTTGAATTTTTTTGTGAAGTCTGCCACCGTTTGATTAGGCATTTGTTTGGACTGGATGAATTTATCTTGCGCTAACGTGAATGATTTCTCTGCTTTAAATAATGCACGGATTTTATTTTTGAAATCATCGTATTTTTTTTCGTCGCGCAGGCCAGGGGTGTTTATTAAGATCTCTTTAGCAAGGCCTGATAATTTCGATTTGAAAAAAATTAATTTTAAGTTTTCGGGAATATTAGCTGCGTTGGCTATTTCGTCAAATTGAGAAATGAAATAATTTATTTCTTGTTCTGGTTTTCCTTCGAAGTTTTGGACACTTGCTAGTAGCGTGTCTACGCTAATTGTTATTTTATTATCCTCCATATCTGGATCTTGTTGCTGAGGTTGTATAGTTATTGGGTCTGGCTGGTGTTTTACACTACGACCTCTGCGTGGCATTTATTCCGATTTTTCTATTTATTATTATTATTATTATTATTTGGGTTAATTGGCACAAGATACATATATATAACAATCATGAATAGCATACTATGAAAAAAGAGAGAAAAAAAATACACTATATTGAGATATAAATAAATAAATAAATATATATATTTCACGAGTAATTATCATGAGCCCTTTGTTATCTCTTTGTGTATTAATACGAAAATATGCTGTGCTGTGATTGCTGAATTTTATTGATGTAATTATTATTATTATTATTTTATATACTGCTATGATAATAAAATTTATGCATAGAAAAAAGATGATCTGTAGAGAGTAAAAGATTATTAAAGATAAAAGTTCGATCTCCTGGATTAAAATAGGCACCAGAAAAAGAGTAAATGTTGGAAGGAAAAGTGGGGGGGGGAAACCAACATTTACGAGGGGGGATGTATAGTGGATACGAGACCTTTACCTTTCAGCGGCGTTGTGAATCACTGTTAATAAAGGTAAAAGGGGGTTCGGCTAGTTTTACTGATTGAACTTTCTTTAAAGTAAATAATTGCTTTTTTTTTTAATCTAAAATTAAGAATATAATACACACTTTGATAAAGAAAATAGAGAGATAAAATAATTACAAATTTTTTTTATTTATTTATATAATGAGAGCATAAATAAAATTATATATATATAGTAACACATTGATTTCTCCAAAATTATCAATTCATAATAAATCATATTCAACACATTTATTTCTCAAGATTATCAATTTATAAGATCAAATTTCTCAAGATCAACAATTTATAAGATCAAATTTTCAACACTAACTCCTTTTAATTTAAAGCACTTAATTATAAAAAAATCATTATTTTACAGCACAGCATTGTATCGTTGTAAAATTAGAGGCAAATATGCCAAGTATTTAAATTTATAAATAATCATGTGAATCTGAGTTAATTCACCAATTTTTATTTTAATAATCAATACGTAAGATTTTTTTGGTTTTTTTCTTTTAAGTTATTCACATAGGCTAGCCAGGGAAAAATATTTTAGAGATATCTCACCAATTGTTCTTCTATTGAAGTTCATCCTTAGACATGATATAGGACATTGTTCATCCTTTCGCGTTATTAAACAGTGGAACTCATAGACGAATTGTTCTTCCCAGTCTGCTGCCAAAGGGGGGTTTCGGGAGACATCATCGTACGGCGCTGGATCGGATCGGCGAGGGCATCCATTTCAGCGGGCTCAAAAGCATTCTCCTTGAGGCATACCTTCAGTGGAAATGGCCGGAACTCGCAGAGCTTACGGGCTGGAAGGCGCTAGATCGGATCGGCGAGGGCACTTCTGTTTCAGCGGGCCTAAAAGCATTTTCCTTGCGGCATACCTTCAGTGGAGATGGCCGGAATTCATAGAGCGTACGGGCTGGAGGAACTTAGCAAAAAGCTACTTGCATCGATGGAGTTATTCTTCTCAAGTGAAGTAGTACCCCCAAAAAAATGTCTCTTCTTCTTATTATTATTATTTGGACTATATCTCGTCCTGGGCGTTGATATAAAAAAAAATGTATTTCTATTGGATGCCCTTTTTGACCTTATGCAAATTTTAGTTCAGTAAACTCCCGTTGGTCAACTCTTTGAACCAATAATAATGTCTTTTTGGGATGTGTTCATTTTGCAGCTGCACGATTTCCCGTGCGGGGCAGTTCTTTGGAAAATGGGTGCGCCTGTCATGCGAGCACTCCTAGAAATAAGATATGAACTTCCTGTTTCCCTAGCTAGCGTCTTCGTAAATTGAAACCTTTAACACTCGTTTGGGTTGATGATCACATTCTGTACATAGGAATAATACATACATATTAAGGAAAACAATGTAACATACATAAATATAATATAACATTAAACCATAAAAAAATAAGTCCAAAGTCCATGTTCTTTATTTAATTATTAAAAATGTGTGAACGATCGCTCCCACACAGATATATATAAGCAATTGGGAAATTTATGAAAATTGGTCTGAACAGATTACAGTAAGTTTCTTTTTAGTCTCTTCTAAGTATGTTTCTTCTCATATCAAGTTCGTTTGAAAAGAGAAAGAACATTGCATCAGGTGTCTATTACGTTACGAAACTAAGAAATCGAGCGTTAAAACTTTCCTCCAACTATGAATTAGTAAACTTTCTTGCTTTTCGAATTTTGTTTGACATAAAAAAAGAAAAAAAAACTGGCAAAAACATTTCCTTATTTTGAAATGACGAATAGAACTACTCTACTTCATTCTACTTCAACTTATAAGTATAATAAATTAATAATTCAATAATATATCCAAGTTTGTTTTAAAGTTAAAAAAAATATGTAAAGATCATTATATATACAATTTATATATATTAAAATACATATACAAATTATTTTTAAGTTTTACCTTACACGTATAATGCCTTAGTAAAAATATACTATTTTTCCCAATGAAGTAAAAAAATAAAATTCAGCAGTTGGAAACTGATTAGGAAGTTACAACAATTGTCTCTGAATAGATAAGGCCAAATCTGCTTTACTGTGTAAAGAATCTGTAAATTCCCATGGGACAATCCTGATAGCAGAATGAGCTGAAATTCAGATTTCTTCTCTTATTTCTGTCTCTTTTCATATCAAGTTCGTTTAACAAAAAGAAATTACATTATATAAGGCGTCTAAATTTGGAAATTTGGTGTAAAAGTTTCCTTCAACTATGAGATAGTAAATTTTGTTGCTTTCAGACTCTATTTCATAAAAAAGAGCTGTTAAATATATTTAGTTCTAATTTTTAAATGATGAACTTCTTGAAATAGTTAAACTATTAGGTATAGTAAATTATTTATGAAATAATATTTTCATGCATGTTTTAAATTAAAAAACAAAAACCTGAAATTTATGCTTCTATATTGAATGCTTTTTAAAACTTCGTTTCTTGTTATTGCACCTACTTTTAATAAATTTTTTCATGTTTGATTAAAATGTATATGGTCTGTGTGCTCAAAAGGGCTGCGTAGCGCCTGGTACACATAATTCATATATATTTCTGTAAACCTTTTTTTAATTAATATATATATGTATAATAAAACTCTTGCTAAAATAAACCATTAAAATACATAAAATATCTACAATATATGAACCGATAATTATAATAAAATACAAGGACATATATCCAGAAATGTAAGATTCTCAAATAGAAAGAAATAAAAAAAAATAATAAAGATATGTGGAGAAAAAAACCCAATGTTCAGGTGAAAATATTACAAGAAGCAAGTGGAAACGTATATTGTGAAACACGTTATAAAGGGAAATAATACACAAATGTAATCGAGATTGATTTTTGTTTGAGTAAATAAGCCAGAGACGTATTTACTTTACTCAAATTGCCGGATCATCTGCGAAGCCTCATGTAAAGAAAATTAAATAAAAATGGACTAATATTGAATAACTACATACATAATACATGCGTACATTATACGTAATAAACATAATACTTGCAAAGTAATGTACAAAAACGGATTTAATGAAAAATTGATAAACAAATATATATATATATACATAGATACACACACGTATACATTTATATAGAAAAAATAATAAAGATATGTGGAGAAAGAAAACTAATGGGCAGGTGAAAATATTACAAGAAGCAAGTGGAAACTAATATTGTGAAAAACGTTATAAAGGGTAATAATACAACAAATATAATCGCAATTGATTTTTGTTTGAGCAAATAAGCCAGAGACGTATTTACTTTACTCAAATTGCCGGATCAGCTGCGAACCTCATGTAAAGAAAATTGAATAATAATGGACTAATGTTGAATAAGTACATACATAATACATGCGTACATTATACGTAATAAACGTAATACGTGCAAAACAATGAACAGAAACGGATTTAATGAAAAATGTATAAACATATATATGTACATACATACGCACACACACACATACATATATACAGGGCTTAATTTCTAACAAAAAAGAACGGGAGCCCTAATATTCTGCAGTACTAATAAACTTAGCGTCCCCCCCCCTACACCGTCACTCCAATCTGTATATTTATATTTCATCCATTATATGTATTTGCAAAATTTAAAGCAATTTTTTTCTTTAGCAAAATAAAAAAATTAAATATATCTATCTGCATTTATTTAGTTGTCAATTATTCCACTTTTTAGTTGTCACTCCGGCCGAATAGTAATCTTTGCCTAATTTTAATGTTAATTAATCGCAGAATTCTGCGATTAAATAAAGTAAGGATTGTGATTCGGAAATAGTGTTAACACAAAAAAACAATAATTCGCAGCTATTCATTTTTATGAAAAAATGAATGAAATTTTCAAAAATTAATATGTATATGCTGAAGAATCGAACAAAGTTTTTTAATTTCCTATAAAAGGTGCATATCTTAAACTATAAGAAATTCTTTTCTTATAACTGTCTTTCGTGATGAGTCCTTGAAAATCAGATAAAATTAAACACTTGACACCGTGATCGGAAAGATTACATGCTTTTATAGAAAAAGGAGAACTGCTCAATTGCTTACTGTAAGAATAACATTGCGTGGCAATTATATCTTCTTACAAATGAAAGTGACTTCGTAAATGTGCAGAGCAGAGCCTTAGGAGGGATAGTGTTCTTATGAAAAATAAATAGAAAATTTACTAATGTTATTTTGTAGTCGTCTGCAATAGAAGATTAAAAACTTAAAAAAAAAAAACCTCAAGCTGATGCTCGTTGACTGAAAAAAGAAAATATTCTTTTCGGTTAGATATCTAATTTTAAAAAAATGATCCAATTAAAAAATATCCTAGTGTCACAAAAGAAAATCAAACTGAAAGCAAATTCATTTTTCGCTCTCTTGAATGGCGCCATATATATGTCGCCGCCATCGATGCCAGACATAAATCTGCAAATATCACTAGAATTAAAAAAACACGATTTCTGTTTCCCTTCATTCTGATCAAAACAGTATTAAAAAAGAAAAATAGTTCTTTATTTTATATATACTAGGGGGCTCTTCCCCCTGCTCGCTACGCTCACCAACCCCCGTTCTGATTTCGCAGACTCTTAAAACCTGGTAATGTATCCTGTTTTAAAAAGATGATGATGATGATATCACGAACGGCGACTATCGTCTGTAATCAGGTTATAATGTTTTCTCATTTACATGGGGTATTTTTCGATTACCATGGCCTTACCCACCGCTGTTGCGACAGCTTACGGTTGTTTTGGGGATTGATAAGTATTGATATGTAATTATGGATTGATAAATAATTATGTCACATATAGTGTTTTGATAGAAAATAATGCAAAAACTTCGATATGGGAGGAAAAGAAAAGGGTAATTTAGGCTTCGGTTTTTCGGTAGCGCTTGCATTGGGCTCCGGAGACCAGTATGTATGGGCTCTGGTGAAGTCCGACCAATATTAAAATATTTACTAAAAGCAGAGAAGTACCGGAGCCGGGCTCCGGTGAGCTCCGGCGCAATTTAAGCCCTGCATATCCCTAATATTAAGCGCGGTAAACGTCTGTGTGTGTGTGTGTGTATGTGTGTGTTTCTGTCTGTGCACTCCACCTTTGTACCCGCAAAGGCTCCGGGACCAGGCGACGCACGGACGGCGGACGCGGACCGAAAAATTCGCAAAAAAGGCGCGAAGCTCAAGTTTCGATCGGGTCGGGATTCCGACCCGGACTCGGGGAGTTATTAATGAACGAAAGTGTTTTAATTACCGACCGAAACCGAACTGGAAAAAGAATCGAAAAAAATTTCCGTTTTGATAATCGCAGACATCCAAATCGTCGCTTTTTAACGCATCATCGAATAAAAAAAAATGTACCGGAGGTATCGATCCGAAAATCGGGGTACACACGCGGCCGATTTTTGTCGTTCCAAAATGTCAAATTTTTTGAAATTCGGACCGTAACTTTTCTTTATTTCGGCCAAAAACTGACCAGACATCCAACATCGACCCCAGACGTAAAAAGAGGTTGCCGTAAAGAACGCAGGGTCGACAGATCCGAGATCAAATCGCCCCACTCCTTTTTGAAACAAGTGGAAATAATGACTCTACATTCGCAAAAATTTGCTAACACGTGTATAAAAATATCGCGAATTCAACAAAAAAAAATTCGTAAAAATCGACCAGTAATTTTTGAAGATATCAATTAAAACTCATTAATGACACGGCAAATGAATTTATTTCTATTCCGGAGAGACAGCTTCTTTTTTATTTCAACATTCAACGCAGACGAATCGTCTGTGGATAAGTCATTCCTGAAAGAGATAAAATAGTCACGTGACTTTCAACTGCGTTCTTTCAGAGGGGGGGGGGGCATTTCCGAATCTAAGGGACGCATTAATTCCAAACTTTGACAGGGCGACTCAAAATGGTTTCTGCTTTAAGAATATCTAAAAATTATTCTCATATCTTCATTAGGAGCCGATATATTATTTTATTGTGTAATTAATCATCGTTATTTGTATAATTAAAGCAAAAGAAAGATTTCTATTACAGTGCCGGCTAGATATTACGATTTTAAGAAGTAGGCCGCGTCTAAAAACTGCCATAACGAGCATCTTAAGTTTTTGTTTTAGAGTGGCAACCAGATATTATGATAGGGAAAAGCGGGCTTCGCCCGTTATCGATTTTTTTTTTTCAGTTTTAAGTTTTCCTACAGGTAAACTGTCAGGTAGACAGGTCCCTGTCTTTGAACAAGAAGTCCGGTAGTCTAAATAAGTTGTTTGACATCAGATTTTTTTTCCGGCAGTCTAATTCTGTTGTTTAAGGAAAAGCAGTGTCCTCCCCCCCCCCCCCCCCCCATCAAGTTTTTTTATCTTAACTGTGGGGTTCTAGAAGTTCGTTCAGTTCGAGGTTTATCTTATTCGAGGTTTATTTTTTCTATTTGCGCCACCTGGTGTCGGAAGGCGGAACTAACGTATACTGCAGCGCGTGCGCAGCACGACTGCTATACGTTACCGCAGGCAGCGGGGACCGAAATCACCCACTCGTGGACAGCCACCCGTGAGGTATAGGAACAATAAATCCACGAGGGGAACAATTTACGCTACCCGACACCGATAGCACCAATGCGTTCCAACACCCACCGCAGGAGGCGCCTGTTTATTAGATTTGAAACAATGAATATAATTACATAACAATAATAAAATATAAAAGGTAAAAAATAACAATTTTTTGCAAATTGAAAGTTAGATATAAAATATTTTCGAAGTACTATAAGTTCATGATGTCCTAAATTTATGGTATTTTAATTCAGAAAGTCAATGGTCAGTTCAGTCAATTTTTTTTTTTAATTCTTTCGTAATGAAAGAGAAATTTTTATTGAGAATATTATAATTCTCTTTTAACTTTTGAGAGTTTGAAGGATTGAAAATGATATTACGAAGGTTATATCTGAGAGTTTCGTTCTTATCAAAAGGGAAGTGATGGATCATAAGAGGGCAGCATCCGAATATGTAGTGAACTGCATCTCCTTCTGCTTTATCGCATGGACATCTAGGTGAGGCTCTTTTTCTTATTTTATGTAAGTATTGTGGGAAACTGCCATGGTTACTCAGATAATACGGCAGTGTTATCTGAGTTGCAGAGATAATTTGGATCGACTTTATTTATAATTTTATAGGTATCTCTGCCCTTATTACATGAGTCCCAAATGGCTTGCCAGTCAGAGATGGTTTTCTTTTTAAAATACAATTTTGCTATTGAAATGGGGAACAACAGATCTTTTCTTGATTGATATTGGTCTTGTAAGATGGCTTGCTTTGCTAGGAGATCAGCTCTTTCGTTGCCAGTATCACCCACATGAGATTTAGTCCATGTTATTATAATGGATTTATCAGGAATTTGAAGTAATTGATTGTAAATGTTTTTGATAATGTAGTTCCGCCTTCCGCCACCAGGTGGCTCAAATAGAAAAAATAAACCTCGAATAAGATAAACCTCGAACTGAACGAACCTCTAGAACCCCACAGTTAAGATAAAAAAACTTGAAGGGGGGGGGGAGGACACTGCTTTTCCTTAAACAACAGAATTAGACTGCCGGAAAAAAAATCTGATGTCAAACAACTTATTTAGACTACCGGACTTCTTGTTCAAAGACAGGGACCTGTAGGAAAACTTAAAACTGAAAAAAAAATCGATAACGGGCGAAGCCCGCTTTTCCCTATCATAATATCTGGTTGCCACTCTAAAACAAAAACTTAAGATACTCGTTATGGCAGTTTTTAGACGCGGCCTACTTCTTAAAATCGTAATATCTAGCCGGCACTGTATTAGAAATCTTTCTTTTGCTTTAATTATACAAATAACGATGATTAATTACACAATAAAATAATATATCGGCTTCTAATGAAGATATGAGAATAATTTTTAGATATTCTGAAAGCAGAATCCATTTTCAGTCGCCCTGTCAAAGTTTGGAATTAATGCGCCCCTTAGATTCGGAAATGCCCCCCCCCCCCTCTGAAAGAACGCAGTTGAAAGTCACGTGACTATTTTATCTCTTTCAGAAATGACTTATCCACAGACGATTCGTCTGCGTTGAATGTTGAAATAAAAAAGAAGCTGTCTCTCCGGAATAGAAATAAATTCATTTGCCGTGTCATTAATGAGTTTTAATTAGACTGCCGGAAAAAAAAATCTTCAAATTATATCTTCAAAAATTACTGGTCGATTTTTACGAATTTTTTTTTGTTGAATTCGCGATTTTTTTATACACGTGTTAGCAAATTTTCGCGAATGTAGAGTAATTATTTCCACTTGTTTCAAAAAGGAATCTCGGATCTCTCGAACCTGCGTTCTTTACGGCAAATTTTTTTTACGTCTGGGGTCGATGTTGGATGTCTGGTCAGTTTTTGGCCGAAATAAAGAAAAGTTACGGTCCGAATTTCAAAAAATTTGACGTTTTGGAACGACAAAAATCGGCCGCGTGTGTACCCCGATTTTCGGATCGATACCTCCGGTACATTTTTTTTTATTCGATGATGCGTTAAAAAGCGACGATTTGGATGTCTGCGATTATCAAAACGGAAATTTTTTTCGATTCTTTTTCCAGTTCGGTTTCGGTCGGTAATTAAAACACCTTCGCTCATTAATAACTCCCCGGGTCCGGGTCGGAATCCCGACCCGATCGAAACTTGAGCGTCGCGCCTTTTTTGCGAATTTTTCGGTCCGCGTCCGCCGTCCGTGCGTCGCCTGGTCCCGGAGCCTTTGCGAGTACAAAGGTGGAGTGCACAGACAGACAGAAACACACACAGACGTTTACCGTTCTTATTATTAGGGATGACTAGCTGGCTTCGCCCGCCAGCGGGCCCCTAATTTACATCGGTGCCTCGAAACTTTTGTATTCTCCGGCTCGCATGGTCCCCGCTGCCTTCGGCACCGTATACCGGTCGAAACTTTTGTATTCCCCGGCTCGCATCCCCCTCGAACCGAACGAACCTCCGACCCGGGTACCGCTGCCTTCGTCACCGTACACCGGTCGTGCTACGCACGCACGGGATAATCCCATTATTTGCATAAGTCAGTGCCTGATTTACGACAGGGCATTCGGGGCACGGGCCCAGGGCCCCCAATTTTTAGGGGCCCCCAAATGCTACTAAAGATTTTTCAATTATTGGGCAATAAGTTTAACTGTAAAAAAAAAATTAAAATGGAAAAATCTGTTTGTCAGAGATTGTCTATGATATGTTAAAGTAACTTCATTTTTTTGCTGATTGTCTTTTAACAATTTATGTGCAGTAATGTACAGAACTCCATTTTTGGGATCGCCATATTATTTCATTTTTATTTATTTTACATGTAAGGCTCTCATGGTTAACATGGACAAAGCCGTGTGGTTCTGCTAGTTACTTGTGTAAATTTAGTTTTTTTGTTTTTCCCACAAAGCTAATATTTGAAAGAAAAAGTAGTTTGATTAATATGATATGGTAATATTTTAAATAATTATAGCTTGGTACTGCGGTAAATTTATTATTAGTTGTTGCATACTTTATCATTCCAGATGTATGGACTTGCATAGAGAAAGGTAATCAGCACCACACAGTTTATTATAAAATTCAAGTAAAAATTCATAATTATCAAATAATTATTTAAAATTAAATTAATGACTATCAAATTTAATTTTTTTAATTAATATTTTCAAGAAATTATCAAAGTCAATAGTGGTTATCTTAATAAGTACTGCTTTCGATATTATATTTTTTTATTCAAAGAATCTGTGCGAGGGGGGCCCCCATACGCATATGTGCCCAGGGCCCCCAAATTTCTAAATCGGTCCCTGTGCATAATCCCTTAATTTGCACATCGAATAGTATAAACCTCTAACTGAACTAATCTCCGACCCTGGTCCCCGCTGCCTTCGGCAACGTATACCGGTCGTGCTACGCACGCACCGGATAATCCCTTAAATTGCACATAGAATAGTATAAACCTGTCACTGAATGAACCTCCGGCTCGGTTTATATTTAACTTTCAATTTGCAAAAAATTGTTATTTTTTACCTTTTATATTTTATTATTGTTATGTAATTATATTCATTGTTTCAAATCTAATAAACAGGCGCCTCCTGCGGTGGGGGTTGGAACGGATGGGTGCTATCGGTGTCGGGTAGCGTTTATTTTTCCCCTCGTGGACTTATTGTTCCTATACCTCACGGGTGGCTGTCCCAAATGGAATTTTGTATTTTTCAATTGGAATTAGTAAAATTATTTAAGATTTGACGTTGAATTTTAATGTAGGATTAAATGCTGTACATAAAAAAGTCTTCATTTTGAAATTGGTTGGATATGAAGTGTATTATAAATATTTAAAGTAAAAAATTCTTTATGAAATTCTGTGGTATCCAAGATGGATGCCTTTGCAGTATCATCACGCCATTTCTTTTTGGCTACTACTTTCGGTTCATTTATAAAGTTCCGTAGTGTTGAGTTGTCACTCAGTATTCAATTGTAAATATCTCTAGTGATTAGCTCCAGACCTTAGTGTAGAGTTAGTTTGCCTTATGGTATTAGGGAGTTTAGTTATTAAAATACAGCATTGTTTACAGACCCAAGGAGCATCTAAATAAAGTTAGGATTCTGGGTAAAAATATAGCCCAGTTTCAAAACAGAGATTGGTTTTCAAGGTGGAATTGTGGAAAATATATATTAAAGGAATACAAATAAACATTTGATCAATAAGAAATAATGAATTTTAAGTTCTAGGGTGGACATGGGGTCTAAATTACAGTAGTTACACATTGGTTAATTTGGTGTAGACCAATTGGGACTCATTATAAGAGATTATGGGATTTTAAAGGTTTTTGTTAATATGTTAAGGTCTAGGTTCAGTATTTAGTAATAAATATACAATGTTATGGATTAATATATTTAATTACTGAAGTAACATGGAGTTTGATTAAGAGTATAAACATGGTTGTTATATATTACAAGGGTTCTTGAATAATATGTTTATTAAGGGGGCATTGAATATTTCTTGAAAGGAAATGGAAAGAAAAAACTTTGTTTTTGTAAAACTTTTGGATAGCAAGGGGGTCTATGAGAAATACTCTATCATCAAGAAATGTAGTAATCATAATCTGATTTAACCCTCGGTTTGCCCACAGTATTTTAGGTTTAACATCGTTTTAATAGTATTTCTCTTTTTTACCTATTTTGAATTTGTGTTTTTTTTTTCAATTTTCTCCCTTCCTATGGAAGATAGAGCTTAGATTTTTCCAAAATTACCTCTCCAGCGCCTAGGGAACTTTTTACGCTGCATCTTTTGGCATCATCGATTTTTCTCTATCTCATATAGGGGACCGGCTATGGGGGCAGGGAGGGGCACTTTATTATTTTCATTAAACTTTTCACTGTTCTTAAGTAATAATAGAGTTTCTTTCTGCACATTCCTTCTAGTGACTCCCTCTTGCACTGTCCCCGCCGGCAGCAGTTCCCTCCCCCCATTTTTATTTCCCTCTAACATTAACAGCTTTTTTACTTTAATTTCTGTTCTAGTGTTGTAATATATCATTCTTCTAGTCATAATGTTTAGAATTAGTCCTACCAGCTGTTTATTAGCCATTTGGTTTCTTAAAGTTTTAACCCTTGTTGCACAGGTAGCCCATCACTGACTCATTCAAAAGTAAACATATAGCAAAATAGAAATACAATGGGGGGCTTATGGGAGGTACTTTATCATTAAGAAATGTAGTACTCATAATCTGTTTTAACCCTTGGTTTGCTCGCAGTAACTTGGGTCTTACATCCAATTATCAGCATTTTTCTTTTTTACCAACATCGAAATTTGGTTTTCTCCACTTTTCTCCCTTCCTATGGGAGATAGAGCTTAGAAATTTTTCCAAATTAGCTCCTCCCAGCGCCTAGGGAACTTTCTACGCTGCATCTTTTGGCATCATCGGTTTTTCTTTATCTCATATAGGGGACCGGCTATGGGGGCAGGGAGGGGCACATTATTATTTTCATTTAACTTTTCCCTGTTCTTAAGTAAATAACAGAGTTTCTTTCTGCACATTCCTTCTAGTGACTCCCCCTTACACTGTCCCCGCCGGCAGCAGTTCCCTCCCCCCATTTTTATTTCCCTCTAACATTAACAGCTTTTTTACTTTAATTTCTGTCCTAGTGTTGAAATATATTATTCCTCAAGTCATAATGTTTAGAATTAGTCCTACCAGTTGTTTATTAGCCATTTGGTTTTATTATAGTTTTAACCCTTGTGGCACCGGTAGCCCATCACTGAACTCATTCAATAGTAACCATATTGCAAAATAGTAATACCATATTTCGTAGGTCCGGTTGTAAGCACTACACTGATATTTTCACTTCCGTCTTAGGCGGGCGTGGTTTTTTTTTTTTTTTTTTTTTTTTTTTTTTTTTATTGGGGGGGGGGTGTGCCATACTCTATTTTATAGCTCTATGTAATTCAAGCGCAGCGAGGAGTATCTATAGCATAGGCCCACATAGGTAAGTTGTGACCCTGTGTGATTCTTTGGTCTGGAGCAATCATTTTTACTTTTAGTTTAGGGCATTTTGATAACTCTTTATAACAAATAATGTAAATAATTATATATAAAAAGTCCAACATTATAACAACAATAATACATCTCAATTTCTCAATTATTGTTATAGGGGTAATTCTTATTATACAGTTTTGCATATCATAGCAATTTGTAATTCATGTATAGAATAATTGTACAAACACCTATAGCATTGTCCTTCCTTATTATTGTAAATTATTGAATATTATTTCTGGCATGAAAATTCCTGGTATGAGCACGGGGAGTTCTTTCCGGTTTGGACGTGGGGTACCATTTTTCTTTGGCTTATTCTTTTGGCTTTTATTTTGATCTTTCTTCTTCAAAATTTTCTTCAAAATTCAAAATTCTTCCTCATATGTGGGGTGCCCGTATTCCTGGTTCTAGATTGATTAGAGGTATAAGTAGTTAAAAGTTTAGTGTTTAGTGATAAGTGTGAAGAGAAGTTAAGTAATAAATCATTGAACTGGTTATATGTCTGACATTTCACTTCAGGAGTTCCCGGAAAGGGAAATAAAAATAGTTATAAGATAGTCATAGTTTTATAATCATAGAAAGAGGTATATTAATCAGTTTGCAAATAAAAGTTAGAATGGTGGATTCAGATAGACAACAATCCCATGCTGAGATAAAAATGAACTCATATGTCGACACCTCTCATACTTATGCACATGTTGACGTCGTCCCAATCAGTTCAATCTCTAGAACTGTAGACAGAAATCAGACTGAAAAGTTGACTTTCAATGATGCATTCACTAAGAATTTAAATCTTAGCGATATAGCACAACAATACTATATTCATATAAAGAAAACCAAAAAGGTGCTATCCAACCAATGGCATTTTTGGAATGGTTTATAGTAAAACTAGAAAAATATACAAGCTATATAAGCTACTACACCAACTCAAAAGAAATAAAAAACAAACTCTCATGCCTAGAAATAGACCTAAAATCAATTTCAAAACATTATGCCACAGAGGACGACCATCTGTCAAAAGGTATAGTCAACATGATAATCGATGAAATTACCGACAAAGGAGAATTTCAAGAATATGACAGCCAAGAGGCAAGTTGTTCACAAGATGTTATCGATATAATTACGCAGTTGACAAGGGGTGTAAGAAAACGCACTAAAGGAACATCTGCAATAGTCCACCTATACTTAGACGAATTAAAAAGACGACTTAAACTAATACAGACAGATTTCATCAATATCTATATACTAAAGGCACCATCCTCAGAGATATCCCCAAAAATGGCATTAAATATAACTGAATTACAAAATGCCTCTTATAGTCTAACACATATTGAAGATGAAAAACTGATACATAGTGGAAAATCCATACAAGATAAAGGCAAAGGAAATGAAGTTGGTGATAAAAATGTTTTAAGTAAGGAAGACTGTGGAAAAGAAATGATTCAGGAAGAGTTGGAAACAGCCCATCTGAATTTACAGGTACTTTCTGAAGAGAGTTCCACTCTTAGTATACCAATGACATTGCAAGAACTAACGAGCTTAACACAAGAGAAATCTCCACTACATCAATTGGAAGATATCCTAAATCAAATTGAAAGTAATTCAAAAATTTATGATGAAGACATCCGAACACAAATAGCGAACTCAATACAGCAGATAAAAGAATATCTATACTTTGAACAAGAAGAAAATAACGTCCTGAAAACTACGACAAACGAACAAGAGCATCAAATAAAGGAAATGAAAACTCAAATCACTCAACAATCAAAAATAATCGACAAAATGGAAAAAGAACTTCAGAGCAAAGAGATTGAAATAACCGAAAAAAATTAAACAAACATAACTTATAGAAGAAATGTTTCATACCATAAAAAATCAACAAAACTTAGTTAATAATCAAGACCATCTGGAAGATGGAATCGATTCCGAAATATCGAAAAGAGCACAACTCAAGAGTTATGCTGCTGCAATTACATCCGATCAACCTATAAAAACAACTTGCTTTAAGTACTCTAAATCAGCAATAATAAGAAGAAGAAGTCAATCAACGAACATTCCCATTAATGTAATACGAAACATGTTAAATGACAAAATAAAAGGGAATAAAAATTTTAAATACATCTCATGTTCGTTAGGAAAAGATAAAAACTCGCTCATAGTCCAAACAGAATCGGACGAAAAAACAGCGGTTTTAATTGATTTTATAAATCAAATAGAAGGTTTCAGAGACTTGGCCGAAGAAGATTTTAGAGATGCTAAAAGAAAAAACGCGTGCGCAACACGACCGCTATACTGTGCCGCAGGCAGCGGGGACCCGAGCCGGAGGTTCGTTCAGTTAGAGGTTTATACTATTCTATGTGCAATTTAAGGTATCATCCGGTGCGTGCGTAGCACGGCCGGTATACGATGCCGAAGGCAGCGGGGACCAGGGTCGGAACGACTGCTATACGGTGCCGCAGGCAGCGGGGACCGAAATCACCCACTCGTGGACAGCCACCCATGAGGTATAGGAACAATAAGTCCACGAGGGGAAAAATAAACGCTACCCGACACCGATAGCACCCATCCGTTCCAACCCCCACCGCAGGAGGCGCCTGTTTATTAGATTTGAAACAATGAATATAATTACATAACAATAATAAAATATAAAAGGTAAAAAATTACAATTTTTTGCAAATTGAAAGTTAAATATAAAATATTTTCGAAGTACTATAAGTTCATGATGTCCTAAATTTTTGGTATTTTAGTTCAGAAAGTCAATGGTCAGTTCAGTCAATTTTTTTTTAAAATTCTTTCGTAATGAAAGAGAAATTTTTATTGAGAATATTATAATTCTCTTTTAACTTTTGAGAGTTTGAAGGATTGAAAATGATATTACGAAGGTTATATCTGAGAGTTTCGTTCTTATCAAAAGGGAAGTGATGGATCATAAGAGGGCAGCATCCGAATATGTAGTGAACTGCATCTCCTTCTGCTTTATCGCATGGACATCTAGGTGAGGCTCTTTTTCTTATTTTATGTAAGTATTGTGGGAAACTGCCATGGTTACTCAGATAATACGGCAGTGTTGGCTGTTTGCAGAGATAATTTGGATCGACTTTATTTATAATTTTATAGGTATCTCTGCCCTTATTACATGAGTCCCAAATGGCTTGCCAGTCAGAGATGGTTTTCTTTTTAAAATAAAATTTTGCTATTGAAATGGGGAACAACAGATCTTTTCTTGATTGATATTGGTCTTGTAAGATGGCTTGCTTTGCTAGGAGATCAGCTCTTTCGTTGCCAGTATCACCCACATGAGATTTAGTCCATGTTATTATAATGGATTTATCAGGAATTTGAAGTAATTGATTGTAAATGTTTTTGATAATGTAGTTTCAAGGAAAAGCAACTTTTAATACTTCCATAGAAGAGTAACTATCTGTAATAATTAGTAGTTTATTGTAGTCGGAGGTAGAGAACCATTTTATTGCTTTATAAATTGCCATTAATTCTGCTTGATATATGTTATTCAGTGGATGATGTCGTATTGCTTCATCATGTATATTATTTCCATCTTTATATATGGTGAAAGCACTGGCTACACCCCCTGGCATGACAGAACCATCTGTGTAGGCTTCCACATCGTATTCTTTTGGATGGACGGATTTTCTATCTTCTATAATTCTGATATTTTGGACTCTGTAGTAATTGAGGAATCGATACGATTTTTCTTTCTGCATTATATTGTTAATGTTTAGCTGTGTGTTATTGATTAACAAATTTCTATTTCCTATTTTCAGTTGGTAGTACTGAAATTCATTCTGTATTTTTATTAGGATTGGTGGAGTTCCTGTAAGAAGATACAGAGCTTCGTGAGAGATAGTCCTATAGGTTCGTATTAAGTTTAATAATGCCAAGCGCTGAGCTGAACGTAGTAATTTGCGGCCATCAGTATTCAAGTTTGGATACCAAATTTCGTAAGCATATAGTATTTGGCGTTCTATCACTGTTTGATACCATATTTTCAGGATGTCTGGTTTGATACCTTTATTAAAGAATCGAAATCCTCTAAATCCGTTTACAAAGTTTGCAATCTTTGTACGAAGTTCTTTCATGTGATCTGTAAAATTGAATTTAGAATCTAACAATACGCCAAGATATTTAATATTTTTTACTACTTTTATTTTTATATTTTCTAATTTAAATCTCGGAAGTCTTCTTTAGAGGAGATTGCTACCGAAAAGCATTGATTGCGTTTTCTGAGTTGATATTTTTAAACCGAGTTCATCACAGATATTCTTAAAATGGACTATTTTGTTGTTGGTTGTAACTTCCAGGTCTATTACGGTATTTCCCTCTATTGGAATCAAAATATCATCTGCGTTAACAATAATATCTTCATATAGATTTTTATAATTTTTTATTATGTAGTTAGCTATAAGAAGCCATAAGAGTGGTCCAAGACAGGATCCCTGAGAGCATCCTTTAAATACCCTGAACCACTCTATATATTCATATTGATTTAAGCCTATACTTCTTTTGCTTATATAATTTTTTAGTAAGGTTTTGAGGTATCTGGGTAACGGTGAGTCATCAATTATTTCTGATAATTGGTGCCAGTTTATTGAATCGAAAGCACCTGTAATATCAAATGATATGATGCCCACATAAGTATGTTTTTGTAATAATTGTGCAATTTTCTCTTTAAGTCTCTCCAGAGCTGATATAGTGCTTCTGTTTTCACGGAAGCCGAACTGTTCATCTTTTAGATAGTTTATTTCTTCAAGATAAGTTAAAGTTCTATTTTTTATTAATCTTTCTAGTATTTTACCAATCATGGGTAGTAGTGTAATTGGACGGTATGAATCAGGTTTTGATGGATCTTTGTTTTTCTTTCTAAAATAGATGACTACTCCTTTCTTCCACATTTCAGGAAAGTGTCCAAGGTAGAGACATTTGTTATATAATAACTTTATAAGCTTCATATTATTCTTTATCAAATTTTCTAAAATTCTGTCATCTACCCGATCATATCCTGGGGCTTTCTTTTTATTTTGTTGGTAAATTGCATATTGAATTTCTCTATGGGTAAATTTAAAATTGTTATATTCTTTTATTGATAGTGTGTTTGTGTTTTGAAATGATGATTCGAATTCTGGGCTTGTATTGTAATGGTAATGAAGTAACGTTTCTTGAATCTCTTTGTATGTATCATTTTCAGTTGAAGATTCCATGACAGAGTGGATGAGATCTGTATTTTTTAAATATTTCTGCTTCAGAATTTTAAAAGCAGTACCATACTTACTGTTTGTTTGCGAACAAAATGTTATCCAAGAATCAATTTTAGCTTTTTTAATATCTAATTTGTATTTTGCTTTGGCTTTTTTATATTTAATCTTGAGTTCTACAGAATCTGGATTTCTTTTATGTAGTTTATATATAGCATTTAGGTGGCTTCGCTGTACTTTAAGTTTGTCAGTATACCAGGATACATTAATTTCATGAGACAACTTTTTCTTTTTAAGTGATTTTTGCATGATGTTTAAAAGGATAACATTAAATTCCTCTGTCCTCTTCTCTAACTCTGGAACAGAATTGACTGCTTTAAGTGTTGAAAGTAATGTTTCTTCATGTTTCTGAAACAGTTTATTCAATTTTTTAAACTTTTCATATTTGGTTTTGAAACGGTATAAATTTCTTATTGTGGGTGTGACATTCAAAGTAAAAGTAATATATCGATGGTCACTTAGTGATTTAAATGTCGAGTCTATTTTCCATGAATCTATAATATTTTTTGAATGTTCACCGCAGAGGGTCAAATCTGGTTTGCCTTTAAACTTGTCTCGCGCAAAAGAACATTCTGAATCAGGATCATTAATAATAGTTAATCTGCTCATTGCTAGATAGTCAAGTAGGATATATCCTCTAGCATTATTTCTTTTATAACCCCACGCCTGGAGGTGTGCATTGAAATCACCCCCAAGGATAAGGTTCGATGTATCTTCTATGACTCTGGTCCATTCTCGGAAGTCTTCATCAAGATTTCCACTCTGTTTTGAATATTGTGATCCGACTTTAATGAATTTTGATGACAGTGATAGGTTTATAAATACACTGTTATTTGTATGTAGAGTCTGAATATGAATTAATAAGGGATTGGATACGAGTATTCCCGACGTCTGATTTATTGAATGGTAGAAGGAACATGAAATTGGGATTCCCGTGAAGGTGTTATTACTTTTGTGATAATCCTGAACTAAAGCTAAATCTACTTTATTTTCATGTATGTACTTCAGCAATTGGAGATTTGCAGCCTTACAATTATTAAGGTTTATTTGAACTATTTTTAAATGATTTGGTGGGGTCATGGATTCTCCGAAATAATATCTATTGTCCAATGGGATAGTCTGATTTATTACATATGTAGCATTGGTTGGAGGTTCTACAGTTGAATCTTCTATAGAGTCATCAGAGATATTGAGTGATTTTAGTTCTGAGAACATACTTTTGAAGGATCATAGGAGATAGTAATATTTTGTTTTCGTTGCAACAATCTTTGAAAAATTGGGCAGAATCTAGAATTTGCACTATGCCTTTCAATCTTTTCAGGTTTTACTGCGGTTTTATATTCTCTTTCACAGTTGATGCAACGATGACGTTCATAATTTTCTTTTATTTTCCATGTGTCTGTTTTGTGGTTATCTGTGCAATATGCGCATGTTAAATAATAACTTCTACAATTATCAACTGTATGGCCATACCGTTGAGATTTATTACACCTAACCACTGGATTGTAATATTCTATACGGCATAAATTAAAATGAATAGGCAATTTTCTTCTTGAAAATAATGCCTTTGCGTAATGTTCTTCTGCATCAAGTACTAATTGGTATGTTTTCATTTTTTGTTTTTTGAGAACTTTTGCTATTCCTAGAGGAAAATTCTGTCCCAGTTCTTGATGTATCTTATCAATTACTTCAGTCTCAGTCACATCTACTGGAATTCCCAGTATAATGACTTTTTTTCTTTTAGCATCTCTAAAATCTTCTTCGGCCAAGTCTCTGAAACCTTCTATTTGATTTATAAAATCAATTAAAACCGCTGTTTTTTCGTCCGATTCTGTTTGGACTATGAGCGAGTTTTTATCTTTTCCTAACGAACATGAGATGTATTTAAAATTTTTATTCCCTTTTATTTTGTCATTTAACATGTTTCGTATTACATTAATGGGAATATTCGTTGATTGACTTCTTCTTATTATTATTGCTGATTTAGAGTACTTAAAGCAAGGTGTTTTTATAGGTTGATCGGATGTAATTGCAGCAGCATAACTCTTGAGTTGTGCTCTTTTCGATATTTCGGAATCGATTCCATCTTCCAGATGGTCTTGATTATTAACTAAGTTTTGTTGATTTTTTATGGTATGAAACATTTCTTCTATAAGTTATGTTTGTTTAATTTTTTCGGTTATTTCAATCTCTTTGCTCTGAAGTTCTTTTTCCATTTTGTCGATTATTTTTGATTGTTGAGTGATTTGAGTTTTCATTTCCTTTATTTGATGCTCTTGTTCGTTTGTCGTAGTTTTCAGGACGTTATTTTCTTCTTGTTCAAAGTATAGATATTCTTTTATCTGCTGTATTGAGTTCGCTATTTGTGTTCGGATGTCTTCATCATAAATTTTTGAATTACTTTCAATTTGATTTAGGATATCTTCCAATTGATGTAGTGGAGATTTCTCTTGTGTTAAGCTCGTTAGTTCTTGCAATGTCATTGGTATACTAAGAGTGGAACTCTCTCCAGAAAGTACCTGTAAATTCAGATGGGCTGTTTCCAACTCTTCCTGAATCATTTCTTTTCCACAGTCTTCCTTACTTAAAACATTTTTATCACCACCTTCATTTCCTTTGTCTTTATCTTGTATGGATTTTCCACTGTGTATCAGTTTTTCATCTTCAATATGTGTTAGACTGTAAGAGGCATTTTGTAATTCAGTTATAGGCAGCGGGGACCCGAGCCGGAGGTTCGTTCAGTGACAGGTTTATACTATTCTATGTGCAATTTAAGGGATTATCCGGTGCGTGCTTAGCACGACCGGTATACGGTGCCGAAGGCAGCGGGGACCAGGGTCGGAGATTAGTTTCAGTTAGAGGTTTATACGATTCGATGTGCAAATTAAGGGATTATCCGGTGCGTGCGTAGCACGACCGGTGTACGGTGCCGAAGGCAGCGGGACCCGGGTTGGAGGTTCGTTCGGTTCGAGGGGGATGCGAGCCGGAGAATACAAAAGTTTCGAGGCACCGATGTAAATTAGGGGCCCGCAGGCGGGCGAAGCCAGCTAGTCACTAATATTAAGGACGGTAAACGTCTGTGTGTGTTTCTGTCTGTGCACTCCACCTTTGAACCCGCAAAGGCTCCGGGACCAGGCGACGCACGGACGGCGGACGCGGACCGAAAAATTCGGAAAAATAGCGCGACGCTCGAGTTTCGATCGGGTCGGGATTCCAACCCGGACCCGGGGAGTTATTAATGAGCGAAAGTGTTTTAATTACCGACCGAAACCGAACTGGAAAAAGAATTAGAAATGTCAGACATATAACCAGTTCAATGATTTATTACTTAACTTCTCTTCACACTTATCACTAAACAGTAAACTTTTAACTACTTATACCTCTAATCAATCTAGAACCAGGAATACGGGCACCCCACATATGAGGAAGAATTTTGAATTTTGAAGAAAATTTTGAAGAAGAAAGATCAAAATAAAAGCCAAAAGAATAAGCCAAAGAAAAATGGTACCCCACGTCCAAACCGGAAAGAACTCCCCGTGCTCATACCAGGAATTTTCATGCCAGAAATAATATTCAATAATTTAGAATAATAAGGAAGGACAATGCTATAGGTGTTTGTACAATTATTCTATACATGAATTACAAATTGCTATGATATGCAAAACTGTATAATAAGAATTACCCCTATAACAATAATTGAGAAATTGAGATGTATTATTGTTGTTATAATGTTGGACTTTTTATATATACTTATTTACATTATTTGTTATAAAGAGTTATCAAAATGCCCTAAACTAAAAGTAAAAATGATTGCTCCAGACCAAAGAATCACACAGGGTCACAACTTACCTATGTGGGCCTATGCTATAGATACTCCTCGCTGCGCTTGAACTACATAGAGCTATAAAATAGAGTATGGAACGCCCCCCCCATAAAAAAAAAAAAAAAAACCACGCCCGCCTAAGCCGGAAGTGAAAATATCAGTGTAGTGCTTACAACCGGACCTACGAAATATGGTATTACTATTTTGCAATATGGTTACTATTGAATGAGTTCAGTGATGGGCTACCGGTGCCACAAGGGTTAAAACTATAATAAAACCAAATGGCTAATAAACAACTGGTAGGACTAATTCTAAACATTATGACTTGAGGAATAATATATTTCAACACTAGGACAGAAATTAAAGTAAAAAAGCTGTTAATGTTAGAGGGAAATAAAAATGGGGGGAGGGAACTGCTGCCGGCGGGGACAGTGTAAGGGGGAGTCACTAGAAGGAATGTGCAGAAAGAAACTCTGTTATTTACTTAAGAACAGTGAAAAGTTAAATGAAAATAATAATGTGCCCCTCCCTGCCCCCAATGCCGGTCCCCTATATGAGATAGAGAAAAACCGATGATGCCAAAAGATGCAGCGTAAAAAGTTCCCTAGGCGCTAGGGAGCTAATTTGGAAAAATTTCTAAGCTCTATCTCCCATAGGAAGGGAGAAAAGTGGAGAAAACCAAATTTCGATGTTGGTGAAAAAGAAAAATGCTGATAATTGGATGTAAGACCCAAGTTACTGCGAGCAAACCAAGGGTTAAAACAGATTATGAGTACTACATTTCTTAATGATAAAGTACCTCACATAAGCCACCCATTGTATTTCTATTTTGCTATATGTTTACTATTGAATGAGTCAGTGATGGGCTACCTGTGCAACAAGGGTTAAAACTTTAAGAAACCAAATGGCTAATAAACAGCTGGTAGGACTAATTCTAAACATTATGACTAGAAGAATGATATATTACAACACTAGAACTGAAATTAAAGTAAAAAAGCTGTTAATGTTAGAGGGAAATAAAAATGGGGGGAGGGAACTGCTGCCCGCGGGGACAGTGCAAGGGGGAGTCACTAGAAGGAATGTGCAGAAAGAAACTCTATTATTACTTAAGAACAGTGAAAAGTTTAATGAAAATAATAAAGTGCCCCTCCCTGCCCCCATAGCCGGTCCCCTATATGAGATAGAGAAAAACCGATGATGCCAAAAAATGCAGCGTAAAAAGTTCCCTAGGCGCTGGAGAGTTAATTTTGGAAAAATCTAAGCTCTATCTCCCATAGGAAGGGAAAAAATTGAAAAAAAAAACACAAATTCAAAATAGGTAAAAAAGAGAAATACTATTAAAACGATGTTAAACCTAAAATACTGTGGGCAAACCGAGGGTTAAATCAGATTATGATTACTACATTTCTTGATGATAGAGTATTTCTCATAGACCCCCTTGCTATCCAAAAGTTTTACAAAAACAAAGTTTTTTCTTTCCCTTTCCTTTCAAGAAATATTCAATGCCCCCTTAATAAACATATTATTCAAGAACCCTTGTAATATATAACAACCATGTTTATACTCTTAATCAAACTCCATGTTACTTCAGTAATTAAATATATTAATCCATAACATTGTATATTTATTACTAAATACTGAACCTAGACTTTAACATATTAACAGAAACCTTTAAAATCCCATAATCTCTTATAATGAGTCCCAATTGGTCTACACCAAATTACCCAATGTGTAACTACTGTAATTTAGACCCCATGTCCACCATAGAACTTAAAATTCATTATTTCTTATTGATCAAATGTTTATTTGTATTCCTTTAATATATATTTTCCACAATTCCACCTTGAAAACCAATCTCTGTTTTGAAACTGGGCTATATTTTTACCCAGAATCCTAACTTTATTTAGTTGCTCCTTGGGTCTGTAAACAACGCTGTATTTTAATAACTAAACTCCCTAATACCATAAGGCAAACTAACTCTACACTAAGGTCTGGAGCTAATCACTAGAGATATTTACAATTGAATACTGAGTGACAACTCAACACTACGGAACTTTATAAATGAACCGAAAGTAGCAGCCAAAAAGAAATGGCGTGATGATACTGCAAAGGCATCCATCTTGGATACCACAGAATTTCATAAAGAATTTTTTACTTTAAATATTTATAATACACTTCATATCCAACCAATTTCAAAATGAAGACTTTTTTATGTACAGCATTTAATCCTACATTAAAATTCAACGTCAAATCTTAAATAATTTTACTAATTCCAATTGAAAAATACAAAATTCCATTTGGGACAGCCACCCGTGAGGTATAGGAACAATAAGTCCACGAGGGGAAAAATAAACGCTACCCGACACCGATAGCACCCATCCGTTCCAACCCCCACCGCAGGAGGCGCCTGTTTATTAGATTTGAAACAATGAATATAATTACATAACAATAATAAAATATAAAAGGTAAAAAATAACAATTTTTTGCAAATTGAAAGTTAAATATAAACCGAGCCGGAGGTTCGTTCAGTGACAGGTTTATACTATTCTATGTGCAATTTAAGGGATTATCCGGTGCCGAAGGCAGCGGTGACCAGGGTCGGAACGACTGAAATACGGTGCCGCAGGCAGCCGGGACCCGAGCCGGAGGTTCGTTCAGTGACAGGTTTATACTATTCTATGTGCAATTTAAGGGATTATCCGGGACCAGGATTGGAGATTAGTTCAGTTAGAGGTTTATACTATTCGATGTGCAAATTAACGGATTATGCAAATTATGGGATTATCCGGTGCATGCGTAGCACGACCGGTGTACGGTGCCGAAGGCAGCGGGGACCCGGGTCGGAGGTTCGTTCGGTTCGAGGGGGATGCGAGCCGGAGAATACAAAAGTTTCGAGGCACCGATGTAAATTAAGGGCCCGCTGGCGGGCGAAGCCAGCTAGTCACTAATATTAAGGACGGTAAACGTCTGTGTGTGTTTCTGTCTGTGCACTCCACCTTTGTACCCGCAAAGGCTCCGGGACCAGGCGACGCACGGACGGCGGACGCGGACCGAAAAATTCGGAAAAATAGCGCGACGCTCAAGTTTCGATCGGGTCGGGATGCCGACCCGGACCCGGGGAGTTATTAATGAGCGAAAGTGTTTTAATTACCGACCGAAACCGAACTGGAAAAAGAATCGAAAAAAATTTCCGTTTTGATAATCGCAGACATCCATATCGTCGCTTTTTAACGCATCATCGAATAAAAAAAAATGTACCGGAGGTATCGATCCGAAAATCGGGGTACACACGCGGCCGATTTTTGTCGTTCCAAAACGTCAAATTTTTTGAAATTCGGACCGTAACTTTTCTTTATTTCGGCCAAAAACTGACCAGACATCCAACATCGACCCCAGACGTAAAAAAAGGTTGCCGTAAAAAACGCAGGGTCGACAGATCCGAGATCAAATCGCCCCATTCCTTTTTGAAACAAGTGGAAATAATGACTCTACATTCGCGTAAATTTGCTAACACGTGTATAAAAAAATCGCGAATTCAACAAAAAAAAATTCGTAAAAAAAGAGTGGCAACCAGATATTATGATAGGGAAAAGCGGGCTTCGCCCGTTATCGATTTTTTTTTTTTTTTTCAGTTTTAAGTTTTCTTACAGGTCCCTGTCTTTGAACAAGAAGTCCGGTAGTCTAAATAAGTTGTTTGACATCAGATTTTTTTTCCCGGCAGTCTAATTCAGTTGTTTAAGGAAAAGCAGTGTCCTCCACCCCCCCCCTTTCAAGTTTTTTTATCTTAACTGTGGGGTTCTAGAGGTTCGTTCAGTTCGAGGTTTATCTTATTCGAGGTTTATTTTTTCTATTTGCGCCACCTGGTGGCGGAAGGTGGAACTAACATATACTGCAGCGCGTGCGCAGCACGACTACTATACGGTGCCGCAGGCAGCGGGGACCCTAGCCGGAGGTTCGTTCAGTTAGAGGTTTATACTATTCTATGTGCAATTTAAGGGATTATTCGGTGCGTGCGTAGCACGGCCCGTATACGGTGCCGAAGGCAGCGGGGACCAGTGTCGGAACGACTGCTATACGGTGCCGCAGGCAGCGGGGACCCGAGCCGGAGGTTCGTTCAGTGACAGGTTTATACTATTCTATGTGCAATTTAAGGGATTATCCGGTGCCGAAGGCAGCGGGGACCAGGGTCGGAGATTAGTTTAGTTAGAGGTTTATACTATTCGATGGGCAAATTAAGGGATTATGGAAATTATGGGATTATCCGGTGCCGAAGGCAGCGGGGACCCGTGTCGGAAGTTCGTTCGGTTCGAGGGGGATGCGAGCCGGAGAATACAAAAGTTTCTAGGCACCGATGTAAATTAGGGGCCCGCTGGCGGGCGAAGCCAGCTAGTATATATATATATATATATATATATATATATATATATATATAATTTTGCGGTTCGGAATCATGATCGGTGTAAATGTTCCAGAATGTTTCCTGGAGTAGGTATCTTCTTACTTTTTGTAATAGAAGCTTTCAAAAAGGTATATATATATATATATATACATGTATCTACAAGTATATGCAGAATACAAGTATATACAAGTTGTATATTGAACAATTTGATTCACTTCTTTATGTTATGTCTTTTATATACCATCTTGTTCAAGTTTAATGATAATGCTTTGTTCATTAAATATCATTCGCTGCTCAATTCGCTAAATTTTCATTTTCACAAATAAGAAATGCGATTTTATTTTTAACCTTAAAAGTACAATAACTTTGTAGTAACAGCCTATTATTATCAAGCAAATAAAAAGAAATAAAAAATTGAGAAATTAAAGAAAAAAAAATAGAATCGTCAGTAGTTTAGGAACTGATTGAGAAGTTGAAGCGATTTGCTAAGGCTGTTTCACTGTATAAGGAATCTGTCAATTCCCATGGGGCAAGCTTGATTCCAGAATAAGCTGAAATTCAGATTTCTGCTCTTTTTATTGTGTCTTGTTACATGAAGTTCGTTTAACAAAAAGTAATAGCATTATATATGTCTTCTGTTTTATTAAAGAACTATGATTGTAAGGTGTGTGAAAGTTTCTTTCAACTATGAATCAGTAAAATTGTTGTTTCTAAACAAACATTTCATAAGTACAAAAACATTATATTTTAATAAATACAATTTTCTCTTTGCTTTAAGTTAAATGGAAGAAGTCCTATACAAATTTTAATATAACATATTTTAATTAAGAAGTTTCGATTCTAAATTTTTAACAAAATCTAATTCTTACTTTTTATTATCAATATATACTATTTTATATTTAACCTTACAATTATAAAGACTTAATAGAAAAGAAGTATTATTTCAAAACAAAAACCAAGACAAAAACCTCCAGCAGTCAGAATTAACTAGTTGAAGCGATTCGCCCCGAATATAAAACGTTAAGTCTGCAAAAAAGAGTCTTCATATTCTCATGGGACAAACCTAATAGTACCTGAATGAGTTGAAATTCAGATTTCATTTCTTATTTTTATCTCTTTGCATGTCAAATTCCTTTAACCAAAAGTTAATAATATTACATCAATCGTCTAATTCATTCCAAAATTAAGGAAATGAGTTTAAAAGTATCTTTAAACTATGAATTAATAAATAGCCAAGAAATATTACAGACTAATATTGTATTACAAAAACTGTAAAAATGAACTTGTAATTTTATTTATGAATTTCGAAATAAAGAACATTATTTTTTTTTTTAGGTACTGAATAATAATTAAGAAACTAATATTTTCCTGTTTGTTTTAAATTACATTTATAATATATATATACGAAGTAGAAAATAAGTAGGCAACTATATTTTCTTATATTGCAGAATCGGTTACGAAAATTCAGAGTAACTTCGCAGCTTTCAACAACTCTGAAAAAAATTCATTTTATTACAGGAACCATTTGCAGAAGGACCAATCAGTAACCTCGGAAAACAATAGGTTTTAGAATTTTATGGAAGCATTTTTGACAGAAAATGATTTTTTTTCCTTAAATTTCGGAAAAGATGTTTCTGTTTCTGTTACTTGTTTATGAGGTTTCTGACAAATTCTTCTTTTTTTTCTTCTAATTATTCTTCTTTAAGATTTTTTAATATAAGGAAAATATTTCGCGAACCGTTTGTTCTACGATATTTCTATTTGTTATCGTAATGTATTTTTGCTATATCAGAAAGAAGTTTCTCAAAGTTTTTAAATTTAGAAAAAAAAGATTACGTGATTAAAAATAATTATTTTCGAAATAATGTTTGCATAAATATTATAATCGCAAATTTGTAAATTTCAACGCAAACGTTAAAAGTGCAAAAACGTATTTTTCAACTATGATTTAATAAACTTCTCGTATAATTCAATAGATGTTTAAAAAATAAAATAAAGAACTGAACTGTTATGAATTGGCCAAATACTGATGCAATAACATTTTATTGTAAGTTTTAAGTTAAACTATAGATTGTACCCGTCAATATTCGACGTTAAACAATTAACAGTTCAATATTAAAAATGTTCGATATTACTGTTAGTTTTATTTATGTTACTTAAGTTAGTTTTACTGTTAGTTTTATATCAAGTATTGAATAATTAATAAATTTTCTTGTAAATTTATAACAAATTATAACACCCTGTAATAATTATACATTAAATTTAATTGCTAAAAGGTGTAAAATAAAAACGTTTTAAACATTTAAAAAGTTTACATTTTTCGGCTCCATCGGAACCATTATCAAAACAAATAAGAATATTCTAAAATTTTAAGATCTGTGATGTAATGATTTGAAACGCCATCATTAAACTTTTCACGTACTCTTCCAGATTACGTACGTTATTTTTTTATTTTTACTTGGATGTTTATTTCCATATCCTTTTAAGACCTGAAGAGTTTTGTAGAAATTAAAAGCTTGGTTTTTAAACCTAATTAATAGGATCATATTTGACTGAAAAAAAAAATACGTTGTCAGGTTACGTCAAGGAGGATCCACACAATTGTGTGGTGCATAGCTCGGCTTTAAATCACAGAGAAAGAGGAAATTGTTTTTCTTTTTCCTTAGGATCACCTACACAATTGTGTAGGTCAGGTCTTACTTAAAGGGATATTCTTAACCCTGGAGCAACGCAAGCCATAATTTTGATAAGTTAAATGATGCTGCATCGCTACATACTGAATTTTTACGTGTTACAATCTCTATGTTTTCTCGCATAAAAGGTGGATAGTATAGATTAGAGGGGAAAGTTATCTTACTTTCTTTGAAAAATCTTTTATGGTCTCTTCTTGAAATAATCTTGCCAGGGCTGTGGTTTTTCTATTATACTTTATATCATTTATATTTTCATTGTTTCTGTAACTAAACATCCTGTTAGTCATGCCAATATAGTAGTTTTTTATCCGTCTGTTTTAGTAAATGTATCTTTTAGCAAATAATAAAAGTAAATTGCCATATTTTATTGGTTAAAATTTATTACTATACATCCAAAGCGACAGCTGGCGATGTAAATCATTAAATGAAATAAAATCATTTTAAATTCGTAATTTAAGACTTGTTTATCCTTACTTTTTAGCAAATGTTTAACTAAACATATTAATTGAATGAATAGCTTATTTATGTTTACTTCCTACAGTCCTCATAGTTTTTGTATAATATATTTAGTTCTTTTAAAATTGTTTAAATTGCGCAACCTTCAAAATTTTTCAGGAGTTTTATTTATATCATTCTAAAACCCAGATCTTAAAATCTGCTGCTTGTAGGTAACAATTTACAATATTTTTTTTTTCAATGTCATGAATTTTATTTCAAGTTTTTATCTATTATTTAATAATAACAACATAGGTACACTTTTTATATAAATATTTTAATTCTTTCTGTTTTCTCTGTTTTCTCTTTTTTTTTATTTTCTTTTCTTTTACAGAAAATAATCAATCAATTATCTTACAAGTAGAGGACCAAGCTTGGTAATCATAGATTTCGATTATTTTATATATGTTGTAGGGTAAAAGCCCCTTAGTCTCAGGTTCAACGGATTTTATACAACGCTCCTTTGTTCTCGAGAAATAGGGAATCTAATATTTTAACACAACTTAAATACATACTTTTAACCAAATTACTGCGTTGGTTGTAGCTCAATTGTTATGGCGTCTGCTCGTTGATCAGCGGACCCCGGTTCGTTTATTTTTCTCATTTTTTGTGTTATAAATATACTTCTAATTATTATTTGATAATCCTTATTAAAAATTATAATATTGTGCATTAATTATAATGTTAACCTATTTATTTTTTTATTTGTAACTAAATCGTTGTATAAAACATCATTAAACAGTTTTTTTAATCACTTTTAAAATGTATTTCATATATGCTTTATCGATGCAATGATATTGAACAATTGTGTCAATTCGTGTTTTTAAAGAAACATCATTTATATATTGCCTTAACAAAGGAAGTCAATGCGATGATAATACTACTCTATTTTTAAAGTAAGAAGCATAATTATAATAAAATTTAGCATAAGAATTAAATTACAACATATTTTGTTTTGAATATTAAAGATTTTTATATTTGTAATAAGTATGCTTGCGCTTTGAATTAATTTATAATTAATAAAATAAGGTATGATTTTGTAACGATTTTGTAATTTTTACTAGTCAATAATGGATCCATTAAAAAAAATCTCTTTAAATGATGAGAAATGTTTAATAATGGCTTAAAAATCAAATAATTAAATTTAAATTTAAATATTTTAACATTATAATTAATGTACGATTTTAAAATTTTTAATTGAAAATATTAAATTATAATTACAAGTATATTTATTAAACGAAAAATGAGAAAAACAAATGTAGCCTTTTCCGGTTTCGAATCCGGGCCCGCCGATCAACGAGCAGACGCCATAACAATTGAGCTACGACCAACGCAGCAATTTCGTTACAAAGTAAGTATTTAAGTTGCGTTAAAATATTAGACCCCTATTTCTCGATATTTGAGAAGCGTTGTATAAATTCCGTTGAACCTGAGACTAAGGAGCTTCTACATTACAACATATATAAAAATAATCAAAATCTGTGATTACCAAGCTTGGTCCTCTCCTTGTTAGAGTATATATACCTTCTTGATCATTGTCATAAAAAATATATAAAAAATTGTTAATCAGATCGAGTTTTTTAATCGGAAATTTGCACGTCAAAGCTTTTTATTTCAGTATTTTAAGTTCAAAATCAGTAATTTTTAAACCAGTTAAACTATAACATTTAACATTTAAAGACACGGACGTTTTATAGTAACACAAAGACACGGTTGTCGAAGAGTATGCGCCACGGCATTTTAAACCCTATAACTTTTAATGATATCATTGTTTAATACAATGCGCAGAAATAATATTGTAATGCCTTTAATATTAATTAAAATAAGTAAAAACACATATTTAAAAAATGTGGACGCGTGGAAACCTTTTTTACACATTTAATTACACTTCAGGGCAAAAAAACGTAAACTAGACTTTATCAGATGTTACTTACAATGCAGACATATAATGAAATAGAGGGCTATGGTGAACAGACACATTACAATTTGTAGTGCTGCCATCTAGAGTGTTTCAACTAAAAGACAAACATCATAAATATAAAAGTAAAAAAAAAAAATACTTTTCTAAAAAATAATAATAATTTAACTTTAATTAGTATAAAACGGACAGTTTGTAGTAACATAAAGACTTGGGCGACATACTGAATATGTTCCAACGTCTTTAACCCGTCAGCACAGACGCTGGGATAAAATCTACCCCAGCTCACAACTATTACTTAAATATGTGCAAAAATCGTTCTTGATCATTCTAAGCTTTATAGTACCTTTCAAGCTGAAAGATATCAAGATGTGGCCAAAATGAATTTACCTCCGGCTGTGGATTTTCCATTCTTTTGTTATAAAACTGTCACGTGGGAGGAAATTTACCCCACGCATGTTATAACGTAATCCATAATGATCGGAAAAGTGTTAATGCAAATGTATATCCAATGCAAATAATAATATAATTTTTCTTTTAAACGTTAACAACTCTTACACATACAGTTTCTATATATCAGTTTTATATTTTTTTTTGTATTTCCATGGCTGAATTTGGATTGTAAAAGATTTGTATGTAATGATATGCAGAAAAAAATCTTAATACTAGATTTTATGTTTTGTTTTTTTTTTGCTTTAAATATAAAATAACTTCTTATTTTAAGTTAAATTATGTTCTTTACTAGCAAGCTACGCCCGCTACGCTGGTCAATTTCTTATAACGAACTTTTAATTCAACAAAATATTGACATTTCAGAATTCACTTTTATATTTTAACAGAATAATAAGGCTACTATAATTTGTGACTCGTGCTATAGCCAATATACACGCCAGGACACGTCACCCTTATCATTATCTTTTTACGCATGAAGGTTTTGCTATGGTACTCCATTGTGAAATTTAGTAATTTTTCAAATTCAATATTTGAAAAATGGCATAATCATTAGATTTGAAATTTATATCAAGAAAAATACAATTTTTTACCTTTCAAACACAGTTTGCCTAACAATTTTCTGACAAATACTTTTCGAGCTACTATTTTTTTTCAGTAACTTCAAATGTTTTATTTTCCGAGATTAATCTGTGGCAACAATTAGCGGAAAACCCAGTCGTCAGAAACGCATAGTTTTTTATTAAGGAGGCTGTTGGAGCAGGGATTGTCACCACCAATTTGCCACCATCACTTTTGAAATTGGTTCGGTAGTTCTAGAGATTCCATAGAAATTTCAATTTAGAATGTTTTTAGAACGCTTTTCGCTCATTTCACCCTTTTAAATTTCGATTTTTTTTATTTTTTTTAGAGAGAATTTACATCTTATAAGTAACTACAATGCCAAATTTCATATTTCTAGCTAATTCAGTATAAAGAAAATCGCAATTTTAGAACGTTTTCGCTCCTGCACCCCCCCTGGAAGTAGTGACACCGACATAAAATATAGCCTATGTTGGAGCAGGGGTTGTCACCATCAATTTGCCACCATCATTTTTGAAATCGGTTCGGTAGTTCCAGAGATTCCATAGAAATTGTAATTTAGAATGTTTTTAGAACGCTTTTCGCTCATTTCACCTTTTTAAATTTCGATTTTTTTTATTATTCTTAGAGAGCATTTACATCTTATAAGTAACTACAATGCCAAATTTCAAATTTCTAGCTCTTTCAGTATAAACAAAATCACAATTTTAGAACGTCTTTCGCTCCTGCACCCCCCTGGGGATAGTGGCTCCCATAAAAAATATATCCTATGTTGGAGCAGGGGTTGTCACCATCCATTTGCCACCATCACTTTTGAAATTGGTTCGGTAGTTCCAGAGATTCCATAGAAATTGTAATTTAGAATGATTTTAGAACGCTTTCGCTCATTTCACCCTTTTAAATTTCGAATTTTTTTTATTTTGTTCTTGACAGCATTTACATGTTATAAGTAACTACAACGCCAAATTTCAAATTTCTAGCGCCTTCAGTATAAAAAAGATCTAAATTTTAGAACGTTTTTCGCTCCTGCACCCCCTTAGGGTTAGTGGCACCGACATAAAATATAGCCTATGTTGGAGCAGGGGTTGTCACCATCAATTTGCCACCATCACTTTTGAAATCGGTTCGGTAGTTCTAGAGATTCCATAGAAATTGTAATTTAGAATGTTTTTAGAGCGCTTTTCGCTCATTTCACCCTTTTAAATTTCGAATTTCTTTTTATTTTGTTCTTAGAGCGCATTTACATCTTATAAGTAACTACAACGCCAAATTTCAAATCGGTTCGGTAGTTCTAGAGATTCCATAGAAATTGTAATTTAGAATGTTTTTAGAACGCTTTTCGCTCATTTCACCCTTTTAATTTTCGATTTTTTTTTTTGCTTAGAGAGCATTTACATCTTATAAGTAACTACAACGCCAAATTTTAAATCGGTTCGGTAGTTCTAGAGAATCCATAGAAATTGTAATTTAGAATGTTTTTAGAACGCTTTTCGCTCATTTCACCCTTTTAAATTTCGAATTGTTTTTTATTTTGTTCTTGGAGAGCATTTACATCTTATAAGTAACTACAACGCCAAATTTCAAATTTCTAGCTGCTGCAGTTTAGAAAATATCGCAATTTTAGAACGTTTTTCGCTCCTGCACCCCCCTGGGTCAGTGGCACCGACATAAAATATAGCCTATGTTGGAGCAGGGGTTGTCACCATCAATTTGCCACCATCATTTTTTAAATCGGCTCGGTAGTTCCAGAGATTCCATAGAAATTGTAATTTAGAAGAATTTTAGAACGCTTTTCGCTCATTTCACCCTTTTAAATTTCGTTTTTTTTTTTAATTCTTAGAGAGCATTTACATCTTAAAAGTAACTACAATGCCAAATATCAAATTTCTAGCCCCTTCAGTATAAACAAAATCACAATTTTAAAAGTTTTTCGCTCCTGCACACCCGTGGGGATAGTGGCTCCCACAAAAAATATATCCTATGTTGGAGCAGGGATTGTCAACAACCATTTGCAACCATCACTTTTGAAATTGGTTCGGTAGTTCCAGAGATTCCATAGAAATTGTAATTTAGAATGTTTTTAGAACGCTTTCGCTCATTTCACACTTTTAAATTTCGAATTTTTTTTTATTTTGTTCTTGACAGCATTTACATGTTAAGAAGGTTTTTAGAACGCTTTTCGCTCATTTCACCCTTTTAAATTTCGATTTTTTTTTAATTCTTAGAGAGCATTTACATCTTATAAGTAACTACAATGCCAAATTTCAAATTTCTAGCTCCTTCAGTATAAACAAAATCACAATTTTAGAACGTTTTTCGCTCCTGCACTCCCCTGGGGATAGTGGCTCCCACAAAAAATATATCCTATGTTGGAGCAGGGATTGTCAACAACCATTTGCCACCATCACTTTTGAAATTGGTTCGGTAATTCCAGAGATTCCATAGAAATTGTAATTTAGAATGTTTTTAGAACGCTTTCGCTCATTTCACACTTTTAAATTTCGAATTTTTTTTTATTTTGTTCTTGACAGCATTTACATGATATAAGTAACTACAACGCCAAATTTCAAATTTCTAGCGCCTTCAGTATAAAAAAGATCTAAATTTTAGAACGTTTCTCGCTCCTGCACCACCTTAGGGTTAGTGGCACCGACATAAAATATAGCCTATGTTGGAGCAGGGGTTATCACCATCAATTTGCCACCATCACTTTTGAAATCGGTTCGGTAGTTCTAGAGATTCCATAGAAATTGTAATTTAGAATGTTTTTAGAGCGCTTTTCGCTCATTTCACCCTTTTAAATTTCGAATTTCTTTTTATTTTGTTCTTAGAGCGCATTTACATCTTATAAGTAACTACAACGCCAAATTTTAAATCGGTTCGGTAGTTCTAGAGAATCCATAGAAATTGTAATTTAGAATGTTTTTAGAACGCTTTTCGCTCATTTCACCCTTTTAAATTTCGAATTGTTTTTTATTTTGTTCTTGGAGAGCATTTACATCTTATAAGTAACTACAACGCCAAATTTCAAATTTCTAGCTGCTGCAGTATAGAAAATATCGTAATTTTAGAACGTTTTTCGCTCCTGCACCCCCCTGGGTTAGTGGCACCGACATAAAATATAGCCTATGTTGGAGCAGGGATTGTCACCATCAATTTGCCACCATCATTTTTTAAATCGGCTCGGTAGTTCCAGAGATTCCATAGAAATTGTAATTTAGAAGATTTTTAGAACGCTTTTCGCTCCTTTCACCCTTTTAAATTTCGATTTTTTTTTTAATTCTTAGAGAGCATTTACATCTTATAAGTAACTACAATGCCAAATTTCAAATTTCTAGCTCCTTCAGTATAAACAAAATCACAATTTTAAAAGATTTTCGCTCCTGCACCCCCGTGGGGATAGTGGCTCCCACAAAAAATATATCCTATGTTGGAGAAGGGATTGTCACCAACCATTTGCCACCATCACTTTTGAAATTGGTTCGGTAGTTCCAGAGATTCCATAGAAATTGTAATTTAGAATGTTTTTAGAACGCTTTCGCTCATTTCACCCTTTTAAATTTTGAATTTTTTTTATTTTGTTCTTGACAGCATTTACATGTTAAGAAGGTTTTTAGAACGCTTTTCGCTCATTTCACCCTTTTAAATTTCGATTTTTTTTTTAATTCTTAGAGAGCATTTACATCTTATAAGTAACTACAATGCCAAATTTCAAATTTCTAGCTCCTTCAGTATAAACAAAATCACAATTTTAGAACGTTTTTCGCTCCTGCACTCCCCTGGGGATAGTGGCTCCCACAAAAAATATATCCTATGTTGGAGCAGGGATTGTCACCAACCATTTGCCACCATCACTTTTGAAATTGGTTCGGTAGTTCCAGAGATTCCATAGAAATTGTAATTTAGAATGTTTTTAGAACGCTTTCGCTCATTTCACCCTTTTAAATTTCGAATTTTTTTTATTTTGTTCTTGACAGCATTTACATGTTATAAGTAACTACAACGCCTAATTTCGAATTTCTAGCGCCTTCAGTATAAAAAAGATCTCAATTTTAGAACGTTTTTCGCTCCTGCACCCCCTTAGGGTTAGTGACACCGACATAAAATACAGCCTATGTTGGAGCAGGGGTTGTCACCATCAATTTGCCACCATCACTTTTGAAATCGGTTCGGTAGTTCTAGAGATTCCATAGAAATTGTAATTTAGAATGTTTTTAGAACGCTTTTCGCTCATTTCACCCTTTTAAATTTCGAATTGTTTTTTATTTTGTTCTTGGAGAGCATTTACATCCTATAAGTAACTACAACGCCAAATTTCAAATTTCTAGCTGCTGCAGTATAGAAAATATCGCAATTTTAGAACGTTTTGCGCTCCTGCACCCCCCTGGGTTAGTGGCACCGACATAAAATATAGCCTATGTTGGAGCAGGGGTTGTCACCATCAATTTGCCACCATCATTTTTTAAATCGGCTCGGTAGTTCCAGAGATTCCATAGAAATTGTAATTTAGAAGATTTTTAGAACGCTTTTCGCTCATTTCACCCTTTTAAATTTCGATTTTTTTTTTTAATTCTTAGAGAGCATTTACATCTTATAAGTAACTACAATGCCAAATTTCAAATTTCTAGCTCCTTCAGTATAAACAAAATCACAATTTTAAAAGTTTTTCGCTCCTGCACCCCCGTGGGGATAGTGGCTCCCACAAAAAATATATCCTATGTTGGAGCAGGGATTGTCACCAACCATTTGCCACCATCACTTTTGAAATTGGTTCGGTAGTT
This sequence comes from Maratus michaelseni, assembly GCA_963931845.1. Taxonomy (NCBI): domain Eukaryota; kingdom Metazoa; phylum Arthropoda; class Arachnida; order Araneae; family Salticidae; genus Maratus; species Maratus michaelseni. The sequence continues at coordinate 368,861,844 of OZ007592.1, read as the reverse complement.
CCAGAGATTCCATAGAAATTGTAATTTAGAATGTTTTTAGAACGCTTTCGCTCATTTCACCCTTTTAAATTTCGAATTTTTTTTATTTTGTTCTTGACAGCATTTACATGTTAAGAAGGTTTTTAGAACGCTTTTCGCTCATTTCACCCTTTTAAATTTCGATTTTTTTTTTAATTCTTAGAGAGCATTTACATCTTATAAGTAACTACAATGCCAAATTTCAAATTTCTAGCTCCTTCAGTATAAACAAAATCACAATTTTAGAACGTTTTTCGCTCCTGCACTCCCCTGGGGATAGTGGCTCCCACAAAAAATATATCCTATGTTGGAGCAGGGATTGTCACCAACCATTTGCCACCATCACTTTTGAAATTGGTTCGGTAGTTCCAGAGATTCCATAGAAATTGTAATTTAGAATGTTTTTAGAACGCTTTCGCTCATTTCACCCTTTTAAATTTCGAATTTTTTTTATTTTGTTCTTGACAGCATTTACATGTTATAAGTAACTACAACGCCTAATTTCGAATTTCTAGCGCCTTCAGTATAAAAAAGATCTCAATTTTAGAACGTTTTTCGCTCCTGCACCCCCTTAGGGTTAGTGACACCGACATAAAATACAGCCTATGTTGGAGCAGGGGTTGTCACCATCAATTTGCCACCATCACTTTTGAAATCGGTTCGGTAGTTCTAGAGATTCCATAGAAATTGTAATTTAGAATGTTTTTAGAACGCTTTTCGCTCATTTCACCCTTTTAAATTTCGAATTTCTTTTTATTTTGTTCTTAGAGAGCATTTACATCTTATAAGTAACTACAACGCCAAATTTCAAATCGGTTCGGTAGTTCTAGAGATTCCATAGAAATTGTAATTTAGAATGTTTTTAGAACGCTTTTCGCTCATTTCACCCTTTTAAATTTCGATTTTTTTTTTCTTAGAGAGCATTTACATCTTATAAGTAACTACAACGCCAAATTTCAAATCGGTTCGTAGTTCTAGAGAATCCATAGAAATTGTAATTTAGAATGTTTTTAGAACGCTTTTCGCTCAATTCACTCTTTTAAATTTCGAATTGTTTTTTATTTTGTTCTTGGAGAGCATTTACATCTTATAAGTAACTACAACGCCAAATTTCAAATTTCTAGCTGCTGCAGTATAGAAAAGATCGCAATTTTAGAAAGTTTTTCGCTCCTGCACCCCCCTGGGTTAGTGGCACCGACATAAAATATAGCGTGTGTTGGAGCAGGGTTGTCACCATCAATTTGCCACCATCACTTTTGAAATCGGTTTGGTAGTTCCAGAGATTACCCCCTACAAACAAACAAACAAACAAACAATCTTTACTCCTTTATAATATTAGTATAGATTGATTTACAGTTTATTTCAAAATATAAATTTTTGTTTATAATCAAACCGGGGGAAAATTGACACTAGAAAACCCATTGGGGTAAAAGTAACGTAATGGAAAGGGGTGCGTTTTCTGACGGATTAAATAGCTTAAATATCTATATATTTAAAACGCTAAGCGATTTCTTTCGACAATCCGTGAGGATCCTTTTTTTAAATGAAAGATATATGGACACAGATTTGTTATCGTGCATTCGTTTGTTCGAAAATTTAATTAATTAACCGTAATTTTCAATTAAACTTTTACGTCTGCTAATGACGTCATAATCGGATAACGCCTACTGTTCCGAAGCACAGAGTTTATTTTCTAAACTCTGTGGTTGAATAAAAGAGAAATAATAAATATTAAAAGCACGCGGTTTTAAGGCAGAAATTGTTAATTTGCAAAATAAATTTCGGTAAAAATATTTATCCGCGTGTTTGATATGCGAATAAAAATTCATAGTTATTGTGACGTCACGGGAATATTGTCCATTGGGTTTATTTTATCATTATGCATTATAACTTTGTTGATGCCATTTTTTCATTACAATTAAATACAAAATATATTTATATTTGTGTGCATGGTGTTTAAGTATTAATGTAAGGTATATGAAGTACGTGTGAAAAGTTTGCGCCGGTGAAAATGACGTTATGCTTAGCTTGAAGTGCATTTTAACATTGATAAAACTAAAAAGAAAAATGCATATGATTGTGTTAACATGACATAATTTTACTGATTTTTTGCATTCATAATTATAAAGATTAGAATTGGAGCCGTCATTGATTTCTTCATCTTGATTGCATACCTTGATTACATGTTACCAATTGTTTTTTTTAAATTATAGGATAGAAGATTTCTTTTTTAATAAAAAAAAAAATCACAAAAGTAAAGGATTTCAGGAAATTTAAAGTTATTAAAAATAGTGTTCTTTTAGAAAAAAAATCTTGAAATAATTATTGTATTTTTAGCTAGAATAAACAATGTAAGACTAATATTTCATAGGAATTATTTTGGTAGATTTATTATAAGTTCATTTAACAGTTCCTTATTAGCGCAAAGTCCTATTTCTTTCACTGTGAAATTCTCTTTCGATGTCAAAAAATGTTTTTCCACTTTTGGACGCCAGTGGCAATTTTTAGCTCACAGGCTATCAAAGCCTGAGAGCTTATGTGCCCGCCGGTTCTGTATGTACGTACGTACCTATGTACGTAACGCGATAACTCTTGATAGAACTAACCGTTTTACTTTAAATTTTGTTTATAGGTTCCTTGTGATAAGGCGCTTCCCTGATTAGTTTTGGAGGTTCATTGGTTAAGCATAAAGGGGGGAAACGGGGGGCTAACCCCCCATAATTTAGATAAATGGGTTTTTCATGCAGAATTATCCCATTTTCTTCAACTTTTGTATATAGGTTCATTTTGATAATGTGCTTCTGTCAATAGTTTTGGGGCTTCATTGGTTTAGTATAAAGAGGGAAAGGGGGGATACCCCCCCCCCCCTAATTTAGATAAATGAGTTTTTCATGCAGAATTATCCAATTTTCTTCAAATTTTGTATATAGGTTCATTTTGATAATGTGCGTCTGTCAATAGTTTTGGGGGTTCATTGGTTAAGTATAAAGGGGGAAAGGGGGGGGTGTAACCCCCCCTAATTTAGATAAATGAGTTTTTCATGCAGAATTATCCGATTTTCTTCAAATTTTGTATATAGGTTCATTGTGATAATGCGCTTCAATGAATAGTTTTGGGGGTTCATTGGTTAAGTATAAAGGGGGAAAGGGGGGCTAATCCCACCTTAATTTAGATAAATGGGTTTTTCATGCAGAATTATCCCATTTTCTTCAAATTTTGTATATAGGATCATTTTGACAATGTGCTTCTGTCAATAGTTTTGGGGGTTCATTGGTTAAGTATAAAGGGGGAAAGGGGGGATACCCCCCTAATTTAGATAAATGAGTTTTTCATGCAGAATTATCCGATTTTCTTCAAATTTTGTATATAGGTTCATTGTGATAATGCGCTTCTCTGAATAGTTTTGGGGGTTCATTGGTTAAGAATAAAGGGGGAAAGGGGGGATAACCCCCCTAATTTAGATAAATGGGTTTTTCATGCAGGATTATCCGATTTTCTTCAAATTTTGTATATAGTTTCATTGTGATAATGCGCTTCTCTGAAAAGTTTTGGGGGTTCATTGGTTAAGTATAGAGAGGGAAAGGGGGGCTAATCCCCCCTTAATTTAGATAAATGAGTTTGTCATGCAGAATTATCCGATTTTCTTCAAATTTTGTATGTATATTCATTGTAATTAGACACTTCCCTGATTACTGATTAGTTTAAGGAGTTCATTAGTTAACTATAAAGGGGTAACAGGGGGATGACCCCCCCCCCTTAATATATTGTTGATTTCTTTATTTTTCGAGGGCATATTTCAAATTCTTTGAAATAAGAGTACAATATACAATGAGTGTGAATAGCCTGTGAGCTCAATGCCCTCAGTTTAACTGGGCAGTTTTCTTTTATTAGAAATGCACAACAGTTGTGACAACAAAGGTGCTATCGCTTTAGCTTTCAGCGAGCTTACATCACTTCGAAATACTACAAATTTCTATTTTTTACTACATTTTACAATTTCAATTCTTACATCAACAATTAGAAAAAAAAATTAGCTTTCGATTGGAATTTATTTGAAAACTGCCGATTAATTTAACGACTTTTTAAACAATTTTTAAGCATGAAAAGTTTTTCAATTCTATCTTATCAATGACCACCAGTTTACTTCAATAATGTAAAATAGCCCCTGGGAAAGTTGCCACAATTGAAAAAAGATTTCCCTAACCATCATGAAAAGTGAATAATATATTTTTTTTTAAGTGATAAATCATAAGATCAGATTATCCATAAGATTGGCGCGAATTGGCCATTTTGGCGCGAAACAAAAATCTGTCAAGGAAAGAAAAAAAAAAAAAAAAAAAAAAAAAAAAAGACTATTTTTAGTTTATGTCGAACATAAAATTGATATGTTGGATTCGTTGATGAATATGTTCCATCAGATATCAGGATATGCTAGGAATTGTATTTTTTTATTTTTTTACATTTGCCAACTGTATAAGAGGAAAAAATATCCCCGACTGTGATGGAAAAGGGATAATCATCCTGATTATATCAAGGAACCGAAGAAACCATACAAATAAATTACGCTTGAAAACATTAAAAATCTCCCTCATCAGCAGATAGATTTATTACTGTAAAAAACTTCTTAATCTTTGCATAAAAATTGATTAGCTTAAAACAATGGATGCGTTTTAGAAGATATGGATTTGAAACGAACAATGATTAAAGAGGACAATTTAAAACTTTTGATTTAATCATTTTAAAACTTTTTAACGTCGAATTTCGACGTTGCTTTTGGGCAGATGCAATGCACATGCGCATAGGAGCTCATTTGGTTGCATTATCACAGGGGGGGGGGAGATGTGTGCTTTATTTACTATGTTCTGTTATTTACTGAATATGATATGAACGTAGGAATATACTATTTGTATATACTTCATAGGTCCATGAATTTTTTTTTCTTGCCGTGGGGAATATGTTGGTAATGTCAAACTGATTTGCATTGCACAGTTATTTACGGATTGTTTGTTTGGAGTTTTCATCGGAAATAGTACTGTATTTGACTGGGAAAAATTTTTTAAATAAAATATTTGAAAGACTGTTTTATACGCGCCCCTTCATAAATAATAAAAAAGCTTATTTTACTGATATTGTTATAGTATTTTTTGCGTCAAGTTTTGACGGGTTCCATCTAGTCAACTTTTAATGTTAGAGAAGACTGGCGTCTAATGTCTAGAAATACTATAAAAGTAATAGATATCAGATTTATATATGACAATAATAATTTAACTATGAAAGAAAATAGAATATAATACACAAATACACGATTGGCGTATTCCGTACACCAATGTTGCCTGACCAATATAAAGAAAGAAAGAGTGTTGAAAAAATTGTGCACTTCAACTTTAAACATTGGCTGTACATTAAAGTGTCGCTGGAAAAAGGTTAAACGACCTGCTGATGGTATTCGCGTAATTATTTCCAAATTCGCAATTGTTTTTGCACTAAGTGGCGCACTCAATACGCCATCCGTTTTCGTAAACGTTAATAATATTTTTCAAGAAATCACTAATAATATTTAAAAAGCATAAAAAATATAAGTTTAATAACTTTCTTTGTTTAAATAAAAAGAAATATTTTACGTTATTGAAATGAATTATCTAAACACCAATAATATCACAGAACCATCGTCTGTCAGGAGTGGGATTCGAACCCATTACTCTTCTACGAGAGCCTTACACCACTCGGTATATCTGGTTTCGTTTAATGGTAGCTTGAAAGGAAATAAGTTGCAGATTTAATTTAACGCATAGGCAGATCATCCCGTTTTGGTCTTAAAAAGTATATTTGTGATTTAATATATAAGTACCGTAAAATAACATTAAATTGTTGCAAACTTATATTTAGAAAATTTTAATTTTCTAAAACTTGCTTTTACGGCAGGAAAATTGTAAAAAAAAAATAATAATAATTTGGGGATCAAGTATGAATCACAAGAAATATTAATCAATTATAATTTTGTGAACTTTGACATTTCTACTTAAAATAATGTATTAAAATAAAATGATAACTAGAATGTACATTTTAGCAATCTCTTAAGAACTCATAAGAGAACTAATAAATAATTTACAAAATGTAATTTTTCTCTTTGGTGTAACATAAAAAAAATCTTGAATTATGTATAAGTTTATGAATTAATACATTTATAGAGTTCGTTTTATATGTCATCACAGGACACACGAGGATTCTGATCAAAGCTATTTATTTTGAACATTATTACATCAGGGGCAGCACGTATGAATATGTACAGGGAATATGTACAAAATTATTTACATGTTGTTTATGGCTAGAAGAAATCCGCTTTTGCGCGAAATAAAAGAATTTGGAAGTTTTTTGCAGCCATATATTTTCTACCAACCCATCTCACTTCTCAACGTAGAAACATTCGCAAATGATGTCGGTAAAAACGCACCTATACAGGAAGAATTAGTTTTTAGACCGTGTAGTACTGCCATCTACTGAGGTAAAAATTATATATCCTTTACACATTGGTATTTTTTTAAATACTATTTTTGTATGTGTTGAACACGCAATGATTAAGAACTTCAAGTATAAGTTTACTGAAATGTAAAATAATAATTATCGGGTATTTAAAGATCCTTAAAATACACATAACTCACAGATAGAACAATTTGATTAATTAATATCTTTTTACGTCTTGAAAACACAGAAAAATCTCCTTTCTCAATCTTGTAGAAGAATACCTGTTTATTTAATGTCCTTTACTTTTGTTACCATGTCATATAGTGAAGAGCATAATAATATGATTTCGTAGGTTTTGTGATAAATAGCTGAACAGTATAAATTACTTGTTAAGAGAAAAAGAAAGATTTAGGGATTTACTGAACACAGATAATTCGAAATAGAACTAGAAGAATTAAAACTACCGTCAGAAACAGGTTCAGACAACAATTATTAAGAGATAAATTACAGGAAAAGGGACATTACATTTGTCTTCTGAGGCACAACCGTATTTATCAAGAACTGTATCATGACAACATAGTTAATTTTCAGAGTTTGTTCACGGTTAAAGTAATTAAATACAGAGTAATTGGGTTAATTTGATTCATTTATTAATTTAGATTTCTTTTTTCATTTTTACTATAACAATGGATGTTGATGTTTAAATATTAAAACTTCTCTTTTATGTTAGTTACTTATGATCTTTCCGGTTCGATTATTCTCATGTTCAATTTTAGATATTACTAGTATAATACTCTTTTATATACTTAGAGTAAATTTTCTATTCCAGTATATTAATGCTATATTAATTGTATTGAAAATTGACATGATGATAAATATACAAATCAGTTTATTATTATTATTCAGTTACATATATCGTATTTGGTTTTTGTTTAATATATAAATTTTCCTTTAAAACAATAGCTATTTATAAAAATCTTCAAAAAATGTCTTTCAAACTATTAGTATTTATATCAATTAATAAGATGAAAAATTAAAAAAAACATTCTCATTATCAAATTAATGACTCAGATTTTCCTACGTATTTTTCAAAAATGTAAATTTTTAGTTAAGAACTTGATATCTTTTTGAGACATTTGATTATAAATTAACCTATAAACATAAATGTAACACAGACTATACAAAAATCTAGTGTATGTAAATTACAAAAAAATAATGTAACGTTAAATTAAAAATATTTATCAAATTAGGGCTGTCAGTGCAATTCTATTTATGTACAGATTTTAGCATAATACAATTTTTATTAACTCATGGAAGATTGTAAATTCATGTATGATTGATATAGTAAAAGAGTTTATTTCCACACACACACACACACACACACACACATATATATATATATATATATATATATTATTCATCAATAAATCAACGGTTAATCTAACTATTAATATAAAAATAAATATTTTAATTTTGTACGAATTAGATAATTATATTGATTCTAAAGCGAGAGTAAAATGTTCAAATGTCTTATGTTATAGTATATAATTAGTCGAATTACACAATATTTCATCATAAACATTTGGAAATTTAAGATTAACTTTAAAATTCTCACCAAGTTTGATTCTCACTTTTAAGATTCGAACTTCCCTCTATTGATTTACTCAATAGAAGGATAGGGTGAAAATCTTATGATACTACACTTTTTTGAAAAATTTGAAGTGACAGTGTCATCTATTATCTTGAAAGATATACATACTTCAGTTTATATTCGAGGCAAAAATGACCGTATTCATTTCGCAAAACACAGTTGAAGATAATTATAAAGGAGAAATTACGATGAAAATACTTTGAAAAAACACAGTTGATGATTCGACGCTCGTAACAAAAAGAAAGTTGGATAATTTTCTGTAACTGTTATCGTTTTCCCCATGACATACCAATTAATTAACAGTTTTCTTCAGCTTAAAAATATAAAGTAAAAATCCCATTAGAGAAAGCGGCGGAAAATATATATTTATTTAATGTACATTACTTTTGGTAACATATCGCTCAATGAACATTGGAATAATATGATTTCGTAAGCTTCTTCGTGAAGAGGAAAAAAATATAATTTACCTGTTAACGGAAAAAATAATATTTGAAGTTTTACTAAATACAGATAACACTGGCCGGCCGTCATCGAAATCCTCCCTGTAAGAAATAATGGTTATTCCTTGTAGTTTTCAACTCACTAAATCAAAATATGTCAATAAAATTACTGTACCACATACTAAATTCCAGGCGGCGAAGCTTGTTTTTAAAATGAAGGTAAAATTTATGTCTTACTAAATCCTAATAAGTAATTGCGTGAACAAAAGCATGTATGTGTTAATATTTAAATAACCTATGAGTAAATGTGTATAAACAATAGCGAAGATGCAGTGGTAAAAGGTATTAAAACATGTTAGTGAATACTACTGGACACGAAAGAGGAGGAGAAACCATACGAACAATGCATGAGACAAAAATCAACTAAATATGTAGGGTGTTCATAAAGCCTTTCCCTGATTACAAAAAAATGTTACGAAATAACAATTGAATGTAATACTGTAAAATTCTTAGCTTGGAAAAGTCATGTTGTTAAGTGTTTTTTTCGTCCAGACCATAGTTCCTTGTTCACAAATTTCCACGAAGATGAATCGGTTGGGAGGAACCAAGTCCTTTAGATTTTTCTTTTCTTTTGGGGGTACACAAAGGACAGACTGTTTGCAACACCAGTAAAATGTATTCAAACACTCAAGACCAGGATAACAGATGCTGTGTCTTGTGTGAAATCCCAAATGTTGGGCGTTATGTGGTGATAAATGGAATATAGCCTTGACATTCTTCGAGCTACCAAGAGTTCTCACATCGAAATTTACTGACGTAAGTACTTGTATTAAAAACGTCATAAATGTCTTAACACTATATTGAGAAAAGCATATGCCTAATTATATTACTTTTTCTGCAATAAATTATTGTAATCATTGAAAGACTTTATGACCATCCTATATTTTCACGGTATATTTTATTGATTTGTTATCTAAGATAGTGAAAAAAGCTTTTCAGGTTTCTATTTGTATCTAACATTCTAAATTAATATAATAATCCTTTAATTTCTTATTATTAGAAAACTGTTTCTCGAAAAATATTGTACGTGTTGGAACAATATGGATACAACATTTAGATTTAGGAATGCCAGATCTATATAGTTTATACATTTGTTCCCAGGGAGGCAATTTTTTTATTTTTTGCCTACCAGGGAAATTGGAAATCGAACTAGATGCAAAAATCTGCAATCAGATACGGGTTCAGACGACATTTATTAAAACATATGTAAAAGGAAAAGGGTCTTGATTCATTTGTCTTTAGAAACAAGCGAATAATAGAATAATAATATGATATCATAGGTTTCTTGATAAAGACGCAAACATGATAATTTATTTGATAACAGAAAAATAAGAATTTTGAAGCTTACAGTAGAAGATATAATTGTAAATCGACCTAGATGAAAAAAAAATAAACTACCATCGGAAGCGAGTTCATACAGCAATTAATAAAGAATAAATAATAGGAAAGAGGTCTTGATTCATTTGTCTTTGGAGACAAGTTAAGAATAGAATAACATGATTTTGTAGGCTTTTTGATAAAAAGATGAATATGATAACTTTCTTATTAAAAGGAAAAGGAGGATATGTTGGAATACTGTTCACAGATAATACTAAAACGCACTAGATGAAATAAAACTACCATAAAAAGAAGGTTCAAACGACAATCATTTAAAGATAAATTATATGAAAAGAGTCTTGATTTATTTGTCATTAGAGACAAGTTAAGTAAAATATGATTAAGAAAAATATTATAATATGATTTTCATGACTTCTCGGTGAAGAGATGAATAGGCTACGTTACAAATAAATGGAAAATGTGAAAATAGCATAAATGCAATATATGTGAAAATGGCATACAGCTGTTTCGGAGCTTCTAAAGCTCCATCATCAGTGCCAAGTTTAAAAACCGATCTAAGTGTTTAGAATATGTCAGTATGCAAGTGTCTCCTTTCGCGGCCAAGCTGTAATGACGATGACTGTTGAAAAACAAACGGAGTCAGGCGTGTCCACGTGACGGAGGAGATCAATGAGAAGCGCTCAGCCAGTCTGGAAGTGTTTAAGTAGGGGAGAGAGAAACGGGGGAATTAAAGGAAAGGTAGCCAGACGTTTGAAAAATTTGGTGTACTGGACAAATCATTAACCAAGTTGTTTGAATTCTTTCATATATGATAAGCTTCCCAAAAATCAAGATCGTAAATCGAGACGCTTGAATACTGACATGGTCTGAACACTTACATCTGTTTTTAACCATGGCACAGATTATGGAGATTTAGAAGCTCCGAAACAGCTGTATGCCCTTTTCAGATGTATTTCGTTTGTGCCATTTTCACGTTTTTCATTTATTTTCAATATAACGGCGCAAAGTTCAATCCTCCCATTTTAAATAGGCTACATTACTTGTTAATCAAAAAAGGAGGAGTTAAAAGCTTACTGTAGACAGATAAATGTAAATCGAACTAGATGAAATGAAACTAACAATGGAAGTAGATTCAAACGATAAGTATTAAAACATAAATTATAGGCAAATGGTCTTGGTTTACTTATTTTTGGAATCAAGTTTGCAATAGAATAATATGATTTTATAGGTTTCTATATACATTGGTGAATAGGTTAAGTTACTTGTTAACAGAAAAAAGATAAGATGGAGGTTTACTGTAGGCTGATAATTGGAAATCGAACTAGATGATATAAATCTACAATCGGAAATAGGCTCAAACGATAATTATTAAATACAAATTATGAGAAAAGAGTCTTGATTCATTTGTCTTTGGAGACAAGTGAAGAATAAATTATTTAGATTTAATGGGCTTCTGATTAAAGAAGGTAATATGATGCATCAATTGTTAACAGAAAAAGAGGAATTGGAGGCTTACTGAAAACAGATAATTGTAAATCTAACTAGATAAAATAAAACTATCGTCGAATGCAGGTTTAAACGAAAATTATTAAAAACAAAATTGTAGGAAAATAGTCTTGATTCATTGGTCTTTGGAGGTTCATTAGTATTTATAAATGACTGTGTCTTGTCAATATAGCTAATTATCTCAGTTAGTGTACGGGAAAAATGATTAAATATAGGTTACTAGCAAAACCCGCGGCTTTGCTCGCGTAATTCTTGAAAAATGCCATGTGGTATTCGTTGGCCTATTTTCATTAGAGAAAATTTTACTGCCACAGACAATTAAGAAATTACTAATTAAGCCCCACTAATTAAGCAAATTTCTGTTATAACTATATCACAGGAATTGCAATTTTAGAACTTTTTTGTTCCTGCTCACATTAAAATTTCATTTTTTTAAAAAACTGTTCTGTGGATGAATTTGTGTTTCTAACGTAACAGCCATGTAAAATTTCAAGTTTCTGTCTCTAACAACTCCAGATAAATAATTGTTTAGAATGTTTTTATAACTTTTCTAGATTATTTCACTCTTTTAAATTTCGATTTTTTTAGAAACCGTTCTCAGCGAGCACTGAAATCTTAAAAATAGCCACCATGTTAAATTTCAACTTCCTAGACCAGCAGCATCACTAAAATCGCAATTTTGGAATGTTGTTTGCTTCTGCACCTTTTTTAAACTTCGAATTTTGTAAATACTGTTGTGTGGGAGCATTTACGTGTAAAAATAACAGGAATGTCAAATTTTAAGTTTTTAGCGCTAACAATTTAGAAAAAAAAAACATAATTTATAACGTTTTTCGCTCATTTCACCTTTAAATTTCGAATTTATAATAGACTGTTTATACCGAGCGTCTGCATCTTAAAAGTTACAACTATACTAAATTTCCAGTTTCTAACCCGAATAAAACCAATTACATCATAATGTAGAACGTTTATAGACAGTTTTCTGCTCATTTTAGCCTGTTAAATTTCTAATTTTTTAGAAGCCGGTCTTAGTGAGCATTTGCATTGTAAAAGTAACCACCATGCCAAATGCGAAGTTCTATACCAGCTGTGCCACATAAATTGCAATTTTAGTACTTTTTTTGCTTCTGTCCTTTTATATTTCGCATTTTAGTAAACTGTTCTGGGTGATCATTTACGTGAGTAACAGCAAGGCGAAAGTTTCTAGCCTTAATAGTTCCAAATAAATCGTAATTTAGAACGGTTTTAGAACGGTTTTCGCGCATTTCACTCTTTTAAATTTCAATTTTTTTCAAATTTTTCTGTGCGACCATTTATGTTTTAAAAGCAACAGCCATGTCAAATTTCAACTTTCCACCTTAACAATTCCATAGTAATTGGTATTTAGAACGCTTTTTCAACGCTTTCCGCTCATTTAGCTCTTTGAAATTTTGAATTTCTTTACAAATCATTGTTTGCGAGCATTTGTATCTTAAAAGTAACCGCTATGCCAAATTTGAAATTTCTAATCCTCTCCAATAAAAGAAAAAAAAATCATAATTTAGAACTTTTTTTCTTACTTCACCCTTTTAAATTTCGATTTATTTTTAAAAACAGCTCTGTGTGTGCACTTGTGTATTAAAAAGTATCCGCTATGTCAAATTTCAATAATTCCTTAACAATTCAGTAGAAATCGTAATTTAGAGTGTTTTTAGAACAGTTTTCCCACATATCAACTCTTTTAAATTTCGAGTTTTTTAGAAACTATTCTTAGAGAACATGTATACCTTATAAGTTACTACATTGCCCAATTTCAAGTTTTTAATCCCATCCCTCTAGTATCATAAAAATTGCAATTTTAAAACTTTCTTCGCTCCTGCAACCCCCTGCGGGAAGTGACACTGACAGAAAATATAACCTGTGTTAGAGCAGAGGCTGTCACCATAAATTTGCGACCATTACGTTTAAAATAGGTTCAGTAGTTTCAAAGATTCCATAGAAATTGTAATTTATAATGCTTTTAGAACCCGTTTAGCTCATTTCACCCTTTTAAATTTCGGACTGTATAGAAACTGTTCTTAGAGAACATTTACATCTTATAAGAAACTACCATGCCAAATTTCAAGTTTCTAGCTCCTTCAGTATAAACAAAAATAGAAATTTTAGAACGTTTTTCACTCTTGCACCCTCCTTCTGGTAATGTCACCGACATAAAATATAGCCTATGTTACAGCAAGGACTGTTACCATCGATTTGCCACCATCACTTTTAAAAACCGTTCTGTAGTTCCAGTGATTCTATAGAAATTGTAATTTTGAATGTTTTAGAACGTTTTTCGCTCATTTCATCCTTTTAAATTTTGAATTTCTTTAGAATTTGTTCTTAGAGAGCATTTACATCTCATATGTAACTACCATCCCAAATTTCTAGTTTGTAGCTCCTTCAGTATAAAAAGAAATCGAAAATTTAGAACCTTTTTCGCTCTTGCACCCCCCCCCCCCTGGGGCAGCGACATTAAATATAGCCTATGTTGGAGCTTGGATTGTCACTATCAATTTACCACCATCACTTTTGAATTCGCTTCGGTTGTTCCAGAGATTACCCCCTACAAACAAACAAACAAAAAAAAAAACGAAAGTTACTTCTTTATAATATTAGTATAGATTTGGATTAATGTGAGGCTTTTTTGACTAGATTGCATCATGTTTCTTTTATTTACATTAACAATGCATACTGAATTTCAAAGATTAAAACTTATTTTTTACTTTATTATTACCGAAACTAGCAAGCTACGCCCGCTACGCTGGTCAATTTCTCTTAACGCACTTTTAATCAAACGAAATATTGACTTTGAATTTGACCTTGTGTTTAAAAACTATATGGACCTTTACTTGGAATGTCCATCTGCATTTCTGAAAACGATACGAACACCATTGCGTTATTATATTTTTAATGTGTCAGACAAAATTTGGGCTGTTAAGAACAAACTTTTTCCGTTGATCTGTTACAGTAGGATTTGGTAAAGAACGATGAAAGAATATGCGATCATCATCATCATCATCCATACTAATATTATAAAGGAGTAAAGATTGTTTGTTTGTTTGTTTGTTTGTAGGGGGTAATCTCTGGAACTACCGAACCGATTTCAAAAGTGATGGTGGCAAATTGATGGTGACAACCCCTGCTCCAACATAGGCTATATTTTATGTCGATGCCACTACCCCAGGGGGGTGCAGGAGCGAAAAACGTTCCAAAATTGCGATCTTTTCTATACTGAAGCAGCTAGAAATTTGAAACTTGGCGTTGTAGTTACTTATAAGATATAAATGCTCTCTAAGAACAAAATAAAAAAAAATTCGAAATTTAAAAGGGTGAAATGAGCGAAAAGCGTTCTAAAAGCATTCTAAATTACAATTTCTATGGAATCTCTAGAACTACCGAACCGATTTGAAATTTGACGTTGTAGTTACTTATAAGATGTAAATGCTCTCTAAGAACAAAGTAAAAAAAAAATCGAAATTTAAATAGGTGAAATGAGCGAAAAAAGTTCTAAAAGCATTCTAAATTACAATTTCTATGGAATCTCTAGAACTACCGAACCGATTTGAAATTTGGCGTTGTAGTTACTTATAAGATGTAAATGAACAAGAACTAATACTAAGAACAAACTAATGACTAAGAACAAAATAAAAAATAATTCGAAATTTAAAAGGGTGAAATGAGCGAAAAGCGTTCTAAAAGCATTCTAAATTACAATTTCTATGGAATCTCTAGAACTACCGAACCGATTTGAAATTTGGCGTTGTAGTTACTTATAAGATGTAAATGTTCTCTAAGAACAAAATAAAAAAAATTCGAAATTTAAAAGGGTAAAAAGAGCGAAAACGGTTCTAAAAACTTTCTAAATTACAATTTCTATGGAATCTCTGGAACTACCGAACCGATTTCAAAAGTGATGGTGGCAAATGGATGGTGATAACCCCTGCTCTAACATAGGAAATATTTTATGTCGGTGTCACTATCCACAGGGGAGTGCAGGAGCAAAAAACGTTCTAAAATTTATGGGGGCAAATTGGTGGTGACAATCCCTGCTCCAACAGCCTCTTTAATAAAAAACTATGCGTTTCTGACGACTAGGTTTTTCGCTAATTGTTTTACCTCTAGATTAATCTCCGAAAATGAAGCATTTGAAGTTACTGAAAAAAAATAGTAGCTCGAAAAGTATTTGTCTGAAAATTGTTAGGCAAACTGTGTTTGAAAGGTAAAAAATTGTATTTTTCTTGATATAAATTTCAAATCTAATGATTATGCTATTTTTCAAATATTGAATTTGAAAAATTACCAAATTTCACAATGGAGTACCATAGCGAAACCTTCATGCGTAAAAAGATAATGATAAGGGCGACGTGTCCTGGCGTGTATATCGGCTATAGCACGAGTGACAAATTATAGTAACCTTATTATTCTGTTAAAATATGAAAGTGAATTAGGAAATGTCAATATATTGTTGGATTAAAAGTTCGTTATAAGAAATTGACCAGTGTAGCGGGCGTAGCTTGCTAGTCTTTAATAAAAAGCTACGTGTTGCTGACGACTGGGTTTTTTGCTAATCGTTGCCACAAATTAAACTCGGAATCTCGGAAAATGAAATTTGTTTATTTATTATGTATTTACATTATTTTATGTAAGAAGTCATAAAATATTATGAAACAGTAAAGTAATAAATAAGTTTCTAAGCACTGCATTGTTTAGAATTTCAGATATTTTGCAGAATATGCAAAGTCGCGTCAAGTATGTTATTATCAAGAGGAAGAATGTAACAAGTGGGTAAGTGTGATCGAAGATCGCTCAAAGGGTTTCGTTTAATATTCCTTCCAAAACACTTTATCTTTTCTTTAATAAATCCAAATAATTTTCATTTAGCAACAAAAGAAAAAAAAAGTCATGTTTTCATAAAGTAAAAATTCACCGGTCTATTTTTTCGTTTTTTCGAATATGTAAACCAGCCCAAAATCGATTAAATTCTGTCATTATAATATCTGTCATGTAGACTAAATGCAATGTGGACTAAATGCGATATTAAAAAAAAATTAATTTCGAAATTAAACATGTTATACACCTTTAAAATGTTAAAATATGCGAATATTTCCATAATCGGATTTTTATCACGATTCAATATGTTTCTCAAACTCATAAATTTACTATTCTCTAATACTCATATTGATACTCGCTTTGTATTATTCTCAAACATTTGAAAAATTCGTTAAACTTCCAATATGACGTCAGATTTTCTTTTTAATTCTCTAATGACGTGATATTAATCTGCCTTGTGTACATACACACACTCATACTCCTTGTATTATTGAGAAATCTGAGAAATTTTCCGTTTTATTACCACTAAGACGTCAATCAATTTTATTTTATGATTATCTTTTTTCTCAATTGGTGAAACTTATTATTTCATTTTCCTTTTTCACGTAGAAAGAATTTCATTGTGGATTTTTAATTTTTGGCATACGCCATAACGAAACATGTTTAAATTTAATAGGAAAAAGCTGTTAGAATTTTGGTTTTTTATCTCTATTTATTAAAATAATAGGATTTTTTCAAATTTTAATATTTTGAGCTTCACAGCTGGTATTCAGCTATATATACGCAAAGTTTCAACTCTGTATGTTACATAGTTTCTGAGAATGGTTCTGTAACGGACAGACAACGGAGCGGGAGTAACTGAGTTTCGTGAGATGAACGAAATCCTAAAAAAAAACAAATGTTGAAAATGATGATTTACACCAAAAATTACGAACCATTTTTTGAAGTTTATGGGCTTTACAGTTATATTTTTAGTTAATTTATGTACACAAATTTATATTCAGAAAGCACGGAATTTCGTTTCCATTGGACAAATTATGAATATATAATTAGTTTATAAATTATTAAAATATTGGATAACAAAAATAATTTAATAGATAACAGTCATTCCATAAACATTCTTATGAATGAATCTACATAACTTTTATAGGCTTAGCAGAATAAACAAGTCCTTCCGTCAGATTTGTTTCTTTTCTTTTTTTTTTTTTTTTTTTTGAGATACATACAGCTATTCAAAATTAAATTAAACAAACTGATCTCACGCCGTCTAAGTTTTCTATTTTGGGGGGAAAGGTAAGTTGCAGCGACATTTTAAATTAGACTTACCAAATGTAATTGGATGGATATGGGACAGTTATATAAAAAATGATAAAAAATTGTAGAAATCATAGTTTTAAATCACCCGCAGGCTGTAATATAATCCAAACTATTCAATGAATGCCTTCGGAAGCATTTCTGTTTTTGTGTTTATTTTGGATATCTGACACGATTTGGATAATACATAGATATATAGATATAAACAAAGTAAATTGCAATATGTCGATTTCTAAAGTAATGAGCACGTTATATAACATAGCGGAAAAGGTTTTTTTAGGTGACGAAATTTTGTAAAGATTTTATAAAAGAGACATTTTTTAAAGTAGCATACCTGTAAATTTTATAACTTTTTATGAGCAATATTTTTTAGCCACACACGGCTAATTCTTTCAGTCTACAGTAAAATTCATGTTTATGAAAAGTCACAGCCATCCATCGTTGCCACAGTTTAATCTTGGAGAATGAAACATTTGAAGTTACGGAAAAAATTAATAGCTCGAAAAGTATTTATCAGAAAATTTTTAGACAAACTGCGTTAGAAAGGTAAAAAATTGTATTTTTCTTGATATAAATTTCAAATCTAATGATTATGCCGTTTTTCAAATATTGAATTTAAAAAATTACCAAATTTTACAATGGAGTACCATAACGAAATCTTCACGCATAAAAAGATAATGATAACGGCATTGTGTCCTGATGTATATATACTGACTATAGCACGAGTCACAAATTATAGTAGCCTTATTATTCTGTTAAAATATAACATTGAATTATGAAGTCACGAATGCATGATTTTTATTTAATTCTTGACGAGTAGCATATTTTTGTCCACCTCAGTGAGGCATATCAATTTCATTATATTTGAAGTATTGTAAATTGTAATTCCTTTCAAATCCGAGCCCCACCAGTGGCTGAGAGGTTGTGCTCTCGAAGCTGGTAGACGGGAGGTGCTGGGTTCGATCCCAATCGCGCCCGTCGGCCTAATCGTTCGGAGTTTTCGTGGTTTTCTTCGAGCCGTGGATTTATCCATGCGTAAATACGGTTTAGGTTCCCTTAGAAAGACCCCCACGAAGGGCACTCCCCCCGGGCCTATATCCCATGCGTAGATAATTGGCCGTCAACAATCAACCCAACCCAACCCTTTCAAATCCAATTTGAATCCAACAGAAATGATTTTTCCCCATAGACACCATAATGTAAACCCCATAGACAGCATCATTTAACACAATTATTCATTTTTTTAATGCTGACCTATACCATAATAAAATCTACAGAGAATTGGCCTAATTTGTCCTAAGCAGCCCAAATTTAGTCTTACACATTAAAAATATAATAACGCAATAGCGTTCGTATCGTTTTCAGAAATGCAGAAGGACATTTCAAGTAAAGATTCATAGGGTTTGAAAACACAAGGTCAAATTCAAAGTCATTATTTCACTTGATTAAAGGTGCGTTAAGAGAAATTGACCATCGTAGCGGGCGTAGCTTGCTAGCATACTATAGCCATCCATGAAAACTCATCTATCTAACAGTGAAGGTCCCGTCAAAATTTATTCGGCAGAATATTTTTAAAAGGCTAAGCTTTCATAATCGGGTTCATCTGATTATAAAACTTTCCACCATAAATCTATAACTAAGCAAAGTAGAACAATGTGCGACATACTAAAACCATTTCTGATAAATTATAACTAACAGTGCAAGTCCCGCCAAAACCCATTCCTCAAGGTTAATAAAAATTTCCTTTTTGAATCAGCGAAACATGTAAGTTATAACTTAATAAAAAAGTACTTACGATTCAAAAAATAGTAAATCAAAATGTTTTGCATGCTTACAATTAAATAATAATTTTCAAAAAAAAAAAAAAAAGAGATTCGCGTTGAATAAATAGCGAGCCACAGTGCTTGGCACGGTTTGAAATAAAAATTATTTGTACATTCAGGGTTGAAATAAATGGCGCATTAGCATACATTTTGGCATGATGTTGGTATAACGGAAAAGGTATCCAAAAGGTATCCAAAAAACTTCGTTCCAAATTATGCCAATTCTCTGTAGACTCTATTATGGAATAGGTCAGCTTAAAAAAAAATGAATAATTGTGTTACATTATGGTGTCTATGGGGTTTACATTATGATGTCTATGGGGAAAAATCATTTCCGTTAGATTTTAATGAAGTTACAATACTTCAAATATAATGAAATTGATATGCCTCACTGAAGTGGACTAAAATATGCTATTTCTCGAGAATTAAATAAAAATCATGCACTCGTGACATCATGATTCCCTTTTATATTTTAACAGAATAATAAGGCTACTATAATTTGGTACTCGTGCTATAGTCAATATACTTACGTCAGGACACATTGCCGTTATCATTATCTATAATCTTTTTATTCGGTTTTGCTATGGTACTCCATTGCAAAATTTGGTAATATTTGAAAACCGGCATAATTATTAGATTTGCAATTTATATCAAGAAAAAAATGATTTTTTACCTTTCTAACGCAGTTTCTCTAACAATTTTCTGATAAATACTTTTTAAGCTATTAATTTTTTCGGTAACTTCAAACGTTTCATTTTCCGAGATTAATCTGAGGCAACGAATAGCGAAAATCCCAGTCGCCAGCAACGCATAGCTTTCTATTAAAGAGGATAGTTATTTATATATATATAATATTTACATATAATAGTGTATATATATATATATATATATATATAAAGCTATTTTTATATCGCAAGTCTAGCTCTTAAATATTTATTAATTAGTTTTTATTAGAAATAAATGATGAATATAGTCGCATTGCGTAATTTATTATGTATTTATTTATATGTATTTACAATTCTTATAAATGTTTTCCGTATAAGTATAGCATTTCTCATACATAATTTAAAATGAATATATTGTAACATCTAATTTCAAGTTAATTTAATAGCTTAATTTTTAAGTTCTGTACCATTATTATATTTGTTGTTAGACATAAAAGCATAGAGAGGATATAATAACAAATAGGGTAATATATTATTATATGTCATCTTTAAATCAGACATTTGGTCCTTTTTGTTATAAAAGCTTGTTAACTATTTGTTGAATTAAAGGTATTATATACAGGGTGTCCAAGTATAACCTGGCCGACCTTTATTTTCGCAACCGTTGGTCCTAGATGCATACTTATAATTACAAAAATGGTTTAAATAAGGAAAAAATTACTTTTAAAGCAATTTGGGTCAAGAAAATCATTTATTAAAAAATTACGAAATTTAAGTTTTTATACGGTCCTCCGGTCCTATAAGTGATATTTAGTAAAAATTTTCTGTGACACTAACAAGTAAGACAAAAAAAGTCCCATTCATCTAACATTAAAATTTACCGAGTTATGAAACTTTGAAATGCATGACTTATACCACTTTTATGCATCTCACAACATCTCACATTTCTGCCATGCTTTCAGGGGTCGTATATAAAGTACTCAAACTTATTTCCAGATATCTGCGCTTTGAAAGAAATCGTACAACTATTACGATTGAGTTAACTTTTATTAGTTATGTTTCAGATTAGTTAAAATAATTGTATTTTAACATATGTTTCATTTTGTACAGATTTGAGGCTATGAATTCTTTTAACAAAAATTATGTTATTTTCATAAGGTTTTATTTAACTTACAACGATCGTCTTTCCAGTTTAAAATTTGTAATTGAACTTTAAATCACTTTCAAATGTTTGATCGAAGTTAAATTTTACATACTGACTTAATTCCGATGACAATGTAATATTATTATGATTTTCGACGCTTACCATCTTATACATACTTATATGGAGGATAACGCAAAAAAATTCGGATAGATTACCGTCAACAAGTTTAAGAAAGTGTTTTAAATTAGATAGCATAAACCTGCGATGGTTATGTTTTTTAACTTTTATAATTACGTTTTATGTATTTTTTAACGCTGAATAAAAATATTACCTTCACTTTTAACCATCGTGTCAGGATTTTTCGCAAATCGTAAATTTCAAGGTTAAAAAATAGCGAAAAATCTGATACTATAAAATAGATGTAAGACTTTTTTATTCAGTTTAATTTTATTTAATTCAATAATTTATTCAATTTTTTGGCTTATACTGGGTTTCTTACAGCTAAACAGCTCAGGGGTCCGATGAGATTGGGAGGGGAGGGGGATCGATTTTAACTTTGAGCTTTTTAACTTTCAAATTTGCGATTTGAGAAAATGATGTGATTGTTTAAAATGAAGGTCATTTTTAGGATTCAGCGATAAAAAATACATAAAAGTCAATTTTCAAAAGCTAAAAAACATGGCACAACCCAAAATTTGAAAGAAAAAAACATGGGACAGCATGAGAAAAACATGGGACATAGAAATATAAATCTAAACATTTCAAATTCAATTTCGCTCTTTAATTATAAATATAAAATAAACCCGTGCGGTGTTTTTTGTTATAATTGTTGAGCATCATATAATGTGGTATTTTATTTTTTTGGCAACCATATTTTGAGGAAAACCTTTCATTTCTTTTATGAAAACAATGCCGATTTAATTTTTAATTATCAGCAAATTTTAATTAAAAAAATGTTTTTAAAAAATTTTAAGTGTGCTATGTCAGAAGCCTGTTCAAAATTCTTTCATATGCTATCTCATTCGTCGTTCTGCGTTTTGTATTTTCTTAGAAAAAGGGATGTTGACAGGAGAACTAATATATATGATGATTATTGCAAACAGTCTAGCAGGTTTAGGTTAATTTTAAAATTAAATAAGAAATGAAACAAAGTATCTTTTTAACACTTTCCAACCTAGTTGAAAAGTGTTTATGACTTCGGTTTGTCTAGCCGTCTGTCATCTGCCGTCTGCAGTCTGGCCGTGCTCTAACTCGCGTAAATATGCTCGGATTACATTGCAATTTTTATATGTTATTGTCGTTATCTATAGCACGTTCCCTATTTCAACTGAAGTGTGTAGAACTTATAGTTTTTTTACAGGGACACTCAAAAGAATTCCGTTACATTACGGTCTATGGGGAAAAATCATTTGCGGTTTATTTTAATGATGTTACACAATTGCAAACACATTGTAATTGATATATATCACTAAGGTGCATTAGAAAAAGCTTAATATGGAATAGGGTGTGCATAGCACTTAAAGTTAATTTACAGGGACAGTTAAAAGAATTCCGTTACATTACGTCTATGGAGAAAAATCGTCTGTGGTTTATTTAAATAATTTTTCACTATTTTGAACGCATTGAAATTTATATATATCACTAAGATGAATTACAAGAGGCTTACTACAGAATATTGTTTGTATAGCAGTCATCGTTCATTTACAGGGACACACAAAATAATTCTCTACTGTCTGTTAACAATAATTCCTGGAAGTGCGTTTTAAGTTACTGAACGCGATTTTAAATTTAACTCACTTTTTGTTTATTACGTCGTGTGTATAAATTCTATAGATCATATACAGGGAAGCACAAAAGTTCGCGAACACATTTCCGTTTATTGACAGAAACTCCAGAAGGAGAATTTTAAACTGTGCTACGCGTTTCTTAACTGAACTAAAATTTAGCATCCTATGTAGTATATATACAAATCTATAGATCATATACAGGGCTGAATAAAAGTATTCGGATATTTTTCCGAATATTGTATACGTTGGAAATTCCTGAAATTGGGTTTTTTAAAATGTTATGCGTTTTCCAAATTGTTTACTTAGATGTTATCTTTCAGCTTATTAAACGGTATGATTTGAAAAATTATTTTGAAAGCGTTGGAAAGTGTTCTCTTTCTCTTTTCAGAAAAAAAAAAAAAAACATCATGATTAATGTCAAGACTGAAGGCGTCCAGAAAATGACGTCATATTCATCTATCTATTGTGGATTGAGTTTTATGAATGTTGGAAATCTAAGTTTACATTTTAAAATATTGCCATACGAAGTAGAGTTTCACTAAATACTACGCTATGTGGTTGACCTTTTAATTTTTCTCTGTATTTTTAGGTAGCTTTTTTTTCTTTTTTTTGTTACAAGCGTAAGAGAAAACCTGCATTATCATCTATAAAGCTGAGGAATGATACTATAATTGCGTGAAAGTAACGTCATTTTTTTTCTTATTGCATTTTTAAATATTTGTGAGCGCATAGATTGATTCTTCTGATAGCCGTATAGTGCTTTTGATTATTTTAGCCGGATGGCCCCATGGATAACAGAACAGCCTGTTATTCTACTAGTAAAATAAATAAAAAAGAACAGAAATCTTAATTTTCAACCATGTATATAAAAAAAATCCGTACATTAAGCAATTTTAGTATTATTATTTTATATTTATTTTCATGTAGCAACCAACCTTTTCTAAATTATGCTGGGAAAACACAAAAATTCTGCCTTATCTGTTGATTTTATTGATAAATTTGGTGGTTCCGACATAGTACACTATGAAAATAAAAGTAAAGGTGAGAGACTTAGATGAGTAAATCAAATCTGCAATTAAATCACTTTTCATCTATATTTTTTAATAATCTATTTCATTCAGCAACCCGTTATCTTTTCGTAATACAGGGGAAATAATAATTGCCACTTCTGCATATATTAGTTATATTTCTGCACGGGGTGCTT
Source organism: Maratus michaelseni (assembly GCA_963931845.1). NCBI lineage: Eukaryota > Metazoa > Arthropoda > Arachnida > Araneae > Salticidae > Maratus > Maratus michaelseni. The sequence continues at coordinate 368,837,581 of OZ007592.1, read as the reverse complement.
GTACAATGTACAAAATAAACCCTTAAAATAAAAATTAAATTTTTATTAGTCATAGTAGAGTAAATCAAATCTGAAAATAAGACAGTTTTCGAATGCTTTATAATAAACGTTTTAAGTTCCTGCTGCTATTTTATATAGAGTAACTCCGGGAGAGTCACCGCATCCGGGTGTGATGTGTCAACGTATTTCTTGTAATTATCTATATTTGACAGTCACACACACAGTATTGATGCGCAATGAGATTATTTTAACCAGTATGTAGCGTGAATTCCATTTCGATGTTTACTTGTACCTATACAATCCTTATTTTGAGTTAAGCGCATGATTTCACTCTCCAAACTTTTAAACACGTTATGCTTAAATACTTTTTATACGCTAATTACTAAATAATGCATGCATGATTTCGAAGTCAAAACTAAGTGTAGCCTCTGTATAGAGTACTGTGTATATGGTTACGACATTTTCCTTTGCGAGGGAAGTCAACTGTGATATGTGACATCTGTACCGTAAAAAATGGGATACATGCCGCACTGCGATCCGGTGTACATGCCGCAGTTTCTTTTGTACCGGAAGCCGCGATTAACAGAATTCAGTTCATCAGATACTGATGAATGTTCAAACAACATGAAGTTTACAACACCTAAGGAGAAAAAGTGAAAAAGCGAAGAAAGATGCGTTAAGATGATAATAATGAAAAGTTGGATCACACTTGTGACGCAGACGTTCTTTACAAGGTGTGTGTAGAAAAGTACTCCAAAAGAAAGAAGAATTGTGATTGACTTTGTTGCATTATGTGTCAGATATGATTACATGAAGACTGTACTAGTTTCGACATTTTTTGTGTAGATTGCGGTCGACAATACAAGTCTATTAAGAAATAAAACAATGTAAACACTATTTTACTTTTTTCTTTTCCCTCTCCAATACTGACGTTATACATTTTTGCTGAAATAACAATTAAAATCCAATCATTAAAAAATAAGTAGATAAAGAACAAAGTAGGCAGACTAATATTGATTTGACCCTATTAGAAAGTTTCATTGTACCCGTTTAGTTTCTTTTTGTTCTTATATAGTTGATTGTATTCCGAATATGAATATTTGTTTGGATATTTCTTATTCATAATTTCATTCTGTTCTTCTGACATGCGCGGCATAACTCCCGCGCAAATGCGGCGTCTCGCACTTAATGTACGTGTTACGCGCAGCAGTGTAATGTTTTGTAATTTTTCTTTTAAAAACATATTAATTATTTTTTTATATATTTTTTTTGTCACAGTAAACATATTGTATATTTAACATTACATAGAGCAGAATGATTTATTTTTAGTTTATATGCACCATGGGATTTTATACACAAATTAAAAAAAAATATGCAGCATCTCACCCGAAATTACTCTACTAAAATTATACATAAATCTTTACTACCATGGACATATTGCAAAAATTCATGGATTAAACAGACTGTTTGTACAATTAGAAGATCATATTGTATTCCTAAAACTGCATAGGTTCATTGCAATGAGCATGAAAACAAAACCAGGCTGAATGACAAGCAACTGGTAATTTTCGAAAAAAGCCTGATAAACTTATATTTTCACATAGTACAATTTCGATTACCATATAGCAGATTGTGAATTATTATAATTCCTACAAGATAGTTTATTTATATTTTCATTATTTTTATTCATCAATTTATGAATGGTTAATCTATATGTTAACCTTTCTACCCTCCTTCACGTTTGAAATCGTCTCTCGCGAAAGAGACTAGAGATGAACTTTTGGTAGTATGGTTTCGCTGCCACCACCGGTATAATACGGTGATACAGGACACCAAGATAATTGAGACTTTCCGCCGAATAATTAATTAATATTTATTGATTAAACCTGATTTTGGAATACTAAAAAAATATATACAGGAACAAATATACTTGAATACAGAGTCTACAGTTCTCTCAGTGAGAAAGTACCATTCTCGCTCATCTAATGAAATATCGCTAACACCTTCTCAATGCGATTGATCAACGCAATATTATTAAAACGACCTCCCTGATCGTACGCCACACTTCATGTTATTCCACTGCTCTATTCCACACAATGCTGGCTGCATTCTACAATAATCAATGCTTATCGCATTTCACGGCGATATCCGTCTAATACCCGCTCAGTCTATCTCTGCTTTGCCTAACACACATTCCTTGTCAACTCACCACCTACACTGTAAAAAATGACGAATGTTTCTGAATGTACGAAAATATAATATAATGACGAATAAATTTATAATATAATATCATCCTTGTTAACCATGATTCTGAACAGTGTTTCTTTATCTTTAGAATCCTCAGACATCAATGGCATTTCGAGATTTAAAGAATCATTTAGAAAAACAAAATTTTTCTAGCTGCCCGAAATTTTCGGAAACGTTTACGAGTAGCTTTTAAAGTGTATTAATCAGTTTTCTAAGCCCGGAATATAGTTTTTTCCGATGCCATCCATTCTCAAGTAAACATTTTCAACAAATATGTTTAACAGAAAAACATGCGAAATTAACAGCGTTAACATTAACATTAAAATTAAGATTATTTCTTTACTCTTTCATGTATAAATTAACTTATGCAGCTGATAACGTTTAATTGAGAATCTATGACATTCGATAAATAGGTATTCCAGGCTGAAGAAACTGATTAATACACTATAAAAACTATTCGGAAACGTTTCTGAAAAATACGGGCAGCTACAGAAATTTTGTTTTTATAAGTAATTCTTTAAATTTTGGAAATGTATTTTTTTCTGGGGATTCAAAAGACAATGTAACACGCTTTTCAGATTGTCGGATAACTCAGAAGATTATATTATATTTTCATTCGTGGTTATAGCATATTTTGATAAAAAAAGAAACCTTGATCATTTTTTACAGTGTACCTGCTATCCCCCACTCCATTTTACTTCCAAAGGCAACCACGTGCTTTCTTGAAATCTTTTTCCAGACCTTTCCTGCTTCTTTTGGTTTAATTCTTCATGTCTGTGCTCGCTGTGAATTCTATTGTCCGCGATTCGGAATTCCAAGGGATTATACTTCCTTCGGAATTCTATTGCGGGCGACCCCAGATAGCTGTGTAGACCATGGGAGATTTCCATTCATCAAACACGTAGATAAAATAAAAAGAATACACAAATAAACATAATACATGATAATAATTTAAAATGCAGTTAATTTATTAATAATATATGCAACAAATTGATCCTATTAACGTCAAGAACCTGACACTATATATCATTATAAAAAATAAATATTCAGTACTTATTAAAAATAAAAACATGTATGCTTGAAAATTTTATGATACTAAAGAGAGTTTTGAAAAGTAGAATATCTTGTGAATGTTTTAACTGAATTGGACAGTACAAATTTTCATCGTAAATAGTGCTTAGCATTCTCATAATTGCGCTGTATTATGAATTTAAATAAGTAATATATTTATTCTGCTTGGAAGCATAAAAGAAAAATCCATTAGTACACGTAGCGGAAGCTACATGTTTATTTAATGTCCGTTACTTTTGATACTATGTCATTTATTGAAAATATAATAAAATGATTTCGTAGGTTTCGAGATAAATAGGTGAACAATATAAATTACTTGTTAACAAAAAAGGTAGGGATTTAGGAGCTTACTGAACATGGATAATTGGAAATCGAACTAGATGAAATAAAACTACGGTAAGAAGTAAGTTCAGACAACAATTATTAAGAGATACTTTATAGGAAAAGGGCCTTATCCATTTGTCTTTGGAGACACAACCGTATTTATCAAGAACTTCTATCTTGGCAACATAGATATTTTCAGAGTTTGTTCACGGGAACAATGATTAAACACAGAATAATTGGGTTAATTGGAGGCGTTTATCCTACATAGATTTACTTTTGTTTCATGTTTGCAGTAACAATGAATCCTGATGTTTAAAGATTAAAACTTATTTTTCATTTAGTAGTACCGGATTAGTTATATAGGTTTTTTTCCCTTCGTTTAGTAGCATAATAATATATTTGTAATCAAATAAATAAGTTGATTGTTATAAGTGCCATATTATAAAAGTTAAATATGATGATTAATTTAAAGATCTTTGATGAAATTTGTTTATCTTTCTCACACGTATATTTTGTCCTGAGTTCTATTGTTTTATTTTGAGCATAAAATAAATTCCATTGGTAATGTCGGTGAAACTATACATGATTATAAATTTTAAGTATTCTTTATCATTATAAAATTAATTTCATTTGGTTCTATTAATCACATGCATATATTTGCCATAAATACTGTTTTTTTTTTTAAACTTCAAACATAAAATCATAAAGCATAAAACAGAAATATTTCATATTATATTTATAATTAATGTGACTGTAAATATATATGAAATAGACGCTGTCAGTTACGCATATATTTAAAAATATGCCGATTTGAATCCACACAATGAATGGCGAAATGATAACGATATCGTTAAATTAGATAATTTGTAATTTTGTATACTATAAATAAACCATATCACTCGATATTTACTTCTTTCTCGACGTTGTTTGTCTTTGTATGTTAATAATGTAATATATATTATGTTTTCAATATGTAGAAGATGGTCATAAAAAAATTAGGAACCAAGACACGGGTTTCTAATTACTTCACCCTGTAAGGAATCGAAAAAACAATTTGAGATGAAATAAAATCGAATTAAAAACTGTCACTGATAGCTATGCGCTTGAGAATGTGGTGAAGATCAAAAATGGAAATCTTATAGCCGCATTTACAGTGCCAAATTTTCAAACTCTTTATACGTCGACATGAACTATTTTGAATCGCAAAATAAAAATAGTCGACACATTTTGGTGACATAGTCAGCCATGTTAATTTTCTATTTCCATGATTAGAAAATTTATCTGAAGCACTTCAATGGATATCTACTTCTGGAGATCAACACCAGATTTTGCATATTATTCTTATCTTCATTCATGATTCATTGCTGTTCATAATCTCCTACAATGTGTAATCGTTTTTGAAGGTAACTGCTTGAAAATATTATAATCCAAATTAAATATTTCGTTACCCGTCTGTCCTCGTTTTCTCCCACTGTACTTCTTTGTATTTATTTTATGTTGTCGTCTTATGTGCTGCATGTTCCATATAAACTCTGTTTATGGTTTCACATTGCATACTTTATTTTCTGAAAATAAAATAAAGGAGGGATGTCACTTCACATTTTCAAATTATTTTTACTATAACCGTAACCATGAATGTTTCGTTGTTATTCCCCATATTTGTTATAGCGCGTACCTTTAAATATATACATCCTATCCTTTACCGTTTACTTGAACTCCAGGTTCGCTAGTAGGTTGCTATTTTTTTAATAACCATTTTAATAAATCTCTGACCACTTATCCCGTGATTTCTATGGGCAAGATATTTGTAGAAAAATTTAGATAATACACAATTTTTGAAGGAATTTTCTTTCATAAATTCCACAGTCAATGGTTGAAAATGCAAATGCTAAATTTACTACATATTTAAAATGAATGATGCTTTCAAATATTCAATAATAGAGGTGATACTGGCCGAATACATATTGATCGAAAAGATTTTGAAGAAAAAAATAAGCGGTCAGAGGTTAGTGCTATAATAATGTAACATTCGGCATTATGTTATGAAGTGCCATTCTAGTAAGGGCTATATATTTTACGACTTTTCTTCTTAATTCATAAATGTGTTGATAAAACACAGCAGCAGCTACAAGATTATTTTTTGTGTGTGTGATTGTAGAATGCCACATTTAGAAGAATCTTCTATACACTCCGTTCAAAGCGGGTGATTTGATGTGCAATTATCGGAGCTTTTGCATACAAAGACAAGTTATCGAGATATTGTTCTATGAGAAATGCGTATTTCAAGTTAGTCGGAATGTTACCTTATGCGACGTTCGAGTTTTTGAGGTTCTGAACCATGCGAAATGTATCAGTCAAATAATTTTATAAGAAATGCCTTATCCAAGGTTCAATTTATCGAAATTTTCCAGTATTATGAATATTCAACGAAAGCGCAAGGGACCGAAATGTTCCCACATAATTTATTAACTGCAGAAGACATTTTTTCTTTCAATTAGCTTAATATATTTTTTATTTATTACATAATAAGATAGCTCTAAGGAAAACAAATTTCATCACAAAAATTCTTTTGAAAGTAAAGCTTAAGCTGTTATAAACATTTTTTTCCGACAAAATTTACTGTGAAAACTTTTATAAAGTTTACGAAGGACGGGGTTTTTTATATATCATAAATCATTTTCTCTCGTAAATTATATTATTTTCTAACCAAATTAAATGCACATAGCTATCCAATTATCAACGCTTCTTTATAATTTTGAAAAAATAATATACGCTTACAGAAATTTTAAATTATAAAATTAATTTAAATTCTTATCATTAAATGTGCTGCACCTTAACCGAAACACATTTTAAATCCTCAAAATAAATAGCAATATAATTTTTAAAAACTGCATAAATATTCTTACGTAACTTTTCACATTATGGCAAAAACCTATTAAAATGGAAATTTAAAACCAGATTAATTTCATAAAAAAATAATTACAAGAAATTACCAGCTTATTTGAGCAAATTCTTTCGAGCAATAAGAAACTATTCACCTTAAAATATATTATTATTTAATTTGAATATTAAAAATACTTAGCATTCGCCGAAACTGTAATTTGTTTTGTTTTTTTAAATTTTAATTAAATATGTCATATGTGAAGTTCTCAAGAGAAATCCTCATTGGTTTAAAGCTTAGGTGCAATTATTTTATTAATCAGATTAAGATATTTTTGTATAAATTAAATAATGTTTACGATAGATAATCAATTTATAAAGTAATAAAGTTTACAATATTCTAAAATGATTTTTAGTAGGTTTAATGTACTTATAAATATTATGAGCACACATTAACAAAAATATGATTTCAAAATATTGTTATGAATAACAATTTTTTAAGTAAAGACTAATTGTGAGCTACCAAAATTTGATATATATACCGGGTGCGTCATAAATTCGTGCAAACTTTAAAAATTCATAATAAAAGAAGTAATGCTCGGGAAAATTTTTGGTTTGCGCGAGTATGATCAGAAGGATTTTGGATTTTTTTCCACGTATAATAAAAAATGATTCCAAAAGTAACCGATAGAGGGCGCTCACACGTCATACTGATGCGTTTTATGCAAATCAGGAAAACTCCCCGTTTCCTCAAAACGTCGTACTAAACTGAGTATGCCATTCAATAAAGTAGGGGTTTTTTTGCGCCTAAGTCCTCTCTCCGTCCGAAACTTTCGCAATGTAATAGTTGTAGATTCACCATTCTTGTAGAAAAGTTTAACCATCAGCGCTCGATCTGGTAACGATAGCATGCTGCCGAGATCGAATGATGAATCCAATTCCAGCCAGGTGGTTTATTGCGAGCCTTATTTGCATAAAACGACTCAGTATGACGTGTGAGCGCCCTCTATCGGTTACTTTTGGAATAATTTTTTATTATACATGGAAGAAAAATCCAAAATCCTTCTGATCATAGTCGCGTAAACCGAAAAATTTTCCGAGCATTCTTTTATTATGATTTTTTAAATTTTGCACGAATTTATGACGCACCCGGTATTTTCTATATTTTAAGATGTACAACAATTTAAATAAATTATTTAAAATGTTTTAAAATATGCGTGAGAATATATCAACTTATTAAAATCAAATATTCTAATGCGAAGAAAAATTGTGTGTGTACATATACGAAATTATTGCTTTTAATTCACATTTCAAAACAAGTTTAAAAACTAAGTTGAAATCTTTACTTTAAAACATTATTGATATTTTTTTTCATATAAAAATGATATTTGGTGTTGTTAGAGGTCAATTTAAAAACAAGTGGGTAAGTGTGATCGAAGATTGCACAAAGGGTTTCGTTTAATATTCCTTAAAAAACACTTTATCATTTTTAACCCAAACACATTTCCTTAAAAAAAAATAACAAAAAAGTCACCTTTTTTATAAATTAAAAATTTACCAGTCTATGTTTCTCGTTTTTTAGAATATCTGGACCGGCCCGATAGCGGGCGAAACCCGTTATTATTCTCTGACATAACAATATATGTCATGTCCAGTAAATGCGATATTAAAAAAAATCAATTTCAAAATTCAAAATGTTGTAGAGAGTCTCACAACATGAGATCTTCAAAATGTTAAAATATGCCAATATTTCCATAATGGGGTTTTTATCATGATTCAATACGTTTCTCAAACTCATATGACGTTGTAATAACTTGCTGACGTCATATCTACTTGCTTTCTCTAATAATCATATTGATACTCTCTTTGTATTATTTTCAAACATTTGAAAAAGTGCGGTAAGCTTCCAATATGACGTCAGATTAATTTTCTTTTTAATTATCTAATGACGTGATATTAATCTCCTTTCTGTACTTACACATACTCATACTCCTTATTATTCAGCATTGTTTAAAATTTTCCGTTTTATTACCAATATGATGTCATATTAATCTTTTTGTTTCAATTGGTGAAACTTTTTATTTCATTTTAATTTTTATGTGGAAATCTGTCAATAGTTTTAATTGTTGACAACTGAAATAATGAAAAATGTTTAATTTAATAGGAAAAGACTGTTAGATTTTTGGTTTTGTATCTCTCTATATTAAAATAATGCAATTTTTTCAAAATTTCATGATTTTCAGCGTGATTGTAGGTATTCAGCTGTAAGTACACAAAATTTCTAGTCTGTAAGTTATATAATATCTGTGAACCGGCTCTTTGACGGTCAGACAGAGAAGCGGGACGAATAGGGTTTCGTGAGATGAACGAAACCCTAAAAATACATTAAAGATAAAAAATTTATTAAAGTTTTCAAAAAATAAATAGTTTTCATATATTTTCTGTAACTATGGAAGCCTGGGTTGGATCGGGACATCCGAGATGTCGCTGTGTGTCCTACACCGGGCCTGCTACAAGTATTAGTGACGTCACAATAGTGATCCACTTTGGTCAATGTATCGCAGCAGAAAGATGTAATAAAAAGAGCATTTTCGCTCTTATAATTTGTGATTACATAAATAATATTAAATTTCATAATCGTGAAATAAAAGGGAATCAATACACTTGTTTTATTAAAGGAAATTAAAAGTTTTAAATAAAAAAATGCTAAGATTAATAAATCAGATTGAACCCATTGACTTACCTTTTCCTAAACACATTATTTTACAATAAATATACGTACAAAAAATATAGTAAATCTACCAAAAACTTTACAAAATCAATCCCATTCCTCCCTTTTACAACTACATACCATAATTTAACCATCAAAACACAATAAATGTCAATTTAAATACAGAAATCGACATTTTTTAACTATAGAGACCTTGGCAATTTTTTTAACGCTTTGGCGTAATCCGGGCTTCAGAAAGTTAGATATGTTTTAAAATTATATACACAATTATGAAAACAAACCTAATGTACTTTTATGTTTATTTATATATGTATAAAATTATTTATATATACAATTCTGTTCTACCTGCATATAAAAAGAGATAAAAGGCTTCTTTATATTAAATAAATTATATAAATATTGAAAAAAAAATTACTTATTTACTAGGGGGCCTACCCCCTGCAAGCTACGCTCGCCAACTCCCGCTCAGACTTCGAGGCCTCTAAAAACATGACAGCGTGCTTTGTTTTAAAAATATTTGTAAATATGTAATTGGTTTGCCATGCTTTTAACTTTTTAATGGGGCCTTTTTTTGATTATCATGCCCTCATACACAGCTGTTGCGACAACTGACGACTGTTTTCGGAATTGATAAGTAAAATCAATTACAACTTGAATACCAGCTTGTATAGAATGGTTAGGCTTAAATTGTGGCTACCTCTCGGACTTTTATAACAACGATGTGTATTCTATTCTTCCTTTGCGTTTAAGGATGAGAAAAATTCCATCTGCTTGTGAATAACATTAAGAACCACGGTATTGAAAAGTACTATGTTATAGACATTTTCAGTAACAGGTTTTAATTTTCTCTCTATTTTAGTGCACCATCATGCATATTTTCATGTTATTTTAAATATGTAAATTATTTTTTTTATTAATATGTATATACGAATTTTCTAATAAGTATTTATCATACAAAATTAATTAAATATTTTGTGCATGCATGCCTGCATTTATTTGGCATCAATTGATGAGATATTTAAACAAATTTGCTATCCGCGATAATTTTACACCATGTCATGTCACTTGAATATTGTCCATAAGAAAATCGTGTACTTTTCCATTATAGGATCCTTTGCTTTTAGGTTTGGCGTAATTCGAGCTTCAAAAAGCGATAGATTCGTTAATATACATAGATTTGTTGTCAAAAGTTATGAAAACAAACCCAATGAACTTTTGGCTTTTCTTTTATAGGGGTCTTGACGCTTTTTTAAAAAGTTTGGCGGAAAAAACAAGCAGGATAGAAAACCAAGCAGGATATTTTATTCTTCCGTTCAGTTGGGCAATTATTATTTTATATATTAGTTTCAAATATCCGAATTAATGATTTTATAAATTCGATTAATTAAATTTTACAAAAAAATAACAAAATGATATCAATAAATAATAATTACTATTAATTCCTTTTCCTCCCTTTCTTTTGCGTTTACCTAAATAACGTCATTTGGACGAATTTATTCAAAATATTTTCAGTTTATAAATTAAATTAAATGCTGACAGACGATTGAATCCTGACGATAGAAATGTGATTTTTTTTCTTCAAATTTTCCTGCAAAACATAATTTAATCACAATCTTGTCTTCATTATCGATTGAAATAAAAGATAAATTCAATTTCAATTTGAAAATGAAGAAAAAGAAGAAATCAGTAATCCCTATCCGGATCCTTTTCAATTTTTTTCCTTTTTTTGTCACAAAAAAACTGAGTAATTAGTTGCCATCATTACAGAAATGTCATTAAAATTAGAAAAAAATTAATATCTCGCAAACTAATTCCAATTTCAAAATTCTATTACCAGTTTTGACATCCGCGGATTTTTATGAACAATTCGTATTAATTTCACCATCTAGCGTTTAATATTTTATTAAAAATAGCCCTGAAACATAATCAGTCGTTTAATCAGTCGTTTTATAAAATCGTTTCATAAATTCGTTTCATAAAATCGTTTCACAAATTCGTTTCATTAGGATTTTATATATATACTAGGGGGCCTACCCCCTGCTAGCTACGCTCGCCAACCCCCGCTCAGACTTCGAGGCCTCTAAAAACATGACAGCGTGCTTCATTTTAAAAATATTGGTAAATCTGTAATTGGGTTGCCATGCTTTTAACGTTTTAATGGGGCATTTTTTATTATCAATGCCTCATACACAGCTGTTGCGACAACTGACGACTGTTTTCGGGATTGATAAGTAAAATCAATTACACCTTGAAAACCAGCTTGTATAAAATGGTTAGGTTTAAATTGTGGCTACCTCTCGGACTTTTATAACAACGATCTGTATTCTATTCTTCCTTTGCGTTTAAGGATGAGAAAAAAAGCCATCTGCTTGTGAATAACATTAAGAACCACGGTATTGAAAAGTACTATGTTATAGACATTTTCAGTAACAGGTTTTAATTTTCTCTCTATTTTAGTGCACCATCATGCATATTTTCATGTTATTTTAAATATGTAAATTATTTATTTTAATTAATATGTATATACGAATTTTCTTATAATTATTTATCATACAAAATTAATTAAATATTTTTTGCATGCATGCCTGCATTTATTCGTCATCAATTGATGAGATATTTAAACAAATTTGCTATCCGCGATAATTTACACCATGTTATGTCACTTGAATATTGTCCATAGGAAAATCGGGTACTTTTCCAGTATAGGATCCTTTGCTTTTAGGTTTGTCGTAATTCGAGTTTCAAAAACGAATAGATTCGTTAATATACATATATTTGTTGCCAAAAGTTATGAAAACAAACCCAATGAACTTTTGGTGCTTTTCTATTATAGGGGTCTTGACGCTTTTTTAAAAAGCTTGGCGCAATTCGGGCATCAGAAAGTGAGATTTGGTGCCAAATGACATAAACAGCCATGGAAACAAATTCGACGATTTTTTTTTGTTTATATGCGTATTTTAAATATACGTATATTATTATTGTTTTTTGCTATACAAATTACTTCTGATTATATATAAAATAGGATAAATGGCATTTTACGCTAAACAAATTGTATAAATATTGAAAAAATGCTTCTGTATACGAAGTGACAAAGTGAATAGGGTGACAGAAAGTATGTTGCCAAATTTTCTTTTCCGCCAAGGCTATTTTCTCTGTTTCGTCAAGGCCCCATATACTGGAAAAGCACCGAACTTTTATGCTTGTTTATACATGTATTTATATGTATATATACAATTTATTTATAATTGTCTTTCAATTTACCTCTTTTTGTACATAATAATATATAAATGGCTTCTTTATATTAAATAAATTGTATAAACATAAATGACGTATTTGCATAAATGACGTCATTTGGACGAATTTATTCAAAATATTTTCAGTTTATAAATTAAATTAAATGCTGACAGACGATTGAATCCTGACGATAGAAATGTGATTTGTTTTTCAAATTTTCCTGAAAAACATAATTTAATCACAATCTTGTCTTCATTATCGATTGAAATAAAATATAAATTCAATTTTTATTTGAAAATGACGAATAAAAAGAAATCAATAATCCCTATCGGGATCCTTTTTGATTTTTTTCCCTTTTTTGTCACAAAAAAACTAAGTAATTAGTTGCCATCATTACAGAAATGTCATTAAAATTGGAAAAAAATTAATATCTCGAAAACTAATTCCAATTTCAAAATTCTATTACCAGTTTTGACATCCGCAGATTTTCATGGACAATTGGTATTAATTTCACCATCAAGCGTTTAATATTTTATTAAAAATAGCCCTGAAACATAATCAGTCGTTTAATCAGTCGTTTCATAAAATCGTTTCATAAATTCGTTTCATAAAATCGTTTCACAAATTCGTTTCATTAGGATTTTATATATATATAGGGTAGATAGGGTAGATATGAAACTACGAATAGGTTGCCAGAAAATATGTTGCAACTTTCCTTCTCTCGCCATAAGCCTTTTTCGGTACTTTTCGGTTAGCCGGGCGCCATTGATACATGTACATATATAAATATATATATTAATTCATACATATATGTGTGTGTAGATATGTATATATATATATATATATGTGTGTGTGTGTAGATATATGTGTATATATATGTGTGTGTAGATATGTATATATATCACTGGCGCCCGGCTAACCGAAAAGTACCCAATTTTCTATCTTGACTTTGTAACTGATTTGTAATATTTTAAAAATTGTCTATTTATTGTACTTGAGTCTAGGACCTAATAACCACTCAAATTAACTTATCAAAAGATTTATTTTCATAATATATTTGTACACTTAAGTTAGGTAAAATGTTAAACTGAACTACGTAGAATGACAAAGTTGTGTAAATCAGTTACTTTTAATTTTATAAACAAAGCACATCACTCACTTCTAACTAAATGTATCCAGATATTAGTCAATTTATTACAGTATCTCTTTCAAAATCATTTTTTAAACTGTTTATCGTCTGCTTCTTTTATTTATTTATTTTTTTCTAAAGATCATTTGACTCTTTTCGATTTGGAAGTACAAATTCAATCAAATATGCCAGAATATTTCCATTACAGTAGGCTAGACATTTGTTGTTAGGTTTTTTTTCTATAAGTTTAAAAGTATGATAAATTGTTTAATGCTGATATAACTAATGAATTCCTCATTTCTTTTAAATTATTTTGAGTTTTCGAGTTTAACAATAAAGAAGACAGAATACGTGATTCAAGATAAATACAATGAGGTGTAACAATTAAATATGTTGGAGTGTAGCAATTAATTCGACATAATTAATTGTTAAACTCAATAAAGTAATTGTTTATTTCTTTTAAACTGATATGAGGTTCGCTGTTTAATATTCCATTAAATGTTAAATTTGTTAAAATTCAACATATGATAATTAATTTTAAGTGTATTTAATGTGCAACATATGCGCATGTATTTAATGTGTATGTATTTAATATGCCATAGTTTAATTTATTTAAAAATAATTCATGCACACAAATCTAATCAACTTTATTATAGAAGTCATAACGAGATAAAATACTACATGCATTTACTTAGTTATTGTAGATTTTAATGCATTAAAAGATACAGCAAGGGAAGCAATTATCAAGTGGTTTTTCGTTTTATGTAAATTTTAAATATTCTGATTGTTAAATAATATTAATAAATATACAATACAGCATTTGGAGCACTAATGTTCTATTACAAATGCAGACTTATTTCAGTAGAATTAAGCTTACTTAAAATGCTTTGTAAAGTAAAGTCTGAAATTTTGTTCAAATACGTATTATAGAAGCGAATTGAAGTCATAATTTTATTGTACAAGAAAATTAAAGGGAATAAGGAGGCAACAACCAATAGAAATACAGAAGAATGATCAACAGCTTGTATGAATATAGGATGTTGAAAAGTCACAAAAACGGAGATTTTATGAGACTTTTAACAATAAATATTGTTGAAAAATCAGACATTTAAAAATAAAAATAAAATTATACCATTAAAACACTCATACGTAAAAATTACTTTTCGATTTGTTTTTGATAAAAGATGAATAAAACCTTCTACTATTTCTATCTAATGATTTACCGCGTGTTTCATTTTTAACGTTTTTTATATAATTCTATAGATTTAAACATAATATGTAACAAAAAAAAATACTGATCATTATTTAGATTATGACACGAAGCTAAATAATTAGAGACTACATAGAATGAAATAAATAAAAAATAATGCTGCTACAATAATATTTGCTTAAATGAATATGTGTATAGATAATGAAATTACTTCTTTAAGCACAAGATATAAACTAGTATTCAATAATTTGTAATTTCCTCCAAAGTCTGTAAAGTTTTCTAATTAATGAATATTCAAAATATTTTAGGGTTGAATAATTTATTTTTCATTTTCAACTATCAGCATAAGAACAAAACTTCAGAATATGGAGATGGAAATTAAAACAAATCATAAATTAATGACTTTATTCACTAAAGAGTATACATATTTCATTTCAATAAATGTCAGCGAAAGTCATAATTTAAATATTTTCTCAACGGACCGTAATGCTTCAAAACCGTCTTTTCACAATTTCAGAATACTTTTAAAATATACCGAATCAATATACATTAATTCGAACCTTAAGGAAGACAAAATTATCTCCAGAAATTTATTAGTGGCAAATCGCATATCGGTTTAAAATACGAACGGAAAATCTTTCCTTATCCAAATCTTCTCCCTCGGGAATTTTCTTTTATTTCTTATTAATGGAAGATTTCAAGTTGCTGATATTGAAGAAAATTCTAGTTCTCAAGATAAGTTTATTATCTATTATTAAAGTTTAATATGCATATAATATTAAATAATTAATTCTAGTCTTTATTTCCTTATAAATTTTAAAGTCATAAGTTGTTAAAACTTTATTCAATACGGGTAACCTCATGTTAAAGAAATAACAGAAAAGTATTTGCCATGAAGTTTTATTATAATCTGAAAGTATACTGTGGCAGTACATCTAATTTGAAAAGTCTTTCAAAAGATATCTTAAATCATTCAAAATAATATTAGATATACCGGGTGTCCGAAAAAGGTTGGACTGATTTGAAAGAATCATAACTCTAAAAATAATTGAGTAAATGCAATTATTTTTTTTTCAAAGTACTCGTCAAATATCCATGATTTTTTACATGTAGCTGTTTTAAAATCATGACATTCAAACGATGCGCAGAATCAATGATCGGAAAAGGCAAATCGCACCACACATTCGCAATTTTAACTTTCTGTTTAGGTTATTTGTGTACATAATGGATCCTTTCCTACTAAATCGGAGATGCTGAAGAACTTTCTAATTGACATTTTCCCCATAACTCCACTAGTTTTAGACTTATACGCTTTCCACTCCGGAATCATTGAAGAAATTGTGAATATGTGGTGCGATTTTCATTTACATATCATCGATTCTGCGCATCGTCTGAATGTTACGACTTTAAAACAGCTACATCTAACGAATCTTGGATATTTGAAGCGTACTTTGAAAAGAAAATAATTGCATTTACTCAATTATATTTAGAGTTATGATTTTTTCAAATCAGTCCAACCTTTTTCGGACACCCGGTATAACATTTATTATATAATTCTATATTTTTAAAAAATGTTGTAAAGATAAATGTTTACAAAACACCAATTGTGAGGCAATTTATTTGTTAATGGGAGAAATTCAAGATTAGTAATTTAGCTAATTCCTGGCAGTTTTCTTTTCATTTTCTTTACTTTTTTTAAGTAATGTTGCTGATTTAAAAAAAAAGTTGTTCATGCTGATTTCAAAAATAAAGTGAAAGAATAAGTTTTTGTTTTTCGATTCTTCAAAAATTTAACTATCAAAAATTCAAAATCCGAAATTACCGAGCGAATGGCATGAAATATTTGAAAAAATATATTTAGATATGTTTTTATAAATAAAAAAATTACATACGTTCTGGTGACTGACTTATTTTAGATTTTTAGAGATTTTATTTTGGATTATTTATTGCATAATCTTTATTTCTATTTACTATATATTAGATGGAGAAATTTTACACTTGGAACTTCGTTAGGATATATCTAAAAGTAACTTTTTTACAACATTTAATCTCACAAATATTTGAATTATTTAAACGAGATACAAACTACATTGAATATTTAACAAGTTGGAAACTGTACGTCAAACGTGAAAAATGAGGTGCGTTCGTACTATAGCTAATTATATAAATATTCAGATCATGATGATTTTTAATTCTGTGAAATGAATTATATCGTCTGCAGATTAATTTCTGTCATAAAATAAGTATCTCGGTCGCTTGACGATTAAACCTCGGAAGCTCCTATAACTAAAAAGCACCCATTTTAAAAAAAATTCAAATTTCTTAATAAACGTTTTTATTAATATATTCTGATATATTTTGATTCGATTTTCATAAAATTTTAAATGTCTCGACAAAATTCTGCAAAGATAATATATCTTAAATTTCAAACCATTTGGTTTTGTAGTTTTTGCGCTGTTATATGCGGACAAACGGACAGACAGACGAACGGACCAGACGACGACTATAGGTGCTACGTATTTATATAGTTACGAACGCACCTAATAATTCACCAAATTTACATTATAGAAGAAAACTTCATTTACTAATAGTTTTCTTAAGGTTATGGTGTATCCTCACACATCTATACTAATATTATAAAGGAGTAAAGATTGTTTGTTGTTTGTTTGTTTGTTTGTTTGTAGGGGGTAATCTCAGGAACTACCGAACCGATTTCAAAAGTGATGGTGGCAAATTGATGGTGACAACCCCTGCTCCAATATAGGCTATATTTTATGTCGGTGCCACTAACGCCAGGGGGGTGCAGGAGCGAAAAACTTTCTAAAATTGCGATTTTTTGTATACTGAAGGAGCTAGGAATTTGAAATTTGGCATTGTAGCTACTTATAAGATGTAAATGCTCTCTAAGAACAAAATAAAAAGAAATTCGAAAATTAAAAGGGTGAAATGAGCGAAAAGCGTTCTAAAAACATTCTAAATTACAATTTCTGTGGAATATCTGGATCTACAGAACCGATTTCAAAAGTAATGGTGGCAAATTGATGGTGACAATTCCTACTCTAACATAGGCTATATTTTATGTCGGTGCCACTAACACCAATGGGGTGCAGGTGCAAAAAATGTTCGAAAATTGTGACTTTTTTATACTGAAGGAGCAAGAAATTTGAAATTTGGCATTGTAGTTACTTATAAGGTGTAAATGTCCTCTAATAAAAAAAAATCGAAATTTAAAAGGGTGAAATAAGCGAAAAGCGTTCTAAAATCATTCTAAATTACAATTTCAATGGAATCTCTGGAACTACAGAAGCGATTTCAAAAGTGATGGTGGCAAATTGGTGGTGACAATCCCTGTTCCAACAGCCTCTCTAATAAAAAGCTCTGTGTTGCTGACGACTGGGTTTTTCGCTAATTGTTGCCACAGATCAATCTCAGAAAATGAAACATTTGAAGTTACTGAAAAAAAAATAATAACTCGAAAAGTATTTGTCAGAAAATTTTTAGACAAACTGCGTTTGAAAGGTAAAAAAAATTGTATTTTTCTTGATATAAATTTCAAATTTAATGATTATGCCGTTTTTCAAATATTGAATTTGAAAAATTACCAAATTTCACAATGGAGTACCATAGCGAAACCTTCATGCGTAAAAATATAATCATAAGGACAACGTGTCCTGACGTGTATATATTGGCTATAGCACCAGTAACAAATTATAGTAGCCTTATTATTCTGTTAAAATATAAAAGTGCATTATGAAATGTCAATATTTTGTTTGATTTAAAGTTCGTTAAGAGAAATTGACCAGCGTAGCGGGCATAGCTTGCTAGTAGTATATAAAGTTATGACCAATTAATTTTTAAATATCATTAAACACAATAGTCAACAGGCAAAAATCGGATAGAAAAAGTGTTGAAAAATTTTCCACTTTTTGTTGACGAGTTAGTAAAATCGGTTAGTATAGATAGTATCATTAATGTGATTTATGGCGTTAATGTGATTTGTGACTTCAAGAAATTTTGCGAAAATAAAAATACAAACCATAACGCATTTGTTTCTCGATAACGTGTGTCAGGCAGGAACAACAAAACTATTCTGGATATAATGCCAAAGATGTATTGTTTATATATATATATATATATATATATATATATATAGGGAGAGAGAGAGAGAGAGACAGAGAGGGAGATATATATATATATATATATATATATATATATATAATTATGTGAAAAATATATTTGACACTGTTTGATTAGCTAGAAATTGTGAAGTAACTCGTCATTCTGAATGCTTTTTCAAGGTGATGTGAGTAAAAGTTTACTTTTAAAAATAAATTATATGTTACGGGTTGACAAGAAGATTACGATTTTCGAGATGCTTATGTGGGTCATGGCCAAAAAAGGTTGGGAACTATTAATATAGAATTAATATTCAAAGTTTATTCTGAAATAAAATTAACGTTGTAAATAAATCCTAAATTTACAAGGTGTGATGAGAATGGCGAGGAAACCTTTGAGTAAAGAAGTTAAAAGTATGAAAGTATAGTGGATATGGTCAGCTGAACAAAATTTAAATAAATAGTTACATATGTTCTCTTTTGATTATTCTTCTATCTAATGTTGAGTTGATATAAAAGGAGTGTTGAGCAAGATTCCGCAGTCTTTAATGAATTTTCTGGACTTCCGGCGATATTTTGTAAATTAACATTATGCATTTGAAATATATAATTTTAACGTAACTTTCAATAACTGAGAGACGTTTATTCCTTTTTAAGGTTTTAAATAAAGATAATTTCATTTTAAATAGAAAATACTGAACGTTCACGGAAATTTGATTAAAATAAGGATTTTTATCATAGGAACAGACTTAGAAATAAATAAAGTACTTAGTCCAAGGTAAATGAAATGATTTTTATCTTAACTTTAATAAAATGTTAATTAATGTAAATAAAATTTAATCAATGTTACCTCGGGCTAGTACAATTTATGACTACTACATATAAACGAAGATTCCCACATAGTTTTATTTCCACTTAATTATATTTCATACAAAATATTTAGAATTAGTTTACATTTCATAAAAATATTCGATTTTCTTCGATTTCAATATGTTTAGTAAATTAATATACTGTTAATGGACTACCTGCTCGAGTTCGTAATTCCTCCAGTTTTTTTGGATAAAGAAAGCAGCATCAAAAATGTTTGCTAAAATCATTATTCTTTGAAATATTGAATCTTAATATTAAAGCGGGATAAATATAATTGAATAAAGAATCCGTAATTATTATTATAACTATCTTACACATTTTGCTACTGAAAGTATATCCATAGACTTTTAGTATTGCATCATTTATTTTCATTTGTCAACTATTTAAGGAAAAGAAAAGTGAAAAGCATCAAGATGAAATAACAATATATACTTTAAATTAATTTTAGACCGTATAGTTTCATTTTGTGAAAAGTAAGAAGAAATCATCATTTGAAAAATGTTCTAAAAGGAACTGAAAGTATGAGATTAGTCTTTTCACAAATTCCAAATTTTTTTTCGGATGTCAATTTCTAGCCTTAAGAATACATAATTTTCTCTACAAAACAATTAGTAGCGAATCTTAATTTGCTTTATGATCTCAGCGGTAGGTCTTTCATTATCCAGCTCTTTTACTCACAAAAGTTTAAATTATGATACTTCTGATTAAGATGTATGTTCAAGATGAAATTAAGGTGTGCAATATTTGAGTTTTCAAGATAATGTAACTCCCAATTAATACTCTGGGACACGAATACTTTTAGATAGTTAATTAATTTGAAGCTTTAGATTTCGATAAATATTCCAAATTTCTAAGTTGCTAAAAGTTTCCTTATTATGGTCAAGTTGGTGTTAAGGTATATACAGGGTGTTTCAAAAATGACCGGTATATTTGAAAAATCAATCAAAACTAAACGGGCAGCGATAGAAATGCACCGTTTGTTGCAATATGCTTGGGACAACAGTAAATTTTCAGGCAGACAAACTTTCGAAATTAGTTACAATTTTCAGCAACAGATGGCGCTGCAGTCTGCAAAAATCTAAACCACGATATTTTCCACATATCCACCATGCGCAGTAATAATATGGAGTAGTATCTGAACGAAATTACCAGAAATCTTTGTAAACGTGTCAGGCGGGATCGCTTCACTTGCAGAAGAGATGCACTGCTTCAGTTGTTCAATTGTTTCAGGACTGTGGCGGTACACCTGGTCTTTCAAATGTCCCCACAGAAAGAAGTCACAGGTTTACAAAAGTTTCTGGTAATTTCGTTCAGAGACTACGCCATATTATTGCTGCGCATGGTGGATATGTGGAAAATATGGTGGTTTAGATTTTTTCCAGACTGCAGCGCCATCTGTTGTTGAAAATTGTAACTAATTTCGAAAGTTTGTCTGCCTGAAAATTTACTGTTGTCCCGAGCATATTGCAACAAACGGTGTATTTCTATCACTGCCCATTTAGTTTTTATTGTTTTTTCAAATATACCGGTCATTTTATAAACACCCTGTAGCATAGAATTGTTTAAAAAGAAAATGCAGTATATACTGCAACTGTACTCTCAGACATTTTCCTTTAGAATATTTATCTCATTTGAAGTTACTAATCATCCAGACCAATCTTAGGAAAATAGTATTCATTTTTTATTTTAAATGTAATATACTTATTTTAAGTGTTGTTGTAAGGAAATATCATCACAGAATGTGACACGCAGTATGAGTCTGTAATGTTTGTTCCAAAACTATACTCAACGTTGAGAATGGATGGTGATTTTAATATCAATTTTTAACTTTCCGAGATCAAATGAGTCCGGTCAGAAATTAGTTAGAAAATATTTTAATATATAGGCAAATATTATTGGTTTTGGTTCAGTGACAATTAAGAAGAATGGGTTTAGTGTTCTAGGGTTCATAAAAAACTATTTTTCAATACAAAGGATTTAATTTTACTTTTTATTCCTAAATATCTTTGTCTATAGTGTTGTATGGCTACTACAATCGAGATTCCCTTAAATTTTTTGCAGATATCCTTTTATTAAACATATATGAGACATTAGCAACCAGATTACATTTGACTAAACTAATAGGACTTTTTTAATTGAACACTCAATAAATTACTATTACTGTTGACGATACTTACTTTGTATGATTTATTTTTCATTTTAACATTTTCAAAAAATAACTTATTTCTAGACGAAATTACATGAAATCCAATGACTCCTTTCTTTAAAATTTATATATAATCCATTTTGAGAAAAATCAACACAAATCACTATTTAGAAGAGGTTCTAAATGAACTTAAATGCTTCTAAACATGACCTTGAAAATGTTTAAAAATCTTTTTAAACTTAAAATAGATTAAATCATCACCAAAAATTGCTTAGTGGCTGGGTTAAAATTGGTGGATAATTTTGGGTACAACTCAAGGGTTGGTTTGAGAAAGGAAAGGGAAGATTTGCGTTATCAATCTCTTTTCCCTAGGAAATTTAATTTCCTAATTAACAGAAGCGTTTCAATTAACTTCGAATAATTTTCGAGTTTTCAAGTTATTTTAACTCTCTAGAGTTATTCTTTAAAACAAACACTTTTAAATTCCTAATTTATTTTAAGATTTTTATTTTGGTCTCATATTTAAATTTTTTAGTATTTTAAACGTTAGAGTTTTAGTTAATGATAAAATTTTGAGGCATATAATATAAAAAGACAACACATTTGACAAGAAACTGCTAGTAATTGTTAGCTCGATAAACTTTTCTATTAAAATATTTCTGTCGAAAAATTAAAAATATCCTATTCTTCCTATGATTTTATTATATTTATGGAAATTTTTCTATTCAATGCTTTACTGTATATTTGAATACCCTTTTACTCAGTGTCTATATATAACGCTTTGAGTTGGAGTATGTTTTAACAACACAATTCGAATATCATTTAAATAGAATAAGCACTTTTATTGCACTGAATTCAATATGAATGCTAAATGCACGAGAGTGTCGGTAGTGTAAAATCTATTAATAAACGAAAAATAATATCAAAACTATTAGAAATAATGAAGTTTCCATTTAAAGTTTATGACGCATTAATAATTTAGAAATGCTATGAATATCCTGAAAGTTTTACTAATGTATGATTGTCTAAAATTTTGAAGTATTGTATAGCATATCTTCCAGTTTTAACTAAATAAATAAGAATAACAGTTTAGAGTTTAAAGTTTAAATTATATCGAGTCCTTTAATTGTTGAATGTACTCACTAAAGGTTATACATTAATCATCTAACACCCAAGTATCTGCAGAATCAAAAATTTTCTTAATGAATCAAAAAGCTTCTAAATTGTCCTTTTTTAAGTTAAATGTTTTTGTTAATACTTAAATTAATGGTAACATTATCTCCACAAAGTGATTGGTGACGAATCGTAAGCTTGTGACGATCGGCCTTTCAATATTTAGCTCTTTTCCCAAGGAAAATTCAAAGTCTTATATGTCTAATTAATAATTATGTGTCAAGTCGCTCACGTGGAAGATATTTTGAAATATTTAAGTTAATCTAAATCCCTAATTTTAACGAACAATTATAGCTCATTGATGAATTATAAACTTTTTGATTTCTGGGATCCACGTGATTTTTTAAATAAGTTCTGCGAAAGAATTTATATATCCTTAATGCATTTTATAAAATATAGTTTAGAGGCCATTTTAACATAGGTGTTATGTTCATATATCCATTCTAAGTTAAGTTATCGTGAGGATTGTGACATACCACGTGAACCTTTTGAGTATTTTCGACCACAATTGAAAAGTGATGTGGTTTCCAGTACTCATAAACTTTTAAATACTTATTGAAATTACATAAACCTCTGTAATATATTTAAGCCATATTTCAGGCCTTAGAAAATGTAAATATAAACTCTTTTAATACAATATAATTAAAAATGCAATTTAGTTAATATTTCAAAATCTTTTCACATGGTATGTCACAATCCGCACCGCAACTTTTCTTAAAAAGAATATATGAACGTATAACATATGTTAAAATGACCTCTAAACTATCTTTTATAGAAGGAATTAATTATATCGATATATTTAAATATTTTCATTATATTGTAATGATTTTTTAAATAAGTTTCTGCGAAAGAATTTATATATCCTTAATGCATTTTATAAAATATAGTTTAGAGGCCATTTTAACATAGGTGTTATGTTCATATATCCATTCTAAATTAAGTTATCGTGAGGATTGTAACATACCACGTGAAACAATTTGGCAATATTAACTGAACTGTATTTTTTATTATTTTATATTATAAGTGTTTATTTTTAAAGTTTATAAAGCTTGAAATATGGCTTAAATATATTACACAAGTTCATGTAATTTCAATAAGTATTTAACAATTTAGAAGAACTCGAAACCATATCACTTTTCACTGATGGTGTAAAGATTTCAAAGGGTATGAGACATCTTAATGTGATTTTCAAAGTATATAAAGTAAATTATCTCGACAAACTTATTAGTGGTGGCTCGTAAGTATAGTTAAAATCGGAACGAAAGCTTCCTTTAAGTAGATTTTTCAGAAAAAAAGCTTGAAAATCTAAAATATTCAATAAACTAATGTGTTTCAAGTTGCTGATATTGAAGCATTTTTGAGTACTTTAAAGTAATTTAATTCTCCATTATTAACAAAATGTTTGAGATCGTTTGATTAATTCTAATCGTTACGATTTAGAGAGTTAACTGAAAATCTGGAGACACGGCAGTGCCTCCGCCAAGTCGAGAGAGGACAGCCGTAAGCATACTTTTCTGGAAGCAACTCAGGGCACATTTGACCCCCCCATATATCCGCGCTGGAGTATCCCAAAAATTTGAAACTTCGTTTTTCTAGAGTATTTGGCACACAGGACCAAAATTTAAAATTACAACTTTCTGTCTTTTCTAGTTCAGACGATATATGAACTCAAACATTCGATTTTTTGTCACTCTCTCACTCACTCGTTCACGCGTCATCAAAAAGATTAGGTAGATCCCGTAGATCTAGAAACTTGACATTTGGAAAAAAGGTAGTGTTTAGGATACAAAGAAAGAAAAAATTATAAAATCCGTTAAATTCGAAAAAAAAAAACATTCGAAAATTCTACAAATTCCATCAAAATTGAAAATTGAAAATAATACGATCTTGTAGTCTTAGAAACTTAACATTCGGTGTGAAGGTAGTGTTTAGTATCCAGAAAAAGAAAACATCAAAAACACCAAAAAAATTGAAAGAAAATTGAAAAAATCAAAAAATCGAAAAAAATCGAAAAATTTCAAATAATCCGATTTTGTTGCGCTAGAAACTTGGAATTCGGAATAAAGGTAGTATTTAGGATTCAAAATAAGAAAAAATTAAAAATTCCGGAAAATTCGAAAAAAAAAATTCAAAAATTCGAAAAATTCGAAAAAATTGAAAAAATTAAAATAATTTGATTTTTTAGCCTTAGAAACTTAAAATTCGCGGTAAAGATAGTGTTTAGGATTCAGAATAAGTTAAAAAAAAACGCAATAAAATTCGAAAATAAAATAAAAAAAATCGGAAAAATCGAAAAATAACGAAAATTTGAAAATAATTCGATTTTATAGCGCTAGAAACTTGAAATTTGGAATAAAGGTAATATATAAGATACTAAATAAGGAAAAATTCAAAAATAGGGATAATTAAAAAAATACCCATAAATTAGTGCAGACGATATATGAATTCAAAGTTTCGATTTTTTGTCACTCACTCTCGCGTCATCAAAAAGATTGGGTAGATCCCGCAGCCACAGATACTTAAAATTTGGAATAAAGCTAGTGTTTCGGATACAAAGAAAGGAAAAATTATAAAAACCGGAAAATTATTTAAAAAAAAAATCGAACAAAATTGAAAATTGAAAATAACACGATCGTGTAGTCTTAAAAACTTAAAAATTGGTGTGAAGGTAGTGTTTAGAATTCAGAAAAAGAAAACATCAAAAACACAAAAAAAAATTGAAAATAAAATAAAAAAATCGAAAAATATCGAAAAATATCAAATAATCCAATTTTGTTGCGCTAGAAACTTTGAATTCGGAATAAAGGTAGTATTTAGGATGCAAAATAAGGAAAAATTTAAAAAATCCAGAAAATTCGAAAAAAATGAAAAAAATTAAATTAATTTGATCTTTTGACCTTAGAAACTTAAAATTCGCGGTAAAGATAGTGTTTAGGATACAGAATAAGTTAAAATGAAAACGCAATAAAATTCGAAAAAAAATAAAAAAATCGAAAGAAATCGAAAAATAAGGAAATTTTGAAAATAATTCGATTTCATAGCGCTAGAAACTGGAAATTTGGAACAAAGGTAATATTTAAGATACTAAATAAGGAAACATTAAAAAATATGGATAATTAAAAAAAAATCGAAATTTTCAAAAAAAAAAAAATAGAAAGAAAGAAAGAAAAAGAGATAAATTGAAAATAATATCATCTCGTAGTCTTAGAAACTGAAAATTTGGTGTAACGGTAATGTTTAGGACTCAGAAAAATAAAAAATAAAAACACAACAAAAATTGAAAATAAAATAAAAAAATCGAAAAAAAACGAAAATTTGAAAATTATTCGATTTTTAAAGCTAGAAACTTAAAATTTGGAATAAAGATAGTATTTAGGATACAAAAAAGAAAGAAAGAAAAAATCTGTAAAATTCGAAAAAAAAATTGTAGCTTTAGAACTTAAAATTCGGCGTAAACTTATTGTTTAGGATACAGAAAAAGGAAAAATTAAAACACAATAAATTCGAAAATTGAACAAAAAACTCGAAAAAGATCGGAAATTTCAAAATAATTCGATTTTGTAGCGCTAGAAACTTGAAATTTGTAATAAAGGATACAAAATAAGAAAAAATTAAAAAATCCAGAAAATTATAAAAAAAAATCGAAAAAATAAAAAATTGAAAATAATTTTATCTTGTAGTCTTTGAAACTTAAAACTTGGTATAAAGATAGTATTTACTATTCAATAAAAGGAACAATTAAAATATTCGTTAAATTCGAAAATAAAATCGAAAAATCGAAATATCTTTAAGAAATCGAAAATTCGGAAACAATTTGATTTGTACTGCTAGAAACATTAGTTTTAAGATAATTCTCCTATTAGGTAGTACAACGCCCCTAATTGTTTTATGTTATTTCCTCCGGATTATGGTTTTCTTTTCTTTCGTTTACGAATTTCGTTATAGAAAAGTTCCGCTATAGACTGGCTACGATATAGGCGATTTCTTTATAGACAGGTTTGTTTTCTTTCACAGGTTGTACTCTATTTACTTCACATATGAAATATGGATTGTTAAATGATGTTAGCCCCACAAAAATTTTCACAGCTCTCCCTACCCTCCCGACATTACTGGCTGGTTATGGCTTGATAGTCCTTTCTAAAAAAAATCATGGTGACTCTAAGATTCACTTGATTTATCTTTAAATTGAACCTAAATGATCCTAAGAAGACGGATCAAATAATTACTATATTGGCATGACAATCAGGTAACTTAGTATTAAAATCGAAAAATCAATAAATTTATAAAAAGTCAAAAATTTGAAAATAATTCGACTTTGTAGTCCTAGAAGCTTGACATTGGGCTGAAAGGCAGGGTTTTGTACACAGAGTAAGGAAAAATTAAAAAAATCCGTAAATAATAAAAAAAAGACAAAAAAAAACGAAAAAAAGACATCGAAAAAAGGAATATAGTTTGATTTATTGGAAATTTCCGGAAATTTTAATTTTGGCTTTCTTTTTATACTAAAAAGTTCTTTTATGTTAAATATCAAGTATCTAGGGCTGCGAGTAATATCTCAGATGGATAGCACCTATTCTTGAGGCAATGGAGAGTACTTTTGACACTCCCCCTCCCATAACTTAGTGCTTGCCTAGGAACCTGAAATCTCTTTTTATCTACAGTACTTTGCAAACGAAACTAAAGCTTCAAATTTTTGATACATGTAAATAATAGGGACAGAGTGTGTGCTTAGCGAAAATCAGTGGATGATCTCCAAAAAGAACCCAAAATCAAGAAAAGGAGGATTACTTACAAAAAGAAGTGAAATCTCATCAAAAAGTCACCTGTAAAAAATGCAGCCAAGTCTCGTAACTCATTTACCGTAAAAAGTACTGAGATCGTATAAAGCCAAGTTTAACTATGTTATTAACTTTGAAATTTTCATTCACAAATCACTCCTAGTCTCTACATCTTTAGTTAATTATTATTTTGTGACTTGGCAATTACACAGCACATGGAAGTTATTACACCTTACTATGTTATGGGATGGGATGGGATAATTTAATTAAGGCAAATTATATACGCACAGGCAAGTTATTACACTTTAATATGTTGTAGTATTATTTGATTAAGACTAACTATATACATCACATTGTCGTGATACGTAATTGCCAAGTCACAAAATAATAATTAACTAAAGATTTAGAGACTAGGAGTGATTTGTGAATGAAAATTTCAGAATTAATAAGATAGTTAAACTGGGCTTTATACGATCTCAGTACTTTTTACGGTAAATGAGTTACGAGACTTGGCTGCATTTTTTACAGGTGACTTTTTGATGAGATTCACAATTTGTTACAGCATTGGGAACTTTAACCTGTGTAGAGATGTTTGTTTTGAGTTATGTAAAATAAAAGGATTGACAATAAAGGTTTATTATTAGATAGCTTGTACATTTTACTGATCTTCCAGTTCTAAGTAAGAATACAATTTTAGATTCTAAAGTTCAAATTATATTGAATAGTTCAATTAATAAATCAACTCATTAGAGATTAAGCATTTTCCTTCTCTCAAAGAGTCAGAACAAATATCATTCACTATTTTATAAAATAGATCTAAATGCTTCTAAAATATATTTTCCTCAATTTAAAATTCTTTTAAAACTTTTAAACTGATTCGTGCTTTTATCAAGGCAAAATTATCTCCACAAATTGATTAGGGGCGAATCGTAGGCTGGTTTAAGATTGAAATAGAAGCCTTTAAAATCCTAACTTCTATTCATAGGGAATTTTAAAGCACGGTATATATAATGAATAAACATGTGTAAAATAGCTGAAGTTGAAGATTTTTAATTTAATTAATATAGTTTAATTCTCTATTATTAACAAAATATTTTAGAAGTTAATTCGAAACCAGTGGTTCATCGTGATATTCAAAATTAATATCTTTCTGCAGTATTTGTATTTTTATTTAGAATAGAACTATTTTTAGCAATGATGACTGGCATTAAAGGTTTATTGTATATATAGTCGTTAATTTAAACCATATTAAAAAATATCCAGGCGAGAAAGTCAGCACTTTCGAATGGTGGTATTACCTTTTTAGGGGAATATTTATATTAAGCCACAGTTCATTTTCTGTTGGTCTTTCAATAATATATAGAGAGAGCGCTTGGAACTGGATTATATTTCAATATAAATATTACAGTGTTGTATAAATATTTCAGTAGAATTTTTTCTATTGTTCTTATAGATCCTCTTTTCATAACATAAGTAGGATAATAACATATTACCTAGTCTCGCTGGCATCAATTCTCTTTACGTAAACTAAAATTAATATGAATAAAGTTTCCTAAAAATAATGAAAATTTGATTAAAATTTAAGGCATATCAGTGCATTAAGTAACTATGATTTTTATAAAAGTTTTGCTAATGCAAGACAAAAATTAAATTCATGGATTATTGCACAATTTATATTAATGTTTTCAATATGTGCGTAAGAAAAAAAATATAGAGCTTAAAGATGAAATTACGTTACATTCTTTAAATATTGACATCATTCTTTAAAGGTTACTCAGTTTTCATGTGATCAATTGTAATTCGAAATCATCAAATATTATCTAAATGCACGTGAAATCGTATAAACTTTGCATTCATTAGTTTAAAATTATTTCGAAACTTGAAATTATTTCGTGACATAAATAAAGTAAAATCATTCCTGCAAAGTGAATAGTGGGGAATAGTAATCTGGTTTACAGTAAGAAAGAAAGCCTAAACGGTAGGAAAGCAAGTATAATTACTCAGCTCTTCCCCATAGGAAAATTTTGTTATGTATAATAAATAAGATGTTTCAAGTTGCTACGCGTCGAAACATTTTTCCATTATCTTTAATATTAAAATAAGTTGAGTTTGTCCAGAATTAACGAAATATTTTCTTATTAATTTATTCTAAACTCTTTACATCGACATTCAAAATTTATAAGTTGTTAGAGCATATGTAAATTTATTTAATGTAAAACTGTTGGTTTTGAGTTATGTGAAGCATAATGATTTACACTGAAGGTATATTAAAAGGATTAATTTTGACCGATCTTCAAACTATATCAAAAAGAAAAATACTGTAGATCTTAAAGTCTTCATTCCGTTGTATAAGTGTTAGAACAACTCATTAATGATTAACAGAGCCAGGATTAAAGATGGGCGCGAGGTCGGGCAACTGCCATGGGCTCCAGACATTAAGGAACTTTGGCGGTAAGCAAACATGACATTAGAAATATTAATTATTAAAAAATAAGTATCATATATACAGTTAGACCTCGTTATATGGCCACCCGTGGGGACAGTTGAAAAGTGACCATGTATGCGGCGTTACCATATATAAGATAAAAGAAAATTGAGGGCTATTTTTAATCTTAAACATATTTGTCAACATAAACAAAGCTAAAAGCATGAATTTTTATAAACAGAAGTGTACATAAAATTAATTAATTATTTTGTTTTAATTTAAGTATGAAACTGAATGAGATAATACATACTACTATAATAGAAATTGATGCATTACTTACAGAATAGTTAGGAATGTACAGTACAGTGTTTGAAATACTCATTTATGCAGGATTGTCTTTGCTTCGGTTTCGCTGTTGTTAGCACTACCTTTTCAAGATTATTAACAGTTTTAAAATGTTCTTCTGAAGCTTCTGAATGCTAAAAAAACACCTAACAACGTTCAGTGCCTTGAGAGCCTCTGCCTGAGTTACAGGCTGAATTTCCAATTAACCATCACTCTCTTCATCGTTGCTTCCGGAAGCATTTGAATTTAACACTTCGGAGACAATTCCAGTAATGGACACTTCAGAAGATGTAGCTAATTCATTATCAATAGTTACGTAATTCATTTCTTTAGGTACGGTGCATCCATAGTTTTGAAGACGCTTTGCAAGTTCAGATAGAGGTACATCCTCATCTTCGTCGTCCGATAACACAGGCCTACAAAATTTAACTTTTTGTCTGGGGTTTTCATGAATTTATGTAAATTGTAAGAAATCTGCTGTGCTTGTTTCAAAAATGATATCCATTTTTATGTATCACGGCAGGATTTTTTACAATTAAGAAACAAAGAATTTGGAATTTGAGAATATACAATTTACAGAACATTCATTAAAAAATGTACAAATTATCAGATAAATAAATAAAATCATATATACATATATAAATGTGTGTGCACGTTTTAGAAGAAATTATATTCTAGTATATACAGTAAAATTACTTTTCTTTAGTATCAAAAGAACGTTTGTGTCTTTTAGATTTTGAAGCTGGTTTGGTGTCTCTTTTTAGCCCCTATCAGTAATCTGCCAACATATTTACACTCCAGTGTCCTTGATAGCATTTTTCCATGCATTTTATGTCCTGGTGAAATCTCGCACCTTGTTCTTCACACATTTCACTAAGATTTTCAGGAAAATATTCAAGATGGGGGTGCAGAAAATGCATTTTTAAACTCATGTTACAACCTAGTTTTTTAAAGTTTTGAAGCATTTTTTCAACGATCGTTATTTCCTAAAAAATTCTGAGTAAATTCTTTGTAACTAATCCATGCATCTTTCTCGACTGATTTAATTTTTTCCTCAATTTTTTCGTCCTTCATTAACCGTCTTATATCTGGGCCAACGAACACATCTTCTTTTATTTTACCTTCCGATAAATGTGGAAAAACTTCATTTAAATATCGAAAACTATTCCCTGTTTTATCTAAGGCTTTTACGAATTGTTTTATTAAACCTAATTTAAGGTTCAGGGGAGGCAAGAGAACTTCTTTTGGATCAACTGAGTTCTGCCGAATTACATTTTTGTTCCTGGATTTATACAACCTCTTGATGCCATATTGCTATAAGAAACTGACAAAACAAACGTAAGATATCTCTAAACGAACAAAATAAACGTATGTTCTCACTACAAATGCGTGGGAGAAAATTGTGCCTTCTCAGGCAAATATCAACACATAAAGTGCCGCCATTTATATTTATATTTCACATAGTTTAGTGCAGTATTGTAATTTAACATATGTTATTGTCATTTTACTAAGAAATTAATTTTTGTTTTTATTAAGAATGTATTTTACTTAATAAATATTACACATTAATTTTATTAAGACACACCCCCTTATTTTTTGTTTTGTGAAAAAACTGTGGGTGATAGCAAAAAACTAATGTCATATTTGTGATCAGCGTGACTGATTTACTAAGAAAAAAGTGCTATTCTACAAACCCCAGATTTGTGTTGACCTGTGTAATTCATCATTTTCAGAGGGGAAAAAACCAGAATGTCTAAAACAATTTGAAATGGTTTTCTTTGATACCTTATTCCAAGCTTTGTCTATATTAAACAGTGCATCCAACACGGCACATGGAAATTCTCATTCTGATCAATTGCAGAAATCATGCCATTAAGGAGTAACTTCCGGTAGTTTACCTTAAAATTTTGAATAATCCCCTGCTCTAGGGGTTGGGAAACACTAGTGTGTTTTGGAGGTAAGAACACAAGTTCAATAGAACCTAATTGAGGAATATCTCAATGGGCAGGGCAGTTGTCGATAACGAAAACGATTTTTCTTTTTTTCTTTGAGAAATATCTATCCAAACGAAGGATTGTTTTCCCCAGATGATTGTTGTCATCCAAGATTTCTGGTTCGCATCGTAGAACACGGGCAAAGATTTGATGTTTTTCATGCAACGGGGTCTCAGAAATTTTTCTATAACCAATGGAGTTAGTTTTTCTGAGCCATCCATATTTGCTGCTAATAAAAGGGTTAATCTATCTTTGCTTCTCTTGCCACCTATACATTTATTGCTCTTAAAAGAGCGAGTTTTATCTGATATAGCACGATAGAATAGTCAACATTCATCAGCATTGTAAATATCAGAAGGATTATATCGCTTGAGGACATCACACAAAGCAGATTCTCTCAATTCGTTTAATTCACTGTCATTCACATCTGCAACTTCAATGCATACTTTCTTGAAAGATAAATCTTGCTGGGATATAAATCTTTAAAGCCATCCGTTGCTAGCATTGAAATCGGATTCTCCTAATTCAGCTCCAAAGCCTTTTCTT
Source organism: Maratus michaelseni (assembly GCA_963931845.1). Taxonomy (NCBI): domain Eukaryota; kingdom Metazoa; phylum Arthropoda; class Arachnida; order Araneae; family Salticidae; genus Maratus; species Maratus michaelseni. Next base: position 368,804,363 of record OZ007592.1, on the reverse strand, counting down.
TTAAGATGATGGAAGATATTGGCATATTTTGAGATCTGGCATTTTTTATCCAAATCACAAGCGCTTGCTCAACCTTGTCGAATGGTGAAGCATGTTCCCGATTTCTCTTTCCATTTTTGAAATCTACAGTACATGATTTTGATAAAATATTGTTTACAGTTGTCCTTGGAATTCCATGCGTTTTCGCAAAAGCTGCTTTAGATAAATTTGATGTTTGAAAAGATTTTATCAGTTCTTTTTTTCTTTAAATGACAATTTTTTTCGCTTTTCAGCCATGTTTACTCGCAAGCATAAGCAGTTGAAAGTGAATCCTGAACAAAAAAGCAGTGACCAAAAATAGGTGAAACAATTTTGGAATTTTACTGGCGTGAAGGCATGGCGCGGAAACAAAATGCACAGAATTCCTATTAAGTCAACCGAGACTTTTCAAAAGTGACCATATATGCGGAATGACCATATAAGCGGGTGACCATATAACGAGGTTTGACTGTATATATATGAAATAGACATAAATGAATGAATAAAGTTAGAATAATGCTTTAAATAAAATATTGGAAATATCTGAATTTATATAATATTTCTATAGGAAATTTTTGCAATGTTTTATCGGGGTTTTCTATCTATTTTTACTATTTATTTTTATTTATCTATTATTTCTATCTATACTAGAAGAAAGTGTTGGATAAGTGAAAAATTTCGACTTCCAGTTTTCGGAGGATTTATACTTTTTACAAGGTACTGAGCAATACTTGATTGTTTTCAGAAAATATCTGTCTGTGATTCCGTGTGTCAGTCCGCGAGTCCTGTTTTTTGCCTTACTGGCGTGAAGGCGACACTTGTTCCAAACTTGTTATATTCCCTAAAGATTAATGAATAAAGTTGGTTGCAATACCGTTTTCTAAGAAATGAGAATGGCATGTGAAATTCTTTCAGTTGCGAAGTGAAGTGTGTGTGGGAGGAAAAGGAGAAAAGTCATTTTGTAAGGGACTCCCTGTCTTTTTTAAAAGCTTTCCTCCTCAATAAATCATATTAACAGCATTCACTCAGTTATACTAAAGTGGAAATGAAAGCAAACTTTTTCATTGATCAGAAGTATGGCTAATCGCTTCCTGGAAGAAAGATATTTTCAAAAGTAAAGTGACCGTATAAGCGGGTACGGGTATTATGAATTTACCATATTTGCGGAAACAAAATGCACATAATCCCTATTAAGTCAACCGAGACTTTTCAAAAGTGACCATATATGCGGAATGACCATATAAGTGGGTGATCATATAACGAGGTTTGACTGTATATATATATGAAATAGACATAAATGAATGAATAAAGTTAGAATAATGCTTTAAATAAAATATTGGAAATATCTAAATTTATATAATATTTCTATAGGAAATTTTTTGCAATGTTTTATCGGTTTTTCTATCTATTTTTACTATTTACTTTTATTTATCTATTATTTCTATCTATACTAGAAGAAAGTGTTGGATAAGTGAAAAATTTCGACTTCCAGTTTTCGGAGGATTTATACTTTTTACAAGGTACTGAGCAATACTTGTTTGTTTTCAGAAAATATCTGTCTGTGATTTTGTGTGTCAGTCCGCGAGTCCTGTTTTTTGCCTTACTAGCGTGAAGGCGACACTTGTTCTTAACTTGTTATATTTCCTAAAGATTAATGAATAAGGTTGGTTGCAATCCCGTTTTCTAAGAAATGAGAATGACATGTGAAAGTCTTTCAGTGGCGAAGTGAAGTGTGTGTGGGGTGAAAAGGAGAAAAGTCATTTTGTAAGGGACTCCCTGTCTTTTTTAAACGCTTTCCTCCTCAATAAATCATATTGACAGCATTCACTCAGCTATACTAAAGTGGAAATGAAAGCAAACTTTTTCATTGATCAGAAGTATGGCTAATCGCTTCCTGGAAGAAAGATATTTTCAAAAGTAAAGTGACCGTATAAGCGGGTACGGGTATTATGAATTTACCATATTTGCGGAAACAAAATGCACAGAATCCCTATTAAGTCAACCGAGACTTTTCAAAAGTGACCATATATGCGGAATGACCATATAAGCGGGTGACCATATAACGAGGTTTGACTGTAAATATATGAAATAGACATAAATGAATGAATAAAGTTAGAATAATGCTTTAAATAAAATTTTGGAAATATCTAAATTTATATAATATTTTTATAGGAAATTTTTGCAATGTTTTATCGGGGTTTTCTATCTTTTTTTACTATTTATTTTTATTTATCTATTATTTCTATCTATACTAGAAGAAAGTGTTGGATAAGTGAAAATTTTCGACTTCTAGTTTTTGGCGGATTTATACCTTTTACAAGGTACTGAGCAATACTTGACTGTTTTCAGAAAATATCTGTCTTTGATTTCGTGTGTCTGTCCGCGAGTTCTGTTTTTCACGTATGTGACAAAAATTTTGTACTGGTTCTAACTCATTAATTATTCCGTAGAATAGAGTGAAAGTTTATGTGAAGTTCTATCTTTCTTCGAACTGGTGCTGAATAGTGTTTTGGCAAAATTCCTGTAGAAAAGGTGTGCAGATCGATGATTTGTTCGCTTTATGTCAGGCATATATCTCCAGTTTATGTGCGCAGAATTCAACGGATCATCAAATTTAGAATTCTTATGATAGAGATAGATTGATATTCAATTTTGGTTTCGGTCATCTAAAAGGAGATGACGGAATTCGATATTATTAATGCTTAATGCTTAAATATTATTAATGCTTTCATTAATGAATGCATTAGCGCATCCATTAATGAATGCATCAATGAATGCTTCAATGATGTACTCGATCTTTTTTATCCTTGATATGTATGACTATTTTCTCAATGCATGCAATGTTCTTCTTGAGGAAGGGTACATGTATAGAAACACTTCTCTAATGTCTTTCTTCAAAACTTTTACGGAATTAATCGTTCTAAAATTTCTCTTTATTTGTAAATTTTGAAAAGAAATGTATACTCATTTGTATTATCAAATGTATAAATTCATTTTTGCGTACAGAAAGGTAAAAGGTTAAAAGTAGGAAAATAATGCTTTCAAAGAATGTTGGATACGGAGAAATCAGGAAATATGCAAATTTTCTTGCTAATCTTCACAGATATAGGACTTTCATTTCAACAGCCTGATTGCTAGTTTTCAGCACGCATGCATAAGTTGTTGAGATGTTAGTTTCAATTGACATTCCGGGCAAAAACAAAGGGTTTTTGGTTTTGCAGTGATTTCAAAAGGTCAGATATTTGAATACCAGGTTTTGAGAAGAAAACAATTTTTGATAGGTTTCTACAACATTTAGGATATAAATAAGCTTTGAGATAGTTAGTTCTACAAAATTTGCAAAACAAATCTAAAAAGAAAATTTTGGTTTGAATAAAGTGATATTCAAAACATGGACCATTTGGAAGCACTTACTATTACTTTATATGGTAATAGATGCAAAGACAAAGTGGAAAGTGTATAAGTTACCTAGCCATATCATTTAAGAATTCTTGTAGATAAAGTTATAAAAGTGCCACCTAGAAATAGAAAGGTAAGAATGCATTACAACGAAATCCGTCGCAGCGTTCCTGGGGGCAAAGTGGGGAGCTTTTCGAACGTGTCTCGGAAACTTTTGGAGATATAAAAAAATAATTTCTAAACCAAAACCAACAACAACGTTGTAACGCACAAATATGAAAATTGGCACAAAAAACCCGCATACGGCCGTTTCAAGGATGCATCGATCCCCTTCCTCAGTGCGGGAAAAAAGAATAAAAATGGGTTCAAAGAACCCCTCGGTTATAGCCCCGAGTACTGGCTTGAATGAAAATGCTAAAGCAGGAGTTTATATATACCAAAGAAGTGACGTAGTTAACCGGAAATAACTGAAAAAATGAGTCACTGCGCAGAATCCCTCCACACGTGCGAGAGAAAAGTGGTGCTGGTCATATCATTAACCAAGGATGAACGATGTTTGAGAATAAAGTAGGCCTCATAAAAGTCGAGATCTATAACTGAATTACATTTTTGGATAATTTTAGCTTCTGAATAATTAAACCTGTGGTTGGAATCCCAACAATGTTTAGCTATTGTAGATTTCTCACACTCCTGCTTTTTAACACATTTTTGGTGTTCTTTCAGCCTAATTCTAAGAGCACGCTTCGTCTGCCCAATGTAAGAGAGGCCGCATTCACAAAAAATTCTGTAAATGCCCCAGGTATTATATTCATCAATTGGATCTTTAAGACTTGAGAAATAAAATGTATTGGTTGGAGAGAAAACAACTTTGAAACTAATTCTATTTAGAATACGAGAAATTTGTGTACTGATTTTATGAAAATAAGATAAGACGATAACATTTTTAAATTCTTTATTAGCTGGAACAGAATCAGTGTTTGTCGGAGGTTTAGATAAAATACGGTTTATTATATTCAAATTAAATCTACGATCGATGGCGACTGCTTTAATATAGTTAATTTTATTATTAAACAACTCGGAATTTGAACAAATTTTTCGTGCACGGAAAATAAGTGTATTGAAAGCTGCTAATGTTTGATGTGGGGGATGACTGGATCTATAATGAGGTGGCAAACTTACGGCAAAAGTTTTACGGTAAACTGTTGTCAAAAATTCAAAATCATTACGAATTACTAGGACATCTAGAAAAGCTAGTTGTTGTTGAGCTTCAACTTCGAAAGTAAACTGGATACATGGATCAATTGAATTAAATATATCAAGTACAGCATTAATATTGTATTTAGATAAGTCAAGTAAAGCAAAGGAATCATCTATGCAATGTGTATAAAATGGGAATTGTATTAATTTAATTTAAATTAAATTATTAATTTATTAAATTAAATTAATACAATTCCAATTTTATACACGTAACTTCGAACACTTATAGATTTAAAAGGGCGTCATTTCTGCTAAAGCCAGGTCTGAAGATTAAACATTTTCTATCTCACTTAGCATCAGAAGAAATCATCAAACATTTTCAATACACTTAAAAGCTTCTGAACTATCTTATCAGCTGTTTAAATTTCTTTTAAAACTTTTCATTATAGTTAATTTTCAAAATCGCCAGAGATATTTAGTGCACTATAAAAGATCTTGGATATATTGTAGGAGAACATATCATCGCAAGTGTTATTTCCTTCAGTTAAAATCTCTAATGATTCTCTGATAATTGATGCAATTCAAATAATACAATATTCTACAATAGCAATGTCCCATATGAATACAAATCTGCAGCTTACATTTTTTTATATAAAAGGAGCCATCGAATTCTGTACGAGAGGTTACCTAAAAGAAGAATTACTCACTATTAAGGAAATTACTATAGAAAATGGTATTCCCCCTCAATATTAAAAAAATTATTTTTCGTCATCCAGCATAAAGAATCAATTTAAAGTGTCATTAAAAATAATATTAACAAAAACTCTTAAATTTTACAGTTTCAATTACGTACTTCAATCACTTGAAATAATTAGATAGGCAGTACAGGAATATGATATCAACGTAATCGCAAAACAATCTGCCAAATTGAAAGATCTTGCACTCAAGAAAATAGACCCGATCCCTAACGATGAAACTTCAGGCGTATATATGATACATTTTAAAGATAAAGTAAATCAGAAAAAACTCAATTACATAGACATAACATCTAAGAAATTTTAAGACAGACTGAAGAACATATCACAGGCATAAAGTATAGTAAACCTTCAACAGCTCTATCAAGATTAAATTAAAAACAAGCCATCAACATAGATTTCAGTAAAACAAGAATCATAGCTTCAAATTTCTTCGCATCAATTCTCAGAGAATCTATAGAAATTTTAACTCAAGGAAATAACACTTGCAATGATATGCTATCCTACAATATATCAAGGATCTGGTATAGTGCACTAAATTTCTTCGGCGATTTTGAAACTTAACTATAATTTCCACCTCCCTCCTCTCTTCCTTCGAAATAGATTTTTCTTTGGCTATTTGACCAACGAACACACATAAACTTTCACACTTTCTGAATTTCTCCTGATGATGACTGTTTAGAGCAGTTAAAAACGCTCTGGTTTTGAACATCTTTTTAACATCTTCTGACGGGTTTTTATGTTCTAAAAACCTTTTGCAACTTTTTAGTAAAAAAAAATAGTCTTGCACATTTCACCACTTTTATTTTGAATTTATATTTAAGATGTCTTTCTATAAAACATATTTATTATAGTTTGAAATGAGAACCAAGAACAAACTCCTTCGCTACTGTAGTTTAAATGTAATTAAATTCATTTTTTTATGATATGTAATAGTTTAGAAGCTAAAAATCTTAACAAAACAGATATTTTAGAGATTATTAATTATGAAACGATCGTTTTTGCAAGTAGTATGCTAAAAGTAGCATAAAAATAATAGTAGTTCCTAATATATAACATTATAGATATTTTAGAAATTACTAATTATGAAACGATCGCTTTTTCAAGACGTATGCTAAACGTAGCATAAAAGTAATAGTAGTTCATAATCTATAACATTATAGATATTTCAGAGATTACTAATTATGAAACGATCGCTTTTGCAAGACGTATGCTAAACGTAGCATAAAAATAATAGTAGTTCATAAAATAGAACATTATTTAGCAATATGCAGCTACAATAAAGATTCTGAAAATTTGCCTTACAGTGAATATACATAAGTTCATCAATAATTAGTTATTACTATCAATATCTAAAATATTTCGCTAGTGAAAGTATCGTCAAACACTGTATAAATTTCCAATTTTGTATTATATAAATTATTTCCCAATTTCTACTATTTACGATAGGATAAACTTTTAATAATACAAAATGAAATTGCATTAAATCCGGCAAATAAAGTCTTTATATTTAATAGATCATGCATAATCCATTTCGAGAAAAATCAGCAGAAATCATCATCAAAAATACTTTCTCAGTGGTCTTAAAATCTTCTGATCTGTCTTTTCACAATTTTGAAATTATTTTGAAAGTTTAAATTAATTCCACCTTTAAAATTATGGTGGTGCAAAATTATGGTGCAAAATTGTGGTGCAAAATTATATCCGAAAAATGATTAGTAGCGAATAGTAAGCACGTTTAAGAATGGGACGGAAGCTTTTCATTTTCCGGTGCTTCTCCCTGGGGAATTTCGAAATCTCATATTTCTAAATAAAAGATAATGTTACAAATAGCTGACGTTGAAAACTCTTTGAGTTTTCTTGATAATTTAACTCTCTATTATTATTCTGTGGCACGAATGATTTTTGATCGTTAATTAATTCTTATTCTTTGATTTACGGAGATATCCAAAATTCTTAAGTGGTTAAAATAGTAGAAATTTCTTAAGTGGTTAAAATAGTAGACATTTCTTAAGTTGTTTAAATAGTAGGAATTTCTTAAGTGTCAAAGTGTTGAGTTTTGACATATAAAACAAAAGGATCTATGCTAATAGATTATTCTCAACTTCTGATATAGTCTGATACTATTTTTACTTTCTTCTATCTTTACAAGAAGAGAGTATTGGATTCATGAAAATTTTCTACTTCCAGTTTTCGACGGATTTATACATTTTAGAAGGTCCTGAACACGATTTCACTATTTTTAGAAAATGTTTGTCTGTGACTCTGTCTGTATGTGACAAAAATTTTGTGGGCGCTCTAACTCAAGAACTAACGCTTGGAATTTAATAAAACTTTATATTCAGTTAGTCTCTGATATAAATTGGTGCTGAATAGTTTTTGGTAAAAATCGCCCAGCAGGTGGCGCTACTATGCAGCATTTTTCGCGATTTCCACAGTAGCTCTATCTCAAGAACTAATGCTCGGAATTTAATAAAACTTTATATTCAGTCAGTCTCTGATATAAATTGGTGCTGATTAGTTTTGGTAAAAGTCTCCCCGCAGGTGGCGCTGCTATGCAGCATTTTTTGCGATTTCCACAATAGCTCTATCTCAAGAACTAATGCTCAGAATTTAATAAAACTTTATATTCAGTTAGTCTCTGACATAAATTGGTGCTGATTAGTTTTGGTAAAAGTCTCCCCGCAGGTGGTGCTGCTATGCAGCATTTTTCGCGATTTCCACAATAGCTCTATCTCAAGAACTAATGCTCAGAATTTAATAAAACTTTATATTCAGTTAGTCTCTGACATAAATTGGTGCTGATTAGTTTTGGTAAAAGTCTCCCCGCAGGTGGCGCTGCTATGCAGCATTTTTTGCGATTTCCACAATAGCTCTATCTCAAGAACTAATGCTCAGAATTTAATAAAACTTTATATTCAGTTAGTCTCTGATATAAATTGGTGCTGATTAGTTTTGGTAAAAGTCTCCCCGCAGGTGGTGCTGCTATGCAGCATTTTTCGCGATTTCCACAATAGCTCTATCTCAAGAACTAATGCTCGGAATTTAATAAAACTTTATATTCAGTCAGTCTCTGATATAAATTGGTGCTGATTAGTTTTGGTAAAAGTCTCCCCGCAGGTGGCGCTGCTATGCAGCATTTTTTGCGATTTCCACAATAGCTCTATCTCAAGAACTAATGCTCAGAATTTAATAAAACTTTATATTCAGTTAGTCTCTGACATAAATTGGTGCTGATTAGGTTTTGGTAAAAATCGCCCAACAGGTGGCGCTGCTATACAGCATTTTGCAGGATTTATACGATTTTAGTGATAGTCATATCTCAAGAAATAATGCCCGGAATTTAATAAAACTTGAGTTTCAGTTAGATCTTGATATAAATTGGTGCTGATTCTTTTTAGTGTATGCGAAACCTCTGTGAGATAGAAGAAAGTTTTGGGATTGACACATCCGACTAGTTTTTATTTGGAAAAATATTTCAAGAAGATCGTTGAATTTTTCACAGCATAATATTGTGTTTACTAAAAATCTTTTACTTTTTACAAATTTTTTCTCATGTTTCTATAGTAGATTATATGTTGTATCAGTGCTAATTAATCTTTAAATTATATTTTATAATTTATTTCTCTAAGAGTAATAAATTATTTCTCAAGGAACAAAAAAAAATGCATAATAACAATTTTAAAACTAACTAGATGGAACCCGTCAAAACTTGACGCAAAAAAATACTATAACAATATCAGTAAAATAAGCTTATTTATTATTTTTGAAGGGGCGCGTATAAAACAGTCTTTCAAATATTTTATTTAATTTTTTCCCCAGTCAAATACAATACTATTTCCGATGCAAACTCCAAACAAACAATCCGTAAATAACTGTGTAATGCAAATCAGTTTGACATTACCACCATATTCCCCACGGCAAGAAAAAAAATTCATGGACCTATGAAGTATATACAAATAGTATATTCCTACGTTCATATCATATTCAGTAAATAACAGAACATAGTAAATAAAGCACACATCTCCCCCCCCCCCCCTGTGATAATGCAACCGAATGAGCTCCTATGAGCATGTGCATTGCATCTGCCCAAAAGCACCGTCGAAATTCAACGTTAAAAAAGTTTTAAAATGATTAAATTAAAAGTTTTAAAATGTCCTCTTTAATCATTGTTCGTTTCAAATCCATATCTTCTAAAACGCATCCATTGTTTTAAGCTAATCAATTTTTATGCAAAGATTAAGAAGTTTTTTACAGTAATAAATCTAACTGCAGATGAGGGAGATTTTTAATGTTTTCAAGTGTAATTTATTTGTATGGTTTCTTCGGTTCCTTGACATAATCAGGATGATTATCCCTTTTCCATCACAGTCGGGGATATTTTTCCTCATATACAGTTGACAAATGTAAAAAAATAAAAAAAATGCAATTCCTAGCATAACCTGATATCTGATGGAACATATTCATCGACGAATTCAACATACCAATTTTATGTTCAACATAAACTAAAAATAGTCTTTTTCTTCCCTGACAGATTTTTGTTTAGCGCCAAAATGTTCTATCTTATGGATAATCTGATCTTATGATTTATCACTTAAAAAAATATATATATATTATTCACTTTTTATGATGGTTAGGGAAATCTATTTTCAATTGTGGCAACTTTCCCAGGGGCTATTTTACATTATTGAAGTAAACTGGTGGTCATTGATAAGATAGAATTGAAAAACTTTTCATGCTTGAAAATTATTTAAAAAGTCGTTAAATTATTCGGCAGTTTTCAAATAAATTTCAATCGAAAGCTAATTTTTTTTCTAATTGTTGATGTAAGAATTGAAATTGTAAAATGTAGTAAAAAATAGAAATTTGTAGTATTTCGAAGTGATGTAAGCGCGATGAAAGCTAAAGCGATAGCGCCTTTGTTGTCACAACTGTTGTACATTTCTAAAAATTACCACTGTATTTCGGCTGGCATCCAAAAATGGAAAAACATTTTTTGACATCGAAAGAGAAATTCACAGTGAAAGAAATAGGACTTTGCGCTAATAAGGAACTATTAAATGAACTTATAATAAATCTACCAAAATAATTTCTATGAAATATTAGTCTTACATTGTTTATTCTAGCTAAAAGTACAATAATTATTTCAAGATTTTTTTCTACCATAACACTATTTTTAATAACTTTAAATTTCCTGAAATCTTTTACTTTTGTGATTTTTTTTATTAAAAAAGGAAATCTTCTATCCTATAATTTAAAAAAAAAAGCAATTGGTAACATGTAATCAAGGTATGCAATCAAGATGAAGAAATCAATGACGGCTCCAATTCTAATCTTTATAATTATGAATGCAAAAATCAGTAAAATTATGTCATGTTAACACAACCATATACATTTTTCTCTTTAGTTTTATCAATGTTAAAATGCACTTCAAGCTAAGCATAACGTCATTTTCACCGGCGCAAACTTTTCACACGTACTTCATATACCTTACATTAATGCTTAAACACCATGCACACAAATAAAAATATATTTTGTATTTAATTGTAATGAAAAAATGGCATCAACAAAGTTATAATGCATAATGATAAAATAAACCCAATGGACAATATTCCCGTGCCGTCACAATAAATATGAATTTTTATTCGCTTATAAAACACGCGG